>JBBGZY010000056.1:7220000-8420000 GCA_037952925.1 Lithobates clamitans | reverse complement strand
CTCCACTACATCTTCTTCTTCCTCCTGCTCAGCATCTTGGGTTTGGGGTAGTTCCCCTTCTTCCAGAGGGGGGGGGGTCTGTGTTCTCCTGGGATGAGGAGTGTCCGAGTCTTTTCTCCCCTATGTAAAACAAAAATGGTATACTTAGCACACAGATATTTGATGGCAGAACTATAGAAATAGGAAACATTGCTTGGAAGTGGGGTACAATTGTCTATTTTAGCCGAGTTCAAAGATGTCTTTTTTTTATTGCCCTTTGTCAAGCTGCAATACTTTACCTGTTTGGTACAAGCTTCACACATGTAACCCCCCCTATAGTATACACTGGAGCACCTGTGTGACCCCCTAATAAAAATGGTGTTCTTGTGTCCCACACTAGTGCTCCAGTGTCCAGATGTGAAAACAGCTGCTCAGTGTCCTCTCCTTACACACAATCTAGTTTGCATTTCATTCTAGTAACAAACCCATCTACACAAACAAATATTTGGCATCCAAGTAGGCCCCAAAAAAATGTGGGAAAATGCATATGGCCTAAACAATGGTGTTCTAGAGGCCGAACGAAAAATGTTTGATACGAACGAATAATGGGCCCATGAACATTAAAGTTGACCTTTTTAAACGTTACAATTAATAAAAGCATATGGAGCAGAACGAACGGAATAAAGCCAGAAAGAATAGAAACACAGCACAACTACTTACTTTTTTGCAGCACTCTCCGGATCTTTCGGTACTGCTCCGGCTCTCTCAACTTCAGGTCCGACCACCGCTTCCTGAGCTGATCTTTTGATCTTCGGACCCCGAAATTCCGCTCGAGACTCCTGACCACTTTCGCCATGATCTTGGCCTTTCGGATGTTCGGGTTGGGGTAAGGCCCATATTTTCCATCATAGTCGGACTTCTTCATGATGTCGACCATCTCCAACATCTCCCCAAACGACATATTTGTGGCCTTAAAACATCTCCTTCTGGATCGGGACGTGCCTGGATCCGGGCTTTCCTCCTCCTCCTCGTTGCTACAATTAGCACGCACCTGGTGTGACTCCGCCATCATGCTCTTCCCCCACTGCGCTGAACGAAAAGGGGCGGGGAATAGAATAGAAAGAACGTCAGGGGCGGGCGGAGTTACACACATGCGCAGTGTCTATAAAGCGTAACACGCGTGCGTATTACGTACGATCTGTGAGCGGAGGAAGGAGCATTGGACGCGCCGATCGTAAGAACGAAGGTAAGAGACAAACTTGGGCCTATACTGCTTCTAGATTGAGGACTATATTGTAACAAGATTAGGAGAGTTTTGTCTGACATTAGGCTTTGTCTTGTGTTGTGTCTTGCAGTGAACATGGATATCTTAATGAGAGATACTGACTTCATGTCACTATTCATTGTTATGCTAAGGGAGCTGCCCTGTCTGTGGGAGCTTACCCACCCCCATTTCAAAAACCAAGCAAAGAGGAAGGCAGCACTGAAGCAATTGAGTGAAATTGTGAAGCAGGTGATCCCCACGGCAGACATCACTTATTTAAAGATCTTAATTGGTTGCCTGAGGAGCACATATCTGAGGGAGCGCAAGAAAGTCCTGGATTCACAGAGATCCGGAGCAGCAGATGACATCTATGTCCCCAGGATGTTGTACTACGACAGGCTGCACTTTCTGGCAGGCCAGACTGAATCCAGGTCATCCCTCTCCAGTCTTCCTTCCACGCTTCCTTCCCCCCCCGGCTGAGGCTTCTGATGCCCAACCTGGGCCTTCCAGGCCATATGTGGAGGAGCCCAGATTGAGCCAGGTATAGCATTCCTCTAAATATTTCTGCTTGTCCAATCAATGATGTTACCTAGATGTTAGTTGGGAGTACTAATTTATGATTGTGATTGATGATGCAAAAACTAAAACCATGTCCCTTTTTCATACACAGGGAAGTCTCAGCCAGGAGGTGGCTGATCTGCAGGTCCCTCCACCCACCCTGAAAACAGAAAGTGGCAGCAGGAGGAGTAGCCGAGAGGAGGCGGCTATCAGATTTTTTTGGAGGGCTACAGAGGTCCTGGGAGCACCCCACACCAGGCAGGAGAACCTTGCGGCATTCATTGCCTATATGATGCAGAGGATGGAGGAGGGCCAACAAGCCATGTGTCAGGCCCTCATTTCAGAGGCTCTGGAGAAAGGTGTGAGGGGACAACTTACAACTCACACACAGCTTTGGGATGGTCCTCCTCCTCCTCCTCCCTCTCCTCCAGGTCCTCCCAGTCCTCCTCCAGGTCCTCCCAGTCCTCCTCCAGGTCCTCCCAGTCCTCCTCCTCCTCCAGGTCCTCCCAGTCCTCCTCCTCCTCCAGGTCCTACTCCTCCTCCTGCCACATCTCCTACTGCACAGCCACAGCCGGGAAGGAAGTGTGAAAGGAAGACCAGAGAGTGATTGCCCTGGATCCAGTCTGGTCGGCCAAAAGATGCAGCCTCTTGTGGTACCACAGCCTGGGGACACTGATGTCATCTGCTGCTATCCGAGTCTCTGTGAATCCCGGACCAGACTGCCCTCCCTTATATATGGACTCCTCAGGCCACCAATTTTGAGGTTTAAGAATTGATGTCTGCCGTGGGGGTCCCAGGCTTCACTAATTTCTCCTGTTGATCCAGTGTTGCCTTCCTCTTTGCTTGGTTTTGAGCCCTTAATAAAGGATTTTTGCTTTGAATTATACTCTCCTATGTGTTTTACTTCAAAAATGATGGTTTGTTTGTGAGGATTCAGGTACATTTCTAATATACAATGTGAAATGAACAAGGGACACCAACAACAAAAAATCTCCTGGAGATTAAATAATAAAAGATATCAATGGTGTTGGGGTAACTTGCCACACAAAACACACACAAAAATATTCTGGAGTAAAAATAAAAATAACATTGAACAAAGATCAGCCTTGGAAAAAATCCAAACATTAAAGAAAAAAAAAGGCTTAAAAACCAAAAAAAAAAATATAAAAAAAATATAAAACTGTCAGATGTGACAACTAATAACAATATATTGAGGGAATCCCACTAAAAAAATACAAATCAAACTTTGTGAGAAGTGTGTGTGAATATGAGCATCAAAACGACTTAATTCTTGTCACATTATAAAGAAGAAGAGAGTGCGCTGTATTAAACCATTTTTTACATTGCAGCGTGACGAAAGTACTTTATCCATTACGAACGCTAAGTTTACCAGAACGAGCTGTCCCGTGTCGGAATTTCTTCTGAGCATGCGTGGCACTTTGTGCGTCGGAACAGGCCACACACGGTCGGAATTGACGCGATCGGATTTTGTTGTCGGAAAATTTTATCTCCTGCTGTCCAACTTTGTGTGTCGGAAAATCCGATGGAAAATGTCCGATGGCGCCCACACACGGTCGGAATTTCCGACAACACGCTCCGATCGGACATTGTCCATCGGAAAATCCGACCGTCTGTATGGGGCATTAGAATAACAAGCTAAAATGCAGTATGACAGCACACTTTCAATGGAAAAGCAATAGTCTTCCCAGTGTTAAGTGACAGATTGTTTAACACAGTCCTCTACCAGATTGGCCACCTCTTCGCTATAATGTTTCTTATCCCCTCTTGAGATGCAACCAACTATAGTGGTATCATCTGCAAATTTGATGATGCTATTTGTGGAAAAGCAAGGAGTACAATCACAAGTGTATAGAGAGTAAAGAAGAGGGCTCAATAAACAACCTTGTAGTACTCCTGTGCTAACCACATGCTGGGAAGAAACATGTTTGCCTATTTTGACCATCTCTGGGTGGTCTACAAGGAAATTGTTTTATCAAAGAATGTTCCAAATAACTTAAAAGCGGAGTTCCACCAAAAAGTGGAACTTCCCCTTATTCGTCTCCCCCCCCCCCTCCAGTGCCACATTTGGCACCTTTCAGGGGGGAGGGGGGAACTGACACCTGTTTTTAACAGGTCCCCTTCCCCACTTCCAGAGACGGTGCCGTGGCGAAGCTCAGACTCCCTCCTCCTTCCTCCACCGCTGCCAATTAGAAAGCACAGTGTGCTTCGCACATGCGCATTAGGGAACCAGCTGTGAAGCCTAAAGGCTTCACTACCGGGTTCCATTACTGGCAATGGTGGCGGCTGCACCTGATCCGAAGAACGGCTGCGGTGTCGACATTGTGGGCTCCCTGAACAGGTAAGTGTCCATATATTAAAAGTCAGCAGCTGCAGTATTTGTAGCTGCTGACTTTTAATTTTTCGTGAGGTGGGCGGGCTCCCGCTTTAAAGACACATTGTCAGGGCTGGGCTCAGCCCTTCCTTCTCTGAGCTGGCCGCTCAGCTGTTGGCTAATTGCGAGCTCCCATCTCTCTCCACAATCACTCAGCTGTTAATGATCCTGCTCGTCAGTCCTGCCTACTTAAGCCGTCCAGTTCAGAGGAGCTCTGCCTTCGCCTTGGTCACATCACAAGAAACTATCTCCTACATTCCTGTTTAAAGACTGGCTTTGCTGACATCCCTTCTGGCTCCAGATCCTGCTTGCTGTTCCACTACTTGGATCCCTGATTTGTGGATTGGCTGACTATCCGTTTTGGTTACTGAACCTTGGCTATGTTTTGACTACGTTTGTCCTTTTTACTTTTACTATTAAATAAGTGTGATTTAACTGTACTTCTGTCTCGGTCTGATTTCGTGGTTTCTGACAGTAGGCGAAGGCCATGAATTCAGAAGATACAGTCAATCCACTTGTTGGTAATGTTTTTTCCAGATTGGATGAGCAAGATCACCGCATGGATCAGTTTGCCATAGCGTTACAAACGCTCCTGAGTCACACGGCTCACCTGGAATCTCCCACTGTGACTGCTCCGGTACAACCTGAGTTGCAGGCCATCCCTGCTGCTGCGCCAGTCTCTGTGCAGGCGCCCGCCTTGAGTATTACCTCTATAAGAGGTATGTCTGGTACCGCTCCGCATCCCAAGCAATTTGGGGGTGATCCAGTTCAATGCAAAGGGTTTCTAAACCAGGTTGAGATATACTTTGAGATGCTGCCCCAGGCATTTCCCACAGACAGAAGCAAAGTAGGTTTCATGATATCTTTGCTTTCTGAGAGAGCCTTGGCCTGGGCAAACCCTCTATGAGAGACACAAAAACCTGTTGTCTTGAGTTACCCTGAGTTTGTGGCTTCCTTTAAAAGGGTATTTGACATTCCAGCATGCACCGCTTCTGCTGCCAGGTGCCTCATGTCCATCAGAGTATGAGAACTGTTGTCGACTACGCCATTGAATTCCGTACTCTGGCAGCAGAGGTTGCTTGGAACAATGAGGCCCTCGTGGATGCTTTTTCTCATGATCTCTCAAGGATTCCATCAATAATGAGATAACAGCCCGAGATATACCCACTGAGGTTGAGAAGTTGATGACTCCCTGACCTCCCATGCCTCCTGGTACCAAGTCGGCCAGTGAAGATGAACCCATGCACTTGGGCTTCACGCGTCTCTCTGTGGATGAGAGAACCTTTAGGAGGAGGGAGAGATTGTGCCTTTATTGTGGCCAGGCGGGTCACTTTTTGAAGTCTTGTCCTACCCGTCCAGGGAATGCCCGAACCTTGAGGTCCTGTCACGGACAGACCTTAGGTGGCATTGTTTCATCCCCAGGTGTCCAGAAGGATAAGCCCCTGGTTTCGGTCACCCTTTCTTGGGCTGAGTCATCCATCGCAATACAGACCCTAATCGACTCTGGGGCTACAGGCCTGTTCATTGATGTTGCCTTTGTATCGAAGCACTCGATTGTGCTGAAGCTGCATGACACTCCACTTGCCATTGTGGCTCTTGATGGGAGACCTCTACAGCCTGCCCATGTGACTCATGAGATGGTTCCATTGTCCATGGCCGTAGGGGCTCTTCACCATGAGATAATCCAATTCCAAGTTATTTCCTCACCTTAGTTTCCACTGGTTATTGGTTATCCTTGGTTACAGAGGCACAACCCCTCTTTTGACTGGCTCCGTGCTGAGGTTCTCTCCTGGTCACCACAATGCAGTGAGACATGCTTCCACAAGGTAGCCAAGGTCCTGTGCACCTCTTCACCCTCCTCCCTGCTGGAGGAGTACCGCGATTTTAGCTATGTCTTTCACAAAGGTCATGCTGGTAGTTTGCCTCCACACCGGCCTTATGATTGCGCAATTGACCTTGTATTGATTATAGGGGTCTCAATCGTTTCATGATTAAGAATGCCTATCCAATTCCATTGATTACAGAGTTATTTGACTGCCTCAAGGGAGCAACGGTTTTCATGAAACTTGATTTGAGAGGGGCATACAATCTCGTGAGGATTAAGCAGGGTGACGAGTGGAAAACTGTGTTTAAGACCAGAACAGGCCATTATGAGTACTTCGTAATGCCTTTTAGCCTTTGTAACGCCCCGTCAGTCTTCCAGGAATTTATTAACAATGTCCTACGAGATTTGTTGCAGTTATGTGTGGTGGTTTATCTCAATGATGTCCCTGGAGAGCCACCACACAGATGTCTGTCATGTGCTTCAGAAATTAATGATAGGTACAGACTCCATGTTGACCGCAACATGCCTGCCTGCGCCTTCCTACCAGGTTGGGGACAGGGTCTGGCTGTCGGTTTATTGGGCTTTTCTGTATTCTTCGCAGGATTAACCCAGTGGCTTATGCATTAGACCTTCCTTCTAATATGCGTATTTCGAATGTATTTCATGTCTCCTTATTAAAACCTTTGGTTTGCATCTGTTTTACCACCTCTGTGCCATGTCCTCACCATGTACACGTTGAGAACCATAAGGAGTATGAAGTACAGTCCATTGTTGACTCCCATAGGTTCCCTGGACGCATACAGTACCTGGTGCATTGGAAAGTGTACGGTCCGGAGCAATGCTCTTGGGTCTCATCCTTCGATGTACATGCCCCTGTCCTCCTCTGTGATTTCCATAGACATTTTCCCCCTCAAGCCCGGTGATCCTCCGAGGAGGAGGGGGTACTGTCAGGGCTGGGCTCAGCCCTTCCTTCTCTGAGCTGACCACTCAGGTGTCAGCTAATTGCCAGCTCCCATTTCTCTCCACAGTCACTCAGCTGTTGATGATCCTGCTCGTCAGTCCTGCCTGCTTAAGCCATCCAGTTCAGAGGAGCTCTACCTTCGTCTTGGTCACATCACAAGAAACTATTTCCTGCATTCCTGTTTAAAGACTGGCTTTTCTGAAATCCCTTCTGGCTCCAGATCCTGCTTGCTGTTCCACTACTTGGATCCCTGATTTCTGGCTTGGCTGACTATCCATACCGGTTACTGAACTTGGGTTATGTTTTGACTAGGTTTGTTCTTTTTACTTTTATTATTAAACAAGTGTAAATTTAACTGGTCTGATTACATGGTTTCTGACACACATGTAGTGCAAGAGCAATAGTCCTCAGTGCTTCTATTGGCTCTGTACCCAAATTGGTGAGAGACAAAACTGCCTGGTAAGGCTGTTTTGATACGTCTTAACACCAGTCCTTCAAAGCACTTCATTATTACCGTGGTGAGCGCAATCGGCCTGTAGTCCTTCAAGCTATCTATACTTGCTTTTTTTTGGTATGGGAGTAATAATAGTAGATTATAGGCAGGTTGGAAGCACAACCTATGATAATGATCGATTAAATATTTTAGTAAAAACCCCTGCAAGTTGGTCTGCACAGGCCTTAACAACCCTCCCTGGAACCCCATCTGGGCCTGCCGATTTCCTAATGTAACAGACCTAAATGCCTGACACGCCTCATGTTCCTGTACCATAGGTGCAACATCACCCATACGCAAACTTGAAAGATGTGTTTACTGGGGTACTACATCCTCAAATCATGAGCAAAAGCTGTTTAATTCCTCAGTTAGTTGGATATTAAACTTTGCACCCGGGTGAGTGTTCTCTTTTTGATTTAGGATATGCAGTGTCCCTTTCCAACCTTCCTGTGCTTAATTTCCTCTAAGATATTCTTCGATTTTATTTTTATTTTTTTTCCAAAATCATTTTTTTTTTTTTCATATACAAGTAAGGAAACATATTGTTGTAGAACACATAACATGTGTACATGTATATATCTAGAAGTAAACAGTGGGGTACAGTCTGTTAGTCCAAGCAAGGTAGAACTCAGAGGAGAAACCAAGGAAGAAAGTACATTAATTACTCACACTTATGCCGCGTACACACGGTCGGACTTTTCAGCTACAAAAGTCCGACAGCCTGTCCAACAGACTTCCGGAGGACTTTCGGCAGACTTGCGGCGGACTTGTGGCAGACTTTCTAACGAACGGACTTGCCTACACACGACCACACAAAAGTCCGATGGATTCGTACGTGATGACGTACACCAGACTAAAATAAGGAAGTTCATAGCCAGTAGCCAATAGCTGCCCTAGCGTGGGTTTTTGTCCGTCGGACTAGCACACAGACGAGCGGATTTCGGGGTCCGTCGTAGTTACGACGTAAAGATTTGAAGCATGTTTCAAATCTAAAGTACGTCGGATTTGAGGCTAAAAAAGTACGTTGAAAGTCCGGAGAAGCCCACACACGATCGGATTACCAGCCAGCTTTAGTCCGTCAGCGTCCGTTGGACTTTTGTAGACGAAAAGTCCGACCGTGTGTACGCGGCTTTAGGATTTTAACCAAAACTTCCAGGCGTTGACAAATTTAGCAAGAGTGTTGTGCTTTAAGGCAGAAGTGTATTCATAATCTTTGATCAAGTTTATTTGGTGTTTAACATCAGAAACATTTGGAATTAAAGAGCTTCTCCATTTGCGCATTATGAGTAACCTAGCAGCAAATAGAATATGCATGGTTATGGTTCTGAATTAGTACGGGAAGGATTCTAGTCCTATACTGAGAATAGCTAGGGATGGAGTAGGTTGTAACCCCAGTGATATCTGAGATTAAAGAGAATACTTTTCTCCAAAATGTGTGAATGTGTGGACAATCCCAGAGAATGTGTATTAGTAAACCCTTGGAGGAGCATCCTCGCCAACAACTGTCGTAGTCAAGATTTGCGAATTTATACATTTGTACAGGAATAAAATACCATCTATGGTGGATTTTTTGCGATAGTTCCCAATAATTAATACAGGTGGATGCTTTGTGGTTGTATTGTATGGCTGAGCGCCATTGGGAATCTGAGAAAAAGGCCTGTAGACCCCTTTCCCATCTTTTGTAAGTTGGTGTCTTAGTGAACTTGTCTTTGTTTTGTAAGAGATTGTACATTAGGGTTATTCCTTATGCTTTGGGGGAGTTTGAATTCCAGAAGGACCATGCCTTGGTAGAAATTATGACTGATGGGGCAGGATTTTTTTTCAGGTAGGAGGCTATACATTAATATGTGTATGCACCTTGCGATAGTATTAGGTATCTAGTTTTAAGGGTTTGGAATGGAAGGAGTTGGTCATTATGTATTAGTTCTTTCAGTGGGAGGCTTTTTATGTTTGACCAGTATTTAAGAGACAGATCAGGGAGTAAGAAGTTGAATACCTCCACAGGGGGATATACTGATTGGGTGTGTTCTGTTAGGGATGTGTTTTGGAATAGGAAGTGCCATGCCTCAACTGCGGCTGCTATCGTTGGGTGATCTGTTTTTTTGGGTTTTACGTGAATTTTCTGAGCTAGGAGAAGAGAGCTTAACCACTTGCCGACCGGGCCATAGCCTAAAGACGGCTACAGCGTGGTTGGCTTATTCTGGGAGGGCATCCATGGACGTCCTCCCAGAATCCCGCTCTCACTCTCCCCCTGGGGCGAGCACCCAAGAACATCCGTGACCGCCGGGTCCAGAGGACCCGACACATTACGGATCACGGTAAACGGCCGCTGATCGTGGCTGTTTACCATGTGATCGCTCCGTCAAATGACGGAGCGATCACATGTAAACAAACCGGCGTCATGTCATGACGCCGATTCCTCCCTCCCCTCTGTGTACCCATTGGTACAGAGTGAGAGGAGAAGGGGAGGGATCAGATGGCAGCAGCGCTGTGGGCTGGATTTGTAGTGCCCACAACGCTGCTCTGTGACAAATACAGTCACATCCATCCATCCATGCTCAGCCATCCCTCTATACTCTAATGCCCTGCATTACTCTGCAATACTCTGCAATACCGTGCAATACTCTGCAATACCCTGCACTACTCTGCAATACCGTGCAATACTCTGCAATACTGTGCAATACTGTGCAATACTCTGCGAAACTCTGCAATTCCCTGCAATACCGTGCAATACTCTGCAATACCGTGCAATACTCTGCAATACCCTGCACTACTCTGCAATACCCTGCACTGCTCTGCAATACCCTGCAATACTCTGCAATACTCTGCAATACCATGCAATACTCTGCAATACCCCGCAATACTCTGCAATACTCTGCACTACTCTGTAATACCCTAAAATGCCCTGCAATAGCCCGCAATACCCCGCAATACCCTGCAATACTCTGCAATACCCCACAATACTCTGCAATACTCTGCAATACCCTGCAATACTCTGCAATACTCTGCAATACCCCACAATACCCAGCCATACCCAGCAATACTCGGTGATACCCAGCCATACTCTGCCATACCCAGCCATACCCAGTCATACTCGGCGATACCCTGCAATACCCTGCCATGCTGAGCTATACTCTGCCATGCTCAGCCATACTCGGCTGTACTCGGCCTCTGTATGTGGCCAGGCTGTGGAAGTCTCACACATGTGGTACCACCATACTCATGAGGAGTAGGAGAATCTATTTTGGGGTGTCATTTTTGGTATGTACATGCTATGTGTTATAAATATTGTATAAATGGACAACTTTGTGTTAAAAAAAATGTGTTTTAACCACTTCCCACCCGCCGGCCATCATATGAAGTCCTTGACTTTGTGCGGGGATATCTGAATTATGCCTGCAGCTACAGGCATCATTCAGATATCAGCTTTTTCAGCTGGCGATTTCCTACATCATAAGAACAATCATAGCAGCTGTTCCACTGCTTGATCATTCTTACGGGAGGCAAGAGGGGACGTCCGCTCCTTCCCGCCGCCCTCTGGTGCTTCTACCGACTCACCGTTACGATCGAAGCCAGGATCGTTTTTTTTAATCTTTTATTTCAGGATTCCCAGCCTAGAGGTGAGATGTGGGGTCTTATTGACCCCATATCTCACTGTAAAGAGGACCTGTCATGCCATATTCCTTTTACAAGGGATGTTTACATTCCTTGTAATAGGAATAAAAGTAATCAGAAAATTGTTTTTTTTGGAAAAAAGTGTCAAACTAAAATAAATAAAGTAAAATGAACAATAAAAAGAAAAAAATTTAAAGCGCCCCTGTCCGTGTGCTCGCATGCAGAAGCGAACGCACACGTAAGTCCCGCCCACATATGAAAACTGTGTTCAAACCACACATGTGAGATATTGCTGTGAACGTTAGAGCGAGAGCAATAATTTTGGCCCTAGACCTCCACTGTAACTCAAAACATGTAACAAGTAAAAAATTTTAAAGCGTCGCCTATGGGGATTTTTAAGTAGTGAAGTTTGGCGCCATTCCACGAGCATGTGCAATTTTGAAGGGTGACATGTTAGGTATCTATTTACTCTACGTAACTTCATCTTTCACATTATGCAAAAACATTGGGCTAACTTTACTGTTTTGTTTTTTTTTTAAAGCACAAAACAGTTTTTTTCCCAAAAAAAGCGTTCAAAAAAATTGCTGCGCAAATACTGTGCAAGATAAAAAGTTGCAACAACCGCCATTGTATTCTCTAGGGTCTTTGCTAAAAAAAAACATATATAATGTTTTGGGGTTCTATGTAATTTTCTAGCAAATAAATGATGATTTTTACATGTCGGAGAGAAATGTCAGAATTGGCCTGGGTGCTCCAGAACACCTGAAGGTGCTCCCCTGCATGTTGGGCCTCTGTATGTGGCCAGGCTGTGTAAAAGTCTCACACATGTGGTATCGCCATACCCGGGAGTAATAGCAGAATGTGTTTTGGGGTGTAATTTGTGGTATGCATATGCTGCGTGTGAGAAATAACCTGCTAATATGACAATTTAGTGAAAAAATTTTTTTTTTTAAATCTTGATTTTGCAAAGAATTGTGGAAAAAAATGACAACTTCAAAAAACTCACCATGCATCTTTCTTTTTTTTTTTTATTCCATAATTTTTATTAGTAAAATAAAAATGAGGTTTACATTGCCTTTGGTTACAGAAATTGGGTCATAACATAGTAATCGGTAACACTGACATTCGAAGTTAACAGACAATAACTCTTATGATATAAAATAGAAACAAACGAGAAGGGGACCTTTCTTCCGCTAACTTTGAAGAGGTGTACCCTTATGAAAAACAATGCAATATAGTTGTGAAAGGTCACTTATATATGAATGCATATGTTCCACTGTTAATAATTTTGTCTGGTGTAAGCGGATGTTTGGGTGTATTTCTTTAATAAAATTGAAATTATGTTTTCATACAGTGGTTAATGGTAAGAGTCTATTACCGTTCAATATTTGAACAGCTAAGGGTGATTGAACATCAGTGTATAGAAAGATGAGATTCTGTCTGCAGGAAATCTAGCTTATGGTGTAGACCTAGATATTATAGGTAAGGAGAGATAAAGGGAGGTAAGGAGCGAGGGAGAGAGGGAGAGAGAGAAGACAGAAAGGGGAGGGGGGGGAGGGGGAAGGGAGTGGGGGGGAGAGGATAGGGTCAGCAGTAACTTGCAGTCTCCGCCACCATCTTTTAAGGGTTTGTAATCTCGCAGGGAGGATTGCCCAACTGACAGGTCTTTAGGCGGGTATGTGTA
Source organism: Lithobates clamitans (assembly GCA_037952925.1). Lineage (NCBI taxonomy): Eukaryota > Metazoa > Chordata > Amphibia > Anura > Ranidae > Lithobates > Lithobates clamitans. The sequence continues at coordinate 8,407,229 of JBBGZY010000056.1, read as the reverse complement.
GAATGCGCTAGGCGACCTCCCCCATTCAATCCTTGTTTAGGTGGGGGAGGTCGGCCATCACAAACCTTCTTAGGTTTCACTTCTGAATGGTATAAAGAGGTTAATATTGGTTGCCCGCTTTTTTTAGGGATCGCGATTCGTGTGCGCTTAGTTGGTCAATTGTTTATATTGATCAGTGGTACAAAAGTGGGACCAGCATGCCCATGTGAATGAGAATTTGGTTGGGCAGTCTTTGGCTATGGCGATCAATTCCTCCATTTCTGCAATTTTTTCTACGCGTTTGAGCCATTCCGGAATAGTGGGTGCATTTGTTGTTCCCCAGTGGAGAGGGATACATAACTTGGCTGCATTAAGTAAGGGTGGTATTAGCGTTTTGCGATAGTGATGTACCGGAATGTCCGAGTGATGAAGGAGGCATTGTGCTGCGGTGTGTTCGAGGGTATACGTGGATATTTGTGAGGTCAGTTCCCTGACTTGGGTCCAAAAGGGCTGAATTAGAGGACAGGACCACCATATATGTTCTAGTGTGCCTACTTCATTGGCGCATCTCCAGCACTTGTCAGAAAGGGTAGGATAGAATTTGTGGATAGTTGCGGGGGTTCTATACCAACGCATGAAAATTTTATAATTGTTCTCTTGAATCGAGACATTAAGGGAGCCTTTATGTGCTATCGTAGAAATGTGTTCCCATTGTGCCTCAGTTAATTCTGTTTGTAGGTCTCTTTCCCAGTTCACGCATGCTTTGATAGTTTTCATTGAGCCTCCTGCGGAGAGCAGGTTGTAAACGTTTGAGATCATATGTTGCTGAGGTGTAGATTGAGCACATAGTTGCTCAAAAGTCGTGAGTGGACGAGAGACTGAGGAGCTACTGTCCATTTCTTTTAAAAAATGTCTGATCTGGAAGTATGTCCAGAGTGGGAGGGGAGTACTATTTGCATTAATTGGTAGGGAGGAGCGCTCTAAAAGAGTGCCTGAGCGAAAGAAGTGATGGGCTAGCACCGTTGAGTGTTGCCAAGTACCCGTCAGGAAGTTAGTGGACATGCCGGGAGAGAATGCTGGGTTATGTTTTACCGGAGTGAGGGGTCCCGGATTGGAGGAGATGTGTAGCTTCCGACAGGCTTCCTTAAAGCATTGGAGTGTCGGGGCGATGAGAGGATGACTATTTAGTATTCTCGGGGTGTGTTTGGATAGAGTCCAAGGCAAGGATCGCAGTGGTAATGGGGAGAATGTATGTTCAAGGGTAACCCAGTCTTTACATTTGTCATGTACTGACCAGTCTATAATTCTAGAGAGGTGACACGCCCAATAATATTTCTTAAGGTCCGGGAGGCCGATGCCCCCTTTTGTCTTAGGGTGCGTTAGTTGGTCGTAGGCTATTCTAGGTCTTTTCTGTCTCCATAGAAATTTAGTGCATAGTCGTTTGTAGAGTTGGAAGAAAGTTGGAGGGAGTTTGATAGGTATAGTTTGTAAGATGTAGAGGATGCGGGGAAGGATATTCATCTTTAGGATTGCTGCCCTACCAAACCAGGAAAAATGAGGATTGTTCCATTTGCTTAGGTCGTTCGTAATGGTTTTGAGGATGGGTTGATAGTTTTTGGAGTATAGGTCTGAAAGCTTTGACGTTAGTTGTATCCCGAGGTATTTAATTTGGTCATGTCGCCAATGGAAGGGAAAATTGCTTTTGCATTGTGTTACCTGTTCCTGTGGGAGGGAAATATTTAGGGCCTGGGATTTTGTGAAGTTGATCTTAAAATTGGAAATGGTGTGAAAGGTATTTGCTTCTTTCAAGAGGCTTGGGATCGATATGTGTGGTTCTCTCAGGAATAATAATATGTCGTCCGCGAATGCAGCGATCTTGTAAGTGCGATCGGCAATGCAGAAACCTTTGATGTTGTCATTGGATCTGAGACATTGGAGAAAGGGTTCTAGGGTTAAAACAAATAATATTGGGGAAAGTGGGCATCCCTGTCTTGTTCCATTATTAATAGAGAAGGCGTTCGACAGGTGGCCGTTGACACGCACTCTAGCAGTTGGAGTGGTATAGAGGGACATGATAGCGTTGAACATTCGATCTTGGAGACCAATGCGTCTCAGAACTGCTCCAAGGTAGTCCCATGCCAACCTGTCGAACGCCTTCTCTGCATCCAGGGACAGGAAGAATCCCTTGTGTTTTTGGTTCGTGATCCAGTGGTGTAAATTCAGCGCTTTGATTGTGTTGTCTCTGGCCTCTCTTCCAGGGATGAACCCCACCTGGTCCCTCCCTATCAGGGAAGGCAAGAAAGGCAAGAGACGGGAGGCCAGAATCTTGGCATAGAGTTTTACGTCAACGTTTAATAAGGATATCGGCCTATAATTATTTACTGAAGTGGGATCTTTTTCATCTTTCGGGATCACTGTTATGTGTGCTTCAAGGAATCTATGGAAGGGGAGAGTGGATGATGTTAAGGAATTGAAGGTCCTAATTAGATGTGGGGCAAGTGTATCTGTGAAGGTTTTGAAGTAAGTGGCTGTAAACCCGTCTGGGCCTGGACTTTTCCCATTTTTAAGTTGTTTAATAGCTGCTTTTAGTTCTTCTTCAGATATAGGGTTTTCAAGGTGTGCTGCATCTTCTTTATCTATGGGTTTGGGGGCGAATTTGCTAAGAAACGATTTGATTACCTTACTTCTGTTCTCAGAACCATGTTGGCTTGTATCTTGTTTTGGGAGATTGTATAATTTAGAGTAGTAAGTCTCAAATTGGGCTGCTATATCTGTTGAGGTGATGTGCGATTTACCCTGGTGATCTTTAATAGTATGAATGGTTGCCTGTGCTTTTCTGGTCTGGAGGGCTTTAGCAAGGTATTTACCACCTTTATTGCCATATTCATAGAAAATCTTTTGATGTAATAGAAATTTACGTTGTGTCTTACGGTTTAGTTTATCTCTCAGCATCTTCCTAATTTGGGTGAGTTCGTGATAAGTTTGCTGTGCTTGTGATTGTTTGTGGGCAAGTTCAAGTCTTTTAATCTTGTCAAGGAGCTCTGTGATTTCCTGTTGTTGGGCCTTTCGACGTGAAGCTTTAAGAGCAATGAGTTTACCTCTGACTACGCACTTGTGGGCTTCCCATTGTGAGAGAGGGGCAGTGTCTGGTGTGTCGTTTTCTAAGAAGAAGGTGTGTATGCAATTTTTGATGTCATTGGTAGTTTCTTCCGACGTAAGCAGAGACGCATCTAGGCGCCAAATTTTTTGTTTGGAGATGTGATTGTCAGGGAACGTCAGGGTCATTGTGATTGGATGGTGGTCTGATAGCACCATTGGTTCAATGGTGGCAGTCGAGAGAAAGGGAATATCTTTCTGGGACAGGAACAGATAGTCGATCCTCGAATATTTGTTGTGTGGGGCCGAGAAAAAAGTGAAGTCTTTCTCATCGGGGTGAAGGGCACGCCACGTATCATGTAAGAGAAGGTCTTGGATTTGCATTTTAATTTGTCGGATAGCTTTGTATGGTAGAGATGTCGTGCCTGTGGAGGTATCTAAGATTGGGGAAAGAGGGATATTGAAGTCTCCCCCTAGAATGGTCAGTCCGGTATGGAAATCTGAGAGTAGTCGCGAGATTGATCTAAAGAAACTAACTTGTGCAGAATTGGGGCTATATAGGTTGGCTAGGGTAACTGGTCGTCCCTGGAGTCGTCCTTTCAAAAAGAGGTATCTGCCTTCGGTATCTATCAGTGAGTCTTCAAGTTGCCAGTCTAGATTTTTGGATAAGAGAATTGAGACCCCTTTGGACTTTGCAAGAGAATTGGAGGCATGGTAAACCGTTGGGAACATGTGGTTCAAGAGTTTGGGTATTTTGTTTGTGTGGAAGTGTGTCTCTTGTAGGAACACTACATTGGCTTTAAGTTTAGACATCATATCAAGTACTTGGCTACGCTTCTCCGGGATGTTTAATCCCTTTGTATTTAGCGAAACTATTTTGAGTGAGGAAGGTTTTGTTGTGGAGTGTACGTGTGCCATAATGGGTAGTTGTTCAGTTAGGATGCTAGCGAGTGAGCGATAAATAGGTAGTAGCTCAACCTTCCTGTGGGAATTTAGAAAGGTTCGGAGGAAAGGTCTGTTTGTAAGTTTTTGCCCTAGTCGGGATGTGGGGGTGGCGGAGACTGCAAGTAAGGAGAAAGAGGGAGAAAAGAGAAAGAGGAAAGAGGATAAGAGTAGAGGAAAAGGGGAAGGAAAGGGAGGAAACGAGAGAGAGAGAGAGAGTGAGAGGGGTCCCGGGAGGGAGATGGGAAGAGAGAGGGAGAGGTTTACTGGGTTTTAGGAACAAAATGAGATAGAGGATATTCCGGAGTGAGGGAGGTTATATAAAACCTACCCTATAGATCAAAGAGTGTCCGGTTTGTTTTGACAGGAATACTGACTTTCCTGTCTTGTGGGAGGGTGGAAAGTGTCGGATCGAGACCGTCGAGACTTAGTATCACCCGTCCACCGAGGCTCATGCCTGTGAGTGTAGGCGGGAGCCAATAGAATTTTAAGAGTTAAGAGAGAAACCCTTGGGTCTAATCTCATGGGGGTCAAACAAATGACAAACTAAACAGGTCATTTAACAGATATATTGCATCAACGTTGTATAAACAGAATTTGCACTACATTGTATATCACGTAGATTGGTGCTAAAGCCAGGACCTTAACAGGGGTCCTCTAACCTAAAATGTAACAGGAGGTCCCATTGTGTTATCAAGGGAATGGGGATGAGGAGTGACTCTAGCATTTAAACATAACAGTCCTGATAATTATATTCTTCCGAAGCGTTTTACACCATCGGGTTACCATCGACTCATTAACTGAAAATAGCCCTTCTCATTTGCGTATGCAATCGGGCAGTCTACAGATTATGGTCGGTGTTTCAACAAAGTACACTTTAAATTGGGCCGGGAAGTTGACCCCCCCAACTCAAATATGAATTTAACCATCTCAGAGGTAGCAGGTGAGCATTCCGCTCCCTCTGCCATGGTGATAGGTAAGTAGTCTGAACGTGTTTGAATCATATTGGGGACAGTCCCCTTGGTTAGATATCTAGGATTTGAGGATATTGTCTTAGTAAGAAGCAAGGATTTTCTAGCATAATATCATTTCTAAACATGAACAAACATATAACCCTAACTTTTTACCCAAGCGAGGCGACAGGGGGAAGGGTGAGGCCTCCACAGACGCCACAATACGGAGGTTTATTAGAGTGACTAGTGCTGTCGAGTACTCTAGGGGCGATTGAGAGATTAAATTCAGCTCATTATAGGAGGGGAGAAAACTAGCAAGGCGGAATAGGTCCATTGATGGACCTGGAAAGGGTGTTGGCATCTGTGTGGCGTCACCCCCCACAAGTCATCCGACCAGAGCATAAGAAAGTACAATCATAAAAATTATTGAGCTGTGGCATCAGAAATTGTTACAAGCCCAGTGGATTTTAAGGCTCACCTGTATCATACCTTCTAGGGCAGATGGGATTGGGGGAGGGTGGCGAGAAGAAGAGAGAAAAAAAAAAAAAAAAAAAAAAAAGGGGGGGGGGGGAGTTGGGCAGGGAAAGGGGTATGTGGGGGTGAGGGAAGGGCTTGGGGAGAGTAGCTGAACGGTATTTTGAGTGGAAGTCCCATATGTAAAGCATAGATACCGTCAGTGTTTCTGGAGGGGTCATACAGTGTGCAAGGGCTTCCCAAGGGGAATGTCCGACTCACAGTTTCGCTGGGGGTAATTCCACTTGCTCGGGGATCAGTTTGCTCGGTGGGTTCTCAGAAGCAGTGTAGAATAATTATTACTTAAAGGGAAAAAGAAGAGTCACCTGAGAGGATACCGTTTTCGGGAAGCATTTGTTGTCCTGCGAGTTGTTGATGGGTGTTGCGGGCAAGTTCCAATCTTGAGGAGTCATATTCAGTCTTGAGAGACACAGGACGGAAGAGTTGAGGTCGTTCAGTTGGATCTGTCATGGCGGGCCCTTCTGTGGGCCGGGGAGGCCGTAGGGCTGTTGGGTGTCGTGTTCCGGGTGTCTTGCATGGTAGGCTCCCTCGATGGGGTATGTCTGCGACGTCTTATGTGGAAGTCATCACGGACTGGAATGGCGTCAGTAGAGGCTGACCTTCTCATGCGTTGTGGGCGAAGAGTGGTGTACCAATCCGGGATGTCGATGCGTGGAAGATTTAGTGCTTCACAAAAACCTGGTAAGTCTTCTGGGAGGCGTAGGTTTGCAGTGCGACCTTGGAATGAGGCGGAGAGGCAGAAGGGAAATTTCCACCGGTATTGAATGCCTTTGGTGCGCAATAGGTCAAGAAGGGGGCGCAAGTCTCTCCTATTTTGAAGGGTAATGGGCGAGAGGTCTTGGAACAGCTTTATATCAGCTCCTTGATAGAGTAAGGAGTGACGATCCCTGGCCCTATGAAGAATTTCCTCCTTCAGTTTAAAGTTAATGAGACAACAAATCACGTCTCTGGGAGGATCAGATTCTCTGCCTCTGGGCCTCAGGGCTCTATGCAAGCGTTCAAACTCAATGGGTGTTTCAGGAGGTCTGCCCAGGAGGTCGTTAAATATGGCAATAGTAGCTTTCGTAATTTGCGCATTTTCAACTGATTCAGGGATACCTCTTACCCGTATGTTATGACGGCGGCCGCGGTTGTCTAAATCTTCCATATGCCTCTGAATGTCTCTGAGCTGTGAAGATTGTGCCTGGGAAGAGGTCTGTAAGTGTTGAATGGAGGTGTCATGGCGGTTAGTTACTTCCTCCAGATCATCCAGGCGTATTGTCATTACCTGGACATCTCTCCTGAGATCCGTGATGGCTGCAGAGAGTGTGGCTTTAATATCTTCTGCCACAGATCGCAGGTCTTGCATGGAGAGGGGCTGTGGGGTGGATGTTGCTGCGACTGAAGGCTGGGTCTGTGTGTGGCTTCTCCCTGAGGGGCTGAGGCTGGATGAGCGTGCAGCGTTCGGGTAGGCCCGATTTGAAGCCGGGGCCTCGCGTGCCTGGGACCGGAAGATCTCCGGAATATTGCGGCCGATCTGCGTACCGGACCCCCTGGGGGAGCGGGACCTGGCTGGGGATGGTTCCCTGGATGTTTTCCCCATGTTTGTGTCAGGATGGCTCCGGATTGCTGATTTTTTAAGCCTCGGCGGACGGGAGCTCGGGATCTAGGCGGCCATTCAGCTCCGGCTCCAAGCCACGCCCCTATCCATGCATCTTTCTAAATACCTTGGAATGTCTTCTTTCCAAAAAGGGGTCATATGGGGGGTATTTGTACTTTTCTGGCATGTTAGGGTCTCAAGAAATTAGATAGGCCGTCAGTACTATAGTTGTGATCAGTTTTCAATGATTGGCACCACAGCTTTTGGACTCTATAACTTTCACAAAGACCAAATAATATACACCAATTTGTACTTATTTTTACCAAAGATATGTAGCAGTATAAATTTTGGCCAAAATTTAAGAAGAAAAATTACGAATTTGCTAAATTTTATAACAGAAACAAAGAAAAATTCATTTTTTTACCGAATTTTCAGTCTTTTTTCTTTTATAGTGCAAAAAATAAAAAACCCAACGGTGATTAAATATCACCAAAAGAAAGCTCATATAAAGCTATATCATATGGGTACAGCTTTGTATGACTGAGTAATTGTCATTCAAAATGTGAGAGCACCGAAAGCTGAAAATTGGTCTGGTTAGGAAGGGGGTTTAAGTGCCCAGTTGTCTAGTGGTTAAATTGTCTTCAGGTACAAAAGACTGCTCGATAAATTGCCATTGTTTGTGAAACAGAGGCATAAACCTCTGATTTGATACAGTATTACAGCCATGTAGTAATTTGTTGTGTCTGGGAAGCTCATACCTCCTGCAATTTTGTGTTTTACAATAGTGGCATAAGAACAACGAGGTTTCTTACCTTGCCATATAGACGTGCTCAGTAATCTTTTAATAGCTTGGAAAAAAGATTTGGCGACCTGTATTAGTAGAGCTCTATATAGGTACAAGAGTTTTGGAAGGGTTATCATTTTAAAAGCTGCTGCTCTACCAGACCAGGAGAGATAATGTTTGCTTAGTTCTTGAAGATCTTTCCTGCAAGTGTGGAGAAATGGCAGGTAGTTGCAGCTATATAAAAGTTTGAGGATGGAGATGTCAAGGATATGCCTAAATAAGGCACTGAGGAGGATACCAATTGAAAAGGAACTGTAGATTGTAGACACAATTTGGTAGATTTAGCAATATGAATGCCAAGAACATTGGATTTGGAATCATTTACCTTGTAAAAAGAACATGCATTGAAGATATTTAAGATTTCCCATACCTTTACCAGGGAAGAGGCCGGATCAGTCAAACTGAGAATTATGTCATCCGCAAATAGTGTGATTTTAAGTTCTTGACCTTTAATTTTGAATCCTGAAATGGAGTTTGAGGATCAGATTTTTTGAGCCAGGGGTTCCATCATTAGTGTGAAAATCAATGGAGACAGGGGGCATCCCTGTCTTGTTCCATTGTTGATGATAAAGGGGTCTGAAAAGACCCCACCTGAGAGAACTCGAGCGTTGGGGTTAGAATACAAGGCTAGAATGGCCGATAATATGTTGCCTTGAAATCCAAATTTAGCGAGAGTGTATTTCAAATAACCCCAGTGAATCCTATCAAATGCCTTTTCGGCATCTAAGGTAATGAATAGAGTTGATATATTATGTTTTTCAGTAAAATGTAGGAGATTTAGTATTTTTCATGTGGCATCTGGGGTTTGTCGGCCTAGCATGAACCCTACTTGGTCGAGGTGTATGATGTGGTTTTAGTAGTAGTCATAATGGGGGTTAATCTCTAAGCTATTAATCTGGCATACAATTTGAGGTCAGTGTTTAATAGAGAGATAGGGCAGAAATTTAATGGGGGTATCCGGCTCCTTCCCTGGGTTGGGCAAGGTTATAATATTGGCAGAGAGCATTTCATTTGGGAATTGACCAGAGGACACAGCAGTGCTGAACATATCACAGATATGGGGGGTTAAGGTTTTGTTGAATAATTTGTAATATTCGGCAGAGAAGCCATCCGGGCCCAGTGCTTTACCGTTGGGAAGTGTGGAAATAGCTTGGGAGATTTCTTGTATGGAGAATGGAGCATTGAGGGATATCAGTTGTTCTGAGGAAAGTTTGGGAAGATTCATTGATTCTAGAAAGTCTGATATGTCAGAATCCATGGGTTGTACTATGTTGGGGTCATCTTTAAGTTATATAGCGTGCGATAATACGCACCAAACGCATTAGCTATATCTTTGGGGTGATACACTTTGTCTCTGATAGAGGGATGTAGGATATGCAGAATTTTTTTTTTGTTCCGCCTTAGTTTGATTTGGTTTGCTAACAGTTTACCAGCTTTATTACCGGCTGTGTAGAAAGAAGATTGTATTTTTAATAGTGACTTGGCGTGTTTGGCATTTAAGAAGGTTTTAAGATCATTTCTGGCCATAAAAATGTTATCGCTATTGAAGTGCGTGGGATATACTTTATTTATCTTTTCTAAGTATTCAATTTTTTTTGAGCAGTTCTGTCAGCTGTTGTGTCCTTTGGTGCCTCGTTTGTGCATTCAGTTGAATTCCACAATGTAGCAGGATTGCTAGCTGTAGGCATATTAATGTCGAAGTATTCTGTCAGACGTTTTTGTATGAATGTCGTATTAGCAGGTATAGACATGAGGTATGGATCATTTCTCCAGTTGGTGGCAAATGAGTGAGATGACTTGTCTCCTATACATATGGAGATGGGTGCATGATCTGACCATGTTATGGTGTGAATTTTTGTCTCAATGGCGTCTTGTAGGAGTTGTTTGTTTCTGACAAACAGGTTGATTCTTGAATAAGTGCAATGTGGTTTTGAAAAGAAGGTAAAGTCCTTAGTAACGGAGTCAGAGTAGATTTCTGGCATTGTATAGGAGAGGGTCCCTTAACATCAATGGAAGGGTCAGGGACTAAATTGTAGTCCCCACAAAAGAGCATATGGCCTTGCTGGTTTTTATGTACTTTTTTCAGTAGTTTCCACAGGAAGCATTATTGGCCCGCATTTGGAGCATATAAATTTACGATAGTGAAGGTGGCATTATTTAATTTGCATATTAGGATAAGGTATCTCCCCTGGGGATCTGCAATTGTAGATATCAAATTAAATTCTACCGTGTCTATGATTGCTATCAATACTCCTTTTGTTTTGTTCTTAGAATTAGCACAGAAGATATGTGGGAAGTTTTTGTGAGACATTTTTGGCGCCTTATCATGACAAAAATGGGTCTCTTGGAGGCACAGTACATCACTATGAAGTTTGCGGACTTCGGACCAGAGGGAATATCTTTTTCCCGGGTGGTTTAAGCCCTTTACATTAAGTGACGTTATTTTGATCGGCATATTGGATGGTAGAGTTACCACTGAATTAGTTGTAGGTATATGTGTGGGTTCAGCTATATGGTTTAGAATGAAAGTAAGTTAGTGGGGATATCTTGTGTATTAAAAAGGGTATGCAGGTGCTGGTAGATGGTGGACTCACTGTTTGTGGAAAAGTTCTTATAGGAACCTTGTAGATCCGGAGGTCGTCAGACACTGTAGGAAGAAACTTAGCTTGTGGAGAAAGGCTGTTGGACTAAAGACTGTAAAAAATAAGAACAAGTCAGAATTTAAACAGTTAACTCTCATATAATGTTTCCAGGGGGTAAGTGAAATCTAAAAAGAGTAAAAGCAGAACTCTGCTTGAGCGGTCTGTGCCGCAACTAAAACTGGTGGTTTAGGCTGACGAGCTGGGCTCGGGCAAGCAATCTAGGGCTTACACGTAAGCTAGAAATAACTTTAGAGACTCAGGTGGTCATATCATCAAATGGATCAAAATCATCCCAGTTACCGGTGGCGCGGGAGCCTTGGCTGCGATTATGCTGCCTCTGTTCCAGTGGTTCCGGGATGTGCCATTGTCGCAGCAGAGAAAGATCTTCATCCAGGGTATGGACATAGTGGGTTTTGTTGTCCTTAGCGGTGATCAGCTTAACTGGATGACCCCACTTGTATGATATCTGATGGTTTTGCAGGGGTTTCGTAATAGTAGCTACGTTTTTGCATTGCAGCATGATATATTTAGACAGATTGGAGTAGAAAGCCAGATTGACATATTGCTGGGGGTATTCAGCTTGGCTGCGTGCGGCACGCATCAGATTTTCCTTGACGTGGAAAAAATGAATTCTAACAATAGTGTCTCTTGGGACATTTTCTGGCAGATAGGAAGGTTTTGGCAACTAGTGTATGCGATCAATTATTAATTTACCCGGGGATGCGTCAGGGAGAAAAGCAGACATCAACTGTGAGAGATGTCCAGGGACAAGCAGGTATGTGAAGCAGGCTCACCAAGCTGCGCTGGAGGAAGGATGGTGGTGGATTGCTTTAGGATAACCGGAGCTCCTGTTTAGTGCATCCTCCTTCGTTCACGTCCGGACATGCCCCCACGATTTTATTTATATAAACTAAATTTGGCCTCTTTTATGCCCCTCCTTAAATTTGCTCTAGCAAGACTAAACTTAACTTTATCCCCTCTCCTAAAAGCACTATCACATTGGTCAAAATGGCTTTCTGGAGTTACAGGACCAATTTGAGAGGACAAAATGGGAGATTTTTGAACAACATGATCTAAATACACACACTGTACATTAGTTCTTGTGAAGACAATGTTACAGAATGGAGCCCTGGATGACCAGAATAGTATGTTGTAACATCCTGGGTATGATAAAGTTTGAAACACAACATCATAAATTATAGTTTAATAAATAATTATGAAAAATAATAATATAATAATAATTCATTTTATTCAATAATGTAATTAAACCAAAAACACTGAATTGTGTCCAAACAAGGGTGTAATATTAGGCCTCATGTACACTGCTGCTGCTAAACAGAAGTTTAGGAGCAGTTGGGCATTTTTTCAACTGTTCCTGAACTCTCCTCTATGTCATCTTATCAGTACATGTAAATAGGTTCGTTTACAGTTGTTTCTAGGCAGCAGGGATGAGCCGAATACCCCCCTGTTCGGTTTGCACCAGAACATGCGAAATGGCAAAAAATTAGTTTGAACACGCGAACACCAATAAAGTCTATGGGACACGAACATGAATAATCAAAAGTGCTAATTTTAAAGGCTTATATGCAAGTTATTGTCATAAAAAGTGTTTGGGGACCTGGGTCCTGCCCCAGGGGACATGGATCAATGCAAAAAAAAGTTTTAAAAACGGCCGTTTTTTCCGAAGCAGTGATTTTAATAATGCTTAAAGTGCAACAATAAAAGTGTAATATCCCTTTAAATTTCGTACCTGGGGGTGTCTATAGTATGCCTGTAAAGGGGTGCATGTTTCCTGTGTTTAGAACAGTCTGACAGCAAAATGACATTTCAAAGGAAAAAAAGTCATTTAAAACTACTCGCGGCTATTAATGCATTGCCGGTCCGACAATACACATAGAAGTTCATTGATAAAAACGGCATGGGAATTCCCCACAGGGGAACCCTGAACCAAAATTAAAAAAAAATGACGTGGGGGTCCCCCTAAATTCCATATCAGGCCCTTCAGGTCTGGTATGGATATTAAGGGGAACCTCGGCCAAAATAAAAAAAAATAGTGTGGGGTCCCTCTCAAAATCTATACCAGACCCTTCAGATCTGGTATGGATTTTAAGGGGAACCCCGCGCCAAAATAAAAAAAAACTGCGTGGGGTACCCCCAAAAATCCATACCAGACCCTTATCCGAGCACGCAACCTGGCAGGCCGCAGGAAAAGAGGGGGGACGAGAGAGCGCCCCCCCTCCTGAACCATACCAGGCCACATGCCCTCAACATTGGGAGGGTGCTTTGGGGTAGCCCCCCAAAACACCTTGTCCCCATGTTGATGAGGACAAGGGCCTCATCCCCACAACTCTGGACGGTAGTTGTGGGGATCTGCGGGCGGGGCCTTTTTAGAATCTGGAAGCCCCCTTTAACAAGGGGACCCCCAGATCCCGCCCCTCCCCCCTGTGTGAAATGGTAAGGGGGTACAAAAGTACCCCTACCATTTCACTAAAAAACTGTCAAAAATGTTAAAAATGACAAGAGACAGTTTTTGACAATTCCTTTATTTAAATGCTTCTTCTTTCTTCTTTTTTCTATCTTCTATCTTCCTTCGGTTTCTTCCTCCATCTTCTGGTTCTTCTGGTTCTTCCTCCGGTGTTCTCATTTTTTTAAAAATTTTGGTTCGGGGTTCCCCTGTGGGGAATTCCCATGCCGTTTTTTATCAATGAATTTCTATGTGTATTGTCGGACCGGCAATGCATTAATAGCCGCGAGTAGTTTTAAATGACTTTTTTTCCTTTGAAATGTCATTTTGCTGTCAGACTGTTCTTAACACGGGAAACATGCACCCCTTTACAGGCATACTATAGACACCCACCAGGTACGAAATTTAAAGGGATATTACACTTTTATTGTTTCATTTTAAGCATTATTAAAATCACTGCTCCGGAAAAAACGGCCGTTTTTAAAACTCAGCATCTCCTCCGCGGCATCGGCGTCTTCTTCCCTTCTTCTCCTCGGGCCGCTCCGCATCCATGATGGCATAGAGGGAGGCTCCCACTCTTCTCTTCATCTCTTCATCTTCTTTTCGGGCCACTCCGCATCCATGATGGCATGGAGGGAGGCTCCCGCTGTGTGACGCTTCTCCTCTTCTGACGGTTCTTACATAATGGGGGGGCCACCCGGTGACCCCGCCTCCCTCTGACGCATGGTGACTTGACGGGACCTCTCTGTGGCATCACGGGGAATGTCACAGGGAAGTCCTGTCAAGTCACCGTGCGTCAGAGGGGGCGGAGTTAATGGGTGGTCCCACCCCCCATTATTTAAGGACTGTCAGAAGAGGAGAAGCATCACACAGTGGGAGCCTCCCTTCATGCCATCATGAAAGCGGAGTGGCCCGAAAAGAAGATGAAGAGAAGAAGATGAAGAGAAGAAGATGAAGAGAAGATGAAGAGAAGAAGATGAGGAGAAGAGCGGGAGCCTCCCTCCATGCCATCATGGATGCGGAGCGGCCCGAGGAAAAGAAGGGAAGAAAATGCCGATGCCGCGGAGGATATGCCGCACGAGAACACAGGAGGAAGAACCAGAAGAACCAGAAGATGGAGGAAGAAACCGAAGAAAGATAGAAGATAGAAGAAAGAAGAAAGAAGAAGCATTTAAATAAAGGAATTGTCAAAAACTGTCTCTTGTCATTTTTAACATTTTTGACAGTTTTTTAGTGAAATGGTAGGGGTACATTACCATTTCACACAGGGTGGAGGGCCGGGATCTGGGGGTCCCCTTGTTAAAGAGGGATTCCAGATTCCGATAAGCCCCCCACCCGCAGACCCCCACAACCACCGGCCAGGGTTGTGGGGATGAGGCCCTTGTCCTCATCAACATGGGGGCAAGGTGTTTTGGGGGGCTACCCCAAAGCACCCTCCCAATGTTGAGGGCATGTGGCCTGGTACGGTTCAGGGGGGGCGCTCTCTCGTCCCCCCCTCTTTTCCTGCAGCCTACCAGGTTACATGCTCGGATAAGGGTCTGGTAAGGATTTTTGGGGGGACCCCACGCCGTTTTTTTAAATTTTGGCGTGGGGTTCCCCTTAAAATCCATACCAGACCTGAAGGGTCTGGTATAGATTTTGAGGGGGACCCCACGCCATTTTTTTTTTTAAATTTTGGCAGGGGTTCCCCTTAATATCCATACCAGACCTGAAGGGCCTGGTATGGAATTTAGGGGACCCCCCACATCATTTTTTTTTATTTTGGCCGGGGTTCCCCTTAATATCTATACCAGACCTGAAGGGCCTAGTATGGAATTTAGGGGGACCCCCACGTCATTTTTTTTTTAAATTTTGTTTCGGGGTTCCCCTGTGGGGAATTCCCATGGCGTTTTTTATCAATGAATTTCTATGTGTATTGTCGGACCGGCAATGCATTAATAGCCGCGAGTAGTTTTAAATGACTTTTTTTCCTTTGAAATGTCATTTTGCTGTCAGACTGTTCTAAACACGGGAAACATGCACCCCTTTACAGGCATACTATAGACACCCCCTAGGTACGAAATTTAAAGGGATATTACACTTTTATTGTTTCATTTTAAGCATTATTAAAATCACTGCTCCGGAAAAAACGGACGTTTTTAAAACTTTTTTTTGCATTGATCCATGTCCCCTGGGGCAGGACCCAGGTCCCCAAACACTTTTTATGACAATACCATGAATATAAGCCTTTAAAATTAGCACTTTTGATTTCTCCCAAAGACTTTTAAAGGGTGTTCCGCGGCATTTGAATTTGTCACGAACACCCCAAATTGTTTGCTGTTCGGCGAACTTGCGAACAGCTGATGTTCGAGTCGAACATGAGTTCGACTCAAACTCGAAGCTCATCCCTACTAGGCAGTTGAGTTTAGAGCCTTTTTTTGGAATGCAAAAAAATTGGTTCAGAAGCTGAGTTTAGAGGCATTTCATGCGTCAAATGCTTCTAAACGCGGCTAAACATGGTAACTCGCATTTAGCCGCGTTTCTTTTACAGGCGTTTTTCATTCTTGCTTATTTTGAACGCAAGGCAATCATTTTACTTTTCTGCCAGACAACCATTTCTCCATTCTTCAGCTTCTTATTGCCAAGCATTGGTGGAATGTCACACCGGTGAGCCCTAGCGGTTCCATAGGAGACGTATAAAAGTTGTTGGCTGTTATGCAATAGCCCTGATTTAGCAATGGCTCAATGAGTGAAAGAACTGAAGATGTTGCCATTCCATAGTTACTGTATTTTGGACTGAATTTAGTTCCTTTTTCAGTGTATATGACTGAATTCCAAATGTAGCCAGTTGACGATTCACATATCATGTTGGATTTTACGACAAATAGTGCTCTCTTTGATGCAATGTATTGTACCAAGCTTAGCCTTCCCTTGTAGGCCATTAGGCTTAGATCACGGTCCTTATCCTGGCAAGATATGTTCAATAAGTAAGTTGGTTTGAGTACTTTGTAGGTCTTGCACAGACACTGCCAGCATGCTTATCTGTTGAGTGAATGTCACTAATGCTTCAGCCAACCCTGCAGACTCCATACTGGCTCAGTTGTTTTGACAATGTTTGGGTATGTTTGGTTATGGGGAGCCCCATAGCAGGGTTACACACCTTGGATAAGGATACCCAGGAGGTTAATCCAGCACAGTTTCCAAAAATGTGGTACAAAAATGAAAGTCCAATAATCAAAGTCAAATGTAGCAGCAGGTCAGGGAGGCAGCAAAGGATCAGAGTCAATAAACCTAGCAAAGGTCAGGTAGCAATATCACAGGGAAAGGAACAGGTACACGCTCTGGGTAGCTCATAAACAACTAAGCACTCTCTCTCTGGAACCTCTCAGCTTTATAGTGATTAAACAGAAAATGACCTCCAGAGGGTGTGGTGGAAGTAATGCAATTTCTGTCTATAACAGGAAGCTCTTTGTTGCTGCCATCTTGATGTGAGGATGCCATCAGACATGTGCTAGACACTGCACTATACTCACACGGGGGTAACACAGGACACAGGCCACCAACAAGAGTGCCAAGGACATACTGCGAGTGTGAGGATGGCTGCGGTTAGTACAGGTGGGTTGAGGGTTGTGACAGCTGCTGAGCCCTGACTATCATGGATAGCTTACATGTCCCCATCATCCGCAGCTCTCCTCACCCCCTCCCTCCCTGCCTGTCAGTTTCCATGTCTGTGTCTCTGTCTCTGCCCCCCCTCCTGTCACTTTTCGTAGTAAAAAAACTTTACAAAATATTCTGGCAGCTCCTCTCCTTTATCAGGTGATATCTTACTTTACAAGTGTTTGTTTAAATAGATGCTTTTAAATACCTTTTTTCAATTATCTTCAGGCCGGTCACGTGACTCCCAGCTGCTCTGGTACTACGATCCAAGGCTACAGTGGGACGTGTCGGGTGGCCAACGCGGGAGATCTCGGCCTCTCCCGCTGTAGCCCTGGATCGTAATAGCAGAGCAGCTGGGAGCCCGTGACCGTCCTGAAGATGACTGGAAAAAGGTATTTAGAGGCATCTTTTTAAAAAAACACTTACAGAGTGAGTTATCACCAGATAAAGGAGAGGGGCTCCCAGTGAAAAGTGTTTTAAGGGTACACTCACTTTAAAGGATAAGTTCATATTTTTTTTCCAAATATTAGTTTCCCTATGTACCAATATACCATTAATTTACCTCTGTTGCAGAAAATAAAAATATTTTTCTGTCTTCTAGGCCAGGCATAAACTCAGAATCCAGTGTGTTCTATAGAAAACTCCCTTACTTCCTGGTATCTGTTCCTTATGTTCCTTAGGTTGGTGAAACCATTAAGACACAGGAGCTGACCTCATTAACACACACTCTGCACCTGCCATCTGTGGAGAGGCGACCCCAGGTCACGGTGTGTATTAGCACCTTCAGCCTGGTTTTTGCAAAGACAGGCATGTTGAGGGCATGCGGCCTGGTTTGGTTAAGGGGGGGGGGCTGCACGCTCATCCCCT
Source organism: Lithobates clamitans (assembly GCA_037952925.1). Classification (NCBI taxonomy): domain Eukaryota; kingdom Metazoa; phylum Chordata; class Amphibia; order Anura; family Ranidae; genus Lithobates; species Lithobates clamitans. The sequence goes on along the minus strand of JBBGZY010000056.1, from coordinate 8,389,693 downwards.
CCCTTTCCTGACCTGCTGGGCTGCATTCTCGGATAAGGGTCTGGTATTTAAAATAAAAAATTGGTGTGGGGGGTCCCCTCTGAATCCATACTAGACCCAAGGGCCTGTATGGACAATTATTTTTTTAACGGCAATTCTTTTTTTTTACATTCAGGTTGAAGCCCACTGCTCCACTGACACTAACCTCTACTCTACTAAAACTGTTCACTGTTCTACTGAGACTAAATCTACCCTACTGACACCATCCACTGCCCTAATGACACCAACTCTTACCCTACTGACACCATCCACTGCGCTACTGACACCATCCACTGCTCTATAGACAGTAAACTCTATCCTACAGACACCATCTACTGCTCTACTGACAATAACCGTTACCCTACTAACACCGTCCACTGCTCTACAGACACTAACCTCTACCCTAATGACACTGTACACTGCTCTACTGACCCTGTCCACTGCTCTTCTGACATCAACCTCTACCCTACTTACACCATTCACTGTTCTACTGACACCAGCCTCTAAAATACTGACATTGTTCAATGCTTTACTGACACTAACCTCTACCCTACTGACACCATCCACTGCTCTATAGACAGTAACCTCTATATTACAGACACCATCCACTGCTCTACTGACACTAACCTCTACCCTACTAACACCGTTCACTGCTTTACTGACACTAACTCTACCCTACTGACACCGTCCAATGCCCTACTGACACCAACTCTTACCCTACTGAAACCGTCCACTGCCCTACTGACACCATCCACTGCTCTACTGACCCTGTTCACTGCCTTACTGACACCGTCCACTGCTCTACTGACCCTGTTCACTACCCTTCTGACATCAACCTCTACCCTACTGACACCATTCACTGCTCTACTGACACCAACCTCTAACCTACTGACACCGTCCACTGCTCTACTGACACAGTCCACTGCTCTACCGACACCAACCTCTACCCTACTGACACCATCCACTGCTCTACTGACAGTAACCTCTGTACTATATACACCATCCACTGCTCTACTGACACTAACATCTACCCTACTCACACCATTCATTGCTTTACTGACACTAACTCTACCGTAATGACACCGCCCACTGCCCTACTGACACCATCCGCTGCTCTACTGACACCAAACTCTACCCTACTGACACCATTCACTGCTCTATTGACACTAACCACTACCCTACTGACACCATCCACTGCCCTAGTGACACCATCCTCTACCCTACTGACACCGTTCACTGCTCTATTGACACTAACCTCTACCCTACTGAAAATGTTCACTGCCCTACTGACACCATCCACTGCTCTACTGACACCAAGCTCTACCATACCGACACCAACCTCAACCCAACTGACACCATCCATGGCCCTACTGACACCATCCACTGCTTTACTGACACCAACCTCTACCCTACTGACACCGTCCACTGCCCTACTGACATTAACTCTTACCCTCGTATGACACTGTCCACTGCCCTACTGACACCGTCCACTGCTCTACTGACCCTGCCCACTGCCCTTCTGACACCGCCCTCTATCCTACTTAGAGTGGTTCACTGCTCTACTGACACCGTCCACTGTTCTACTGACACTCTACCCTACTGACACATTCACTGCTCTACTGACACCGTCCACTGTTCTACTGACACTAACCTCTACACTACTGAGACCATCCACTGCTCTACTGACAGTAACCTCTATACTACAGACACCATCCACTGCTCTACTGACACTAACATCTATCCTACTGACACTGTTCACTGCTCTGACACTAACTCTACCCTACTGACACCGTCCGCTGCCCTACTGACACCAACTCTTACCCTACTGACACCGTCCACTGCCCTACTGACACAGTCCACTGCTCTACTGACACAGTCCACTGCTCTACTGACACAGCCCACTGCCCTTCTGACACCGACCTCTACCCTACTGACACTTTCACTGCTCTACTGACACCATCCTCTACCCTACTGACACCATTCACTGCTCTACTGACACCATCCTCTACCCTACTGACACCATTCACTGCTCTATTGACACCAACCTCTACCCTACTGACACCATCCACTGCCCTACTGACAGTAACCTCTACCCTACTGACACCGTCCACTGCGTCACTGACACCGTCCACTGCTCTAGTGACACTAACCTCTTCCTTACTGACACTGTCCACTACGCTACTGACACCGCCCACCGCGCTACTGACACCAACTCTTACCCCACTGACACCGTCCACTGCCCCACTGACACTGTACACTGCTCGACTGACCCTGTCCACTGTCCTTCTGACACCAACATCTACCCTACTGACACCATTCACTGCTCTACTGACACCAGCCTCTAATGTACTGACATAGCTCAATGCTTTACTGACACAAACCTCTACCCTACTGACACCATCCACTGCTCTATAGACAGTAACTTTTATCCTACAGACACTATCCACTGCTATACTGACACTAACCTCTACCCTACTAACACCGTTCACTACTCTATTGACACTAATGCCCTGTACACACGGTCGGACATTGATCGGACATTCCGACGACAAAAAATGATTTTTTCTGACGGATGTTGGCTCAAACTTGTCTTGCATACACACGGCCACACAAAGTTGTCGGAAAATCCGATCATTCTGAACGCGGTGACGTAAAACACGTACGTCGGGACTATAAACGGGGCAGTAGCCAATAGCTTTCATCTCTTTATTTATTCTGAGCATGCGTGGCACTCGGGCGTCGGATTTGTGTACACACGATCGGAAGTTCAGACAACGGATTTTGTTGTCGGAAAATTTCATAGCCTGCTCTCAAACTTTGTGTGTCGGAAAATCCAATGGAAAATATGTTATGGAGCCTACACACGGTCGGAATTTCCAACGACAAGGTCCTATCACATATTTTCTGTCGGAAAATCCGACCGTGTGTACAGGGCATTACTCTACCCTACTGACACCGTCCACTACCCTACTGACACCAACTCTTACCCTACTGACATCGTCCACTTCCCTACTGACACCGTCTACTGTTCTATTGACCCTGTTCACTGCCCTACTGACACCATCCACTGCCCTACTGACACCATCCACTGCTCTATTGACACCAACCTCTACCTTATATGACAGTACAGTTCCCTGTCCTAGTAATTGTCACCCAGGGTTCTCAAATAGGCAGGTTGAGGGGCTTCAGGGGTATTTAATGTGGAGGAATCTGTTTTATCAGTTTCCTCCAAAGTTTATGAAATACATTTGGGGACCTGGAGCCCGGAGATTCCATAGCGTTATGGGTGGGACGAAATCTCCAATCCTGGGACTGGGTTTTGGGAACAGCCAGGAGTCTGGCTGGCTGATTGAGCAGGTGGGTCCTGGGCTTATAGCAGAGTCAGGACTAGGGTTCTGGGCTCCACCCAGAGAGACAGGAGGTCTCCAGGAGTCCAGAGAGTGCAGGTGTGCACTAGTGAAAGCCAGAGACCCAAGTTGGAGGATCAGAGCAGTGAAGGGCTGCTTTTTAGATAGACGCTGTGTGCATCTGAGGAGACAGATGAGAGCCTGAAGTGGAAGGCCTGAGCAGCAAGGAAGCTGAAAAGAGGTACAGTAGTTGTACGGGAACCCTGTTATATGGCCAAGAGGGCTGAAGTGTAAAAGCCTAAGTGGCAGTACTGCTGAAGAGAGCCAGGTGGCTTGGCATTTTTCATTTGTTATTGTTTTTGGGAAAAGAAACCCTGTGTGGGCATCCAAGTGCATGTATGAACGTTCCTTTATTTTGTTCCTTTTAATAAAAGTGGGCTACCATGCCCTTAAACTAAAGTTCCTTTTCGCTGTGAACTTACTGAAAAGGCATCTACCACTGAGCTAGACATCCCTCAATGTCACAAGTGGTGTTCGAATGCGGGCAGAACTGGAGATCCCTGAAAAAAGTAAGTTCATCTGTTTTATGAACTGTATTTGTGTGCATGAGCCAGCACAAATATGTGTGTGCAGCTGAGAAAAGCAACTTGCTTTAAAAAGACAGACAGTGCTTAATTTATCCTGGACTGTGCAAAGTTGTTCTGGAGTGACTAAGTATGGGGCGAGCAAAGCTCCTAAAAGAAGCAAGATTTGCAGAAATGAGAGACCAAGCTCTGTGGCTGGAGGGGTTGTTACTGCCCGACTGAGCCCCATACATGCCTGATCAGAGTTTACCAAGGAGAAAAAGGGCTGGGGTTGTCCTTAGCAACACTGGTGCAATGAGCGCACAGGTGACTGCTGGTATGGAGAGTCCACCAGCGTTTAAATCTGCAGTGGATTGGTGCAAGCGGCACCTGGCAGGAATGGACCAAGCTAAAGTGGAAGGCAAGCCAACCTTCTATACAAGAAGAGAGCTGTCGGATGTCCATACCTGGGAGATGGGTGTTGTTGCCCCTGGCAACGCTGCTGCAGTTAAACCAGCAGCTGTTGCGAAAATTGTGAAAGTGACACAGCTTGTGACAGGGTCCAGCGGAGGGAAGCCTGTGTTATGTGCTAGAAGAGAGGCTGATCAAAGGCTTAGACTGAGATTGGTTGCCCATAGCAACGCAGAGGAAGCCAGTTGTGTTGTCTGTGTACCATGGGCTATGTCTAATAAGGATCATGGCAAGTGGCTTAAGCAGGAGCTGATACAGCATGTTGGAGAGAGCCAGCAAAGTTCTACTGGGAGGGTGCGGTCTCCTATGGCAACGAGAGTGAAAGTGGTCCCGGAAAGGAGGAGCTGCAGTGGAGATTTTGCTCAGCGTCCCAACAAAGAGGTCTGTGCATTCCAGCCAGCTGGAAATCACCAGGAGAGAAGCGCTTTGGAAAAAAAATTGACCAGTACCATGCCTGGAGTGTGGCCAGCTGGAGCATGGCATGTTTTCTTGCCCTAGGTTATGGAATACGGCTGGAGATAAAGTTGCTGAGAAAAAGGTTTTATCTGCAGGCCCAGATTCCTGTGCAAATATGTTTGCAGTTACCCCTAGCAATAAGGAGTTTCCTGTTGTGCTTGCAGGGGGTGCTAAACAGTGGGAGAAACCTGCTGTAGTTTCATCCCGTGGCCACCAGGGGGAGTTGACCAGTAAAAGTGCAGCAGAGGATTGGTTCATAAGACAACGTACCCAAATGAAGATGGTAACCCCCCAACTACTGCGGTGGGTAAGACTGTTTTTAAGAAATGATGGCTGGAACTGCTGATTTCATGTATAAAAGGACTTGTTACGAGACTGTCCATGATGTCAGAGTGATCCCAGTTAGTGGGGCCACTGAATGTGCGCTTGAGAATGACTTTTCCCTACCCAGTGGGAATGCAGGGGTTAAAGTCCAAACAGAACCTGTGTTGATCTAAGACTATCAGTCTCAAGTTGGCAGTGGGCTAGGACACCTTGCAAAAGCTAAAAATCCTATAAGTGTTACTGTTAATGAAAATTTTCCTGCTGTTGGGAAAACTCCAGGTTCTTTTAGAGCAAAAGTTATCACAAATGGGCTGTTGCCTGTAGCAACTGGTGGTAAGACAGCACAGTTGTCCCCAGAAATCTCCAGGGAACTTCATGTATTGGAGTCGGAGGTTGCCCTGGACAACTACGATGTCACTCTGGTGGGACAGTGTGGAACTGTACCGTGTAATGGTAATGTGTTAGTGCAAGCTGCTAGTACTAAAAATATGCAGATAAATGGTGGGTTAACACAACCTGTGAAAAAATGCAAAGGTGTGTGAGGTTTATGAAGCGCCAGCCGAGCAAGGTGGTGAATATGGTGTATTGCAACCTGCTGTGTTAACCTGTGTTACCACAGTTTGACATTATTTACAATGACTGGTGTAATGAGTCTGCAGCTAAGCCAGTCCATTCTTGTGTGTCTCCTTGGGCAGATGGATCGCTGCTGAGGAGTACCGCTGAAGGGAGCGCACATACAATAGATTGGGATAGTTGGGGTAAAAATCTTATCTCCCTGATAGTTCGCTGTGAACTTACTGAAAAGTCATCTACCACTGAGCTAGACATCCCTCAATGTCACACCTACTGACACTGTTCACTGCTCTATTGACACTAACCTCTGCCCTACTGACGCCAATCACTGCCCTACTGACACCATCCACTGCTCTACTGACACCAAGCTCTACCATACTGACACCAAGCTCTAACCTACTGAGAGAATCCACTGCTCTACTGACACCATCCACTGCCCTACTGAAATTAACTCTTACCCTCATCTGACACTGTCCACTGCCCTACTGACACCATCCACTGCTCTACTGACTCTGTCCACTGCCCTTCTGACACCGCCCTCTACCCTACTGAGGGCGATTCACTGTTCTACTGACCCTAACCTCTACACTACCGACACCATCCACTGCTCTACTGACAGTAACCTCTATACTACTGACACAGTCCACTGCCCTACTGACACGGTCCACTGCCCTTCTGACACCGACCTCTACTGACACCAACCTCTACCCTACTGACACCATTCACTGCTCTATTGACACCAACCTCTACCCTACTGACAGTAACCTCCACCCTACTGACACCGTCCACTGCGCTACTGACACTGTACACTGCCCTTCTGACACCAACATCTACCCTACTGACACCATTCACTGCTCTACTGACACCAGCCTTTAACGTACTGACATCGTTCAATGCTTTACTGACACTAACCTCTACCCTACTGACACCATCCACTGCTCTATAGACAGTAACTTTTATCCTACAGACATCATCCACTGCTATACTGACACTAACCTCTACCCTACTAACACCGTTCACTACTCTATTGACACTAACTCTACCCTACTGACACCGTCCACTGTTCTATGGATGCCGTCCACTGCTCTATTGACACCAACCTCTACCCTACTGACACCGTTCACTGCTCTATTGACACCATCCACTGCTCTACTGACACCAAGCTCTACTATACTGACACCAACCTCTAACCTACTGACACCATCCACTGCCCTACTGACACCATCCACTGCTCTACTGACACCAACCTCTACCCTACTGACACCATTCACTGCCCTACTGACATTAACTCTTACCCTTTTCTAACACTGTCCACAGCCCTACTGACCCTGTCCACTGCCCTTCTGACACCGCCCTCTACCCTACTGACACATTCACTGCTCTACTGACACCATCCACTGTCCTTCTGACACATACCTCTATACTACAGACACCATCCACTGCTCTACTGACACTGACATCTACCCTACTGACACTGTTCACTGCTCTACTGACACTAAACTCTACCCTTCTGACAACTTCCACTGCTCTACAGAAACTAAACTCTACCCGACTGACACCATCCACTGCTCTACTGACACTAACCTCTTCCCTACTGACACCGTCCACTGCGCTACTGACACTAACCTCTACCCTACTGACACCATGCACTGCTCTAGTCACACTAACCTCTTCCTTACTGACACCAACCTCTACCCTACTAACACTGTCCACTGCCCTACTGACACCAGCTCTTATTCTACTGACACCAACCTCTACCCTACTGACACCATTCACTGCTCTACTAACATTGGCCTCTAACCTAGTGACATCGATCAATGCTTTATTGACACAAACCTCTATCCTACAGACACCATCCACTGCTCTACTGACACTAACCTCTACCCTACTGACACAGTCCACTGCTCTACTGACACCAAGCTCTTCCATACTGACTCCAACCTCTAACCTACTAACACCAACCTCTACCCTACTGACACGTCCACTGCCCTACTGACATTAACTCTTACCCTCTTCTGACACGTTCACTGCTCTACTGACTTTGTGCACTGTTCTACTGACACTAACCTCTACCCTACTGACACCAACTCTTGACCTTCTGACACCATCTACTGCGCTATTGACACCGTCCACTGATCTACTGACTCTAACCTCTACCCTACCGATACCGTTCACTGCTCTACTTATGCTAAACTCTACCCTACTCACACCGTCCACTGCCCTACTGACACCAACGTCTACCCTACTGACACCATTCACTGCTGACACCAACCTCTACCCTACTGACACCATTCACTGCTCTATTGACACTAACTGTGATGGGAGGGCCCGTGGAACTCAGAATCCCTTGGAAAGTAGGGGATGCCCTTGTTTCAGCTCCCCATACACCTCTTGTGTCTAAGTCACCCTGTGCTATCCTGGCACAGGGTGAGTAAGAAAATATATCTTGGACTACTTAAAATGGGACAGTAATATTTGTCCACAATATCTCCCAGGATGTATGTAGAGACTCTCATTGGTTTGTTTGATTCTGAACTCAACATGTTAATTGTGTGAGCTGATCACATTGGCCTCCAGGACTGCCTAGGAGACGAACAGTCTACTCCTACTGTAGTTTGTTGATGATTAGGCTGAGGAGGGGGGATTCCTCCAGCAGCCTCCTGCTGATAAAACTGATTCATACTGTTGGGACACATACTGTGAGGAGATGCTGGTGTCATCAACTCCAACTACCTGTCTTGTTGTCTGCTGTAATGTGTTTAATGTAAATGAGTCTAGTCTGGCTTACCACAGGTTCTAATTAACCCTGTGTTGATGTTTATGGTAATGTGTATTGAATAGTCACCTAGTCTGGGTAAATGATTTAGTAAACTAGCTCATGTTAATTAGGTCACAGTTGTATTGTTAGAGGAGGTTCCAACGGCATATAAAGTCTTGTAATTTTGATTCTAAATAAAATAGTCCATGTTAGCATCTAAGCAAGTCTCGCCTTGTTTTGTGCTTGGGAGCAGTTGGAATATCTGATATATGTATCCAGACTGGGAGGAAGTGGTATACTGACAGAAGCACTCAAGCGGAGTGTGGGACGTTCTGTGACACTAACCTCTACCCTACTGACACCAACCTCTACCCTACTGACCCCGTCCACTGCCCTACTGACATAACCTCTTACCCTCTTCTGATACTGTCCTCTGCCCTACTGACACCGTCCACTGCTATACTGACCCTGTCCACTGCCCTTCTGACACCGACCTCTACCCTACTGACACCATTCACTGATCTATTGACACCAACCTTTTACCTTACTGACTCTATCCACTGCCCTACTGACAGTAACCTCTACCCTACTGACACCGTCCACTGCTCTGACAGCAACCTCTACCCTACTGACATTGTCCACTGCCCTACAGATACCAACTCTTACCCTACTGACACCGTCCTCTTTCCTACTGACACCATACACTGCTCTACTGACACTAACCTCTACCCTACTGACAGCTTCCACTGCTCTATGGACACTGACCTCTACCCTACTGACAGCGTCCACTGCTCTACTGACACTGTACACTGCCCTATTGACACCGTACACTACCCTACTGACCCTGTCCACTGCCCTTCTGACACCAACCTCTACCCTACTGACACCATTCACTGCTCTGACACCAGCCTCTAACGTGTTGACATCGTTCAATGCTTTACTGACACTAACCTCTACCCTACTGACACCATACACTGCTCTATAGACAGTAACCTCTACCCTACTAACACCGTTCACTGCTTTACTGACACTAACCACTACCCTACTAAGGCCTTCCACTGCCCTACTGACACCGTCCACTGCTCCTGTTCACTGACCTTCTGACACCAACATCTACCCTACTGACTCCGTTCACTGCTCTACAGACACTAACCTCTAACCTACTGACACCGTTCACTGCCCTACTGACACCGTTCACTGCCCTACTGACACCGTTCACTGCCCTACTGACACCGTTCACTGCCCTACTGACACCGTTCACTGCCCTACTGACACCGTTCACTGCCCTACTGACACCGTTCACTGCCCTACTGACACAGTCCACTGCTCTACTGACACTACCCTACTGACACCGTCCATTGCCCTACTGACACCATCCACTGCTCTACTGACACCATCCTCTACCCTACTGACACCAACCTCTACCCTACTGACACCAACCTCTACCCTACTGACACCAACCTCTACCCTACTGACAGCATCCACTGCCCTACTGACAGCATCCACTGCCCTACTGACAGCATCCACTGCCCTACTGACAGCATCCACTGCCCTACTGACACCAAGCTCTACCATACTGACATCGTCCACTGCCCTACTGACATTAACTCTTACCCTCTTCTGACACTGTCCACTGCTCTACTGACCCTGTGCACTGCCCTTCTGACACCGCCCTCTACTCTACTGACACGTTCACTGCTCTGACACCATCAACTGTTCTACTGACACTAACCTCTACCTTGCTGACACCATCCACTGCTCTACTGACAGTAACCTCTACCCTTCTGACAACTTCCACTGCTCTACGGCCGCTAAACTCTACCCAACTGACACTGTCCACTGCTCTACTGACACGTCCACTGCCCTATTGACACCATCCACTGCTCTACTGACACCATCCTCTACCCTACTGACCCTGTCCACTGCCCTACTGACACCAACCTCTACCCTGCTGACACCGTCCACTAGCCTACTGACACCGTTCACTGCTTTACTGACACTAACCACTACCCTACTGACACCGTCCTCTGCCCCACTGACACCAACCTCTACCCTACTGACACTGTGTACTGCTATACTGACACCAACCTCTACCCTACTGACACCAACCTCTACCCTACTGACACCAACCTCTACCCTACTGACACCATCCACTGCCCTACTGACACCGTCCACTTCCCTCCTGACACCGTCCACTTCCCTCCTGACACTGTCCATATACCATCCACTGCCTTACTAATACTGTCCACTGCTCTACTGACACCTTCCATACACCGTCCACTGCCCTACTGAGACCACTCACTACCCTGCTGACACTGTCCACTGTCCTACTGACAAAGTTCACACACCATCCACTGCTCTACTAACTGACACTGTCCACTTTTTAAGGTAGGCTAAGTTTATATTTTCACAGTGACCTTTTTTTTTTTATTTTTTTTTTCAAAGGTTATCTTACTATTTAGTTAGGCTTTGCTAGTTAATTTCTTTAAAAAAAAAATGTGCCGAACCCCAGTGATCTTTGCTCTATTTCATGTTGTTCAGGTAGATTTCCGCCTCTCAAAGGTTGCCTCCCCCTGCTTTACACCGTGTTGCTGGGGAAGAGTGATTGTCATGTCACCCTGCATAGGTAATTCAGTAAACTCAGAAGGCCCGGCGCAAGTGCGCAGTGGAACTAGCGGGTGGTAGTGTGGGGGCCCCAAGTCAACTTTTGCATTGGGGCCCACAAGCTTCAAGCTATGCCTCTGCAATCATTGCTCCTGGTTGAATGGAATTCCCCAGTGTAATGCCTAATGCCCCATACTATTTTTGAATATGCCCTTGCCCTATTCTTTTATTTATTATATGACAATGTCATATTCACTTTTTTTTTTTTTACTTTTTTAAAAATGTACTTTTATTGTTATCACATAGGGGGCTAAGGAGACTTTAGGAGAAATCAACATGGTCCCACTGAAGCTGATCAAGCACAGATACAGCCTAATCACCTTCTTCCCCAGCCACAGCAGCCAGGGAATGATAGCTCTGAAATTATCAAATGCTTGATAGTTCATTCACTGGAGAAAAGATCAGTGAATAGATTTACTCTGATCTCACTCTGTTTTGCCCACTGATACCTGCCATGCCACTCCCAGACCTGAAGGAATGACAGTGGAGTGTAGAATACATGAAGAGGGTGATTGACCCCAGTGGTACCTTTTAGGAGGGGTGTGGAAGTTATTACTTCAGATATTGGTGAGCAGCTGGAATAATGGTGGGGTCAAATAGATAGCCTTTACTATTTGTTTTGAATTATATTTGCAAGTCATGAGCTGAAAATTGTGTGTGATTGCGTAACCGAAAATTACAACTATGTCCCTTTTTTTTTTTTTACCCTCAGCTCAGCCAGGAGGAGGCCTTGCCCAGTGGGAGAGAGGAGGCCTTGCCCAGTGGGAGAGAGGAGGAGGCCTTGCCCAGTGGGAGAGAGGAGGAGGCCTTGCCCAGTGGGAGAGAGGAGGAGGCCTTGCCCAGTGGGAGAGAGGAGGAGGCCTTGCCCAGTGGGAGAGAGGAGGAGGCCTTGCCCAGTGGGAGAGAGGAGGAGGCCTTGCCCAGTGGGAGAGAGGAGGAGGCCTTGCCCAGTGGGAGAGAGGAGGAGGCCTTGCCCAGTGGGAGAGAGGAGGAGGCCTTGCCCAGTGGGAGAGAGGAGGAGGCCTTGCCCAGTGGGAGAGAGGAGGAGGCCTTGCCCAGTGGGAGAGAGGAAGAGGCCTTGCCCAGTGGGAGAGAGGAGGAGGCTGTGGCTGGGCCCAGTAGAAGCCGCACGGAGTGTCAGGTGCCTCCCCTCCGCATTACCCCCAAAAGGCCCAGAAAAATTACCCAAACTGAGGAGGAATCACTAGCCCTCATTTGTGAAGACAGCAAAATCATCAGCACACCACCCAGTGCAGAAGAGGCGTATGGGACATATATGACCAGCAGATTGCTGGAACTCGAAAAGGGGCAATGCCTCCTCTGTGAAGGTCTGATTTTTCAGGCCTATCAGAAGGGCTTGAGAGGGGATCTTACTGCTAAAACATATCTAGCAGATGAAGCCACTCCTCCTCCTCCTGCCCCAAGTACACCACCAGAGGCACAGCCTCCGAGGAAGGCTGCAGAGAAGCGTGGATGGAAGGCTGCAGAGAAGCGTGCAGGGAAGGCTCCAAGGAAGAGTCGAAAGTGATTGCCTGGCTTCTGTCTGGTCTGACTGTGCTCCCTGTACTCCCTGTGCTTCCTAGTCGCAAGATACCAATTTTCTTGTCCTAAAACTTGATGTGTGTCCTGGGGGACGAAAGGCTTCACAGATTCCAAAAGTGTCTCCAGTGTTGCCTTCCTCATTTTTTTTTTTTTTCCCTAAATAAATGGATTTTTTCTTTACCTTACATTATTGACTATGTGTTTTGATGCCAAAATGACATTTGGTTTGGGAGTAGGCAGGTACAGGTCAAAAAGACTATTGCCCCGTACACACGGTTGGATTTTCCGATGGACAATGTCCGATCGGAGCGTGTTGTCGGAAATTCCGACCGTGTGTGGGCGCCATCGGACATTTTCCATCGGATTTTCCGACATACAAAGTTGGACAGCAGGAGATAAAATTTTCCGACAACAAAATCCGATCGTGTCAATTCCGACCGTGTGTGGCCTGTTCCGACGCACAAAGTGCCACACATGCTCAGAAGAAATTCAGACACGGGACAGCTCGTTCTGGTAAACTTAGCGTTCGCAATGGATACAGCACTTTCGTCACGCTGCAATGTTCAAAATGGTTTAATACAGCGCACTCTCTTCTTCTTTATAATGTGACAAGAATTAAGTAGTTTTGCTGCTCATATTCACGCACACTTCTCACAAACTTCTTTTGTTACTATTTATCGGGATTCCCTCAATATATTTTGATTTCTCACATCTGACAACATATTTTTTTTTTTTTTTTACTTTAATGTAGAATCTTTTTTTGTGTTTCTCTTTTTTAATTTTTTTTTTGGTGATTTTGATTTGTACTCCCGAAAATGTATGTGTGTTTTTTGTGACAAGTTCCCACAACACCATTGATATGTTGTTCTATTTAATCTGTAGGAGATTGTTTGGTGTTGTTGTCCCTTGTTAATTTCACATTTTATGTTTTTAGAAATGTACCTGAATCCTCACCAACAAACTGTCCTTTTTGGATGAAAACACACACAGGAGAGTAGAATTTACCGAAAAAAATTTTATTAAGTGGTCACAACTATAAACAAAGAGGGAGGCAACGCTGGAGAAACTGCAGAAGTGGGCGAAGCCTTGGACCCCCAGGGCAGACATCAGTTATTTAAAAGCAAAATTGGTGGCCTGAGGAGTCCATATCTAAGGGAGGGCAGTCTGGTCCAGAAGTCCCAGAGATCCGGAAAGCAGCAGATGACATCTGTGTCCCCAGGCTGTGGTCATACGAGAGACTGCATCTTCTGTCAGACCAGACTGAACCCAGGGTCATCACTCTCAGGTCTTCCTTCCACACTTCCTTCCAGCCTTTGGCTGTGGTGGTGGAGTTGTGGCAGCAGGAGGAGGAGGAGGAGGAGGATCGTCCATCTCAATGACATCCGTCTTGTGTGTCAGTTCCCCACTCTCCCCCTTACGTAGGACTTTATAAATCAGGTCCTCAGAGATCTTGCGTTGGCCCTCCTGCATGCCCTGCAATTTGGTGGCAGCCATGCAGGCAAAGGCCTCTTCAGGACTGGGGAAGGCTCTGAGGGACGCCGAAGCCTCCTGGATCAGCCTGTATGCTGAATCCTGCACAGGACTGGGAGTGGTCGTCCTGGCTCGTTTATGTGGCAGGCGGAGGGGAGAAACCTGAGACTCAGTCAGGCTGCGACTTGTCCCAGGCTTCTCTTGGCTGACACTTAGCCCCACCTCCTCCTCGCTGCCACTAATCCCCGCCTCCTCCTGGCTGACACTAATCCCCGCCTCCTCCTGGCTGCCACATTCCACAGCCTCCTCCTGGCTGAGGTCTTCCTGTGTATGAAAAAGGGACATAGTTTTAGTATTTTTTTACATCAATCACACACAATTTTCACCTCCTGACTGCTGCAAATTGAATGTTAACAAATATAACAGACTATCCTTCTGAGCCCAGCATTTTGCATTCTTGTCCCAATTTTGGGTGCCCACTACTGTCTATTGATATGTAAAACACTTTTTTTAATCAGCAATTAGTGATCAATACTAACATCTAGTAAACATCATTTATTTATTGCCCCGAAATCTGTAGAAGAATGCTATACCTGACTCCAGCTGGGCTCCTCCACTTCTTCCTGGCTGGAAGGCCCAGGTTGGACATCAGAAGCCTCAGCTGGTATGGAAGGAAGCGTGGAAGGAAGAGTAGAGAGGGATTCCCTGACTTCAGTGTGGTCTGACAGAAATCGCAGTCTCTCATAGTACCACAGCCTGGGGACATAAACGTCATCTGCTGCAGCTCCGGACCTCTGGGAATCTGTGACCTTCTTGCTCTCCCTAAGATAAGTGCTCCTCAGGCCACCAATTTTAGCTTTTAAATAAGGGATGGTTGCTGTGGGGACCACCGGCTTTACTAACTCCAGCAGTTTCTCCTGCCTCTTCTGTTTGTGATTATAGTGGGGGTGTCTCACTTGCCACATACAGGGCAGCTCCCTGTACTTGTCAATAAACAGGGGCAGGAAATTGTGGTCGTTGAACCCATCCATTTTCTCTGCAAGACACAACACAAGACAAACCCTAATGTCAGGCCAAACTCCCCTAATCTTGTTACAATATAGGCTTCCATTTCAAAGCAGTATAGGCCCAAGTTTAGATCCTACCTTCGTTAGCACGATCGGCGTCTCCGATGCTCCTTCCTCCGCTCACAGATCGTACGTAAGACGCGCGTGTTACGATTTATACACACTGTGCATGCATATAACTCCGCCCGCCCCTGACGTTCTTTCTATTCTATTCCCCACCCCTTTTCATTCGGCGCAGTGGAGGAAGAGCACATGGCGGATAGACAGCAGGATCGTGCTAATTACAGCAACGAGGAGGAGGAGGAGGAAAGGCCGGAGCCTGAAACGTCCCGATCCAGAAGGAGATTAAAGGACTCAAATATGTCCTTTGGGGAGATGTTGGAAATGGTGGACATCCTGAAGAAGGCCGACTATGATGGAAAGTATGGGCCTTACCCCAACCACAATGTCCGAAAGGCCAAGATCATGGCAAAAGTGGTCAGGAGTCTGCACCGGAAATTCGGGGTACGACGATCGAAAGATCAGCTCAGGAAGCAGTGGTCGGACCTGAAATTGCGAGAACATGAGCAGTACAGAAAGATCCGGAGAGTGCTGCAAAAAAGTAAGTAGTTGTGCTGTGTTCCTATTGTTTTTGTGTTTATTACGTTCGTGCTGCTCCATGTGCTTTTAGGAACTGTTGTACAGTTTAAAATGGCAACTTTCATGTTCATGGGCACATTATTCGTTCGGATCACACATTTTTATTTCGGACGATAAAATACCATTGTTTAGGCCATATGCATTTGGCCACCATTTTGAGGCCCTATACTTGTCTTCAAAGAATTTGGTTGTGTAGATGGCTTTGTTACTAGAATGAAATGCAAAGTAGATTGTGTGTAAGGAGAGGACACTGAGCAGCTGTTTTCACATCTGGACACTGGAGCACTAGTGTGGGACCCCAGAACACCATTTTTCTTAGGGGACCCACACAGGTGCTCCAGTGTATACTATAGGGGGGGGATACATCTGTGAAGCTTGTACCAAACAGGTAAAGTATTGCAGCTTGACAAAGGACACTAAAAAAGCTACATCTTGGAACTCGGCTAAAATAGACAATTGTACCTCACTTCCAAGCAATGTTTCATCTTTATAGTTCTGCCATCAAATATCTGTGTGCTAATTATACTATTTTTTTTTTTTTTTACATAGGGGAGAAAAGACTCAGGGGACACCACTCATCCGAGGAGACCAGAGCCCCCCCCCCCCCCCCTCTGGAAGAAGGGGAAATCCCCCCCAACACAAGATGAGCAGGAGGAAGAAGACGTGGTGGAACTAGTCACCACAACAGGTGCGTGTCTGCGACCACAGGCTCAGATAAGAGATGGATGGCGGCATATTTTTTAGACCTAATTTATTTTGGGGTTCCTCTTTTTAGGTGATTGTGAGGTTGTGGATGAAGATCCTTTCACATCCGAAAGTGCCCAGATCCTGATCGGGGAGATCATGGGGTGTAATTTACAATTGGAAAACATCAAGCAAAACATCAATGATGTTATTCCAAAATATAAAAACATCATTGATGTTTTGGGGCGAGTTTAAAACCCCTCCAAATCACTTTCTTCTTTTGTGTGCTACAATGTGCGAAAAGTTTTTGTGAGCCAAATTTGGAGGATGCACACAGTGTGCCAACATATGCTATCTGCCATCACGAGAGATCAATGGACGCGTTTTGGGGGTGCAACCCCTTCCTCAATAATAAAGTAGCGGTGAGGAAGGGCTTTCTCCCCCAAAACACGTCCCTTGATCCCCCGTGATGGCAGCTAGCACATGTTGACATTGGGAAATTTGTGTGCATCTTCCAAATTTGGCTTTTCCTGGGGTAATTTCCCCCCATCTGAACGCAATATCAAACACAGTTCCTAAATACTCATGTCTGATATTGCCTTCAAGTTCTACCAAATGTGAATTTTGTAAGATCAAGATTTGTGTCTTTCTTGTTGGTTTTACACAGGCCTGTTTTCTATAAAATGCACATTTTGATTTTGGATAATGACACCACAAAAATTGTTATACAACAAACATGTTGGTTTGTCAGAAAAACCTTTGGTAAATGCACATGTGATTGTGCAGGTATTAAAAAGATTGTTCATCAAGAATGTGTGGATTATTGTCTCAACGCTACAACACTTTTGGGGTGATGTAATTGTTGTTTTATGAGAAAATAGGGGTTATTTCCTAAGGGCAAATCCTCTTTGCACTACAAGTGCAGTTTCAGTGCAGTTGCAAGTGCACTTGTAGTGAAAAGTGTCTTTGCATTTAGTAAATAACAGCCAACAGTGCTTTGTTTAAGGTTACACAATCAGGACATTTTCTGCACTCCACACATTTCTGTCAGGGTCAGCTAAAACAAACACAAGCAGTAAATGTCCACAAAGAAGAGCCTGGGGGGAGATGCCTGTCGAGAACTTGAGGTCCTGCAGACTTCTCCCTGTGGCCAAATACCGCAGGGTAGCGACGAGCCTCTGCTCCGGAGTGATGGCTTGCCTCATGCAGGTATCCTGACTGCTGATATAAGGGGTCAGCGAAGCCAACAAACGGTGAAATATGGGGTCCGTCATCCGGAAAAAGTTCCTGAAATCATCAGGATATTTCTCACGGATCTCACGGAGCAAAGGCATATGACAGAACTGGTCACGCTGAAGCAACCAATTCTTGGTCCATGAACTCCCCACCCTGTTCATGGACTGGACTTGTGTCAAGGTCAGGACCCCAACACCAAGCCCCCGCACAGCACGAACTGTACGAGGAGTACACATACGAAACATGGCTAGAAAACGGTCGGCTGCTCAGAACGAAGTAACAGAACGCACTGAAGAACAGCAAGGCCTGTGAAGAGCGACCTGAAAACCAGTAACGAACGAACAAGAATACAATGACTACTTAAAGTCACGCGGAACTTGCTTGCACGCACTGAAGAGCAGATACAAACCCACAAGCACAAACTGAACAGCAGAAAACGATCTGAAAGCCACGAGTCTGAAAAAGCGCAAATCGTCTCTCACCAAACTTTTACTAACACGAGATTAGCAAAAGGAGCCCAAAGGGTGCCGCGCTTGGTTCTGAACCGGCCTTTTCTAGTCTCGTCGTACGTGGTGTACGTGACCGCGTGGTTGTCGATCGGAAATTCCGACAACTTTGTGCGACCGTGTGTAGGCAAAACAAGTTTGAGCCAACATCCGTCGGAAAAAAATCCTAGGATTTTGTTGTCGGAATGTCCGAACAAAGTCCGACCGTGTGTACGGGGCATATGTGTGTTTTTTCCAAAAGGCTAAATCATTTTGAAAATCAAGTGCAAAGTACTAGTGAAAAGTGCACTTTATATATTGCACTGCAAGTGCACTTGTTGGAAGTGCAGTCGCTGTAAATCTGAGGGGAAGATCTGAAATGAGGGGAAGACCTGCTGATTTTATCATACAATCATGTGCAAGAGAAAGGTGTTTTTTTTTTTTTGTTTTGTTTTTTTTTGTGGTTCCTTGCATGTGCCCCTCGGATCCACAGCGAATGCACTTCTAAATGCTCTTTCTGTGCAATTCCAAGTACAATTTGCACTTGTAGTGAAAAATGATTTTGCCTTTGGAAAATAAACCCCCCTATGTCAAATAACAAGGGACACCAACCTCATTAAGGTTCATTAAAACAACACAAAATATTAAGGTTATTGTGGTAACTTGAAACTCCAAAACTAAAAAAAATATATATATACATTTTGTATAATTTAGCACACATTGTAAAATAGTTTTAAATCTAAAAAAAGAAAGATGAGTACAAAATCTAATTTAATACTTTATTTATGGAGATCAGGCTTTTTAAAAATATCATATTAGTCATGGCATGAGGATAAATCATGAAGAAAGTAGTTTGTAAGAACTCTGTGTGAATATAAAGCAGCAAAACAACTTAATTCGTCTCGCATTATAAAGGGAAAAAAAAACGCTCTATTAAAAGATCACAGAAGAGGAATGTGCTAGCTTCAATACGAAGGCTAGTTTTACCAGACCGAGCACTTCCGTCTTGAACTTACTTCATTCAGAGCATGCGTGAGTTTTGGTCCGTCGGACTAGCACACAGATGACCGGTTTGTCCGCTAGAATGCAGAGTCCATCGGATAGATTTGAAACATGTTTCAAATCTAAGTCTGTCAAACTTTTGAGAAAACAAAGTCCGCTGGAGCCCACGCATGATCGAATTGTCCGACGAAATCTGGTACTCCAGACCAAGTCTGCTGTAAAGTCCGCTTGTGAGTACGCGGCATAACAGTGTAAATTTGCTGTCTCCTCAAAATAACTCAACACACAGCCATTAATGTCTAAACTTCTGGCAACAAAAGTGAATAAACCCCTAAGTGAAAATGTCCAAATTGGGCCCAAAATGTCAATATTTTGTGTGGCCACCATTATTTTCCAGCACGCTATTGGGCGTGGAGTTCACCAGTGCTCAGATCACTATGTTACATTGTAGCAAAGTGTCATTTCTTCACATGAAAAGATATAATGTTGTCACATGAAAAGATCTAATAAAATATGTACAAAAATGTGAGGGGTGTACTCACTTTTGTGAGATATTGTAGCATAGCAGTTAAAGGCTTTTAAATATACCTGTATATACATTCCGCCCTCTCACAAATATCAGGGAATTACAACTTATTATCGTGAACCTTCTTGAAATGTTATGATTGCCTTAATTTCCGATGTAACGGAATTTAATTTATTTAAAGGCTACTGACCGACCTGATATCTAAACTTAAAACATCATCAGTGCGATACTGGGAAAAAGTTGCTCACCTATCCTTTTTCTTCTACTACCACTGCATAATACATTGGGAATCTCTTCAAAAGATTTTCCATAAGGCCTCGTTCACATTACGTGATTTGGAATTGCAAGAAGAATCGCTGCAATTCTGCCTGTGATTCCAAATCACTGGCCAAACGTTTAACATGCATTTGGACTGTATTATTCTTATGAGCATCTCAAACTGGAATACAATTCTGGCACAATTGCTGCTTGACAGAATCGCATGAAAATGGCAGCAAAAAACACGTTTAAAATTTATGCTAAATGCACATAGGGCAGCCCATTGAAGTGAATGAGCAGCCCTATGTGTGACACTCAAAATCATGTGAAAATCATGCAACAAAAATTGTGAGCAGCAATGCTTATTCCTGCTATGTGATATGTGAACATGGTGCTCTTATAGCACTCTTACAGTGGCTTAAATAGCACTTGCCAGAAAGCAGAAATGTCTGCGTCCTCTAACTGGATCACCGATTGCTAGGGATGGGCGAACGGTTTGGCCCGAGCATAAGTTCCGGCCGAACTTTGGTTGTTTGAATTTTCGGCGAACACCAAACAATATGCGGTGTTCCAGGCAAATTCGAAAGCAGCCGGAACACCATTAAAGTCTATGGGACACTAACATGAAAAATCAAAAGTGCTAATTTTAAAGGCTTATATGCAAGTTATTATCAAAAAAAGTGTTTGGTGACCCGGGTCCTGCCCCAGGGGACATGTATCAATGAAAAATTTTTTTTTAAAAGGCCGTTTTTTCGGGGGCAGTGATTTTTTTTAATGCTTAAAGTGAAACAATAAAAATGAAAAAAAATATTCCTTTAAATATCATGCCTGGGGGTGTCTATAGTATGCCTGTAAAGTGGCGCATTTTTCCCGTGTTTAGAACAGTACCGCAGCAAAATTACATTTCTAAAGGAAAAAGGCGCTTAAAACTGATCGCGGCTGTAATGGGGACAAGGTGCTTTGGGGTCAGACCCCAAAGCACCCTCCCCATATTGAGGGCATGTGGCCTGGCACAGTTCAGGGGGGTTCTCTCTCTCTTCCCCCCTCTTTTCCTGCAGCCTGCCAGGTTGCGTGCTTGGATAAGGGTCTGGTATAGATTTTAGTGGTTCCCTACGCCATTTTCTTTTACATTTTGGCGCAGGGTTCCCCTTAAAATCCATACCAGACCCTGAAAGGTCTGGTATGGATTTTGGGGGAGACCCCTAAACCATTTTTTTTATTTGGCACAGGGTTCCCCTTAATCTCCATACCAGACCTGAAGGGCCTGGTATAAATTTTGGGGGGACCCCCACGCAATTTTTTAAAAAAATTTTGGTTTGGGATTTCCCTTAATATTCATATCAGACCCAAAAGGGCCTGGTAATGGATTCGGGGGGACCCCATGTCGTTCTTTTCAATGAGTTTTATCTATATTGCAGAGACCCAACAATTCATTACAGCCGCGATCAGTTTTAAATGACTTTTTTCCTTTAGAAATGTCATTTTACTGCGGTAATGTTCTAAACAAAGGAAAACTACGCCACTTTACAGGCATACTATAGACACCCCCCAGGCACAATATTTAAAGGAATATTTCATTTTTATTGTTTAACTTTAATCACTTCAATACAGGGCACTTATACACCTTCCTGCCCGGACCAATTTTCAGCTTTCAGCGCTGTCGCACTTTGAATGACAATTGCACGGTCATACAACACTGTACCCAAACTAAATTTTTATCATTTTGTTCCCACAAATAGAGATGTCTTTTGGTGGTATTTGATCACCTCTGCGGTTTTTATTTTTTGATAAACAAATAAAAAAGACCAAAAAATTTAGAAAAAAATAAAAGTTTTGCTTTTGTTTCTGTTAAAAAAATTGTAAATAAGTAAGTTTTCTCTTTCACTGATGGGCACTAATATGGCGGCACTGACAGGCACTGATACGGTGGCACCAATGAGCGGGCACTGACGGGCACTGACGATGAGCACTGATATGCGGCACTGATGGGCACTCATGGGTGGCACTGGTTGGCACTGATGGCCACTGATAGGCGACACTGATGGGCACTGATAGGCGGCACTGCTGGGCACTGATGGGCACTGATACGTGGCACTGATACGCAGCACTGAAATGAGGCACTGATAGGCATTCCTGGTGGCACTGGCAGTGGTAGGCTTTGGAGTGGGCACTGATTGGCAGCTGCCTGGGCACAGATTGGCAGCTGCCTGGGCACATATTGGTATTTCCCTGAGGGTCTAGGGGGCATACCTGGTGGTCTAGTGTAGTGGCCATCCTGGTGGTCCTGGGCGGCTTCCCTGGTGGTCCTGGGCAGGATCTGACGGGGGGCTGTGCTGATAAACAATCAGCACAGACCCCCCCCCCTGTCAAGATAGCACCCGATCGGCTCTCCTCTACTCGCGTCTGTCAGACGCGAGTGAGGAAAAGGTGGTTACCGGCTCTTCCTATTTACATCATGATCAGCCGTGATTGGACACGGCTGATCAAGTGGTAAAGAGTCTCTGTCAGAGACTCTTTACCTAGATCGGTGTTGCGGGGTGTCAGATTGACTGATCACGTCATATGACGTCTGGTCAGGATATTGAAACCACTTTGCTGCCATCATTTTGCTTTATGGCGGGTGGAAAGTGGTTAAGCATTATTAAAACCATTGCTGCCGAAAAAACATCAGTTTTTAAAACTTTTTTTTGCATTGATACATATCCCCTGGGGTAGGACCCGGGTCCCCAAAGACTTTTTATGACAATAACTTGCATATAAGCCTTTAAAAATTTTCAGGTTCGTGTCCCATAGACTTTAACGGTGTTCATGCGTTCTTCCGCATTTTTTACCTGTTTGGATATTCTGGTGCGAACTGAACCGGGGGGTGTTTGGCTCATCCTTACTGATTACAGGAGTCCAAAATTAATATAAATCAAGTCCCACTGTCCCTTAGACAAGACCTTGTTCTTTAATGTGGCTGACCTAGACAAGCCAATAGCCTGTCAAACCCAGTTAAATGCTTTTTCATAACTAACTACTCTACCAGGGATCTTCAAACTACGGCCCTCCAGCTGTTGCAGAACTACACATTCCATGAGGTATTGTAAAACTCTGACATTCACAGACATGACCAGGCATGATGGAAATTGTAGTTCCTGAACAACTGGAGGGCCATAGTTTGAAGACCCATGTACTATACAAGTAAGAACATATGTTTACTTGACATTACTAATGATGCTTTTTCCTGATTGCACACAGCTATTACCTTTCTTGTTGGTTTATTATTACTTATACAAACTGATCTCAATATGTTTATGGACAATGCAATATATTCTAATTTACTATTATTATACTCTACTTGAAATAACAAAATAAAAGATTTCTGGTTTAAAAAAATCAAGATCAAATAATTTTTAGCTGATGAAGAAACAGAAGCACCAGATAATGCCCAGAGGGCACCTCTAACACTAGTGATGAGTGACATTCTTAGCGGCAGGATGTTGATCCAGCACACATGTGTACTAAGAAATTCATCAAAAACTGCCCTGGTAAGGCAAAACCTGACATAAAGTCGTTAGCTTACTGCTACATATGCCTATAGCCAACAGCCACTCTTGGTATATTTATAGCCAGTTGCCTACCTTGGGCATCTTTTAAACATCCATAAAACCCCCTCCACTGTACGTAGGACGTGTCTTGTATGCCCTGCAATTTTCTTATCTCATTCTGCTCAGCTCCTGTGCACAGCCCATGAGATCCTATGACTGGGAGCCAGTCAGAAGCCTTACTCACTGAATGATCACTCTGACAGACAATCTCAGTGAGAATTCAATGTAACATTTTAAGCTAAAACAACAGCAAAACAAGTAACATAGTAGCTATCATATCTCCTGCATTCCCTGTCAGGCGGATTTGTGAGTGAGAGAGCTGCAACTGACAGAGGAAAGTCTTTATTGTGTGCACAGGGAATTAATTCTTAATTAACCAGGACATGCTCATTTTTCTACCACTTAACCCTTTCATTTCAACCTGTATAATCACTATTTAACACTTTCATCTCCTGTTCCATGCTTCTATTTTAAATTATTTGCTGGAAACATTTTTTTTATATAGCACATATATACATTGTTATCTTTAAGGATTTACTGCTAAAAATATGTGGTTTAGGGTATATCTGTTTTATTTTAAATCAGTAAGAACTATAAATTACTGATGCATTATGAGAAAAATTAAATGCATTAAAAAAAAACTTTATTTCTTTTGTAAATAACTTTAACATGTTTTGTACCAAAAATTACATTTTAATGTTGCAGTAAATAGAACAAGCAGCAGAATAAAGTGTATGTTTTCCTCACATTAATGGTACTTGTGTTCAAAATATTACTGATCAAACTTGAAAAAATAAATAATTTCAGATTTTTAGTCTTTTTGCCGTTAAAATGCAAATACCTGTAAATTAAAACAATTCTTGGTGGACTTTAGGGCCCCATTTTTCACCCAAAAAACAATCTATGTATCAATTCTTTATCATAAGTAAATACAAAGATATAGACTCATGAACAGACACATAGCAGAAATGTGAAATATGGTCTGGTTCATAGGGGGTAAACAGGCATGAGAGCCGAAGTGGTTAATGTTTTTTTCTTAGTTGATTTTATTTCATACGTTTCCACATTTGACAAATCGCACTTTATATAGGTATCAAACATGTGCTTAAAAACTCATCTATCTGCATGCTAAGTTAATTTAAACATAGAATGGCTGTGTCAAACTAGTGGCAGTTGTTTAATAGTTTAATAAATGCAAGGGAGCACATATTTGCACATTAACGCTATGGCCTAGGTTTGATGCATTTGTGATAGCTTTGGTAAATAGGCCCCAATGCATCTTTCTTTCTACCCTAAACCAGTTCTCATGCTCTTCCCACAACCATAAATAATAATAATATAAGATGCACCCAAATTTAAAAAAATCTCAGGAAGAATCAGAAACTTGATGTACATCTTATAGTCCTGTCCAAGCTTACTGAGCTTCTGGCGGATGACTTTCAAGCTTGCGATATTACAGGTATTCTAATGCCTCCAAATCCAGCACTAGCACTGCCAAATGTGGGGATTGATGGCTTTCCACCTACTTACCCCACTGTTATCACACACAATTATTATTACAAGGCATTGGAGGAAACTGACACCTAATCTGTCAGAAGCAATTGCTCTAATACATCTTTATTACTCATATGAATACATATTTTCTCTCAGATCCCATAAACATGCCATTGTTGCTAATTCTTGGCAACCTTGGGTCAACTGATATAAACACTAAAATGATGTGTTTGCATTGTATACTCTCTATACATACACTGTGGTATTGTATTCTAGAAACTTTGTTGATGTAATTTGTTCATATCTTATCACTTAATGTATTTTTTTTTCTGTATTATTATTTTTGTTACACCTTTATTGAAAAGTTTCAATAAAAACTTATTAAAACAAAAAAATAACAGAAGGTGTTAGGTTCCAACCACCTCAACATGTTTGTCCTCCCTTAAATTTGAAATAATTCAGTCCAGCACTATTTCTGAAAAAAACTTATTTATTATTCCTTCATAAATCATAGTGAGAAATATATTGAACTTCTGATGTCTAAGATGATTATACTTTGAATTTTAAAAAAGCTATATTAAAGAATTGGCTCAGAGATGGAATACAAAGTAGTTCTTATTAACTCCAAAACAAAAGTAAATAAAAACGGAATGTCATTAAAAAATAAAAAACAAAATGCACTGTTGAAATATGTATATGTTTACTGTTTTATCTGCCATAGAATTGGCAATTCTATATGCCCAATACATTTGCACGCAGCATTGCAGCTTTAAGCAGCCACAAAATGTCAGCTACTTACAAATCATAATCTATATAATATGCTCATCTAAGAGGGGCTAAAAATTATTTCTCCAATGGGTATTATCAACATAGTTCAATCAAATAGTAATGAAATAAACATCTTACCTTCTACAATTCTGAAGATACAATATATTAACCACAATATGTCAGAAAATATTTATGATACATAATGTCTAAATTCTTAATAATGATAACATTTACTTCTTATGAAAGCTATTTCATGAGAAGCACAGCATGAAAGATGACCTATAGCCCCAAGTACCTGGGGAGTAAGACTTATTTCTGTCTTATAGTGTTATTTGATTGTAGCTACATTAGATGAATTGGTAAAAAGCTCTTGGAGTTCAGTTTACAGTACCGTGAAAGAGGTTGTCTCGACAGGTGATGATCTTTCTGTGACCTAATAGAATACCGTTTCTTCGTGAATATTATTTGGGAAATAATTAAATGAAGAATTACTATACTACTACACTAAATGAGTGAAGCATTGTATAGTGTGCTTATGCTGAATGAGAATAGGTAAACAGTACAAAAAAAAGAAGACCTTAGAGCTGTAAAATCAAATTCAGAATGTTGGCCTCTATGTTGTACACTTTGCTTTTCTTTACAATAAAGAATACATTACAGTATGAACTGAACAATTGTAAATTGTTATATGTTAAATATATACCAAAATTTAAGTTAGCATAGCTTACCCTTATACACATTCAAAATAAATCCTGAATTATTAAAATCATTACGTTCAAGGGGTTTAAACAATGTTTTGGGCTACCAGCTTAGCACTTTTATGTAAGGTGACCGTATAGTTGCCTAACTGTTTTACAGGATTCTCTCAGTATTTGTGCGCACTAAAACTCATTAAAGTATATTTTCACTGAAAAAATAGATTTGGTGAATAGTTAAAAATGGAATAGAATAGAAAAAATGCAACTATTGTATGTTTTTTTTCATAATAATAATTTTGTTATTGTTGTTGGAAAATGTGGCGGTTATAACATCAGCAATTCTATTTATTATCAGTAACTCTACTTAAGGCTACACACCAAGCCCAAGAATTTCAGCATGTCATCATGTCATGCAGCAACTATCAACATAAAATTATATAACTATAATGTGATGAAATGTTTGCTATAGTCAAAAATGCAGATTTTCACATGATATAAAGTGTATACGAAGAGAAGTGTAAGAAAAAAAAAAGCAAAGGAAATGGAACAGGAAGCAGGGAAAGAAGGACTGAAAGCAAAAAAAAAAAAACTGGATGAAAAAAAAAACAACTCATATCTACTGTACCTGAGTTTTTGCTTCAGCTTCAGCATTAAAACTGCCACTGCATTGCCATGAGCCCTCTGAGCCACTCAGAGGCAAGTAGACTGAGATCTAAAGTGATCTAAACCTGGTCATCTAAAATAACATGAAGGCGCATTTAGAAATATAACAACCCTGTCTATGCAAAAATGCTTAAGACATATCTTTACTCTGACTTCAGACAATAAAAAGGTATCCTTAAATGATAAGGTGTCCTTGGACAATGTCTATGCATGTGTTAAATGTGCCTTAGTAACAGAACTGAGGTGTGAAAGGCCATGTCCTAAAATGCAGGCAAGAGTTTAAATGTAAAGGAAAGCAAATAGATTTTAATAAAATTTTTAGGAAGTACACTTACCCTAGAATATTCAATTAAATTGAAACATTTTGTGTATTTTTTACTGTATCTGTGTCTCTTTTTTCACTCAAAAAAACAGTTCAACAGACAGGGGCATGGTTGGTGCACGGGTAAGGTGGCTACATGTGCTGTTCGCTCCTCACAATGGACCGCGTCACACAGCATCTGCCCACACATCAGCGATCAGAACGGACACCTGGAGATCCGGCGGCACCTCGGGCTCCTTCCGACACAACATGTCACTAAAGAGGAAGGATGATTGGCTCCAAGAAAGCTCACGGCCTATATGTTCCAGCTGTCCATAAGGTGCAGCCAAAATGTCGGCGTTGTGACTGCTCCTAGCTCAACCACTGCAGCAGCGCTCATCTCTCAGCAGCGGGGACAAGACACCCCGGGAACTGAGTATGTGGGAACCCCTCCAGGGTCCAGAGACAGCTCACCACATTCTCTGCCAACTTCTCCCACCTCTGAAATCCCAGCCAAGGCTAAAATGAGAATGGCCCATCAGGCAGCCGGAACACAGGTGAGCCAGCTTCCTCTATTCACATCTCCAGCCACTCAACCAGACTCCATAGCCTCCTTCCCTACTATGGGACATCCCGTGCTAGACTCTACCTTAAAAGACATGCTAATGTCTCTGAGGAGCTCTTTGCAAGCAGACATGATCTCCCTCTTGCAGAATTTTGGCAACAAAATGAATGTCATTATGGACAGAGTGTTCTTCATGGAATCTAACATGGGTGACATTACCACTACAGTGAATGCTATCATAAATTCCCAGGACAAGCAAATGGAGGATAACAAATGGATTAAATATAAACTGGCTGATATTGAGGAAAGGTCCCATCGCAACAATCTTAAAGTGCGTGGCATACCTGAATCTGTACAAAATGCTGATCTTTCTCAATACATGCAGGGTTTGATTAAAACCTTGCTCCCTGATCTTAAAAATATCGAACTAATCATTGATTGGATACATAGGCTCCCCAAACCACCATTCCTGTCAGAATTGGTGCCTAGAGATACGATTCTGTGAATACACTTTTACCATGTGAAGCAGCAGCTCATGCAGAAAACAAGAAACAAGGGTATTCTACCAGACCCATATAGGCAACTACAATTATTCACAGACCTATCCAGACACACCCTAAGCTGCCGTAGACAGCTTGACACTATAACCAAAGCACTACACAATCATCAAATCCAATATCAATGGATAGCCCCAGCAAAGCTATCCATTATCTACAATGGCTCCAAACATATAATCTCATCACTCTAAGATTCTTCAGTCTATCATAAATGCTTCTGCCAGACTGATCCAACTTACCAACCACTCAGTGTCTGCCAACCCTCTCCTCCAATCCCTACACTGGCTCCCAATCATCCAAGCAAATTAAATTCAAAATACTAACCACAACATACAAAGCCATTCACAACTCTGCCCCAAGCTACATCACCAATCTTGTCTCCAAATATCACCCAAATTGTCCTCTTCGCTCTTCTCAAGACCTCCTACTCTCAAGCTCTCTCATCTCCTCCTCTGATGCTCGTCTCCAGGATTTCTCCAGAGCCTCTCCCATCCTCTGGAACTCGCTACCTCCACCTGTCCGGCTATCCCCTACTCTTGCTACCTTCAGGCATCGCTAATTAATCTTTTACCAATTCCATCAGCTCATTACCCACAGTTACAACCTTTTGTACCACCTGCCCCACCCTATTAGATTGTAAGCTCTTCTGAGCAGGGCCCTCTTAATCCTCCTGTATCTTATTGTATTATTATTATTATTTATATTGTAAAGCGCTGTGTAAACTGTTGGCGCTATATAAATCCTGTATAATAATAATAATAATAAGATGGCCTGCAGATCCTGCAATGCTGGGACATACTCCCGGATCAATCAGCCAATGCACCTATGGACCAAAGCCCAGCACCGGATCATCAAACCTTGCCACTGCCCCAGCGCTCTATCAACACACATCACCATTAACATGTGCTGTGTTCAGTTATCCAATGTAGTGGTGTGGGGACGTTAATGTTACTCCGGACCCATATATTCCACCTCCCTCCCCAAAAGAGGCAAACCAGCACTTAACCCATTGCTATCCACTCTTCCTTTATATGATGTATGGAGATGCCAGCATGCAGAAGAAAAGGACTTCACATCTTCTCCACCTGTCACTAATCTTATTCCCGCATCGACCTATTTCGGACAAATAGACACTGCAAAACATATCTTCCTCATCTATACTCCCGACTACCTAGTCAGACCACTCCCCAATATGCATTACTATTGAAGACACTTTTAAAACTTCCCCAACGTACGTTTGGAGACTGAAGCTCCCATGGCATCAGAGGGGGCGGGGTCACCCGGTTATGTCAAAGGGTGGCCCTGCCCTCAGTTATATAAGAACTGTCAAAGAGAAGACACATCACTCAGCGAGAGCCTCTGTTGGAAGCGGATCAGTTCTGGCTTTTTTTTTCTTTTTCAGTCCGTCAGGAGGCATGAACTTACATCGTGGAACTTTTTTTTTTTTTTTTTTTAATGAGGGACTTGTCCCAAGCTGTCTCTTGTCTTTTTTACCATTTTGACACTTTTTTTGTGAAATTGTAGGGGTACATTGTACCCCATCACTAATTTACACAGGGGGAGGCTGGAATCTGGGGGTCCCCTTGTTAAAGGGGGCTTCCAGATTCTGATAAGTGCCCTGCCTGCAGACCCCCACAAGCCCTTGTCCTCATCAACATGGGGACAAGGTGCTTTGGGGGCTACCCCAGAGCACCCTCCCCATGTTGAGGGCATGTGGCCTGGTAAGGTTCAGGAGGGGGGGCACTCACTCCTCCCCCCTCTTTTCCTGTGGCCTGCCAGGTTGCGTGCTCGAAAAGCAGACCTGGAGGGTCTGGTATGGATTTTGGGGGGACCACCACGCAATTTTTTTTTTAATTTTGGTTTGGGGTTCCCTTTAATATTCATACCAGACCCAAAGGGCCTGGTAATAGACTCGGGGGGATCCCATGCTCTTTTTTCAATGAGTTTTACCTATATTGCCAATGTCACGGAACGTCCCACACTCCGCTTGAGTGCTTCCGTCATATACCACTTCCTCCCAGTCTGTATACAGATATCCCAACCTCTCTGAGCACAAACAAGGCGACACTTGCTTGTTGCTACCAAGAACTCACTTTATTTAGAACCAGAATTACAAGACTTTATATGCCGTTGGAACCTCCTCTAACAATACAACTGTAACTTAATTAACATGAGCTAATTATCTAATCCTTTATATAGCCTAGGTGACTGAGACATGACCTTTCACCCAGACTTGTGGTCACCGAGCTTCACACAGTTATATCAACATATCAAGCAGTTGTCCCGTCTCCTACATTGTATAGAGGACAATGTCATTAGCTCATTCAATTAACATAAACACAGGTTGCGTTCAGAATTAACCAAACCAATAATAGTCTCTACATACATCCTGGGAGATATTGTGGACAAATATTACTGTCCCATTTTAAGTAGTCCAAGATATATTTTCTCACTCACCCTGTGCCAGGATGGCACAGGGTGACTTAGACATAAGATGTATTCTGAGTTCCATGGGCCCTCCTGTCACAGCCAAGACCAGACAATTTATTACAGCTGTGATCAGTTTTAAATTACAAATTTTCCTTTAGAAATGTCATTTTACTGTGGTATTGTTATAAACACAGGAAAAATGCGCCATTTTTGCAGGCATACTATAGACACCCCCCAGGCACAATATTTAAAGGAATATTTCATTTTTATTGTTTCACTTTAAGCATTAAAAAAATTCACGCTCCCAAAAAAAGTCTGTTTTTTTTTTAAAATTGCATTGATACATGTCCCCTGGTGCAAGACCCAGGTCCCCAAACATTTTTTATGATAATAACCTGCATATAAGCCTTTAAAATTAGCACTTTTGATTATTCATGTTCGTGTCCCATAGACTTTAACGGTGTTCGTGTGTTCTGCTGAATTTTTTGCCTGTTCGCATGTTCTGCTGCAAACCGAACAGGAGGGTGTTCGGCTCATCCCTACTTAACAAACAGCACCAATGGGCCAAGCTGGAATCTAAAATTCTTAAACTGAGACATGAATTGAGATCCATTCTCCTTGAAAACGTTGAAAATACCCAAAAAACGCCTCAAAATGCACTTTTATGTAGACTGCAATAATGCAGGTAAATGACTGGCACCCCAAATTAAAGGTAACCAAACTAAAACTCCCATCCCCTTCATCTATTATCCCATTACAAAACAAAAAATTCTCGACCCACAGGCCATTGCTGACACATTCAGTACCTACTACAGTACACTCTAAAATCTAAAAAACGATCAGACCCTTTGAACAACTCAACCATTCAAACATTACTAAATTCCGTCCATCTCTCCAGCCTATCACAACCCCAACTAACTCATCTTAAATCCCCATTTTTAATTTTGGTTTGGGGTTCCCTTTAATATTCATACCAGACCCAAAGGGCCTGGTAATAGACTCGGGGGGATCCCATGCTCTTTTTTCAATGAGTTTTACCTATATTGCCAATGTCACGGAACGTCCCACACTCCGCTTAAGTGCTTCCGTCATATACCACTTCCTCCCAGTCTGTATACAGATATCCCAACCTCTCTGAGCACAAACAAGGCGACACTTGCTTGTTGCTACCAAGAACTCACTTTATTTAGAACCAGAATTACAAGACTTTATATGCCGTTGGAACCTCCTCTAACAATACAACTGTAACTTAATTAACATGAGCTAATTATCTAATCCTTTATATAGCCTAGGTGACTGAGACATGACCTTTCACCCAGACTTGTGGTCACCGAGCTTCACACAGTTATATCAACATATCAAGCAGTTGTCCCGTCTCCTACATTGTATAGAGGACAATGTCATTAGCTCATTCAATTAACATAAACACAGGTTGCGTTCAGAATTAACCAAACCAATAATAGTCTCTACATACATCCTGGGAGATATTGTGGACAAATATTACTGTCCCATTTTAAGTAGTCCAAGATATATTTTCTCACTCACCCTGTGCCAGGATGGCACAGGGTGACTTAGACATAAGATGTATTCTGAGTTCCATGGGCCCTCCCGTCACATCTCTCCCCTTTCGGCAGGAGACTAACACAGGAGGAGACCCCAGACGGGTTGACTCCGAAGTTAGTACATAGTTCCAGTCCTTTACTGCCTTTACCCACACAGTACCCCAAACAAATTATTCCAAACAGAGTATTACTCACCCAGCCAACCTCTGCCTCTCTCAGAGAACATATCCGCCGCTGGGGAGAGGCCCGGACTGGCCCTTCTCCCTGGAATCCTTTCTGCCGCTGGAGAGAAGACAGGGGGACTGGGCTCACTCCATCCTGCTGTTAGGGATCTGGGCCGACTGCCCAGCATCCCTGGGGTATACAGGTGGGGACTGAAGCCACATCAACCAACACCAGATCAAGCTGCAGTTGTGAGGTGATGACTGCATTCTCTCCTTGGATCCTGATCTGCAGCTCGGGATAGACTGCCACCTCCTCACCTTGGGCCTCCACAATTGGTACAGGTGTGGGGCAGAGGTCTTGGACCCTCTGTCCGGTTGCCAGCACTTCTGCTGGGGGTTTGCCAGGTGGTTCCTCCTCTACAGAAAGGTCTATTAAATCCCCAGTCTCTGGAAGTGGTAAAAGTGTGGGACAGAGGTCTTGGACCCTCTGTTCAGTTACCAGATCTTCAGCTGGAGAAGTTTGTTTTAACTCCATAGATGCTGCTGGCAGAAAATCACATGTCCCTGTCAGTGTTGTGGGAGAAAGGCCGACTACCTCTTCTCTCAAGAAGGCCGAAGCCACTGTTGGTGCTGGGCAGAACACAGTGAACTTTGGCCCTGATAGCAGCTCTTCTGCTGGAGGCTCATCAGGTTGTTCTTCCTCAGCAGAAAAGTCTTTCAAATCCCATGTCTCTGCAACTGATGTCTGGGGATAGAGGTTCACCATCTCCTGTCCATGGAACCCAGAAGATGCTATCAGTGCTGGGCAGAGGTTAGCAGAGCTCTGCCCTGTTGTCAGCACTTCAGGTTTGGGGACGGCAATCTCCGGATTTTCCACTGCCGATTCTCTGGCATGCTGCTGAACTTGTTCTAGCAGTTTCCTGTATGCCCTTTCCAGATGCTGTTCCTTCCTTATCAAATGGTCCAGATCAGGTTTGAGCTCTGAGACCCCTGCAAGACCGAGCATAGACTCTCTATAGTCTCTCAGGTCCTCAAGGTCAGGTTCCCCTTCATCGCCAAACATAAAAAGATCTGTAAGGTTCTCCCACAGCAATCCTGGGCCGCCAAAGTCATATCCCTCCGGAGAGCATTCTGTCGTCTCCCCTAAATATCCCTCCTCTGCGTGCCATTGCAGAGCCCGATAACGATTGTCCAGCTCTATCTCCTGCTGGACCAACCTGTCCAACTCAGTCACCCATTGCTCTTGGGGCTGCTCTCCCAGGAATGCCATCCGCAATGCCCGTTGGTCACTGGCCCGTTGCTCTTGGGTTGGAAAGCACTTGCCCTGTTTTATACCAGCGAGACGGAGGGCTGCAATCCAGAGCTCCACCCGAATTTGCTGCCTAAGCTCCAGGTATTCATCCTCAGACACAGTCCTGGTGTATGTTGAAAGGATGATCCGCAGCAGCCCCGGGAACTCTGATGCCAGGTCCATATCTCCGCTGGGGTGACTGAAGTCTGCTATGCTGATCTTGGATCCAGTTGGAGGTTTGGATGTCCCAGACTTCAGGAAGCTTTCCCGCTGCTTGCCACCAATGTCACGGAACGTCCCACACTCCGCTTGAGTGCTTCCGTCATATACCACTTCCTCCCAGTCTGTATACAGATATCCCAACCTCTCTGAGTACAAACAAGGCGACACTTGCTTGTTGCTACCAAGAACTCACTTTATTAAGAACCAGAATTACAAGACTTTATATGCCGTTGGAACCTCCTCTAACAATACAACTGTAACTTAATTAACATGAGCTAATTATCTAATCCTTTATGCAGCCTAGGTGACTGAGACATGACCTTTCGCCCAGACTTGTGGTCAACGAGCTTCACACAGTTATATCAACATAATAGCAGTCGTCCCGTCTCCTACATTGTATAGAGCAGTGTTTCTCAACTCCAGTCCTCAAGGCGCACCAACAGGTCATGTTTTCAGGATTTCCCTCAGATCAAACAGCTGTGGTAATTACTAAGGCAGTGAAACTGATCAAATCACCTGTGCAAAATAGTGGAAATCCTGAAAACATGACCTGTTGGTGCGCCTTGAGGACTGGAGTTGAGAAACACTGGTATAGAGGACAATGTCATTAGCTCATTCATTTAACATAAACACAGGTTGCGTTCAGAATCAACCAAACCAATAATAGTCTCTACATACATCCTGGGAGATATTGTGGACAAATATTACTGTCCCATTTTAAGTAGTCCAAGATATATTTTCTCACTCACCCTGTGCCAGGATGGCACAGGGTGACTTAGACATAAGATGTATTCTGAGTTCCATGGGCCCTCCTGTCACAGCCAAGACCAGACAATTTATTACAGCTGTGATCAGTTTTAAATTACAAATTTTCCTTTAGAAATGTCATTTTACTGTGGTATTGTTATAAACACAGGAAAAATGCGCCATTTTTGCAGGCATACTATAGACACCCCCCAGGCACAATATTTAAAGGAATATTTCATTTTTATTGTTTCACTTTAAGCATTAAAAAAATTCACGCTCCCAAAAAAAGTCTGTTTTTTTTTTAAAATTGCATTGATACATGTCCCCTGGTGCAAGACCCAGGTCCCCAAACATTTTTTATGATAATAACCTGCATATAAGCCTTTAAAATTAGCACTTTTGATTATTCATGTTCGTGTCCCATAGACTTTAACGGTGTTCGTGTGTTCTGCTGAATTTTTTGCCTGTTCGCATGTTCTGCTGCAAACCGAACAGGAGGGTGTTCGGCTCATCCCTACTTAACAAACAGCACCAATGGGCCAAGCTGGAATCTAAAATTCTTAAACTGAGACATGAATTGAGATCCATTCTCCTTGAAAACGTTGAAAATACCCAAAAAACGCCTCAAAATGCACTTTTATGTAGACTGCAATAATGCAGGTAAATGGCTGGCACCCCAAATTAAAGGTAACCAAACTAAAACTCCCATCCCCTTCATCTATTATCCCATTACAAAACAAAAAATTCTCGACCCACAGGCCATTGCTGACACATTCAGTACCTACTACAGTACACTCTAAAATCTAAAAAACGATCAGACCCTTTGAACAACTCAACCATTCAAACATTACTAAATTCCGTCCATCTCTCCAGCCTATCACAACCCCAACTAACTCATCTTAATTCCCCATTCACAAAGGATGAAATAGAGAAAGCTATCAACGCATTACCCAACAATAAAGCACCAGGCCCAGATGGATTTGTGGGGGAATACTACAAACAGTTTAAAACTATCTTCACTGAACATATAGAACAAGTATTTAACGCCGCTGCTTCCTCGGCCTCATTCCCCCAGGAAATGCTTAAAGCCCTGATTATAACTTTGCCAAAGCCAGGGAAGGAACCAACCTCACCCCAAAACTTTAGACCTATCTCACTACTTAACCATGACAACAAACTCTACACTAAAGTAATAGCGAACAGATGGCTCAACTTACTCCCAACCCTCATCCATCCCGACCAATGAGGATTCACAAAAGGGCATGAAACGCCTGACATGATTTGTAGGATAATAGATATCATTCATCATGCTGTACACCAAGAGAAGGCATTCAAGAGAGTCCACTGGTCATATCTAAAGCTGACACTACGAAAATGTGGTTTTCAAGGACACATTCTATCAGTGATCATGGCCCTCTACTCATCCCCCTCCACCCAAGTTTACTGTTCATCCATGGTATCCGCACCATTCAGCATCACTAATGGCACAAGGCAAGGGTGCCCTTTATCCCCCTTAATCTTTAATCCAATTATGAAACCCCTATCCGAAAGTATTAGATCCCATGCAAATATTAAAGGTATCACAATTGCCACTACTGAACACAAAATAAACTTGTTCGCTGATAACATTATCCTTATGTTGACCGGCCCCAATCCCTTCCTGGCTTCAGTAAGTAGTACTCTTGATGAATTTAGCCATGTGTCGTACTATAAAGTTTATGCAACTAAATCCTTTATTTTACCCCTTGGGATAATAGAGGAGCAACAAAATAATCTAAGCAAAATATACCCATATGTGTGGGCCAAGGACTCTATTTCATACTTAGGAATCCAGCTAACCAAAGCGGTAAATTTTCTCTACAAGGCACATTTCCTCCCATTTCTACATAACCTCCAAAACTAACTAGCAAGCATTTCTAAACTCTATCTCTCGTGGTCAGGTAGACTTGCAGCTTTCAAAATGCTTAAACTACCACAATTGCATTACCTTTTTAGATCACTACCCTATTCCTAGAACCTTCTTCACTTCCCTTCACAACACTCTAAACAGATTCGTTTGGGAACATTCAAGACTTATGCCCCGTACACACGGTCGGACTTTGTTCGGACATTCCGACAACAAAATCCTCAGATTTTTTCCTACGGATGTTGGCTCAAACTTGTTTTGGCTACACACGGTCGCACAAAGTTGTCGGAATTTCCGATCGCTAAGAACGCGGTGACGTGAAGCACGTACGACGAGACTAGAAAAGGCCAGTTCAGAACCAAGCGAGGCACCCTTTGTGCTCCTTTTGCTAATCTCGTGTTAGCAAAAGTTTGGTGAGAGACGATTCGCGCTTTTTCAGACTCGTGGCTTTCAGATCGTTTTCTGCCGTTCAGTTTGTGCTTGTGGGTTTGTATTTGCTCTTCAGTGCGTGCAGTCAGTTCGTATCGGAGTTTTCTGTGCGATCTTGTCCGCTCGTTGCTGTTTTTCAGGTCGCTCTTCACAGGCCTTGCTGTTCTTCAGTGCGTTCTGTTACTTTGTTCTGAGCAGCCGACCGTTTTCTAGCCATGTTTCGTATGCGTACTCCTCGTACAGTTCGTGCTGTGCGGGGGCTTGGTGTTGGGGTCCTGACCTTGACACAAGTCCAGTCCATGAACAGGGCGAGGAGGAGTTCATGGACCAAGAATTGGTTGCTTTAGCGTGACCAGTTCTGTCATATGCCTTTGCTCCGTGAGATCCGTGAGAATAATCCTGGGGATTTCAGGAATTTTCTCAGGATGACGGACCCCGTATTTCACAGTTTGTTGGCTTCGCTGACCCCCTATATCAGCAGGCAGGATACCTGCATGAGGCAAGCCATCACTCCGGAGCAGAGGTTGGTCGCTACCTTGCGGTATTTGGCCACAGGGAGAAGCCTGCAGGACCTCAAGTTCTCGACAGGCATCTCCCCCCAGGCTCTTCTTTGTGGACATTTACTGCTTGTGTTTGTTTTAGCTGACCCTGACAGAAATGTGTGGAGTCCAGAAAATGTTGTGATTGTGTAACCTTATACAAAGCACTGTTGGCTGTTATTTACTAAATGCAAAGACACTTTTCACCCACAAGTGCACTTGCAACTGCACTGAAACTGCACTTGTAGTGCAAAGTGGATTTGCCCTTAGGAAATTACCCCCATTTTCTCATCAAACAACAATTACATCACCCCAAAAGTGTTGTAGCGTTGAGACAATAATCCACACATTCTTGATGAACAATCTTTTTAATACCTGCACAATCACATGTGTATTTACCAAAGGTTTTTCTGACAAACCGACATGTTTGTTGTATAACATATTCTGTGGTGTCATTATCCAAAATCAAAATGTGCATTTTATAGAAAACAGGCCTGTGTAAAACCCACAAGAAAGACACAAATCTTGATCTTACAAAGTTCACATTTGGTAGAACTTGAAGGCAATATCAGACATGAGTATTTAGGAACTGTGTTTGATATTGCGTTCAGATGGGGGGAAATCACCCCTGGAAAAGCCAAATTTGGAAGATGCACACAAATTTCACAATGTCAACATGTGCTATCTGCCATCACGGGGGATCAAGGGACGTGTTTTGGGGGAGAAAGCCCTTCCTCACCGTTACTTTATTATTGAGGAAGGGGTTGCACCCCCAAAACGCGTCCATTGATCTCCTGTGATGGCAGATAGCACATGTTGGCACACTGTGTGCATCCTCCAATTTTGGCTTTGGGAAAAATCACAAAAGCATTTCGCACATTGTAGCAGACAAAAGAAGAAAGTGATTTTGAGGGGCTTTAAACTCGCCCCAAAACATCAATGATGTTTTTATATTTTGGAACAACATCATTGATGTTTTGCTTGATGTTTTCCAATTCTAAATTACACCCCATGATCTCCCCGATCAGGATCTGGGCACTTTCGGATGTGAAAGGATCTTCATCCACAACCTCACGATCACCTAAAAAGAAAGGAAACCCAAAATAAATTAGGTCTAAAAAAAATGCCGCCATCCATCTCTTATCTGAGCCTGTGGTCGCAGACACTCACCTGTTGTGGTGACTAGTTCCACCACGTCTTCTTCCTCCTGCTCTTCTTGTGTTGGGGGGATTTTCCCTTCTTCCAGAGGGGGGGGGGGCTCTGGTCTCCTCGGATGAGGGGTGTCCTCCGAGTCTTTTCTCCCCTATGTAAAACAAAAATGGTATAATTAGCACACAGATATTTGATGGCAGAACTATAAAGATGAAACATTGCTTGGAAGTGGGGTACAATTGTCTATTTTAGCAGAGTTCCAAGATGTAGCTTTTTTAGTGTCCTTTGTCAAGCTGCAATACTTTACCTGTTTGGTACAAGCTTCACAGATGTAGCCCCCCCTATAGTATACACTGGAGCACCTGTGTGGCCCCCCTAATAAAAAGGGTGTTCTGGGGTCCCACACTAGTGCTCCAGTGTCCAGATGTGAAAACAGCTGCTCAGTGTCCTCTCCTTACACACAATCTAGTTTTCATTTCATTCTAGTAACAAAGCCATCTACACAACACAATTCTTTGAAGACAAGTATAGGGCCTCAAAATGGTGGCCAAATGCATATGGGCTAAACAATGGTATTTTATAGTCCGAAAAAAAAAATGTGTGATCCGAACGAATAATGTGCCCATGAACATGAAAGTTGCCATTTTAAACTGTACAACAGTTCCTAAAAGCACATGGAGCAACACGAACGTAATAAACACAAGAACAATAGGAACACAGCACAACTACTTACTTTTTTGCAGCACTCTCCGGATCTTTCTGTACTGCTCATGTTCTCGTAATTTCAGGTCCGACCACCACTTCCTGAGCTGATCTTTCGATCGTCGTACCCCGAATTTCCGGTGCAGACTCCTGACCACTTTCGCCATGATCTTGGCCTTTCGGACATTGTGGTTGGGGTAAGGCCCATACTTTCCATCATAGTCGGCCTTCTTCAGGATGTCCACCATTTCCAACATCTCCCCAAAGGACATATTTGAGTCCTTTAATCTCCTTCTGGATCGGGACGTTTCAGGCTCCGGCCTTTCCTCCTCCTCCTCGTTGCTGTAATTAGCACTATCCTGCTGTCTCTCCACCAAGTGCTCTTCCTCCACTGCGCCGAACGAAAAGGGGCGGGGAATAGAATAGAAAGAACGTCAGGGGCGGGCGGAGTTATACGCATGCGCAGTGTGTATAAATCGTAACGCGCGCGTCTTACGTACGATCTGTGAGCGGAGGAAGGAGCATCGGAGACGCCGATCGTGCTAACGAAGGTAGGATCTAAACTTGGGCCTATACTGCTTCGAAATTGAAGCCTATATTGTAACAAGATTAGGGGAGTTTGGCCTGACATTAGGGTTTGTCTTGTGTTGTGTCTTGCAGAGAAAATGGATGGGTTCAACGACCACAATTTCCTGCCCCTGTTCATAGACAAGTACAGGGAGCTGCCCTGTCTGTGGCAGGTGAGACACCCCCACTATAATCACAAACAGAAGAGGCAGGCAGCGCTGGAGAAACTGCTGGAGTTGGTGAAACCGGTGGTCCCCACAGCAACCATCCCTTATTTAAAAGCTAAAATTGGTGGCCTGAGGAGCACTTATCTCAGGGAGCGCAAGAAGGTCACAGATTCCCAGAGGTCCGGAGCTGCAGCAGATGACATTTATGTCCCCAGGCTGTGGTACTATGAGAGACTGCGATTTCTGTCAGACCACACTGAAGTCAGGGAATCCCTCTCCACTCTTCCTTCCACTCTTCCTTCCACCCCAGCTGAGGCTTCTGATGTCCAACCTG
The DNA here is from genome assembly GCA_037952925.1 of Lithobates clamitans. NCBI lineage: Eukaryota > Metazoa > Chordata > Amphibia > Anura > Ranidae > Lithobates > Lithobates clamitans. The sequence goes on along the minus strand of JBBGZY010000056.1, from coordinate 8,348,762 downwards.
GGCCTTCCAGCCAGGAAGAAGTGGAGGAGCCCAGCTGGAGTCAGGTATAGCATTCTTCTACAGATTTCTGGGCAATAAAGAAATGATGTTTACTAGATGTTATTATTGATCATTAATTGCTGCTTAAAAGTGTTTTACATATCAATACACAGTAGTGGGCACCCAAAATTGGGACAAGAATGCAAAATGCTGGGCTCAGAAGGATAGTCTGTTATATTTGTTAACATTGAATTTGCAGCAGTCAGGAGGTGAAAATTGTGTGTGATTGATGAAAACAATACTAAAACTATGTCCCTTTTTCATACACAGGAAGACCTCAGCCAGGAGGAGGCTGTGGAATGTGGCAGTCAGGAGGAGGCGGGGATAAGTGGCAGTCAGAAGGAGACGGGGATTAGTGGCAGCCAGGAGGAGGCGGGGCTAAGTGTCAGCCAAGAGAAGCCTGGGACAAGTCGCAGCCTGACTGAGTCTCAGGTCCCTCCCCTCCACCTGCCATATAAAAGGGCCAGGAAGTCCACTCCCAGTCCTGTGCAGGATTCAGTGTACAGGCTGATCCAGGAGGCTTCGGCGTCCCTCAGAGCCTTCCCCAGTCCTGCAGAGGCCTTTGCCTGCATGGCTGCTACAAAATTGCTGGGCATGCAGGAGGGCCAACGCAAGATTTCTGAGGACCTGATTTATAAAGTCCTTCGTAAGGGGGAGAGTGGGGAACTGACACACAAGACGGATGTCATGGAGAGGGACGATCCTCCTCCTCCTCCTCCTCCTGCTGCCACAACTCCACCACCGCAGCCAAAGCCTGGAAGGAAGCATGGAAGGAAGACCACAGAATGATGACCCTGGGTTCAGTCTGGTCTGACAGAAGCTGCAGTCTCTCGTATGACCACAGCCTGGGGACACAGATGTCATCTGCTGCTTTCCGGATCTCTGGGACTTCTGGACCACACTGCCCTCCCTTAGATAAGGACTCCTCAGGCCACCAATTTTGCTTTTAAATAATTGATGTCTGCCCTGCGGGTCCAAGGCTTCGCCCACTTCTGCAGTTTCTCCAGCGTTGCCTCCCTCTTTGTTTTTTTATAGTTGTGACCCCTTAATAAAATATTTTAAGGTAAATTCTACTCTCCTGTGTGTGTTTTCATCCAAAAAGGACAGTTTGTTGGTGACGATTCAGGTACATTTCTAAAGTACAATGTGAAATTAACAAGGGACAACAACACCAAACAATCTCCTCCTACAGATTAAATAGAACAACATATCAATGGTGTTGTGGGAACTTGTCACAAAAAACACACAAACATTTTCGGGAATACAAATCAAAATCAACCAAAAAAAAATAAATAAAAAGAGAAACACAAAAAAAGATTCTACATTAAAGTAAAAAAAAAAAAAAAAAATATGTTGTCAGATGTGAGAAATCAAAATATATTGAGGGAATCCCGATAAATAGTAACAAAAGAAGTTTGTGAGAAGTGTGTGTGAATATGAGCATCAAAATGACTTAATTCTTGTCACATTATAAAGAAGAAGAGAGTGTGCTGTATTAAACCATTTTTTACATTGCAGCGTGACGAAAGTGCTTTATCCATTACGAACGCTAAGTTTACCAGAACGAGCTGTCCCGTGTCGGAATTTCTTCTGAGCATGCGTGGCACTTTGTGCGTCGGAAAACAGGCCACACACGGTCGGAATTGACGCGATCGGATTTTGTGGTCGGAAAATTTTATCTCCTGCTGTCCAACTTTGTGTGTCGTAAAAAATACGATGGAAAATGTCCGATGGCGCCCACACACGGTCGGAATTTCCGACAACACGCTCCGATCGGACATTTTCCATCTGAAAATCCGACCCTGTGTACGGGGCATTAGAAGTGCTCGAGCAATCCTAATCAAACATAGATCAGTGGGAGGGACAGGATATATAGACTGCAAAGATTACTACCATGCAGCTGTTTTATCGCAGCTTAACCCTTTCATGACTAAGCCTATTTTTGACGTTTAGTGTTTACAAGTTAAAATCCGTATTTTTTGCTAGAAAATTACTTAGAGCCCCCAAACATTTTATATATATATATATATATATATTAGCAGAGAATCTAGAGAATAAAATGGCGATTGTTGCAGTATTTTATATCACACGGTATTTGTGCAGCGGTGTTTTAAACGTAACTTTTTGGGAAAAGGGACAGTTTCATGAATTAAAAAAAAAACAAACAGTAAAGTTAGACAAAAATGTTTTTGTGTAATGTGAAAGATGATGTTACGCCGAGTAAATAGATAGCAAACATGTCACGTTTTATAATTGCACGCACTAGCAAACTACGGTACCTAAAAATTTCCATAGGCGACGCTTTAAATTTTTTTTACGGTTACCAGGTTAGAGTTACAGAGGAGGTCTAGTGCTAGAATTATTGCTCTCGCTCTGACGATTGCGGCGATACCTCACATGTGTGATTTGAACACTGTTTTCATATGCGGGCGCGACTTCCGTATGCGTTTTCTTTGCTGCGCGAGCTCGCGGGGACAGGGGGGACTTTAAAAATTTTTATTTTTTCTTATTAATTTTATTTATTTTTATATTAATAAATTGTGTTTTAAAAAAAAAATTTTGATCACTTTTATTGCTGTCACAAGGAATGTAAACATCCCTTGTGATAGTAATAGGTGGTGACAGGTACTCTTTATGGAGGGATCGGGGGTCTAAAAGACCCCCGATCCCTCCTTTGCACTTCAAAGTATTCAAATCGCCATTTTCGGCGATTCTGAATACTGTATATTTTTTTAAAACCGGCGTCATTGGCAGCAGAGCAAACGGGAAGTGACATCATGACGTTGCTTCCGTGTTTACAGTTAGGAGGCTGGAACGAAGCTGCTTATGGCTTCGTTGCTGTCTTTCACTAGCCGCCGGAGGTGGCGGATTGGTGATCGGGCCTCCCGGTGGAAGGCCCGATCAGCACCGGGAGGCCCGATATTATATATATTACAAGAAAAATAATATATTACAAGAAATATATAAATTACAAGAAATATATTAATATAATATATTACAAGAAAAAAAACCCTCAATAAATTACCGCCGATGGGAAAACAACATAGGCAAAAGTTTCACTGACTCCCAATGGCAAACTGCTTTTAAATCTAGTTTCCAAGTAACTCATTCCTCTAACCTCTGGGAACTTGTCTACAAAGTCACTCTTCGTTGGTATATTACACCAGCCCAGATACATACCTTTGACCCTTCTAAACCTCTGCTCTGCTGGAGGAATTGTGGAAAGCCAGGCAATCTGTACCATATCCTATGGGAATGCAATAAATTATCTACCTTTTGGCATGAAGTGTTGACACTTCTGCATGATATCACCAATACGGCATCAACAAATTTCCTTGGCATTTACATTGTGTATCACTCCACATTCTCTTGACAGCAAGGCTAACTATTACCCGTCACTGGAAATCTACTGACCCCCTATTCATAAAAAATGTCATCCACCCAGTGCATACCCATGGTTCCTATGAACGCATGTTTGCGGCCTTACAATGGCACTTAAAATTCATCAACCAAAGATGGTCCCCTTGGTTCAACTGGTAAGACCAAGTATTCTGCGATACCAAATAAAGTCACTCTTCTGCAATCTACACTCTCATGTTTTAGACTATTTCAGGGCACTTTGGGTACCCCTATCCTGGTATTATTTGTCCACACTATATCTGTATTCCAGCATATATCTACCATAACCAAGGTGTACACCTCTTCTTCTTATGGTTATACTTCAAGCAAATCTATCTACTCTTTATATAACCAAGAATTGGTGTGTTGTTCCCACCCCAAGACAGTTTGCTCCCAAATGGGTTGTCTAGGGGAGGTGGATAGCACCCTTACCTTATGCTTAGCGACCAGAACTGATTCCAATGTTCACTTATGTTTGTTGACTATCCTGACATCTGGATTTTTATTTTTTATATTTTGTGACCCCCTTTGTTATAATCTATATACAGCAGATGAAATTCTTGTTTTTATCAAGCCACAGAGTGGTACTGTGCATTCTCAGTATAAAGTGCCACGTCCTATAAATTTTGAATAGCAAAGGAGAGTAGGGCTTAGACTTTTTAGGCAGAGTCAACAAATATTTATACAAAAATAATTTTATTTAAATATAAACACATAAAAAATGCATGATCTCTAAAAACCCACATTCATAGTATAATACATCATATACAATACCGCTACTGTACAGAACCAATGATAACTATATAGAGACGGGGAGATGAGTATATGTCATTCCATATATTGTATGAATCCAGGAGTATGGTTCAAAGAACAAGTAGACGGTGTAGTGACCTAGGCATGCACACTTAAATCCTTAAACAGACCAACCAAACTAATCTGGCTCAAACTGTCAAATGATATCTACACTAGCAACCCTGTTAAGTTCACAAATTTCATACCCACCTAGCCTCCTTATACTCGGCAGTGAACAAATGTAACCCTACTGAAGCCGATACCTTCTTCTCCTGTAAAACCTACCTGAGCTAACCCAAGCCCAAAGAAGCCAACTTTGAAGACCCCATCACAGTGGAGGATGTATCTAACGCAATCAAAGAATTAAAAGTGAACAAAAGACCGGGCCTTGATGGTTACTCTGCCATATACTATTGAACATTCACAGAGACCCTCTCTCCTCTCCTGGCCAATGCTTTCAACGTACTCCTAGATGGATACTAATGGATGGATAACTAATACTGGTATTAAAATCTTAGCCAACATTTTAGCACTCTAAACAGAATCATTGATAGTCTTGCACATTGTGATCAGGTGGGCTTTATGCCTACATGCCAAGCAAGTGACAATGTGCGTTGGGCAGTTCTCTTAGCACATATAGCCAGAACCGCCGCATCCCTTCTTGCTTTCTCTCTCTGGATATCAAGAAGGCCTTTAAATATGTTTCCTGGCCCTATTTACACTACACCCTCCAGAATTGGGGTTTTGGCCTTCACTTTATGAAATGGATTGCCGCACTTTACGACAAACCCAGAGCATACATAAAATACGCAAAATCTGACTTCTTTAATATAGAAAGAGGCACACGTCAGGGATGCCTACTCTCCCCCTATTTATTTGCCCTTTTAATTGAACCACTAGCTCAACTAATCAGATCTGGCAATAACTGGAATAGAATTAGGAGGCTATCAGCATAAACTCTGCCTATTTGCAGATGATATCTTGCTATTTCTATCATCTTCACAGGTCTCAGGCCCCAATCTCTTACCCATTCTCAACAGGGTTGCTGCCATCTCCGGCCTAATAGTCAATCCTAAAAAGTGTTAAGCACTGAATATATCCCTCACTAATATGGAGCAAGAGTCTGTGCAAGTTGTGCTCCCCTTTACCTGGGCGGCGAAAACAATCCCATATCTAGGGATCCACCTTACAGCCTCTGGAATGGAGAAACAAAAAGGAACAGCGCCCTCTAAGTGCAGTATACAGGCTGGTTTAATCGATAAAAAGGCTTAAAAACACTCACAAAAGTGAAGGAACAATAGGCATGTAAAGTCATCCGCTCCCGATGGCCGGGTGAGAGTGGGGGAGGTCCGTGAGATGTAGCGGTGTCTGTGTCTCCTGGATCCGATCCTATGCCGGTCACACCGCTGGTTCACTATGCTGTCCGGTGGATAGGTGACGGGATCGATGTTTGACACTGCTCGCTGTGGCGGACGTCACTTCCGGGTCGGGTCGGCCCCCCAGTCCACAGCTCTCACATAGACAGGTAAAAAAAAAAAAAAAAAAAATACTCACAATCACATTGACACAAACATAAACCAATTACAAATAACATATTAAAATTGGATTTAAATAACCACAATAACATGTAACATTGGGTTAAACCCATGAGACATAAAATTATGATGTTAGTTTAAAAATTGGTATTATTATCCACACCACATGTGTGAAAGACTCGCACATGTGTGTGTTCAGTTATCAAAACCCACCAAGATGTAGACGCAAGAACAGAAAATTTATGTATCAAATCAAAAAACATATTAAACAAGCATGTTCATACAAACACATGAACTAAGGAACAATACCGTAGTCCCTCCAAGACCGTTAATAAAAACAAAAGCAAAAAACAAAAGAGTTTAATCTATTTATATATATGTCAGGAGGGCTGTAAGAAAAGTTTCTTCGCAGTAACAGCAATATGGCAAAAAAGCTGAAAAAATAATAATAAATGAAAGAAGAAAGACACAAAAACAAAGAGAGCCCCGGGAACATCAAAATCGCATGATTATACATTTAAAAATTCATATGTATGATGTTAATCCTTGTAGCTCACTTCACATTGCTTGTCTCCTATCATTTCCTGCCCTCCACTAATAGCTCACATACTTTACCCTGATCACTCTTCACCTATTACATACTAGGATCCTCATTCCTTGTTGTTGATAGTTTATAGCTTATTATTTTTGTTCCTTCACATAATTTATTACTATTGTAATTCTCAATGTTACTATAAATAATATGATTTTTAGAGGGAAACAATAAGTCAATATGTATGTTATATGTGGGTGTACAGCGAATGTGATAATCCTGTCCACAATTCTACAAGATACCAAATATCGTCAAATATTGTGATCATCGATGATCGGCTATGGATTGGACGATTAAAGGGAGACGATCGATGCGATATTCTAAATGTTGAAAGTATGCACATATGGAGTAGATCAAAGAATTCAAGAACAAAAAGGTCAAATGGCAGAGAGCCAACAGTGAAGGGACAGGAGACAAGAGGCAGCAAAGGAATTAAGTGGGAAAAACGAGAGGCAAAGGGCAAAAGGATGGAAGCACAGCAACAGCTGACAGAGTATGGAATGGGACAAGATAGAAAAAGGATCGCTGATGAAAGAGGACTAAAACCATCTCTGAATGAAACATATCAGACGCTATTATTAGTAGAAAAATGCAAAATTAAAATCAAATAGACATGCATTTTCTACATGGTCCTTTATTCATAGAAGTGGGACACGTCCCACTCAAAGTTGAGGTCAGCAGGTTTTCTGGTGTTTAAATTAAATATCCAGTGGACTTCTTGTCTGCATAATATTTAACATTTATTGCCCCCTTTTAGTGGTCTTACTATCTTTTCCATTACCTGAATCACCAGACTTGGCACATCCTTGGTGTGATAACCGTTCCAGTGTCATGCTATGTTAGTGGAATGGTTTCTGTCTATATCGTAAAGGTGATCATAAATAATCTCTTAGCCTGCGTGTTGTTCTACCCATGTACTGGATGGGACATGATGTGCATGTAATCACGTAAACCACAGACCTTGTATTACAGTGGATGAATGATTTAATTTTATGTGATTTGCCAGTAGTGACAGAAAGAACAGTGTCACCTTTCTTGACAAAAGGACAATATGTACAACTATTCATGCCACATCCAAAAGACTATATAGACGTATATAGACTAGGTGACAACCGTCTCCCTAGAGAGGGCGCTCTCCTTGAAACTGTTCTGATGCTTTTTGAGAGTATCTGTGAGTAAATTAGATCACTAGATAGAACCGGTAGATATTTGACAACAATCTTTTTGATTGAATTCAATACTATATGGCATTGAAAACACAGGAATATTACCAAAATGATTCAATTCCTTGTGTTTGGATCTGTGCTTTACGAACGGTTCATTGCACAACAAATCACATTTGGCGTTTTGTGGGCAATGGATAATGTTCTATTTATAATTGGTACAGAGTAACCTCTCTCTTTAAATCTAGAGGCCATTCAAGATGATTCACTTTTGAAATCTGAATCATTTCTACACAATCGTTTGAGCCTAAGGAACTGTCCTACTGGGATGCTTTTTATCGTGTGTCCTGGTTGACTAGAGTCATCTGGCAATAAAGCGTTGCTGGCCGTGGGCTTTCTGAATAGATTTTAAGTAATGGCATCATTACCACCAGTCAGTAGCACATCCAAAAATTCAATTGACGTTGAATCATGGCGTCCAGTAAATTATAAGTTGAGTTCATTAACATTCATATATGACAGCCATGAGTCAAGGTCAATGTGTGGTTCAGAGCAGCACATATCGCTAGCCTACCCAAATACCACGCCACGCAGGAAATTCCTTTGTGGGTGGCGATTGAAGCAACAGAATGTGACCCTCTATCGTTTTCTAACTTACTATGGCTACATCCCAAAGACCGCCCTGGCTTACGCAACTCCATCACCAAACACTTTATATCCCTTTGGGATAGGATCAAATTTACCTATTATTTACAATCCCCCCACAACTTCCTCCTCTCCTTTCTCAAAAACCCTGCCTTTTACCCTGCATGGGACTCCCCCATGACATTCAAAGCATGAACATAATTGGGCATATGAAGGCTTCACAAATTTGTCACATCTACAACTTTTCTCCCCTTCCCGACTCTTTGTGAGACCTTCGGATTACCTCAATCAGAACCTCCAAATTAAAAACTTTTACACACCCAATATTAACACAGACACTCCCCTAAACCAATTCACTAGCTTTGAATCTACATGTAAGAGAGACCCACATGCTTGAGGACTGATCTCTTCCCTCTATTCCCAGCTTCTAGTCAAACCTGGCTCAGACAAAACTTCCTACACCCAGAAATGGGAGGCAGACCTTGGGCGTACCCTTGACATTGCGGACTGGTCTGAGATCTCGTTGGCAGCTAAATCATCCTCTCCTAACATCCTAGTGATAGAAGCCAACTATAAAGTGCTGACCCGCTGGTACCACCTAGTACCATGCAGAGTAGCTAAATATGTACCCACTTACTCAGCTCTTTGTTTTCATGGCTGTTTGGATCAAGGCACCCATCTGCATGTTTGGTGGACCTGCCCAATAGCCCAAACCTTCTGTAAGGAAATTTTCGCTCTCGCCTCCAAAATGTTTGAAATGACAGTGCAGACTGACCCAACCACTGCACTTCTTAACTTGAGACCCGAATGCGTGACGCGTACCCAATTCAAGCTTCTTGTCCAACTCCTTACAGCTGCAAAACAAACTATGGCGAAAGCTTGGAAATCCCCTTCATTGGTGGTAGCTGAGATGAAACACAGTACAAGGAAAAGGCGCAAAAAAACTGGAAAATATTTAGCAACATCACAATAAGCAGCAAACCATTTTAGAAACTACAATTTTAAAAGATACATGTGCAATGTAAAAGGAAAAATCAGCATGAATAGTCCATTAAAGGTCATGTAACAAGTCTATGTCAAAAAGGGATAAATGTATAGTCCACAAGCAGGGCTGCCTTCCAGGGAACTGAAACCAAGCTCCAGAATCTATAGAAAAAACACAAGGAAGGGAGGCGCCTCTGGGTGTAGTATAAAAGGCCGTTTTTAATTTTAAAAGCAATATGCAAACAACTCACATTTTAGTAGTGTAAACAAAGCATATAGTAAGCCAGAAGAATAATCCATCATGGGGCAGTTCATCCAGTGAGTCACAGTGGTGCTGGCAGGTCTGCGTGTAGCTCCTGGTATACCGCTAATGCCGGCCGCGGTGATGATGGAAATCCAGGTGAGGCTTGGAACGCAGATGGAGGGCAAGCGCACAGGCTGTGACGTCAAAGGGCCGCGACGCGTTTCTTGAGTGTACGGACTACGATATTCTGGTAGCCGCGCTCCTTCATCAAGCTCTGGGGTTTTCCCCTTACAGATTTTCCTCCAGTGCCTTTACTCACTGCCTGCACCATAATCTTCTTTCTTCTCATATTTCTCCACCTCTGCCTCCTGCTGCCATATTTAGGGTTGAAATGTTTTTATTGGTAAAATAAACAGTATATCAGTAACACAATTGACACATTAATTAAAGAAAAGTGGCAACAAGCGTACCAAATAGCTATCGCCTACAGTAGCACTTGCACCTGAGATTTCATATATAGCCATGAATTCAGTTTATGTCAAACAGTAAAAAAAAAAAAATCAGGAGGGAGAAAGAAATGAGGAAAAAAATAAAGAAAAATAAAGAAAGAAAAGATTGGGAGAGGAGTAGGGGGGAAGGGGGGAGGGATCTGCTGGGAGAACCTTGGAAGGAAAGACATTAACTCGACAGTTGAGGGTCATCCCTCTATTTTGGGGATAAATCAAGGTAAAGGTGGAGCTGGGCTTGGGGTAACAGGGAGCGTGCCAACCAGGACATCTGAGGAGGAGAAGCGCAGCCAGACAGACCACAAAACGTTATATTTGTCGTAGGTGTTGTTGTCGAGTGCCAACATCTTCTCCATTCTCATGAGGTCATTCATTGTGGAGACCCAGAGAGATAATGGAGGGATAGTGCCTGTTTTCCAAAAGAGCGGGGTGAGTTGTCAGACCGCTGACAGAAAAAAACATAAAAGACATTGTTTCTGGGATGCTATTGATCCTGGCAACATGGAAAGAAGGGCTATCTCAGGGGTTGGCTGTAAGGATTTCTCATATATTTTACCATATACCTGAAATACATGTTTCCAGAAGGGTCGTATCCGTTCACACTCCCACCAGACATGAAGATAAGTGCCCGTGGCTGCATTGCTTCGCTAGCAGGAGGAAGAGGTAGATGGAAATATTCTTTGTAGTGTAGTGGGGTCCCTGTACCATCTGGACAGGATCTTGAAGTTCTTCTCTTGTGAGTAACAGGAGATAGAGGACTTGTGTGTGAAGTGGAACACAAAGGGCGTGGAAACCACTCTAGGGTGCGGGCCATGAGAGTAGCTTTATAATAAAACTCATAATCAGGTAAGCCTATGCCAACCTGTAGCTTCGGACGTGTGAGTAATTTGTACTTAACTCTGAATAGTCCCTTTTTCCATATAAAACAAATAGAGAGGGAGCGTAGGGCAGAAAATAAGAATTTGGGGATGATAACAGGTATGGTTTGGAAGAGATATAATAATTTGGGTAGGGTGTTCATCTTGAGGGTGTTAATGCGACCAAACCAGGGTAAAGCCATACCCCACCCAGGAAGCTAAGTCCTTACGGAGACGGGAGAGGAGGGGGATGTAGTTTAGTGTAAAGAGATTAGAGAGGTTAACAGGAATCGTTATGCCTAGATAGGAGATGCCCTTGGTCTGCCATTAAAAAGAATAATTGGAGCGAAGCGAGGACATGGTTGAGATGTTGAGGGCCTCTGTTTTGGCGATGTTAAGCTTAAAATTACTTAGCAGGCCAAAGCGTTTAAATTCATAGAAGAGTGAGGGGAGGGTCGTGTGGGGTTGTCGAGCATAGATTCGTAAGTTGTCCACGTAAAGAGATAGTTTATGGTGTTCGGCGGGTGTTTAGATCCCTTGTATAGTGGGATTTTGATGGATGGCACACACCAGGTGCTCAATTACTATAACAAATAAGAGCGGGAAAAGGGACAACCTTGACGGGTGCATTGACTATATCGAATGCCTCTGACGATGCGCCATTCACCAAGACCGATGCAGAGGGGTGTGAATAAAGAGACATGATTTTGGAGATGAAGGGGGATCCGAGACCTATTTGTTCTAGGGAAAGTTGCAGGAAGCGTCAGTTGACCCGGTCAAATGCCTTTTCAGCATCAAAAGACAGGAGGCATGCCTGCTGGCGGTGACATTGGATATAGGAGATGAGGTTATGGTTTTATTCGTGTTGTCTCGGACTTCCCTGCCCGAGACAATGCCGACTTAGTTAAATTTTGAATTCACTAACTTTTCTTTTTAGCTCTTGTGCCAAAAAACTTTGATCACAACAGTTTGACCAACTGATTCAAGACATTAGATCAAAAAAAAAAAAAAATCAGCTGAACTATTTAAGCTCAGGCTAGTTATTCAAAATGTTTTTGTATCCATATGATAAACATGTTTGAACAATCAAAGCTAAATCTTATGCCCTAAATAACAAATCAGGTATACTTTGTAAGACACCTCAAGCATAGACAACTTACTACCAAAATCTCTCACTTAATTGATTCAAAGATGGATTTGAGGCAGGGGTGGGCAACTGCGGCACACCAGCTGTTGTGGAACTACATGTCTCATGAGGCATTGCAAAACTGACTGTTACAAGCATGAATTCCAAAAGCAGAAGCATGATGGAATTTTAGTTCTGCAACAGCTGGAGAGTTGCAGTTGCCCACTGTGACGGGAGGGCCCGTAGAACTCAGAATCCCTTGGAAAGTAGGGGATGCCCTTGTTTCAGCTCCCCATACACCTCTTATGTCTAAGTCACTCTGTGCTATCCTGGTGAGTGAGAAAATATACCTTGGGCTACTTTAAATGGGACAGTAATATTTGTCCACAATATCTCCCAGGATGTATGTAGAGACTATTATTGGTTTGTTTGATTCTGAACTCAACATGTTAATTGTGTGAGCTAATTACATTGGCCTCCAGGACTGGCTAGGAGACGAACAGTCTTCTCCTACTATAGTTTGTTGATGACTAGGCTGAGGAGGGGGGAGATTGTTGTTTGTATTGTTAATTGTAATTAGCTCCTGCTATTGTGTTTATACTACTGTGTGAAGCTCGGTGCCCACAACTCTGTGTCCTACAGGTCATGTCTCTGAGTCATCTGGTCTGGGTAAATGATTTAGTAAACTAGCTCATGTTAATTAGGTTAATTAGGTTACAGGTGTATAAAAATATATAGTCCATGTTAGCAACTAAGCAAGTCTCATCTTGTTTTATGCTTGGGAGCGGTTGAAATATCTGATATCTGTATCCAGACTACAAGGAAGTGGTATACTGACAGAAGCACTCAAGTGGAGTGTGGGACGTTCCGTGACACCCGCCCCTGACCTAATGCCTCAGACCCTACTCTCATTGTTGATATTTTTAACGACTAATATTCATTTTTATATGACCTGAAATCAGATGACTTTATGCCACAGCCTTTCCCCGAAACAAGATAAAAAATTTCTCCAACCACTTTCTTTGCCTACATTAAACGATGCTCACCTCACTGACCTATCCCACCCCTTTATCGAACCTGAAATTCTGAAGGTCCTCATAACCATTAATAGCTTTCCTAATAACTACTATCAGAAATGTAAAAAGATGTTATCCCTTCATTTTGTAACCATTTATAACCTAGTCTTGGCCAATGGTCGTTTTCACAAAATAAATATTACAGGTGATGATTACCACTATTCCTATACCAGACAATGAACCCAGCATACCCAGCAACTACAGACCAATTTTATTTCTGAACCTGGATATCAAAATCTTTTGCTAACTCCCTGGCATTTAGATTATTGAATATTCTTCCCTCCCTAATCCATCCAGATCAAGTGGGCTTTATTAAAGGGTGTCTAGCCCCTGACACCACTGGAAGAATTCTGAACTTAATTAGGCATACTGACATTCATAAAACTCTGCCACTTTTTTGACACTTAGTGCTGAAAAAGCATTCGATCAAGTGCACTGGGGCTTCCTCAAGGTGGTCCTGCAGAAATTAGTTTTTTCAGACTCGATCCTCTCAACTATACTGTCATTTTTACTCTGGCCTCCATGAAAGTGTACACATCTGGAACACTTTCTTCTGAACTATAGATAACAAAGGGGACTCAACAGGATTGCCCTTTGTTCCAATCATATTTGTGTCAATGGCACGCTTGACATAAACTTCTCCAAATATAACTGGCATCCACATAAGTCCCACTCACAATAAGGTTGCACTATTCGTGGATGACATTATCCAGTCTTCACAGAACAATTCCATTCTTTATTGGAAACTCAGCATATTCTAAAGTCATTTGGCACAATATCATACTACAAAATTAATTGGGATGAATCTCAGATCTTAGATCTAAATATCACCATCTCCGTTACAAAATCTTTTCAATCCATTTTCCATATTCCTGATTTACTAGCCACATTAAATATCTTGGCATTAACATTTTGCCCCTGACCAATTGAGTGTTTGCTCTGAACTTCCAGAAATTTTTAGATGACCTACCTGGTGAGCTTAGTTCCCTTTCCAAAAGTAGGTAGGCCTTTAAAATACTGACCCTACCCAAATTGCTGCAGCTCTTCAGGATGATATCTATCACTATTCCACAAAAAAACTTTCTCCAGACTTCATACTCTCCTTACTAAATATTGTAATGCTTGGGGATTGTTTAGCTTTGTGTAGCCCCACACCAGTTGTGCTATTTAACCTCCCTGGCGGTATGATTATTTCAGATTTTTGCGTCTCAAAGTGGTACAATTATTTTGCATAGAAATTTGGCGTTTTATATTGTAGGTCTGTAATTCTTAGCAATAACACACTTAGATCTGTCCACCAAGAGTCTAGTAGATATCCCGGGTATGATGAAGTTTGAAACACAAAATCATAAATTATAATATAATAAATAAATATAAATAAAAAAAATAATAATATAATAATAAAATAAATTTCCCCACGATTCACTATCGCTCAATTCTGCAAGTGTTCTAATTTACTATTGCTGTTTTACAGCTGGTCTAATGCCACTTTTGACGTAAAGGGACACTTTTTGGTTGCTATGGACAATCTCAAGTTTCCAGGCAGAAAGAACAGTATATATAATATAAGACTGCATGCAGGGCATGGGCCAAAGCACTGGGGACAAAAGGGAAGTGAAATGATTTCATACATTACTGGAATCTGTAAGATTACAGTACTGTATGTGTTATGATCTTTAAATTTTTTTGAATTTGCCGCCAGGCTCCACCACTGTGCATCGCGATGCTCGCAGGGAATGGAGCCTGGCACAGAGAGGCTTCGGGCAGAGGACAGAGCCCGCAGACAGCGTGGGGGGACATTGCAAGCTCCTGGGTACAAGGTAAGTATACCGCACCAGGATCCTGAGATGTAATCCCGAGTGTGGCTCGGGGTTACCGCTAATGGTGCTGAAATTTAACCCCGAGCCACACTCGGGAATACCGTCAGGGAGGCTACGGGCTTTTTGACACATTTTTATTAAAGAGAAAAGGAAAAGTTCAACAATTAAACAGTTGCCATACAGTGATATCCCCCATAAATACAAAACAAAGAAAGATTCAGCCTTCTGTTACTCTTTATTAGCACAGCTGCTCAGGCTTTATGCCTCGGTCCTCTTGACCATATAACAGTGTCCCTGTATTCATGTACAAACACTGTACCTCAGTTAGCACTCTTTCTTGCAGCTTCCTGCTGCTCCACTGAAACTAGCTCCGTGCAGACAAGCTCACTTGTGGTTGCTCCCTTGCACCCATATGGACTCCTCAGGAAGCCAAAAACCCTAGTCCTGACTAAGGATGAGCCGAACACCCCCTGGTTTGGTTCACACCAGAGCTTGCGAACAGGCAAAAAATTTGGACGAACACCGTTAAAGATTATGGGACACGAACATGAAAAATGAAAAGTGTTCATTTTAAAGGCGTATATGCAAGTTGCAAAAGAAAGTTTTAAAAACGGACGTTTTTTCAGGAGCAGTGATTTTAATAATGCTTAAAGTGAATCAATAAAAATGAAATATTCCTTTAAATATTGTGCCGGGGGGTGGGGGGTGTCTATAGTATGCCTGTAAAGTGGTGCAGTTTTCCCGTGTTTAGAACAGTACCACAGCAAAATGACATTTCTAAAGGAAAAAAAGTCATTTAAAACTGATTGCGGCTTTAATAAATTTTCAGGTCTTGGCAATATAGATAAAACTCATTTAAAAAAAATGCATGGGTCCCCCCCCATCCATTACCAGGCCCTTTGGGATTGGTATGAATATTAAGGAGAACCCCGAACCAAATAAAAAAAAAAATTGCGTGGGGTCCCCTCAAAATCCATATCAGGCCCTTCAGGTCTGGTATGGATATTAAGGGGAACCCTGCACCAAATAAAAAAATGACGTAGGGATCCCCCAAAATCCATACCAGGCCCTTCAGGGGGGATGCTTTGGAGTCCTCCCCAAAGGACCTTGTCCCCATGTTGATGGGGACAAGGGCCTCATCCCCACAAGCCTTGCCCGGTGATTGTGGGGACCCCCAGATCCCGGCCTCCCCCCTATGTGAATTGGTAAAAGGTACATTGTACCCCTACCATTTCACAAAAATAGTGTCAAGCAATGGCAAGCAACCATTATGATGACTTATGGCTCTGCTGTCTGTGCATAATATTGGGAATTGCTCCGATATGTACTACATAAGTGGTATATTTGTCAGAAACCATGAATCAGACTGAGACAGAAGTACAGTTAAATCACACTTGTTTAATTATTAAAGTAAATAGAACAAACGTAGTCAAAACATAGCCAAAGTTCAGGAACCGGAACTGATAGTCATACAAGCCAGAAAGTCAGGAAGCCAGGAATCAGAGTAGTGGAACAGCAAGCAGGATCTGGAGCCAGAAGGAACATCAGCCAAGCAAGTTGACCAGGCGAAGGCAGAGATCATCTAGGCTGGGCGGCTTAAGTAAGCAGGACTGACGAGCAGGATATCATCAACAGGTGAGTCACTGTGGAGAGATGGGAGCTGGCAATTAACCAACAGCTGAGCAGCCAGCTTAGAGAAGGAAGGGCTGAGCCCAGCCCGGACAGTACCCTTCCGCAACGACCCCTCCCACTCACAGGACCACCAGGCTTGAAGGGAAAACATCTATGGAAATCACGAAGGAGGACAGGGTATACTTTATGGAAGGAAGATAGTGTATTGCTGATTACAGATGAAGAGTATCTGCCCATAACATCCACCACACAGGACCATACATATGACCAGTCCCAAGGTCCAAATGATGGTTTACTGACCCATATGTGGACACACTTGCACATGGGTTCACACGTTGTTATGTAACAGCATAATTCATGTTTACCCCATATCATTTAGTCCTGATGTAGGTGTTAAATTCTGATATGGGGTATATATATATTTTTTCCACATAATTGCATTCTTTCTTATGTGATATCCCACTATAGATGGTTTTTAATATAAGGTTCCTCCTATATGTTTTTTTAATTTTTTATTATATCATTTAACATGTGTCTATATCACACTGTCATTTTATTTGTATAGCATATGTTTTTTTTTTAAATAATTTCTCCTATTAGCTGTTCGTAGGAGCCAATATGTATGTAACCCCTTCCCCCCTTTTTTTCACCCCATTGTTGCTTGTCTATATTATGTACTGCTACTCCCAAATTTGTAACATTTACTAGTAATTTTCTGAATTTGCCACTATATGGCAGTGCACAAATTTATGTAGTGCCCATCATCCACTGTTCTGGTTCTCGGCCACTAGAGGGCGTCTGAATCATCCAACAACTAAATTGTCACATGATAACCCCTACCAATCAGCATACCCTATTTAAGCTACTCAGACCTCTGTATACCCAGCTTGAAAAAGGAGCGCGCCTGTCACTACTAGGGATGAGCCGAACACCCCCCGGTTCGGTTCGCACCAGAACCTGCGAACGGACCGAAAGTTCGCACGAACGTTAGAACCCCATTGACGTCTATGGGACTCGAACGTTCGAAATCAAAATGCTCATTTTAAAGGCTAATTTGCATGGTATTGTCCTAAAAAGGGTTTGGGGACCCGGGTCCTACCCCAGGGGACATGCATTAATGCAAAAAAAACTTTTAAAAATGGCCGTTTTTTCAGGAGCAGTGATTTTAATGATGCTTAAAGTAAAAAAAAAAAAGTGAAATATTCCTTTAAATATCGTACCTGGGGGGTGTCTATAGTATGCCTGTAAAGTGACGCATGTTTCCCGTGTTTAGAACAGTCCCTGCACCAAATGTCATTTTTAAAGGAAAAAATCTCATTTAAAACTGCTTGCGGGTTTAATGTCATGTCGGGTCATGGCAATATGGATGAAAATCAGTGAGACAAACGGCATGGGTACCCCCCAGTCCATTACCAGGCCCTTTGGGTCTTGTATGGATATTAAGGGGAACCGCGCACCCAAATTAAAATAAGGAAAGGTGTGGGGCCACCAGGCCCTATATACTCTGAACAGCAGTATACAGGCGGTGCAAACAAGACAGGGACTGTAGGTTTGTTGTTAAGTAGAATCTCTTTGTGATTTTGAACGGGTACATTTTTTACGTGTTTAGCTCCAGCCAAAAAATCTTTTTTAAGCTTTTTGGAAAACATAGGGAAGGGTTATCACCCCTGTGACATTTGTTTTGCTGTCTTTCCTCCTCTTCAGAAGATTTCACCTCACTTTTTGTCCCAATGAAAAATGTTTTTTGAAAATTTGGGTTTTTTTGTGGAACAAGGATTGGAAAGCATCAGTGGAAAGGAGAATTTTTTGTCCCATATTAACTCTTACAGGAGAGAATTTCCCTTCCTAGGGGTAGATTTCATCTCACTTCCTGTTGTCTCCTTTCGTTTGCAAGTAGGAGTCGTTTGTAAGTTAGATGTTTGAAAGTAGGGGCCTGCCCTATATACTCAGCAGAAATTTGGGCCTTAGGTGTTGCTGTGGCCACAACACTGTAAGCCCTCACAGGGCCCTGCTGTGAAATATTAGATCAAGAATCGTAATTACATGCCCCTGTTGAACAGGAGCTGAAAAATTAGGCCTTAGGCACTGGTGCTGGTGCCACAACACTGCAACCCCTTACAGACACTCTAGTTGGAACGCAGGAACGAGCCCTGCTGCAAAGTATTGCATCAAAAATTGTAATTACACGCCCCTGTTAGACAGGAGCAGAAAAATTGGGCCTTGGGCACTGGTGCTGGTGCCACAACACTGCAACCCCTCACAGACACTCTAGTTGGAATGCAGGAACGAGCCCTGCTGCAAAGTATTGCATCAAAAATTGTAATTACACGCCCCTGTTAGACAGGGGCAGAAAAATTGGGCCTTAGGCACTGGTGCTGGTGCCACAACACTGCAACCCCTCACAGACACTCTAGTTGGAACGCAGGAACGAGCCCTGCTGCAAAGTATTGCATCAAAAATTGTATTTACACACCCCTGTTAGACAGGAGAAGAAAAATTGGGCCTTGGGCACTGGTGCTGGTGCCACAACACTGCAACCCCTCACAGACACTCTAGTTGGAATGCAGGAACGAGCCCTGCTGCAAAGTATTGCATCAAAAATTGTAATTACACGCCCCTGTTAGACAGGAGAAGAAAAATTGGGCCTTGGGCACTGGTGCTGGTGCCACAACACTGCAACCCCTCACAGACACTCTAGTTGGAATGCAGGAACGAGCCCTGCTGCAAAGTATTACATCAAAAATTGTAATTACACGCCCCTGTTAAACAGGGGCTGAAAAATTGTGCCTTAGGCACTGGTGGTGGCGCCCAGAACCAAAAATGTTCTTACAAGCTATCAGCGTGATGATTGAGGAGGAAGAGGATAATTACTCAGGGATAGTCACTCAGCATCAGCATAGGCAGTCTTTGAAGGGATCTGAGATTTCAAAAAAAATTATTCGGTTACATCAGCATCAGGTGCTTGGTAGCTGGTGGTGATCCAAGACTGATTCATTTTTATGAAGGTCAGTCGATCGACCGAGTCGGTGGACAGACGCACCCTGTGATCGGTTACCACGCCTCCAGCAGCACTGAATGTGCGTTCCGAAAGAACGCTGGATGCAGGACAGGCCAGTAGCTCAAATGCATACTGTGCAAGCTCTGGCCAGTGATCCATCCTCAAGACCCAGTAACCCAGAGGATTTTCGGTGGGAAAGGTGTCCAAGTCTGATCTTGCCCCTAGGTATTCCTGCACCATGTAAAACAGACGCTGGCGATGGTTGCTGGAACCGATCATACCTTGGGGCTGCGGACCAAAAAATTGTCTGAACGCATCGGTCAGACGGCCACCTTCTCCACCGCTCCTTCTTTGACTGACCGAAGCCTCAGCAACACGTTGTCCAGAAACAGGAGTTTGTAACCTCCCAGTCTCTGGGAACGCGTTGCACAGACCTTTCTGCAAGGCCTCCCGAAGATGTTTCATCCTCTGCTCCCTCTGCGATGGCAAGATAAGGTCCGCAACCTTACCCTTGTAACGTGGATCAAGGAGGGTTGCCAGCCAGTATTGGTCCTTCTCCTTGATACCACGAATACGAGGATCCTTACGCAGGCTTTGCAGGATCAGGGAGGCCATGCGGCGTAGGTTTGCTGAGGCATTCGGTCCGGAGTCCTCTGGGTCACTAAGGACGACATGGTCCGCAGCCACCTCCTCCCAGCCACGTACAAGTCCATGTGTTTCTTGGGACTGATCCCTTAAAGACTGCTGCTGATGCTGAGTGCCAGGCTCCACCTCCATACTGACACAATCTTCCTCCTCCTCCTCCTCCTCTTCCTGTGTGATCGGCGGGCACGCAGGAACACTGTCTGGATAAAGGGGGCCTTGAGAGCTAAGGAAGTCCTCCTCTTCCTGCCTCTGTTCTGCCTCAAGTGCCCTGTCCATTATTCCACGCAGCGTGTGCTCCAACAGGTGGACAAGGGGGACAATGTCACTGATGCATGCACTGTCACTGCTCACCATCCTCGTGGCCTCCTCAAATGGTGACAGGACAGTGCATGCATCCCTGATCATGGCCCACTGGCGTGGGGAAAAAAAACCAAGCTCCCCTGACCCTTTCCTGGTGCCATAGTCGCACAGGTACTCATTGATGGCCCTCTGCTGCATGTGCAGCCGCTGCAGCATGGCCAACGTTGAGTTCCACCTGGTGGGCATGTCACAGATTAGGCGGTTCTTGGGCAGGTTAAACTCCTTTTGGAGGTCCGTCAGCCGAGCACTGGCATTATATGACCGGCGGAAATGCACACAGACTTTCCTGGCCTGCCTCAGGACATCCTGTAAGCCCGGGTACCTGCCCAAGAACCGCTGCACCACCAAGTTAAGGACGTGAGCCAAACAGGGCACATGGGTCATTTGTCCCTGTCGGAGGGCAGAGAGGAGGTTGGTGCCATTGTCGCAAACCACCATTCCTGCCTTAAGTTGGCGTGGCGTCAACCACCTCTGAACCTGCCCCTGCAGAGCTGACAGAACCTCTGCCCCAGTGTGGCTCCTGTCCCCCAAGCACACCAGCTCAAGCACCGCATGGCATCTTTTGGCCTGCGTACTTGCGTAGCCCCTTGAACGACTACGGAGCACCGCTGGTTCCGAGGAAGAGGCCATGGAGGAAGAAGAAGAGGAGGGGGTGGAGGAGAGAGGTGTGTCACAACCATTAGCATTTTGGAGGCGTGGTGGCGGAACAACCTCCAACACTACTGCACCTTGTCCTGCATCCTTCCCAGCTGCCAGCAGAGTCACCCAATGCGCCGTGAAACTTAGGTAATGTCCCTGTCCATGCCTGCTGGACCATGAGTCAGCGGTAATATGCACCTTACCGCTGACCGCCCTGTCTAGCGAGGCATGGACATTGCCTTCCACATGTCGGTAGAGAGCCGGAATCGCCTTCCGTGAGAAAAAGTGGCGTTTGGGTACCTGCCACTGAGGAACCGCACATTCCACAAACTCACGGAAGGGGGCAGAGTCTACCAACTGAAAAGGCAGCAGTTGAAGTGCCAGCAATTTTGCCAAGCTAGCATTCAACCGCTGGGCATGTGGATGGCTGGGAGCAAACTTCTTTCGGCGGTGCAGCAGCTGGGGCAGGGAAATTTGCCTGGTACAATCTGACGTCGGTGTACCAAAAGCAGATTGCCCACAAGTACTTGGCTGTGACACACCTAATTCTACACCTTCATTCCTCTCAGTGCAGGTCTCAGAGAGGACTGAAGGTCTAGTGGGGTTGGAAATCTCAGCTGATGAGGAGCAAGGAGAGGTCCTCTTTGTTTTTTGGTGTGGGTCTTTTAGATGCGCTTGCCAACTAACTGCATGGCAGGTCAACATATGTCTGGTCAAGCATGTGGTACCCAAGCGGGAGATGTTTTGGCCACGTGAGATACGCTTGAGACATATGTTGCAAATAGCAGCGGTGCGATCTGATGCACTCGTCTCAAAAAAGGCCCACACCAAAGAACTTTTTGAATAACGCGCAGAGACTGCAGCGCCCTGCACATGTGATGCAGTCAATGTGCTGCCCTTAGGCTGGCCCCTGGAGGGCATCCTGCCTTGTTGGTGATGTGCCGCCTCCTCCTCCTCCTCCTCTCTCCTATCAGGCACCCACGTTGAGTCAGTGACCTCATCATCCCCTCCCTCCTCATCACTGGAGCAAACCTGGCAGTATGCTGCAGCAGGGGGAGCATGACTGCCAGATTGCTGTCCTTCTTGGGCACCGCCTCTGTCCGTGCTCATGTTACTGCCTTCATCGAGCTCAGTATCATCATCAGAGCCTTCCAAACGCTGGGCATCCTCCTGGAGCATGTACCCAACACTGTGGTCAAACAGTTCGAGGGACTCCTCAGGAGGACATGGTGGAGCTAGGGAAGGAGTCACTGATGACATTGAGCCGAGGGAAGAGGCCGCTGCTTTGTCAGACAAAGCACCCTGGGCATGGGTGAGAGAGGATGAGGAGGATGAGGACGGCTTGGTCATCCACTCGACCAAGTCTTCCGCATGTTGCGGCTCAACACGGCCAGCTGCCGAAAAAAGGCCAAGCGTGTCCCATGGCAACGTGCTGATGAGGATGCACCGTCTCCACGACCAGCACTAGACACAGAGCCTGCTTGCCCTCTCTTATTGGCTTGTGACTGTCTGCCTCTCCTTCTTGGCCTTCCAGACATACTAATGGCCTGTAGCTGCGCTAAGCTGGGATATATAATATATATATATATATATATATATATATATATATATATATATATATATATATATATATACTGCAGCTAGCAAAATCAACTGCCTGCCTGTAGTATGAGAACACCACCAACCTTCTACAGGTAGCTTTAGCTGAACACTGTGAGGTGGACGCACCCCACTAATTTGTAGGTTTAGCTGAACACTGTGAGCAGGACGCACTGCACTAAATGTAAATAGTCTAGCTGCCTGACCATGGTACTAATAGGATCAAAAGAACACCAGTAATTTTCTTCAGGTAGCTTTATATACTGTAACAAGACAAGCCTGCCTGTCAGTAGGAAGATAACAGGAACGGATCTAGCTGAACACTGTGAGCAGGACGCACTTTACTAAATGTAAATAGTCTAGCTGCCTGACCATGGTACTAAAAGGATTAAAAGAACACCAGTAATTTTCTTTAGGTAGCTGTTAATACTGTAACAAGACAAGCCTGCCTGTCAGTAGGAAGATAACAGGAACGGATCTAGCTGAACACTGTGAGCAGGACGCACTGCACTAAATGTAAATAGTCTAGAAGATAACAGGAACGGATCTAGCTGAACACTGTGAGCAGGACGCACTGCACTAAATGTAAATAGTCTAGAATTTAACAGGAACGGATCTAGCTGAACACTGTGAGCAGGACGCACTGCACTAAATGTAAATAGTCTAGAAGATAACAGGAACGGATCTAGCTGAACACTGTGAGCAGGACGCACTGCACTAAATGTAAATAGTCTAGAAGATAACAGGAACGGATCTAGCTGAACACTGTGAGCAGGACGCACTTTACTAAATGTAAATAGTCTAGCTGCCTGACCGTGGTACTAATAGGATCAAAAGAACACCAGTAATTTTCTTTAGGTAGCTGTTAATACTGTAACAAGACAAACCTGCCTGTCAGTAGGAAGATAACAGGAACGGATCTAGCTGAACACTGTGAGCAGGACGCACTGCACTAAATGTAAATAGTCTAGAAGATAACAGGAACAGATCTAGCTGAACACTGTGAGCAGGACGCACTGCACTAAATGTAAATAGTCTAGAAGATAACAGGAACGGATCTAGCTGAACACTGTGAGCAGGACGCACTGCACTAAATGTAAATAGTCTAGAAGATAACAGGAATGGATCTAGCTAAACTGAATACAGTGTATATATATATATATGCAACACCTGGGATGCATATATATACACAATACACTGTAAGTGCAGCTAACTGACTGACTGTTCTGCCTAATCTATCTAACTCAAATCAAATGACACTGTCTCTCTGTCTATCTCTTTCAACGCCGGAACACACACTACACAGGGCCGCCGTGCAGGCGGCCTTATATAGTGTGGGGCGTGTACTAAATCCCCTGAGCCATAATTGGCCAAAGCCTCCTTGGCTTTGGCCAATTACGGCTCTCTGTTCAGGCGGTGCTGTGATTGGCCAAGCATGCGGGTCATAGTGCATGCTTGGCCAATCATCAGCAAGCAATGCACTGCGATGCCGCAGTGAATTATGGGCCGTGACGCGCCACACGAATTTGGCGCTAACGGCCCATATCGTTCGCAATTCGGCGAACGACCAAACAGCCGATGTTCGAGTCGAACATGGGTTCGACTCAAACACGAAGCTCATCCCTAGTCACTACCATCGACAGAGCGCACGCTCGGAAATGTGTTGCATCATTTCCGGTGAGGTTACACGCCCCCCTCTGCAGTCCATGTACGTTCCAGTCCTCCTTCCTGTTCCAGTTACACACTGAGCTGATGATCAGCATTCACAGGAGACTCAGCAGAACAAAGCGTCCACAGCAGCAGCTACAGAGCGAGCACAGAGACTCACCCTCACAGGACTCCCTAATGTGCTTGACTTCACTTACTAAGATGTAAGTGTTTTTAAACATTGCTTTAAATAAAAACTATACAGTTTTACTTAAGAGGCACCTATACTTCAGTCTTCATTTTATTGCTGAGTAGAGGGTGGGTTTTGCATGTTGGTGGGATGTGAGTAGGAGTAATCCAAGGAAGTTGGTAAAGGGCCTGTATGTATAATTTTATTGTGTGTGTATTATGTTTTCACCTTGCCTAATTGTTTGTTATTAGGTGTTGACATGTATACTAACTTCTTGTATATTACATCAACCCCTTCTGTATTCTAGTTACATATTCTCGCTCTTGGTGTCAGAAAGTTTGCTGTTAGAGAACAATCCGCAGAAAGATGGGCACATATGCTAATGCCCAGCAGAATTGCAGATTGGCTCATAGAAATGTGCCAACGCTAATATGCATGCACGCATGGGCACGAACAGGTGCACCAAGACGCATGCAATGAGTGACAGATTCTGGTGCTCAGTGGCCTATTTAAAGCCAGCAGCATCAGCCACTAGTTGCTAGATGATCTTCAGCTTCCCTGTGTGTTCCTAGGTTCTTGTTCCTGCTAATATTATTGGCTTGCCTCTGACCTGTCTTATTTCCATTCCTGGCTTTGACCCTTGGCTTGTTCTAGTGACTCCGCTTCTGCCTGCTGATCCATGTATGACCTTTGGCTTGCTCTTTTGATTCTGCAGTTGCTGCCTGATTACCAGTGTATGACCCCGGCTGACTCCTGACCTTGCATGTTGCCTTACTACTGGCTGATCTTCTGTGCATGACTTCTGTCCTGGCTCCTGTGCAGCAGTGCATCCTACTCAGCAGCCGCCATCCAGTGGACATCTCCTCATCACCTCAGCCTGTTGCAGCTGGCAACCCCTGCTTCTCTGAGCATAGCACTCCCTGTTACCACCTTCAGCGGCGCTCTGCACTGAGCCGCAAGGGAAGCCCTCTCAGCACGTGATATCTGCATAGGTGTTAATTCCTTGAATTTTGTGACTAAAGGTATGAATTACTGTCAAATTGCCAGGGCAGAGATGTTCAAAGTGGAAATATACTCATAACAACTTGATAAAAATAATTGTTTTTAGCAAGGAACATACATCCCACATCAATAATTATGCTACTAAAATTAGTGTGTGCTGTAAATTGCCTCCAGCAGTGTTGTTGCTTTTTCTTGCTGGAGGCTGCCATTTTATCGAAGCCCAGAACCCCAGAGCAGCAGTAAATCTTTAGGCTGTCAGCAGATCAGCCTCTACATTTTCGGTACAGTGCTGAAAAATAGAGAGCAACTGAGCATGTGCTGGGCAGAGTGAGACAGTGCATTATTGGATTTTAAACAGTATAGGTACCCATTCTTAATGTTTTATATAGCTATAGCTGCTTAGATTTACCAACATGAAGTGATCTATCAGGACTTCTGGCTAAAGTTCCACTTTAAACAGCATTATATATGGAAAACAGATGGTAAGAATGACAGAAGGCCCTCAACTTTATTCAGGGATGGTTGTTTCAATTTGGCATAGAAAGTCTCCTTCCCATCTCCGATTAACTAATTGTCCTCTCTGTCCAAAATGTCCATCTCACTGCATAGAATATTATTTTTCTTGAGAGGCAGAAAGACTGTAGGGTATTTTCCTGACACTCATTTGTACTGAAGAAAAGACTTGGAGAAGCAACAAAATGTCTTCTAATTTTAAAAGTCAGTTGACTGTAATTAACTACTACTACTGCTCAAGTATGTAATTTAAAAGCTTTGTCTTTTTCCCATGTATGGCAAAAAATAATAAAAAGCTTCCAAATGTTTGGAGATATGAGTCAGTATGATCAGGCTTGAAGGTCAGTTTGCCCAAATTAGTTTTCTCATCTATACTGCACTAAGTGTATATAAGCCAAAACATTTTTAGGTTTTGGATAGGATAAGGTTTTAAATTCTGGATAGAGTATGGAGGATGATTAAAACCCCTCTCAGGTGTTTTCACTTTCTGTGTCCCACTGGGGAGATTTCTCATTACATCCCGTTCTGGAGGCAGAGCAACAAATGAGAGGAAATCTCTCTAAAGTGCACATAATTCCCATCTTAGAGAGTTGACATATGGACATGTGTCCCTGTTGGAGGATTGTGATGATATCTCTTAGTGCTGGGTTCACGCCATTGCGAATTGGATGCGGAATTCCCGCATCCAATTCGCAATAGCAAGAGGTTTTGGCCGGCTCTCTATGGAGCCGGTTCACATATCACCGCAGCAGGTCTGGTGCGTCTTTTGGTCTGTTTCAGGTCCAAATTAAGCCCAGTTCGGGCTGAAATCGGACCTGAAACGTTGAACCAGCAAGCACCGGACCCCTGCTGTGAGCCTTATCAGACTCATATGTGAAGCGAGCCTTGAGTGTGGATTTCCCATTACTTTTTTTAGTGACAATTGTCACCAGAACAAATAGAGTTTTCAATCTCCTCAACATAGACACAGACAGCAATAAAGCCTGACAGGGGTCCTAACTCTTCCCTGATCTATCAAAAATAACAAAAAAAAAACACTTTATATACTCTATACTTAAAATATACATTTTTTGCTTCAGTGCCAAAGTTTAAAACTTTTTGTTATTGTTTCAATTATACCTTTGATATGGAACCTTCTAATTTTATTTCAAACCATCTGGTATACATTAAACAGATGAATTCCTGTTAAAGTGATTTTGCCTGCCAAAACAAAGGTGCAATATTGTGTAGATTGCTTCAAGTTCATACCGTATTTCACTTATTATGCATGCTTAAGGTTCTGAGAATTATTAACCATTAAAGTATATGAATGTACATTTTAATTTGTTTTTGTTTAATTTGAATATTTGTAACAATTTCTGACAAACCTAATGATGTCATGGTGTTTTCCTGCAGCAATGCTTTCTATATATATTGGAAAACATTTAATTTACAATGGAGATCTGCAGGTACATCAACAATTCACATAAGCTTTCAGGTGGAGTTTTTTTGACAGTTGATACATATTATCCCTATATTAATGCTATCAATACAGGTATAGGGTCAGAAATCTGTACCACCATATATGCCACGAGTTATAGTTTTTCAGATATTTAGTCTTACAGAAAAATCATTATGCTTTATTTGCTATTGGAATGCATAGTTCTCTGATGCGCATTCTAATGCATTGTTGCATATGTGTTACAGGATGTTCTCTAGTATAAGCAAGAACCTCACAGAGAACCTGCTCTAACTATTATATGGAATATTCTATGAATAACATATATATCTGAAGTGATATCATGGCTAACGATTGGTTTGATTGTTGACTGTCTTTGAAATTTTCTTGTATTCTATTATTATGTCTAAATTTGTTTGGAATTTTTTTAATTTTTTTGCATATTTAAACATTAACTCTCAAGTTTTGTTATATTTTAGAGAAGCACTCTTGTTATGCTTTTGGTACTCATTATTAGTTGTGGAGGCAGGGTTGTGCTTCTCTTGGATTTGTTTATCTGTTTTTTTTTTCCTCAGGGATTCCTTTATTCCTTTTACAAAGTAGCAGGAACTCAATAAAGCTACACCTCCAGCCCCTTTCTAAACTATTTTTAACAATCTGAGACCAGGAACAAAGTCAATGACCTCTTATATATTATTTTCAACTACTCATTAATTTTCATATAAATTACTCATTTTATATGCTTTATAAACTGTGCGAGAGTTAAAAAACATAGGGGTTTTATTAATATGTATTTGGTTGGATGAATATTCTTTTTGCTTTGTTCTTTCTGCTACCTTTTTTAAGTTAGGGAGTGCAGCGCACACTTGTTGCTGAATAGTTGTTGGAATTGCCCTTTGTGCACAACACCCCATTGGATTGCTGTGTGGTTTGCATCATAAACATTACCCCCATTACCATAATTTCAGTAAAATCAAGGCATTCTATTCACCCCCCACAAAAAATACTGCAATGAAAAGTAGGTCTAAAATAAGAGTCTGAGGAGCTGCACATTGAAGTAGTAGTAGGAGACAGGTAGGTTGTGCACAATGTGGAGGTGTTAGGGCTGGAGGTAGGGCATGTTGTGGTGCCTTTTCCACAAAATTTGACAAGCAATAAAGTCACAACACTCCCAGCTCCTTCCAAGCGCAGAGCAGCCAGTTGTCTGCCAGCAAAACCAATGAGCTCTCTTCCTCCGAGGCTGTGCAAAACCGTGTGGTGTTCTGTAACACCATGTACAGTTTGTCCATATATTTCCCGAAGCTGCGATATGAACAAAAAAATATATGTTTATTGTAGTCCTCAAAGCCACATGAAAAGCCCCCCCCCCCCCACGTTGTATGTTATTTATTTGTATTTTTGTTTTTTGCCTTATGTACATGCCCCCCTTGGCAGTGATCAGCCCTTTAGGCCTCTATCTTATTGAATGGTGTGAAGCTTTGCTGACTTTCATCATCCAATCATGTGCAAGCAGAAAAACTGTGTTTTCAGTTTTCCTTGCGAGGAATTGGGTCTTTCACTGCAAAGTGAATTTTTACATATTTACTAAGCTAAACTGAAAATTCCCATGCAAAGTAAACATCCTATTTGTCTTTGGTAAATTAACCCCATATCTGGACAAATTCAACAAATTTGATTTTCTTCTGCTAATTTCAAAGATTTAATCTGCTGTAATGTGTTTTTACATGGAATCACATATGACATGAATTCCTGTTTTACAATATCCCTTGTTTCATAATTCTATACATCAAAATAAATAAGAATATACTACCCTTAGAAAAGTTCTTACTCTATCTTCTTTCATCTATAAATTGTCCTATGACTTCTGTACAGTGGTGTAAGTTATCAGCAAACTGCGGAAAGAAGTCATATAACAACTAAATGCAGTATTAATCCCAAAAGCAAGCATTTATTATATTGCCTATTTTAATTATAATGAATCAATTATATTGCAAGTCATCAATTCTTAGATGTGTTTACTGCATTTATTTTCTTTTTATGTGGTATTTCAGCTAATAAGCTGTCCTGCAGACATATCGGTTAGAGAGCTAAGACAAACCATGTACAACTGACAGGGATTCTTACAATGATCAGCTTTTATTTAGTCACTTAAAATCTTGACCACAAAAGAAAAAAAAACTGTTTACTGTAACTGCTTGTGTAAGTGCAGTGTGAGCTTGAGTTTCATTTTAATATGTCAGTGTATCCAAATCTGTTTGTACATCTAACAATCCTGCCCCCCCCCTTCAGACTGACAATGCTGCTCTCCAAAAGTGATCCTTCGTCTCAGAGTAGAGGCACTTTAATACAGGAGGGAAAAAAAATCTAAGAAAGAAAATGCATCCAAGACATCTAAGAATTGCTGCAATCTTGTAAACTGCAATATATAACATTTTTGGTTTTGGTTTTAATACCACTTTAAGTACAGTACACCCCATGGAACCCGTTGACTTTTTTTAGCATATTTAAAGAAGCAAACATTACTCAAAGTGTGCCTACAGATAATGCTTGAATAAAATACAAGACAAAACATTCCTTTTCAATTGTTTATTCAATAAAAATATCAATAGATGTAATGGTGTACTGTCAAAAAAGTAAGTATACTCTTCTTGCTTTAGAAGCTGGTTTTGTCCCTTTAGCCAAAATCATGTCTTGTGAGTTTTTTTCATAATTGCATTCCAGTCTCTGATATTGACTCTCTGAAAGTTTTGACCACTTCTCCATGCTACATTGCTTCAATTGCAAAATGTTTGTGGCTTTTCTTACATGAACTGCCTGTTTTCAAATCCCCCTACAAAATTTTAATGAGAATCAAATCAGCGCTTTGAGTAGAGCAGTGCATAACCCCCTATTTGTTCTCGCTGATCAATTCCCTAGTGGATTTGCTAGTGTGCTTTAAATCAATATTGTGTTTCAACTTTAGAATGAATGGCCCCATATTTTCATCAAGCACGCTTTGATATAATGCAGATTGTATACATGACTCGATGAATACAAGCTGCCCAGACACTGAAGTAAAACAGCCCTAACCCATAACAATTCCACAGCCATGCTTTCTGTCATGAGGATCTTCCCCCTGAAATGCTGCCTTCAGTTTCAGGCAAACATTTCTACTGTTGCTGTGACCAAACAACTCAGTCTTTAAGAATTCAGCACATTGTCCCAGAATGACTGATCTTTGTCTATATGTCCAATGACAAACTGTAGTGTTTTCTGGACAGCAAAGTCTTTTACCTAACACACCCTTCATGCAGGGTAAACTGATGCAATCCCAGTCTTATTGTAGATGTATGTACTTAAAACCCAGCTATTGCAAGAGTTACCTGAATACTCTGCAATTCAATTTTGGGTTCTTGGAGACTTCTTTCAGAGTTAGATGGTCAGCTCCTGGCCTGAATTTGCTTTACTAGCAAGTTCTGGACAAATGACATAAGTTTGAAATATACTCCACTTGTAGATTAGTTTTGATTTCAAACTATTTACCAATCTTTTTAAAGCCCCCTCGCAGCTTCTGGTTCTGAAGCTACATGAGGAGGAGGTGAGACTCTGCAGCGTCTGCTAAACCTACTCTTTTCCTACATACAAAGCCCACCCGCAGGTGACATCCGGCAACCGCATGGATAAATATTTAGAGCTCTTTGGCTCCTGCTCCCACTCTCTGCTCCATCAGCCTGGTGGAACAGGAACAGTGTGCCATTCCCAACATGGCAGGCGCTCTGCATCAATAGAAATGACAGACACTCCATCCCTAACTGCAGATCATACTACAACTCTCCCAGGCTCAGAGGATTCTTCATATGCCCGCATTGCAGAGGCTGTGGAGGTGCTTACTTGCTCCTACTATCATCTCCATAATGAGTTGGGAGCACAATCCCAGCACGTTCAGGAGACCTTCCTTCTGGAGGATGGGCTCCTGCAGGCAACTAACATCATGCACATCCAGGACGATGGTCTACAGTTTCTCCAAGATAAGATAGAGGACTTGGAGAATCTCTTTCAGCGGAGCAACCTTCATACAATAGGCCTGCTTGAGACAATTAAGCTGAACACTCTAATGCCGCGTACACGCGGTCAGATTTTACGACGGGAAATGTTCGATAGGAGCTTAATGTTGGAAATTCCGACTGTGTGTAGGCTCCATCGGACATTTTCCATTGGAATTTCCGACAAACAAAATTTGAGATCTGAATCTCAAATTTTCCGACAACAAAACCTGTTGTCTGAAATTCAGATCATGTGTACACAATTCCCACACACAAAATGTGCATGCTAGGAATCAAGCAGAAGAGCCGTACTGGCTATTGAACTTAATTTTTCTCGGCTCGTCGTACGTGTTGTATGTCACTGTGTTCTTCACGTTCGGAATTTCCGACAAGATTTGTGTGACCGTGTGTATGCAAGACAAGTTTGAGCAAACATCCATCGGAAAAAAAACATGGATTTTGTTGTCCGAATGTGCGATCGTGTGTACGCGGCATAACACTGCTTTGCTCCACCACAATTCCCTTATCCTTGGGGATAGGTACTAGCTGTATGGCGGACAAGCAACTGATATTGTAAAGCTATAGGCAGCAGCATGACCTCCAAGTTGATGGAGATAAGCCCCTTTTATTTGCAGATATTTTGGTGCAAGTGTCCCGCAAGTGCAAAGCAACATCTCACTAAAATCATTCTTGCTTATCCCCCTATTATGATTTTAGTGAGATGTTGCTTTGCACTTGCGGGACACTTGCACCAAAATATCTGCAAATAAAAGGGGCTTATCTCCATCAACTTGGAGGTCATGCTGCTGCCTATAGCTTTACAATATCAGTTGCTTGTCCGCCATACAGCTAGTACCTATCCCCAAGGATAAGGGAATTGTGGTGGAGCAAAGCAGTGTTATGCCGCGTACACACGATCGCATTACCACGCCTGTAGGAGAGTGTCTCACTTTTCATTCACCATCGGAAGTGCACCAGTTTCTGAACTCCACCAACTTACAACATATCGAAGATGCTCACTTGGCCAGAAAAGTAACTTTATCCCACATAGTTCAGCGCAGCCGAAGCAAGGAAGCCCCTAAGAAAATTAAGTATGGTGGTCGATCCGGTCAGAACGGGGTCACCTGGTTCATATTCCTAGTGTTAGGTTGTTTCTGGCTCATTACACTTTGTGCTCTCTTATGTTCACCAAATAATACTTCTGACATTGTTATTGTCATTGAGGCTCTGTTACATTGTTTCCAGCACATGTAGCCTCAGGCTCTCTCATTTGCTTTGGGTACAGTTTGTCAATTTATGATCTTGTTGTGAATGCTTATATTCCCGCTGACCCCCTTCACGCTAGGACGGAGGGGTTGTGTGGCATGAGCTGATCACTAACTTTTCTGGCATAGACCTGTACATCGCTCCTGCTGTCCATTGTGTGTCTATAGGCAGAAAAAAGTGAAGCCTACTTTGTTCACGGTATTATGCTTATGTTGTTTCATTTATATTTTATGGTTATTCTTTGTTTCTCTATTTTCTCTCCCAAATTATTACTTATCCTTTCTCCTTATCATGGTAATCACAGGTCTAAATGTGTCCTCTTACTGCCCATGGATCTGGTCTGCATTTTATTTTGATACCCTTCTACCAATATTCCTTTTTCTAAGGCATGACCTCTTTGTCTATTGTATCCTGGGTGGTTAAGTGTCTCCACTCCTCTAGTAAGTGTATGCAGGTACTCCGACATCTCAAACACCTTAGGGCCGATGTTGCACTACTTCAGGAAACTCACTTGGCAACACAAGACTTTTACCTCTTACAGAAGCTTTGGGTTGGGAGTGTAGTGGGCTCCTCGGCCATAGACCGTACGGCTGGAATCATTATTCTGATTCATAAAAAATGATCCTGCAGTATCAATTGATAGAGATAAGTTAGCTCTCAAGTATGCTTACAGCTAGCATCTCGTACCCTTCAAAAAACCCACATCTGCGCCCATAATTATCCTGGTAAATCCTTCTTCTGTGATACATCCTCCTGGATCATGCAACGTCCCCAATCCTTACACTTAGTAGGTGGTGATTTCTATTTAATAATGCATTCACAAAAAGATTGTAGGAGTTGTAAATGCACTCTTGCATGATTGAGTGACATACAACCTCTTTTCTCGACCCCACTTTCTCAGCCATCAATTTTGTAGTTGCATGGTGCCTCACACACCCTACAGACAGGAAATGTACCTTCTACTACCCGTCTCATGATTCCCCATCCAGAATTAAATATTTATGTTGCTCCCCTCCCCTTTTTTCTACAGTCAGGCACATTACCATAAATTATATAGCCATTTCGGATAATTCCCCTATATGGCTAAACCTGGCAAATACTGTAACTTTTTGAATACAGTCCCTAACCTATGGGGGTTTTGCACATATCTGGTCCACAAGGAAGATTTCTTACATACTCTGAAGACAGAATTGGCAGATTATGCATCGTATAACCAGGAGTATGCAAATTACCCCAATCTGAATTAACAGGCTGGCAAAGCCTTTGTTAGATGCAAGATTATTGCCTATGTATTCTCTTTCAATAAATTCTCCTTATTAAGTTATTGGCAAGCTAGTAAAGCCCTTTGGGTGGCCCAGGCTCCAATCTCTCTAATTCAGACACTCCGGAATAGGCTGAACAACAGCAGCAGATTAAACAATCCTATTTTGCTGTTCACCTTCACAAGTTTGGGAATAAATCCAGGAAATTATTAGCCAGACTCAGTAAAGGACCATACAAACTGACCCATATTTTGGTATGACTCGTACATTCTCCTTTGGACATTTCTAAAATCCTTTATTTATATAAAAAGGAACAGAGTATCCATCAGAGCAGAACGGTAAAGAATGAAAACGATATCCCACATAAGATAAATACAATCCAAAGTGACCTAGCTACGTTTTATACATTTTTGTACTCCAATGACCACAAAGATCAGTTAGAGGCTCATTCATTCCTAGAAGAGCTCAAACTTCCCACTCTATCTGCTTCTGATTTGGAAGCACTTAATGCCCCTATAACCATGGATGAGATAGCCAAAACTATATAAGCTCTAGAGTGTAAAAGGGCTCAAGGCTCAAAAGGATACACTTTCGAGTTCTACAAGGTGACTTGTGACACTTCCTACACTTTTATCATTATATAACTGGTGGTGGTGGTAGCTATCTACCCACCAGATTCCGGGCCTATATTCAACTTTTTTTTTTTAATTAGATTTTTATTGTAACATTTTTCAAAAATACAGTCCACAATGGTACAAAGTACATAGAATAAGGTATTCAACGTGTGTGTCAAAAAGGCATGTAATACACATATTGCAGACAGAAAATAACTATTTATTAATTTGTGCCATTGGAGTTCAGTGGACATTAAGGCACTTAGTGCCCCATTGTTTTAACCTTGTCCAAGGACTTAGGGGTATGAATTCAACTTTAATATAAAAGAACAATAACAAGTAACAAATAAAATTTCCAAAGGTTTCTAGCTCACTATTGGGTGGGTCTGTATCATTTAGATTGTAAATATCTTTATAATCATTTGATTTGTCTGAGATAATTCCAGGGGTCCCACTGTTTGTGGAAGTGAGGGATGTTTCCTTCTTTGTGGACCATAATTTGTTCGTACTTAAAGGCTTCATTAACCTTTTTGACAACTTCACTAATGTTTGGGGATACGTTAGATTGCCACTTTCTAGTAACTGTCAGTCTAGATGCGATTAGAATTTGTATCACTACTGGTATAAGTGTTGGTGAGTATTGGTCTAAGTGTACACTTAAAATGGCCATTTCTGCACTGCCTGATTGAATGTTGCCTGTGGTTTTAGATATTAGGCGAAAAACTGCTCTCCAAAAGCTCCTAAGATTAGGGCATTCCCATAACATATGTAGTAGAGTGCCCACTTTGCCACAACCTCCCCAGCATTCATTAGAGTTATGCCCCGTACACACGATCAGACTTTCTGACAACAAAACCGTGGATTTTTGTTAGACGGATGTTGACTCCAACTTGTCTTGCATACACATGGTCACACAAATGTTGGCCACCAATTACGAACGTGGGAACGTGGGAACGTACAAGATGTACGAGCCATAAGAGTTGGAAAATTTTGCTGTAATGAAAGGGGTATAGTACCATATGAGTAATTGAGTCATCTCCCAGTATGTAGTGGATCTTGTGTAGCATTGGTTATATTTAACAGCCTTTTTCCATTATTCTACTGAGAATGATGTTGCAAGGTCTTTTTCCCACTTCTGAAGTGGTGAGGACTTTGTGAAAGTTTTTTCTGTTGCAGTAAATTGTAAAAAAAGGAAATCCCTTTTATAGTTTTATGTATGTTGTTCCAAAAGAACCATGCTTCGTGTGGTATTCTAGTTGGTATCTGTGACAGACTCACCCAGGACAGAGACTTTTAGGGGGAACTGAATGTTAGCCTCTTACCTACGGAATATGGGCCCTGGCATTTGGGGGAACGGTGCTCTTTGGCGAGCTGTATGCCTGGGGACCCTTGAGGTGGTGTAGCCCCCCAAAACACCATGTCCCCATGGTCCTCATCCCCACAACCCTTGCCCAGTGGCTTATCGGAATCTGGAAGCCCCCTTTAACATGGGGACCAGATCCTGGCCCTCCCCCCTGTGTGAAATGGTAAGGGGGTACAAAAGTACCCCTACCATTTCACAAAAAAAGTGTCAAAAATGTTAAAAATGACAAGAGACCGTTTTTGACAATTCCTTAATTTAAATGCTTCTTCTTTCTTCTATCTTCTATCTTCGTTCGGTTTCTTCCTCCATCTTCTTCTTCTTCTGGTTCTTCCTCCGGTGTTCTCGTCCGGCATCTTCCTCCGCAGCGCCAGCGTCTTCTTCCCTTTGTCTTCTTAAGCCGCCCTGCATCCACTTTGATGGGAGGCTCCAGCTGTGTGACGCTTCTCCTCTTCTGACGGTTCTTATATAACGGAGGGCGGGGCCGCCCAGTGACCCCTCCCCCCTCTGACACACTGTGACCCCCCTGTCCGCCCCCCTCTGAAGTCACGGGGAATGCCACAGGGAAGTCCCTGTCAAGTCCCCGTGCGTCAGAGGGGGCAGGGTCATCAGGTGGCCCCGCCCTTTGTTATTTAATAACCGTCAGAAGAGGAGAAGCGTCACACAGCAGGAGCCTCCTATCATGGTGGATGTGGAGCGGCCCGAAAAGACGAAGGAAAGAAGACGGCGGCACTGCGGAGGAAGATGCCGGATGAGAAGACCGGAGGAAGAACCAGAAGAAAGAGAAGAAGATGGAGGAAGAAACCAAAGGAAGATAGAAGATAGAAAATAGAAGAAAGAAGATAGAAGAAAGAAGAAGCATTTAAATAAAGGAATTGTCAAAAACGGTCTCTTGTTATTTTTAACATTTTTGACACTTTTTTGTGAAATGGTAGGGGTACTTTTGTACCCCCTTACCATTTCACACAGGGGGGAGGGCTGGGATCTGGGGGTCCCCTTGTTAAAGGGGGCTTCCAGATTCCGATAAGCCCCCCGCCCGCAGACCCACACAACCACCGGGCAAGGGTTGTGGTGATGAGGCCCTTGTCCCCATCAACATGGGGAAAGGTGTTTTGGGGGGCTACCCCAAAGCACCCTCCCAATGTTGAGGGCATGTGACCTGGTACGGTTCAGGAGGGGGGGAGCCGCTCTCTCGTCCCCCCCTCTTTTCCTGCAGCCTGCCAGGTTGCATGCTCGGATAAGGGTCTGGTATGGATTTTTGGGGGGACCCCACGCCATTTTTTTTTATGTTGGCGCGGCGTTCCCCTTAATATCCATACCAGACCTGAAGGGCCTGGTATG
The DNA here is from genome assembly GCA_037952925.1 of Lithobates clamitans. Taxonomy (NCBI): domain Eukaryota; kingdom Metazoa; phylum Chordata; class Amphibia; order Anura; family Ranidae; genus Lithobates; species Lithobates clamitans. Next base: position 8,311,456 of record JBBGZY010000056.1, on the reverse strand, counting down.
GAATTTAGGGGGACCCCTACGTCATTTTTTTAAAAAATTTTGGTTCGGGGTTCCCCTGTGGGGAATTCCCATGCTGTTTTAATCAATGAACTTTTATGTGTATTGTCGGACCAGCAATTCATTAATAGCCGCAAGTTTTTTTTTCCTTTGAAATGTCATTTTGCTGTCAGACTGTTCTAAACACAGGAAACATGCGCCCCTTTACAGGCATACTATAGACACCCCCAGGTATGAAATTTAAAGGAATATTACACTTTTATTGTTTCACTTTAAGCATTATTAAAATCACTGCTCCTGGAAAAACAGCCATTTTTAAAACTTTTTTTGCATTGATCCATGTCCCCTGGGGCAGGACCCAGGTCCCCAAACACTTTTTCTGACAATAGCTTGCATATTAGCACTTTTGATTTCTACCATAGACTTTTAAAGGGTGTTTCGCGGCTTTCGAATTTGCAGTGAACACCCCAAATTGTTCGCAGTTCGGCAAACTGGCGAACAGCCGATGTTCGAGTCGAACATGAGTTCGACTCGAACTCGAAGCTCATCCCTATCTATGAGGAGGGTGAGCACACTGGACGCCTGTTAGCAACCACTGCCCACTCACATCAAACCTCCCCCTCTATTGGGGCACTACGTACCCACCTTGATGGGCTAACCAACTCCCCAGACCATATTCGTCAGATTCTTTAACTGAATATTTGGACACTGTCCAGTTGCCCAGCTTAACGACGGAATCTAGGGCAATGCTAGATGCCCCCCTAACTATCAAAGAATTGCAGACGGCGACCAGTTTGTTCCCCAATTCTAAAGCCCCGGGAGACGATGGACTCCCCATTGAGGTATATAAACAATATGAAGAGCATATACTTCCACATCTGCTGAAGGTATTTAATGCAGTGAGAGAGACTGGTATCCTCCCTCAGTCAAAGACCAGAGTGAACATAGTCTTGATATTAAAGCCCAATAAGGATCCACTTGACCCGTTATCATACCGACCTATCTCTCTTCTACAAAATGATGTAAAGATCCTAGCCAAGGTACTGGCGATCCGAATGAATAAAGTCACCCCCACCATAATACAATCGGATCAATCTGGGTTTATGCCCTAAAAGTCAACTGTGATAAATCTTCGCAGACTTTTTCTCAATATCCAATCCCAGGAAGACAATAAGGGGGATTGAGCACTGCTATCACTTTGATAGCGTTGAGTGGGAATATCTATGGGCGGTAATGAGGAAGTTTGGAATTGGTGACAGGTTCATTGCATGGGTACAGCTACTATATTCATCCCCAATAGCAGCTATTAGGGAAGGGGGGAGAATCTCGCCACCCTTTACCCTACACAGAGGCACGAGGCAGGGATGCCCCTTGTCTCCCCTCCTTTTCACCATGGCTATTGAGCCCCTGGCTGCCATAATACGTGCTACTTCCTCAATACAGGGATTTCGATATGGGGATCTTCAGGAGAAGGTTATTATGTATGCCTATGACACCATGCTGTTACTTGGTGATACATCCACTTCACTGACAGAAGCGATAAAGGTCATTAGCAAGTTCGGGAAGTACTCTGGTCTAGTTATTAATTGGACCAAGTCCTCCCTCCTACTATTGGACCGTGAGCCGCCCCCCTCCCAACAGACTTTGCAGAATATCCCGATCTGAACATCCCTTAGGTATCCAGGCATACAGGTTACAGCCCGTCCGTTGGACTACGTCAATCTAAACCTAACCCCTTTGATCAATCGATATCGCGATCGAGTCAAAGTGTGGAGTAAGCTGAAATTATCCCAAGTGGGGAGGATAAATTTAATAAAGATGATCCTTATGCCACAATTACTTTACGTGCTTCAGAACTCCCCAATAGTCATTACTTTGAAAAAGTTCATAATCATTAACTCAATTTTCCAATCATTCATATGGCTCTCGAAACCTCCTAGAATTAAACTTGAGCAGCTACAACACTCCAAAGCCGATGGTGGTTGGGCGCTGCCTAATCCCTGGGTGTACTACTTAGCCTCCCAACTGCAGCACATTGCAAGGGTTATACGGCCTAGACAGGAATTAGAACTGAACCTGTTGGACTCTTCAGCCCAACTACTCAGTTTCACAACTAAGAGAGAGATTGTGGATGGTTTAGAGGCCCTACAGTATAATATATCCAATAAACTCTTTCCAACTTACGCCCTTATGCAGAAGATTTGGAATAAGGTCAGGATGCTCCAGGGGGTGAACGGGTTCACTAAGTATAGCCCTATCTGGGAGAATAACCATTATCAGGAGAAAGCGAAAATGCCATACCATTTGGTGTCACACATGATGCATATATTTAGAGATGGCAAATTGAGATCCTTCTTGGAGCTTAGAGAGGCCTTCCAACTGCTGGCTTCAATGTATTTTTACTATAGGCAACTTAAACATGCGGTAGATGGCCAGAGGGGAGCAGACATTTGGACCCTGGAGTCTACATCAATTTTTAACTACCTGTTTGAAGTCACTACTTATAAGGAGTTTATTTCAGACTGCTATACCATGCTATTGAATCTCTTCCTAGGGGACACAACTTTAAAGGTTATGTCCCAATGGGAAAAGGATGTTGGGACATTTGAATAAGAGCTATGGGGGGAAGCCTTGCAGGCGGTCTCCCTGTGCTCGCTGAATGTTGCCCAAAGACTATCCCAGTTCTACATTCTCTTTAGGGTACACTAAACGCCTGCTAGATTGGCTTGTATGGGAGTATGCACAGACTCCACCTGCACCAGATGTTGCAGAGATCATGGAGCTCTCATCCATCTCCTATGGCGATGTCCCAAACTGCACTTATATTGGAAGAATGTTATTGACACTATTAATAGGGTCTTCCAGGTCCTGTTACCTTTAGACCCTAAACCTTGCTTGCCGGGGATAATAGATGGCCTCTTGATGGGGGATATCCTTAAGCAAGCTATTGGACGAGCTTTGTTCCAGGCTCGTAAGTTAATTCTCAGGCATTGGAAATCCAAGGACCCGCCCACAGTTCAGGAAGGGATTACACAAATGGGGACCACTCTCCGTATGGAAAAAATTATATATCAGCATAGGGGGATCACCAAAAAATATGAGAAACTTTGGGCCCATTGGTTGGATGTCCCTGGTCTAACGCCAGTAGATTTTGTTTACGACCGCTTATTTTAAAGCTCATGGAGGTCAAATTGCTTTAAATAGATATACGAGATAGATACCTAAATGTTGTGGATGAATAGTGGAACTGGAGGAAGGTAATTGTGGTTAATGAAGTATTGCAATGTACTTTGAATCTGCTAAGATTGAGAATCATCTAACTAAATTCCTATTACTCATACAAACCTCAAAACATTCATTTCCTATTGCTCATATATACATCTAAACATTAAAAAAAAATCCCCTTTCTTCCTCTCTTTTTCCTCCCTTTTCTTCCTCGCTTTTTCCTCCCCTTTCTTCCTTCCCTTTCATCCCATATCCTTCCCATTCCCCTCCAATTATAAATACTCCATCAATCTATTCGAGGACTGAAATTCCTCCCATTTTTGCCATATTTCGGGCATCTGACCCCCTACATACCCTTCTTCTCTTATCTATTTTTCCATATATTCAATTTCATTCATTTCACATATCCATTCCAACACAGTTGGCTTATTTGTTTTTTTTGCAATTTTGCGCTATAATTGTTCTAGCTGCAGTTGTCACGTAGTGAAGAATATCTATTTTGGGTACTAATTATGTGGGGGTCTTGTGAGCCAAAGATGGACTGATGCCTCTGTGAGGTGAAACAAATATAGATAAGCTGCAAACACTAACCACGTTTCATTGCGTGCATAAATCAAAAAATATAAATAAACGTGCCTGCGCTGAAAAAACATATATATCCCAATAGTTGGGAGGTGCATATATAGTGTAAAACTATACTACAAAATTTCAACATAATAAAAAAAAAAAATGCTAGTAATATATAAATTATAGAATGAATACAATCCTTATATAAAAGTATCCCCCAGAGGAAGGCACGTGATCCCTGTGCCGAATACGCGTCGGGGAGAGGTAGGACGGAGCTGTCAGCAACAGAGGTAAATGAGGAACGACACACCGCACGCCATACAAACGCTTGTTTTATACAAACACTCTCTGGAAAGATTGTTGCACTCATGCACCTACATATTGTGAGTACCCTTCTGGAGGGAAGTTTTAATATATTTTAAATAAATCCCTACTGTATCACACTACGGAGCTTTTTCTTTCTTGTATGTGAGACTATCTGATGACATCTGAGAGTGGTGGAGTTTATACCAGCATACCCTGTATGAGCCCAAGGGGTGGCTCCAATGCGTGTTTAGACACCATTTAATTACCGTGTCACACGCTCAGAGGTGAGCGCAAGCACAAGTGGGGGGTCACAGGAGAGCACTGAAGCATGCTGGATTGTGAACACCATTAAGGAGGAGCATGAGGAACACTGTTTTTTTGGACACTACTTACTTGCACTTTATGTGTTGATATCAATGAATTGAACTTTTTAAATGTGGACACTTGATTTTGCACTTTGATCTTATATTTATAACCACATATATGTATTATTTTTTTGCATGTTGCACTTTATGGGATACTTTTATATAAGGATTGTATTCATTCTATAATTTATATATTACTAGCATTTTTTTTTTTTATTATTTTAAAATTTTGTAGTATAGTTTTACACTATATATGCACCTCCCAACTATTGGGATATTAATGTTTTTTCAGTGCAGGCACGTTTATCTATTTTGGGTACCCTTATTGTATGTAAGGGAGAACAACGAGGTGCTTATATTTGGACTCCTTTCTACTCCTGACACTTTCTGATATATCTCAAATATTTTGTCCCAGAAGCTCCTCACTCCTTGACAACTGTACCATACATGATCCATAGCCCCTCTTTCTACCTTACATCTCCAACACGTTTCTGTATTAACTTTGTTAACTATATTTAAAGCTACTCGGTTCCAATACCATCTCATTGCAATCTTATAATTTCTTTCTTGATATTTATTTGCTATAGATGTTTTATGTATTATTTCAAAGATTTTCTCCCATTCCTCCTCTGATATAGGATTTTGTATTTCCTTTTCCCATTTCTTCATTCCTATTAATTCTCTAAGGGAACCGGGGGGGGAGTAATAAGTTATATATCTTTGATAATTTTTTGGTTGGTTCTTGTTCCTCTACTAATATTTTTTCAAATGTTGTTTTTGGTCTATTTATCAAAGGTATTTTTAACTCAATGAATGTCTTTTTGATAATATTGTAACCATTTGCTTTTATATTCAGGCCCCAAGTCCTGCAATTTTGGTAGTTTACCATCCACTAGGATCTGTTCCACCCTTGCATTCTCCAAAATATTCCATTCTAAGTAATTTGTGGTTTCTAAAGCTGGCGGAAATTCAGGGTTGGAGAACAAAGGTGTCATAGGACCAGTCATAGTGGAAAGTTTCCCCCTTTTTATTATAGTATCCCATATTTTTAATGTAGCATTTACAAAAATTGTTAACTCTTTCTCCTTTGGTCTTAAATGGTGTTTAATATAAACTCAATTTTAGTCATACAGTTAGGCCAAAATGTATTCAGCCACATGTCTTTGTTAAAAAAAAATGAATCAGCGTATATTTATTGGTTTGCGCAAAAGTTATAGCGTCTACAAACTAGGGTACATTTTCTGGAATTTACGCAGCTTTTAGTTTGACTACCTATCTCATTTCTTCAGGTGCCAAAATGGCAGGGCAGTACAAACCCCCCCAAATGACCCCATTTTGGAAAATAGACACCCCAAGGAAATTGCTGAGAGGCATGTTGAATTTTTTTTGCCATTGAATATTTTATTTTTTGTCCCAAGTGATTGAAAAATGACAAAAAAAATTACACAAAGTTGTCACTAAATGATATATTGCTCACACATGCCATGGTTATATGTGGAATTACACCCCAAAATACATTCTTCTGCTTCTCCTGAGTATGGGGATACCTCATGTGTGAGACTTTTTGGGAGTCTAGCTGCGTACAGGACCCCGGAAACCAATCACTACCTTCAGGATTTCTAAAGGTGTAAATTTTTTATTTCACTTCTGACTACCTATCATGGTTTTGAAGGCCATAAATGCCAAGATAGCACAAATGCCCCCAAATGACCCCATTTTGAAAGTAGAAACCCTAAGCTATTTGCTGATAAGCATATTGAGTCCATGGAATATTTTATATTTTGCCACAAGTTGTGGGAAAATTACAATTTTTTTGCACAAAGTTGTCACTAAATGATATGTTGCTCAAACATGCCATGGGCATATGTGGAATGATACCCCAAAATACATTTTGATGTTTCTCCTGAGTACGAGGATACCACATGTGTGAGACTTTATTGGAGCCTAGCCATGTACAGGACCCCGAAAATCAAGCTTGAAGTGTCTTCTTTCCAAAATGGGGTCATTTGGGGAGGTTTTGTGCTATCTTGACATTTTAGAGTCTCCGAAACTGGGATAGGTAGTGAGGAAGTGAATTCACCATTTTACTCCCTTAGAAAGCCTGAAGGCGGTGATTGATTTTTGGGGTCCTGTACACGGCTAGGCTCCAAAAAAGTCTCACACATGTGGTATCCCTGTACTCAGGAGAAGCAGCAGAATGTATTTTGGGGTGTAATTTCACATATGCCCATGGCATGTTTGAGCAATAAATCATTTAGTGACAACTTTGTGAAAAAAAAAAAATTCCCGCAACTTGTGGCAAAATATAAAATATTCCATGGACTCAACATGCCTCTCCTCAAATAGCTTGGGGTATCTACTTTCCAAAATGGGGTCATTTGGGGAGGTTGTGCTATCTTGGCATTTTATGGCCTTCAAAACTGTGATAGGTAGTGAGGAGTGGAATCAAAAATGTACACCCTTATGCCCCGTACACACGATCGGACGTTCCAACATCAAAATTCATGGATTTTTTTCCGACGGATGTTGGCTCAAACTTGTCTTGCATACACACGGTCACAAAAATCTGAAATTCTGAAATTATGAAATTCTGATTGTCAAGAACGCGGTGACGTACAACAAGTACGACGAGCCGAGAAGAGGGAAGTTCAATAGCCAGTGCGGCTCTTCTGCTTGATTGCGAGCATGCGTGAAACTTTGTGCATCGGAATTGTGTACACATGATCGGAATTTACAACAAAGGATTTTGTTGTTGGAAAATTTGAGATCCAGATCTCAAATTTTGTGTGATGGAAATTCCAATGGAAAATGTCTGATGGAGCCTACACTCGGTCGGAATTTTTGACAACAAGCTCCCATCAAACATTTTCTGTCGGAAAGGTATCTCTGTACTCAGGAGAAGCAGCGGAATGTATTTTGAGGTGTATTTCCACATATAACCATGCCATGTTTGAACATTATATCATTTAGTGACAACTTTGTGTAAAAAAAGTGTAATTTTCCCGAAACTTGTGGCAAAATATAAAATATTCTATGGATGCAACATGCTTTTCAGCAAATAGCGTGGGGTGTCTACTTTCCAAAAAGGGGTCATTTGGGGGGGGGTTGAACTGTCCTGGTATTTTATGCACAACATTTAGAAGCTTATGTCACACATTACTCACTCGTCTAACCACTTGAAGAAAAAGCCCTTTCTGACACTTTTTGTTTACATTTAAAAATATTATTTTTTTGCATGAAAATTACTTTGAACCCCCAAACATTATATATTTTTTTTAAGCAAAGGCCCTACAGATTAAAATGGTGGGTGTTGCATTTTTTTTTCACACAGTATTTGCACAGCGATTTTTCAAACGCAATTTGTGGGGAAAAAGCACACTTTTTGAAATTCGAATGCACTAAAACACACTATATTGCCCAAATGTTTGATGATCTTATGCCGAGCACATGGATACCAAACACAACATGCTTTAAAATTGTGCACAAATGTGCAGCGGCGACAAACTGCATACATTTTTAAAAGCCTTTAAAAGCCTTTACAGGTTACCATTTTAGATTTACAGAGGAGGTGTATTGCTAAAATTACTTCCTTCGATCTGACCTTCGTGGGGATACCTCATATGCATGGTGCAATTGCTGTTTACATATGACACCAGACCGACGCTTGCGTTCACCTTTGCACGTAAGCATGGAGGGGCAGGGGGTTATTTTGCTTTTTTATTAAATGTTTAAACTGTTCCTTTCATTTATTTATTTTTCATCATTTTTATTGTTATCTCAGGGAATGTAAATATTCCTTATGATAGCAGGTAGGTAGTGACAGGTATTATTTTTTTTTAAAAAGCATCTTATAAATTGCTTTGCCTATTTCCCAATGTGCTTTTTAAATCCGGTAAAACCTAAGTCATGAAATACTCATAGCTTCCGGTTTCTTTGGCCATAGAGATGATTGGAGCCATTCTGGTCTCTGATCAGCTTTATGATCAGCTGGCGGAACCACCGGCTGCATTCTCGGGTTCCCTGTTGGGACAGCAGAGCACGAGAAAACTATAGAAGATGAAGGGAGGGGGACGTTCCTTCCCACTGCTTATAAAAGCAGTCTAGAGGCTAATTATCTGCTAGAATTGCTTTTACATGAAAGCCGACAGCTGGCTAAAAAGAATGATACCAAGATAATATCTAAACCTGCAGGCAACATTCTGGTATAACCACTCAAAGTCCAACAACGTACCAGTAAGTTGCTGGTTCTTGTTAGGCATACATTGTAATATTCTTTTTTTCATGCAGCCTGTCGGCAGAGCAAAAAAAGCGACTGATTGGTGGGTATGCCCACCATTAGAATTAGAACCACTCTTCATCCACCCACTTGTAATGAAGTCATGATGCTACTGATGTGAGCCCACAGGCGAGCAGGTGACACGGGATCCCCCAGGGCGTGGAATCTAAGGGCCAGCCGGTATTCTACCAGGGACCCTCTCACAAGGGTTTGGGCTTAGCTGCATGCTGACCCCAGGTCACTACCTCCGGGTTCACCCCGCTCGCAAGGAGAGTACCAGAAGACAAAGTCAGACAGGCATAGATGGATAGATGAAGCAAAGGAGAGCCGGATAGCGAGCCAAGGTCAGGACAGGGAGCAGACCACGTAATCAGGAGAACTAGCCGAGTTGGTACACCAGAGATCGGTTCACGAGAGGTCAGGTAAGCAGGTTACACGAAGGGTGCTCAGGAACAAGTGTTGCTCAAGCAACCAGAAACTGGTCTGAGTGGAATTTAAATAGAGAAGCACATGGGAGGCTGGACAGGAAGTAGCAGGAAGGAAGTATATAAAAGGCAACAGGTGAAACCGGTGACACCCATAACTGCTGAGTGCAGCAAGAACTGAACACAGGCTTTTGGAACCACAGGAACCAGCCGACTTACAGCAGTAAAAGGTAAGACACAGATGAGCACCGCCATTGATCTGTGACAAATGATGGGTGTACATGCACCATTTTCTTTTAACTGTGGTGGTGAAATCACCTCCTACAGCGATGGAGTCGCTAATTTACGTATCATGGGAGCAAACGCTGTTGTTGTCAAGAATAATAAATCAGTGCTGCAGAGTAACATTACAGTATAACGGCGGACAATCTGACCGTGTGTGGGCTTCATCGGACCTTCAGCGGACTGATTCTGTTGAAAATCTGATGGACTTTAGATTTGGAATATGTTTCAAATCTTTACGACGGAACTCCACCAGACCCAGTTCCTATCGAATAATCCGCTCGTCTGTATGCTAGTCCGACGGACGAAAACCAACGCTAGGGCAGCTATTGGCTACTGGCTATGAACTTCCAAATCCGTCAGACTTTGGTGTGAACATGTGTAGGCAAGTCTGTTTGTTAGAAAGTCCGTTGGAAGTCCGTCAAAAGTCCATCGTAAAGACTTCAGACCTTTGTTGCCGAAAAGTCCGCCCGTGTGTACAGGGCATAAGACTTACCACACCTGCAAAGCAAATACAATAAAACATAGTAAAAATAAAACATTTTTTAACGCAATCTGTGCCTAAAAAATATATGCCAAAGCATGAGGGCATCCACCCCTAATTTTAGGAGCAAATCGCTCCTCCACCCCTGCCCCAATGCTTTGGCATATATGCTCTTTTTTTAACTGTGGTGGTGATATCACCTCCAACATTGCTGGAGTCACGGCTTTACATATTGTGGGAGCAAACGCTGTTGCTGTCAAGATGAATAAAGCCGTGCTGCAGCTGAATGGCGTACCTGAAATCAAAAAAATGGTTAACAATAAAACACAGTAAACAGTAAAGTATAAAAGAATTACATACCTGAAAAGCACACATGATAAAACATAGTAACAATAAAACATTGTATTGTAGAATACAGTAAAAAAGAGCAGAACAATAGAGAGAGAATAGAGAGAGAGAACAATAAAATGACAACTATTTTATTTTTTAATATTTTTGGGGTTTTTTTTACCTTTCTTTTTTTTTTTTACACTTTTTTTGTAACTGTAACGGTTGTAGTAGTTGTAATTGTAACGGTTCCAGGTTCGCGTCTCCCAAAATGTGATGGCATCTTTGGAGACCCTGTGTAAGTGTGTCCTACTCTGTGCAGTGCTGTACCCTACGCTAAAACAACACTAGTGAGTGGTAGCGTTCAAAACATTCACCAATGCAAAGACCAGGATGGTCAGGATCGGGGGGACAAAAATAGTGGGTGTCATGCCTACATCCACGCTTTCTACAGACACAACATTTTCTTTGGGGGGCTCATTGGGTAGGGGTACCAGGGAGGATATACGGAAAATGCCACTCATGCAGCCAGTTTACTGCATTTGGATTGGGAAGTTGGGCCAAAACGCCATCTGGAAACAGAAGGGCTCTAATGATCTCTTCCTGGAATTTAAGGAAGGATCCAGTTCATCCTGAAGCTTTGTATAGCACAAAAGCATCAGCAAAGCCAATTGAAATAAATAAACAGACACTTTTTTGTACCAGCGTCTGGCCTTACGGGCAATTAGGTATGGCACCAACAACTGGTCGTTGAGGTCCACCCCTCCCATATTAAGGTTATATTAATGGACACAGAGGGGTTTCTCCACAACACCAGTCGCCGTAGGAATTTGGACCATCATGTCTGCGTGAAGGGAAGACAGAACGAAAACATTATTATTATCCCTCCACTTCACAGTGAGCAAGTTATTACACTTCAAGCAGGCTCTCCCCAAGCCTAAGATGGGATTCTACAAGCCGCTGGGGAAAGCTCCGGCGATTAGATTGCACGGTGCCACATGCTCCAATTTGTTGATCAAACAAGTGACTAAAATAATAAATAAATAATTGTCCACATACAAGTGGTACCCCTTTCCGAATAAGGATGACGCCAAGCCCCACACAATCTTACCAGCGCTCCCTATGTAATCTGGGCAGTTCTCTGGTTCTTCAGACTATCTCTCTCCTTGTAAACCATAAAACTATAGGTATAGCCTGTGGCCCTGTCACAAAGCTTATACATCTTGACCCCATATCTGTAAGGATATTTTAGCTTGCTGTCCTTTATTTTAGCTATAAGAATATGTATCCATCTTAGAATAATATGTATATGTGACATCTATCAAAAGTTAGTTTCAAATCCTTGTAAATAACATGATTTCCCCGAAATGACGCAGGAAGGTTTTCGCTTGTTTATAGTTTCTGTATGAAGAAATAATGTCTCATTTTTAGGTGGTTTTTAATCATCTGATGTATACGTAATGTCTGTATATTAATGAAAGGGTTGAACTTTTTTTGTGATGTCGTTTTGATTATATAAGTGATTGTCTACCGAAGTAAAAAGCAGAACATTCCAGACATTTGACTGTTGTGTCATTATTTTCTCACTGGAATGGTCTCCGGGCCTGATTTGGGTTTGAAAGAACACTCTAATGCAGATATGCTAGAGAAGAGGTTCACTTGCTCCTAGAAGAAGATCGTTAGCCCCCTAACAGAGTTTTGGTGGCAGTGTGTGGGGCGGTCATTGTTCATGAGATGATCATCATCCAAGATCATCATCCAAGTTTCTAAAGTCCGGTGAGTCTGATTTAATTATTATTATTTCTTTCACCGTGACTTTAGTTTAAAAGACCGTTTCCTTATATGGGGTTAACAGAAGGTGTAGTGTTAAAAACATTTATGTAAATGTATGAATCTCGCAGAGATCTGTTCGGGTGACGGATAAACTCTGAGATAGTTCTAAAAAGAAAGGACTCTGAGTTAGTCCAAAGGACTCTGAGTTAGTCTAAAGGACTCTGAGTTAGTCCAAAGGACTCTGAGTTAGTCCAAGGGGTTCTGAGAAACCCCAAGTAATATAATACAGTACTGTAAGAAGTTTTATAAAGATATCTGATAGAGTGTTCCGGAAAAACCCAAACCTCTTTGCTTACCTTATCTATCGCTAATCGCTTAGATTTTTTATATATATAAAGTAAGATAAGATAATCTGTACGTGTATTGTGTGGATTTTGTCGGACGCTGCAAGGTGAGGTGGAGTTCACCACTGCATTGTTATGGGTCAATCATCAGGGAAGAAGATTCTCCTTCCAGATGTAGGAGAGACATGTAAATGTTATGTAGCCAGAATATGTGGAACTGATTATGTGTATATTAACCCTTGGGTAGATAATCTGGCGGGATGGACTGAAGGCATGAGGAGTAGTGACCCGTTTCCCCGACAGGGTCAGAATGACATTTTTCATATGGACATGGTCAAGGGACTTTGTTTAGGGGATAGGGAAGCTTTCCCATAATATACGGGAGACCCCCAATGGGATAAGGAATATATGAGGAAAGGTGGGGAAAATTGGTTATTGTATGCCCCCTACTGGTATGAGGGAGCGGATAAGAAAATAAGAAAGAGAAGTCCAAATCCAAGGGACAAGGAAGCTCCGGGGTTACATGCTTGTGAGAAGAGACTTAAATTAGGTTTCCCGTCCTTAGTTCCATGTGTATTAGCTCTCACAGTAGCTCCCTCAGTCGATCCCCCAGTTGTTCCGTCACCTCCACCTTATATACTGCAGCCAAATAAGGGAGCACCAAAACAAATATACCCCTCATTCTCAAAAGAGGACATTGAGTTTTTGGCTGCAATTGCAGCAGTTCGTCCATTTGAGAATAGAGTGTCACCTGCAGAGGCATCTGTTTCCTCTGTATCCGTTCCACAGCAAGGTGCAGTGGTGGGTCAGGCACTGCCTGTGGTCTTACCAGAGTCACAGGTTGCTGTCCTATCAGATCAGCCACTGCCTGTAGTTTCACAAATGCAACAGCTGATGGGTGCTACCTCCTCCACAATGGATGAGGAGTTACCTGAAAAGACACCTGCGGGGGAACATAAAATAAAGATGTCCCGTGGACCTTTTAGGGAGGATCCGGCTCAGACCAGGAGTACAACTCAGAAATTAAAACAAGCTGCAGAGAGTGAGATTGCACAACACGCAGTTTCAAAACAAACAGCTGACAGAAAGAAAGAGGAAGTAGCTACGCAGCTAGCAATGCAAAGCTTTCCTTTTCTGACTGTTGGTGACATAATGGTGATAAAATGTATTGATATTGAAGATATCAATCGTATTGTCAAACATTGCCCCAAACCTTCCACATCAGCTTTGGGGGCAATAGCTTATTTAAAGAAAGCTTGTAAGGGTAGAAATTATACACAGGAAGATATAAGGATTATTATAGATAGTTTGGTGGGAACTACCTCCCCATGGGATTGGACTAAAGTGCCCACCATAGATGTCCTAGAGGCACCCACTACCAAAGCAGAGGCTTATTCACTAAACACTGTTGAAGGAAGGAACCTTATGTGGGAAGAGCTAGAGAAGGAAATGAAAAGAGTTTTCATTAACAAGTCGTCATTCCCTACTGCAGTAGCTTGCAAACAGAAATCATCAGAGTAAGTTTTGGAATTTTGGAAAAGATTTCAGGAGGTCTGGACACAAGATGCCGGACTCAATACTCAGGGTGGAATGCACAGTCTTTTAATACAGACTTATCTTAGCAACCTGGCCCCTAAATATGCCCTTGTTGTGAGACAGCAGATTTCAGATTGGGCGACAAGCAGTATGACTGACTTTCCAAAAAAATTGACTGAAAAAGACGCAGCGGGGTGTTTTGACATTCCCAAGCAGACACCAGCACCGATACATTACCAGGATAATTTCCCAGGAAATCAAAGGGGAAACTTTTATAAGAAAAGGGGACAGGATAGAGGGGGTTATAGAGGTGGATATAGGGGAAAAGGACAGCGACAGCCACAAAGAGGGGACTTCCAGCAGAGACAACCTAAACCAGGGTGTTTTAATTGTGGGGACCCCGGACATTGGAAAGTTCAATGCCCCTGGTATGACCGAGAGTGTACAAATTCAGGGCCACCGGCTGCACCTACTCCCCCTCAGGCACCACCCTCAGGACAGCAGCAGCATGGTGTTAAGTACCCCATTTCTTGGAAACAACAGCAGTCACAATGAAGCTGCCCGGAAGGTAGTATTCTGGCATTTCCACTTGTCTCTCATTCTTATCATGAACAGCCTATAATTTCATTGCTTGTAGACGGGCATGAGGTACCATTTGTGCCTGATTCAGGGGCGACATGCAGTACCATTAGCAAGGATTTTTATAGGGGAGAGATTGTGGATGCTGAGCCTTCAATGGGAATAAATGGGATACTCACCAAAACTTTTAAAACACCCCCGCTTTCACTAAGCACCCGTACTGGTGCTGATTGTAATCTGCAACATTGTTTTAGAATTATTCCTGGTTGTCCCGTGAGTCTCTTGGGTAGGGACTTGCTGGGAAAATTGGGCATTACAATGAAAATTACTGCAAAAGGAGGATTATATGTAAAATCTGACAGGGTTCACCTTTTTACATCGCTCTCACATCCAGAAGAGGAAGATGTCAAATTGAGTGAGGAGGGAGTATGGGCAGTGAATCCTCTTGATGTAGGGTTCATTTCCTGTACGCCCTATAAAGCCACTTTGAAACCAGGAGCTTTACCTGTGTATCATAAACAGTACCCCATATCCAGAGAAAAAGAAGAGGGTATAGAGCCCATTGTGGAAGATTTCTTGAAGAAAGGTATTTTGAGAGAAATCATTTCTCCTTATAACACTCCTATCAATCCTGTTAAAAAGCCGGATGGCAGTTACAGGTTTGTACAGGACCTTAGAGCCATAAACAACTTAGTGGTACCAATTGCCCCAATAGTGCCTGATGTGCCATCATTGCTCACCTCCATACCATCCGATGCTGAGTATTTTTCTGTAATTGACCTCTCAAATGCGTTTTTTTCAATTCCTGTGGATGAGGAAACACAGCCACTCTTTGCCTTCCGATTTAAAAATCGGACGCTGACCTGGTGCAGATTGCCCCAGGGCTATATAGACTCACCTGTTGTCTATTCTATTGTCCTCCAAACCACTCTTAGAGCTTGGACACCTGAGCATGGTTCAGTCTTGCTGCAGTATGTGGATGATCTGCTACTCTGCAGCTTGACAAGGGAGGCCGCCCTGGAGGATGGGAGAAATCTTTTGAAATGTCTTTTTGAAAGTGGTCATAAAGTGTCAAAGAAAAAGTTGCAATGGTGTCAGAAAACAGTTGAATATCTAGGGTTTGTTCTCAAAAAAGGAGAAAGAAGAGTCAGTCATAAAAGAGTTACGGCTCTGATGGGTCTGCCCCGCCCACTCAATAGGAAGGACATGCTTACCTTCCTTGGTATGATTGGTTACTGCCGCCAATGGATACCTGACTGCTCTTACTATGACAATCTCCTGAGACAGGCCACAGGTTCAGATATGCCAGACTGTGTTAAATGGACAGATGAAATGTGTAATGCTTTTGTGTATTTGAAAAATGCTATGGTAACAGCTCCAGGACTCGGCCTTCCTACATATAATGTGATGTTTTATTTGTATGCCAGGGAAAATTGTACAACGATGGCAGGTGTCCTCGCTCAGGAGCATGGAGGCAAGCTTCGCCCTGTTGCTTTTTTTTCAAAGGTGGTACCAGTACCAGTTCAGGGCATGCCCGCATGTTTCAGAGCTTTAGCGTCTTGTGCTATGTTGGTTGACATGGCTGCAACTTTCACTTTGGGCCATGATACTACTTTGTATACTACTCATAATGTGTCCACATTACTGAGAAATATACATACGCAACATATGTCCGCCCAAAGGTTGAGCGGCTATGAGGTTATACTGTTGTAAAATCCAAAACTGCATATCAAATATGCTTCCCCTAATGCAGGCCCAGCTCCAATTTTAAATGCACTGCTAGGATTAAAAGGAGAGCAGGATGAAGTTGTGCCACAACATGACTGCACCAACCTCATCCACCAAGACACATCTCCCAGACCTGACTTGTCCCCTACTGCTTTGCCAAATGTGCAAAATGTGTATGTGGATGGATCTTGTTCTAGGCCAAATGATCACACATATCATGCAGGATATGCGGTTGTGCAACTTCCAGATGTTATACTTGAGGCCAAACCTATCCCATATCAATCGGCCCAAGCTGCGGAATTGATTGCTCTCACCAGGGCATGCCAAATGTTTGAGGGTCAAGATGTGAACATTTACACTGACTCCAAATATGGGTATGGCGTGGTATATAATTTCGGCGTCATATGGAGTAGGCGTGGCTTTATTGCAGCTGATGGAAAAAGCATCTCTCATTCCTCTCTAGTAGAGTCATTGTTAAAAGCTATTCAGTTGCCCAGAACTCTTGCCATAATACATTGCAGAGCACATACAGGCCAACAAACAGAAGTAGCTTGAGGAAATGCTCTAGCTGATTCAGCAGCCAGAAAAGCAGCTATCTCCCAACCAGCTCAAATCCAAATGCCAATATTACAGCCTGAACTTTCTTGTTTTGACCATGTACTGTCTGACCTACAAGATTATGCTTCAGAGGCCGACATGAGAGATTGGGAAAAAGTAGGTGCACAAATAGATCCAAAAACAGGACTTTTGTGCAAAGAGGGGAAGGTATGTATTCCAATGGCAAGTGCATCACTTTTTATTGCCCAGTATCATGGGATAGGTCATAGAGGCTGGAAGGCAACTTGTGAGTTACTAGGCAAGGATTTTTACATTTCAGATCTCCCTTTGTTGATAAGGGATTGCGTGTCCAGGTGCATTACTTGCATTAGGAACAACCCAAATAACCCAAACAAAGCGAAACACAAACATTTGATATATCCCAGTACACCTTTCACCCACCTACAAGTTGATTTCACACACATGCCCAAGTTAGGGAAAAGACAGGAATATTTTTTGGTGGTCTTGGACATGTTTTCGAGATGGGTTGAAATTTTTGTAACTACAAAGGAAGACGCACAAACAGTAGTGAAAATTCTCACACAGGAAATTATTCCTCGATGGGGATGTCCACTTCAGATAAACTCAGACAGAGGTCCTGCATTCACCTCAAAAGTATGTCAGGACTTGGTACATTCACTCCAAATAGAATGGAAGTTTCACATTCCATATCATCCCCAAAGTTCAGGGATAGTGGAAAGGGTAAATAGGACCGTGAAAGATAAAATAAGGAAGGCCACAGGAGGAACCTTTGTCCATTGGAAGAGGGTTCTCCCAGCGGTTTTGGCAGAGATAAGAAGTACTCCCTCCAAAACTACAGGCTACTCTCCTTTTGAAGTGTTGATGGGTCGTCCCTTTCCTACTCCCTGGGCTAGAGCACCTCTTATGATAGAGCAGGGGGATTTGGATCTAGTACAGTCAGAGTATGTGAGGAAACTAATTAAAACTTTGGATACAGTTGAGAGAAATGTTGCTCGCACCTCTCCTTTTTCTTCACAGGAACCTACCCACCCTTTTAAAGTAGGAGACACGGTGGTGGTCCAACAGTTGAATAGAAGCAAGAAACAGGAATATCCTTTTGGACCTCCTACTACGGTGATTGCAGTGACCAGAACAGCTATCCTGGTGGAGAATTGCCAATCCTGGATCCATGCCAGCCGAGTGAAAAAGGTTGTCCAAAGCCCCAAGAGCAGGAAGGAGATCTTAAATACAGGAGGCCCTCAAGCAGAAGTCCAAGCAGATGAAGGAGAAGTTCCTGGAAAAGCAGGTCCGGCCAGAGAAGATGACCTTGCTTATTCCACCACAGACTTCTGGCAAGGCATTCTGCCTCCTGTTCCTGATCACCCTGATGGTGTTCCCGCCCATTTGGATCATCACTA
Source organism: Lithobates clamitans (assembly GCA_037952925.1). Lineage (NCBI taxonomy): Eukaryota > Metazoa > Chordata > Amphibia > Anura > Ranidae > Lithobates > Lithobates clamitans. The sequence goes on along the minus strand of JBBGZY010000056.1, from coordinate 8,293,266 downwards.
ACTGTATCTACCACCCTGAAGATTTGGGTGCGATTAAAAGTATTTGTGGTAATACATATACACAGAAGAACATTACAGTGATACAAGTTAGAAATAAGAGAAACATTGAAGATAATTTTGCTGATAAAATGCTTTTGTTAAAATTTAAATATGCTTATGCTCGGAAATCAGGATTTCAAAAATGTTGGATCTGTAGTAAACTGCACCCTAGCACTGTTAGGATACCCCTAATGGCTATACCTTTAAATATTACTCCCCTGTTGAGAGAAGAGATTCTCCTTGACCTTCTGAATGTCAGCAGAAGAACTAATGACACCATTTCCTTTCACATCATCAATAGAAGTCATAATCCTACCTGGTGTTTTAATTTAGGGAATTCTACTAGAAATGCTCATATCTGTAGTCAATCGCTTTTGAACATTTCTAATTGCTATGCCCCTAGTGGGAAGTTTTGTTCTTTATATCAAACACACCACGATGAGGTCAGAGTACGGGCTGATTTTGAAAATATTCTTGCCTCTGAAGATGAAAGTAGTAAATCTGTACAGTATTTGTTTCAGGTTTTAGCAGCAGTTACAGCAGTAGATCAAGAGACTGCTGTGAATACGCCCTTCTCGTTTGGTAACCACACTTATGTTTGTTGTGGAAAGACTTGTTATCCCTGGATTCCACAAGAGGTCCAAGGCTGGTGTTACCTGGCCTCACTGGTGCCCATAATGGGGGTGATAGGTGATAGTGATGGGAGTCATTTGCTTGAAGCTAGTATACACCCAAGGTATCCATTGAAACATCGTAACAAGAGAGAGTTATTCCTTGAGAAGGATATGGCCTGGGCATGGTTCCCTTCCTGGACAGGATGGGGAATAGATTTGATGAAAAGGTTAAATAATTATTCAGGAATTATTGATGAGATGATGGAGAAGAATTCTGATGACATTTCTAAACTTAATGTTGAAACTAGGGCTATTAGAAAACAACTAGAATTCCATGATTTAGCCATTGAGAGCATGAGTTCAGCCCTTACAGGATTATGTGAAATGACTGAGGATTATGAATGTTGTACTTGGGTACACAATACCAGTATAGAGGTACCAGATTATTATGATGTGATAGCTCAGCATAGAAAAGAGGTGTCCAAGCTGCAACAAGAGGCTCGCAACATAGCCCAGACCTGGAGTCCTTTTGGAAATGTTGATTTTGGATTTGGAGGGATATTCTCTTGGATAAGGGATATTGCCATAATTTTAATTATTGTCGTGTTCTTTTTCCTTTTCCTTTATCTTGTGTACAAGCTTATTATGTGCCTTATTAATAGAGCATTTCAGATCCCTCATCTCCCAATAAAACTTATCTCAGTATGTATCATCAGAAGCAAGCTGAGAATATCGCCATGATAAGGAAGTGAGATCATACATATATATATATATACATGTGTGATCAAAGAGGGGATTGTAAGGATATTTTAGCTTGCTGTCCTTTATTTTAGCTATAAGAATATGCATCCATCTTAGAATAATATGTATATGTGACATCTATCAAAAGTTAGTTTCAAATCCTTGTAAATAACATGATTTCCCCGAAATGACGCATGAAGGTTTTCGCTTGTTTATAGTTTCTGTATGAAGAAATAATGTCTCATTTTTAGGTGGTTTTTAATCATCTGATGTATACGTAATGTCTGTATATTAATGAAAGTGTTGAACTTTTTTTGTGATGTCGTTTTGATTATATAAGTGATTGTCTACGGAAGTAAAAAGCAGAACATTCCAGACATTTGACTGTTGTGTCATTATTTTCTCACTGGAATGGTCTCCGGGCCTGATTTGGGTTTAAAAGAACACTCTAATGCAGATATGCTAGAGAAGAGGTTCACTTGCTCCTAGAAGAAGATCGTTAGCCCCCTAACAATATCTGGCAACCTTGCTGGGAAAAACTGTTTGAAAGACAAGCAGCCAGAAAACTTAATCAGGGACTCATCAATGCATACAACTTGATGGGGAGTAAACAAGGCTGCAAAACATTGGTTGAAGTGGTTTACGAGGGGCCGAATTTTGTGGAGCCGATCATATCCAGGGTCCCCTCGAGGACCGACAGAGTTCATTGTTGTTGAAGTGCATGAACTGTAAGATCTGCTTGTATCGTGCCCTGGCGATGGAAGTGAGAGAACATGGGCGTATGGAGAATTGGGTCAGTGGTCCAATTTGACTGCAACTCACTCTTTTTAGTTACGCCCATGAGGAGGGATAGGCCCAGAAAGGTCTTAAATTCGGAAATCATAATTGGTTTCTATTCTCTGGCAAGGGTCAGCTGGGGATTAGCAGTGATGAATTGACCAGCATACAAATTGCTTTGGTCCACAATAGATCTAGAGATCTTCGGTGAAAAACAGCGAATAAAAATCAAGTGATATAAAATCAACTGTTTCAACCTGAATTCCGGGTTGGCCAGTGAATGGGGGAAGTACTGCAGAAGTGGTGGGTTCCCAATTAGGATTGGCGAATGCAGCAGGAAGGGCACTATGGGCTCGATGGGCCTGTCTGTCTTCTTGGTGGCAGCAGAACACTACTCGTGCTTGCCACCTCGCCAGCTTGAACTTCACTTATGGGATTCGCCACGTCACCATGTGATACTGCAGTGCTGGATGTATGACCAGGGTGTACTAGGCCGCTGGTGCTTGCCAGTTCACCAGAAGGATGAGTGGCGCTAGTAGTGGCTCTCTGCTCCATATGAGGGACCTGCCATTCTTGCACCTCAATGACAGCAGAAGAACGGGGTCTGGTACGCCTTACCTTGGCAGGGACCACAACTCCGTCATCCGAGCCATCTGTCAGGGTGCCACTGCTGTCTACAGGTTCATATTCTGAGCCTGAATCTGACAGATGAGTGACTTCCTCTTCACTATTTGTCATGCTCAGAAACATGGAGGCCTCTTCACTAGTGTACCTTCTATTTGACATTTTGGTCTCTAAATTTTCTGGTACACTAGAGAGACTCACAGGTAAAAAAGCTCCTGACTGTCAGTGACTGATTCAAAAGCTACCAAAAAAAACTATTATGCCCCGTACACACGATCGAAATTTCCGTCACAATCGTTTTTTCTGACAGAATTCCACTCAAGTTTGCCTTTGCTACACACGGTCACACAAAAGTTCTCTGAACTTTCGGCCGTCAAGAACGCAGTGACGTACACCACTACGACAAGCCGAGAAAATAAAGTTCAATGCTTCCAAACATGCGTCAAATTGTTTCCGAGCATGCGTAAGGAATTTTGCGCGTCGGAATTGCTGCAGGTGATCTGAATTTCCAATAGGAACTTTTTCCGTCGGAAAAATAGAGAACCTGCTCTCAATCTTTTGCTGGCGGTAATTCCGCCATCAAAAGTCTGCTGGAGCATAGACATGGTCAGAATTTTCAACCAAAAGCTCACATCGGACTTTTGCTGGCGGAGTTTCCGATCGTGTGTACGGGGCATTAGCGCTCGCAGGCATCAGGCCTGACTCTGCGAACGCTGCAGTTATGTGTGTTGTGTTTTGTAAGTGACAGTGATCGATTGATAATGCATTTGGGGGGGTTGGGCTGGGCTGGGCAGAGGGGCTAAATGCAGGTGCTAGCAGGTATCTGGGCTGATCCCGCTAACACTGCGTTTTTGGGAACCCTAAACTACTGGGGACGCTGGGCTGGTAACAGGCACGCGGGTACTCTGATGGGTTGGTGACAGGTACTTGGGTACTCTGATGGGCTGCAGATAGGTACTTGTTTACTCTACTCTAATGGGCTGGTGACAGGTATTTGGGTACTCTTATGGTCTGCAGATAGGTACTTGTGTACTCTAAACTTACAAGCGGTAAACAAGTTCCGCGCACCCCAACTTGATGTTACCCCACTGCGCTCCTGTATATGAATATCCCTAAAGCTTGCTTTATTTATTTTTATTTTTAATTTTGTTATCGCTACTATATCTATTTCACTTTAGGTATAGGGGTTCATTTATTTGGATTCTTATATGGTTACACGTATGTGCTAAATTAGCAGTATTAGATTGCTAGTCACTTTATTAAGGAGAACACAGCACCAATATTTTTTCAGTAAAATTCTTTTCTCACTTGTGCACTCTACACTGATGGCCTGGTGACAGGTACTTGGTTACTCCCAGGGGCCCGCAAGAGCAGCGAGAACCAGTGGACATCACATGACGCCCGCCTGGAGGGAGGAGATGTTCCTGCCGGCATCATTTTACTATGGCCCGGTAAGGAAGTAGTTAACAGCGGATAAGTCATCAGCTGTCATTGAGCTTCCCGGCTGACAGCTGAAAAAAAAAAACATTGTCAGCAATATACAAATTTTAAAAAAAATGGCGTGGGGGTTCCCTCCCAACCCAAACCAGGCTCTTTGGAACCCCATGCCAACCGCCCTCTGCCTGCTCCACCATCTGACAGTTCTTAAATATATAAGGGGCGACGCCGGCAACATCAACCTGGCGGCCTCGCCCCATGTGGTGTCACGGGCCAGCATGCACTGATCAGTGATGTCACAAGGTGGCAGTGCCACCAGGTGACATTGCAAAGTGGCTCCGCCCCTTACCTATTTAAGAACTGTCAGATGGCGGAGCAGACAAATGGCGGTTAGCCTTGATCGCAGGCAGAGTTTTTATTTTTAGGGTTCAGCAGTGGTGACAGCGTCATGATTGATGATGGATCTACATTGGGGGACATTGTTTTTTTTATATTTAATAAAGGAATTGTCAGAAACTGTGTGTGCTTTTATTTCTTTTTGACACTTTTTTGGTGAATAGGTAGGGGTACTATGTACCCCATACTCATTCACATAGAGGGGCGCCAGGATCCGGAGGGTTCTGATAAGCCCCCTGCCCACAGATTCCCACAACCACAGGCCAGGTTTGTCGGGATGGGGCCCTTGTCTCCATCAACACGGCACCCCCTGGTATTGTTCAGGAGGGGGGTTGCCCCCCTTTCCTGGCCTGCCAGGCTGCATGCTCTGATAAGGGTCTGGTGTGGATTTTGGGGAGGCCCACACCATTTTTTTAAATTTTGGCATGTGGTTCCCCCTAAAAATGTATTTAAAGGATTTTTTATTTTTTATAGTTTCACTCTAAGCATCATAAGTCTATCATAAATAGACTTCAGTGGGTTTCATGGTTCGGGTTCAAACTTTTGCGATGTTTGAGAGTTCTGGCACAAACTAAACTGGGGAGGAGGGGGTGTTCGGCCCATCTCCAGTGGCGTCACTAGGGTTGGTGTCACCTGGTGCGCTAAAACATGGTGTCACCCCCCTCATGTCTAGGCTGCCCAGCACCCTGCATGTAGTGCACGGTCATGGGACGCACCCCAAACCGGCCCCTGTAAATTATAGTGTAGGGTGATATAGTGGCAGGTTAGGGTAGTATAGGGTGGTATAGTGGCAGGTTGGGGTGGTATAGGGCAGGTTGTGGTGGTATATTGGAAGGTATGGGTGGTATATTGGAAGGTATGGGTGATACATTGGCAGATTGGGGTGTTACAGGGCAGGTTGGAGTGGTAAAAGGCAAGTTGGGGTGGTACAGGGCAGGTTGGAGTGGTAAAAGGCAAGTTGGGGTGGTACAGGGCAGGTTGGGATGGCACAGGACAAGTTGGGGTGGTACAAGGCAGGTTAGGGTGGCACGGGGCAGGTTGGAGTGGTATAGGGCAGGTTGGGGTGGTATAGGGCAGGTTGGGGTGGTATAGGGCAGGTTGGGGTGGTACAAGGCAGGTTGGGGTGGTATAGGGCAGGTTGGGGTGGCACAGGGCAGGTTGAAGTGGTATAGGGCAGGTTGGGGTGGCACAGGGCAGGTTGGGGTGGTACAGGGCAGGTTGAAGTGGTATAGGGCAGATGGGGTGGCACAGGGCAGGTTGAAGTGGTATAGAGCAGGTTGGGGTGGCACAGGGCAGGTTGAAACGGCACAGGACAAGTTGGGGTGGTACAGGGCAGGTTAGGGTGGCACAGGGCAGGTTGGAGTGGTATAGGGCAGGTTGTGGTGGTATATTGGAAGGTTAGAGTGGTATATTGGTAGATTGGGGTGGTACAGGGCAGGTTGCAGTGGTACAGGGAAGGTTGGAGTGGTAAAAGGCAAGTTGGGGTGGTACAGGGCAGGTTGGAGTGGTAAAAGGCAAGTTGGGGTGGTACAGGGCAGGTTGGGATGGCACAGGGCAGGTTGGAGCGTTACAGGGCAGGTTGGAGTGGCATAGGGCAGGTTGGGGTTCCTCAGGGCAGGTTGGAGTGGCACAGGACAAGTTTGGGTGGTACAGGGCAGGTTAGGGTGGCACAGGGCAGGTTAGGGTGGCACAGGGCAGGTTGGGGTGGTATAGGGCAGGTTGGGGTGGTACAAGGCAGGTTGGGGTGGTATAGGGGAGGTTGGAGTGGCACAGGACAAGTTGGGGTGGTACAGGGCAGGTTGGAGCGGTAAAGGGCAGGTTGAAGTGGTATAGGCAGGTTGAAGTGGCACAGGGCAGGTTGGGGTGGTACAGGGCAGGTTGAAGTGGTATAGGGCAGGTTGGGGTGGCACAGGGCAGGTTGGGGTGGTACAGGGCAGGTTGAAGTGGTATAGGGCAGGTTGGGGTGGCACAGGGCAGGTTGGGGTGGTACAGAGCAGGTTGAAGTGGTATAGGGCAGATGGGGTGGCACAGGGCAGGTTGAAGGGGTGGGTAGGAAGTTTGGGTGTATGTCTCTTGCACACACAAAATATCACATTGTAATGTGTGTGCTTCTTTCCAGAGAGTAAAATGTTTAGCTGGTTGATTTAATTCATGCAAGTTCAAGAATGCAATTTTGAAACCCATTATGGAGACCAGAGAGTTTGCAGATGGGTAAAGGTGAAACCCTCTAAAGAGTAAATTTTCCTATCCAAGAATGTGTGATAATATACTGAACACATCATCTTCAGGGAATGCAATCTTAAAAAAAATAGTATGCTGCAGGAGAAGTCCATAGGAACAAGTATAACAACACAAGGTCTTAGGGATGTGACCTGAATAAATAAAGTCAACATAAAAAAGGACCTGTCAATGATATAGGTGCATGTGGACATGCACATTATTGAATGAGGGGTACTTGAGCTATGATGATCATGCTCGTACCAGCTGGATGGGATCAAGTAGGAGCGTCAGTAGTGTTTGGTGGCCATCCCCTAGAGATCTTCTTGGACTTTTTTCTATAGGAGACCACTTGCAATTTTGCAGACAGATGATTAGGTGAGGCCTATGCAGGGAAGGAAGTCCCCAGAAGAATGCCCCTTTGTCTATGGAATTGGAGGCCTTCATCCAGAGTAAACACTTTGACTGTAGTTCCGTAGGTGATTAGCAAACTGTTGGGATATTTCCATTTGAATGGGATTTTGTGGTTATGCAGTTCCTTTGTCACAGTGAGCACATTCTTTCCCTGCTGCATAGTGTAGCATGAAAGATTGGGAAACACATTTGCTGTATAGGGCAGAGGCGCAGGGTCAGATTGTCTAAAGAGTGCCAGAACTTGTTCCTTTATATGGAAAAATTGTACCAAATTGAAGGATTTCATCCCTTGGGATATTGTCAGGCAAATAGGATGGTTTCAGGAGATGGTGAATTCTGTCTATCAACAATTTGGTTGCAGATATGTTTGGGAACATGGTACTGAACATCTCTTGAATATAGGTAGGCAGTCTGAAAAGACAGGCTCAGGGAGCCCCGGGTTTTGGGGTTATTCTGACTAGACCTGTCCTCTAAATCTGCAAATCTTGCTTTTAACCAAACAATGCCAGGCATTAAACGAAGAGGCAAATTCTTCCATTTTTGTCTCCACATGATCCACTCTGTCCCCCAGGTCCTCTATATCATCTCTCACCTGGCACAGAGAAGAAGTAATATCCGTGTGCAAGTACGCACTGAGGGAGACCAACATTTCTTTCATTGTGGTGGCAAGAATAGGAGTATTGGTAGTAGGAAATTCGGCTATGGGGTCTTGAGGGGATCCCAAGTCCTCCATGTGGTCATAATGAACTCTTACAACCCCCGGTGTTTCCCGCAGCAAGGCTTGAGATGTGCATTCATCCTTGACTTAGAATTCACGGGACTCTTTGTGAATGGGATAGAGGAGTTGGAGCTGGTATCCGATGGTGTTACTGAGTCCTGGGAAGAGTGCTGTGTTGAGGTGCTTGTCGCCCAGTTGAAGATGTTGGAGCACCACTGCTGACACAATTACTATGTGGTTTTCCATAAGATTTTTCAGTTTTTGTTTTAATATCAAACCAAAGATATTGGTAATCACTAGAACCCATTTTTTCTCCCACCTTAACATCAGACAATTGATCCACACTTGTCAGTACTAGATCTAGAATGTGATCACCTCATGTTGGGCTTTTTACTAACTGTTTCAAAGAAACCCCATTTATTGCCTTCATTACATCCCTGCTACTGCTTGTAAAAGCAGTTTGAAAATTCCAGTTAATGTTAGACATTTTGAAGTCACCCATAATCAAAACCTCTCCCTTTATTGCCATTTAAGTTATCTCATCTATCAACAAGTTATCATAGTCTTCAGTCTGTCCTGGGGTCTGTATACTACACCAATTTTATAGTTGTGAATATAATAAATACATGAAGACTATATGCATTATACCTTTTATGTTAAAGTAATATTTATAATTTTCAATTTTTATTTTTCACCGGTTCTAAAGATTTTGACAACACATTTGTTAAGCATACAGTTTCTAAGTAAATTATCATATATTTTGATTTTAACATTTCAAAAGCCTTTACTCATAAAAGATGTAATCCTACAGTGTTGATATATTAAAAAAGTACCAATAGTCCATCAAATTCTGTTGAAATAGCTCTAAAATCTAACTAGATGACATTTAGTTTGCTAAAAGACTGTGTATGGTAAACAGTTGTAATGGTGTTGCCTGTTTGAAAATACCGTTTCCTTCTTTTTTTATCCTTTATGCCGCGTACACACGAGCAAACTTTTCGTCCGGACTGGTCCGATGGTCTATCCGACGGACTTTCGTCGGACTTCCGATGGACTTTCCTAACGAACTGACTTGCCTACACATGATCACACCAAAGTCCAACGGATTCGTACGTGATGAAGTACGACCGGACTAAAATAAGAAAGTTGATAGCCAGTAGCCAATAGCTGCCCTAGCGTCGGTTTTAGTCCATTGGACTAGCATACAGACGAGCGGATTTTTCGACCGGACTCGAGTCCGTCGGAAAGATTTGAAACATGTTTTATTTCTAAGTCTGTCTGACTTTTGGGGAAAAAAAGTCAGCTGGAGCCCACACACGATCGAATTGTCCAACGTAGTCCGTTCCGCCATACCAAGTCTGCCAGAAAGTCCTCTTGTACGCAGCATTATTGTACCTCCGTGATGCCGATCTCATTAAGTTTTTTTGCAGCCATTCTCTGTCTACATGCATGTGCTCTACTGACAGCTGTACATTGTTGTTCAGGGAGGGCTTCCCTCTACTGACAGCTACAGAAAATACCTGCATTTTGAGCATTACCACAGTCACTTATACTATAGTGTCCATCTGAAGTGCACAGGGGAACTACACTAGAGAAATTTGGAAAAAGGAATGTTTTCACTCCATTATTAGAAAAATACTGGAACAAAGTCCTTCACTGCAGGATTAACAAATTTTAGTGAACATCATCAATAAAAAAAAATTCAAAGTTACATCTGAACTTACATTAACATATAAAAATTAAATGAGATACAGTGATTGGGTTTGTGATCTGCTTTAATTTCAAATGATCTAAAATAGGATTTCTCATCCAGGGTTCCATGAAACCCAAGGTTCCTCCAGCGGTTGCTAGGAATTCCTTGAGCAACAAGCAATTTATGCCTTTCAGATAAATTCTCACTGATACTATTTAACTTTTTTTTTTAATCAATAATTTTTATTAAAGTTTTTTCACTTAGATTAAACAAAGGTGAAATAATAACATAAACAAACATACACAGTATAGAGTGACATAGTTCTTAAGTATGACATTGGATATTTTTATCCACTAGGGTAGCCTCCCAGGTCAAGGATTATATAAAAGAAAGACCGCCTTGTATATCTCAGGAGTTCTAGGTGTAAACAATAAGTACAAAGAGTACAAAAGAAAATCAAATCAGTACTTGGGTATGAGTTTTTTCCGTGTCAGGAACCCAGATATCCCCGCCCAGACATCCCTCAGGGGAACACACTGCGTCTTCCAGAGGAGGAGACCAGCCCCACCCCAGATAAGAATGGCATTATCTTACCCAATAACATTAAGTATATAACATATCAGCTTGTCTATTCTTGGATATAAACCAACCTGTTAGGTGGAAAATAAGATTATCTTGTCTGTATAACTATGTTGTACACCATATTGGTACGAAGAAAATTTGGATGAGATTTACTACAAGAGAATTTTTCCCAGATGAATATAACAATATGATACTCAAACTTTGTTTTTAGCATACCAGTCCAACCATGGTTTCCAGTCATGATGTAATGCTTGATATTTACCCTGAGATATAGCAAACATTAGTTCATAGGTGATGTGTAGATGGGAGGTCCTTAAAACCTCTGTAATGGTTGGTGCTGCCTCTCTTCTCCAGCCTTTAGCTATTTACAGTCTAGCACTTAAAAGAATGTGGGAAACGATTGTCCTTACTCGGGGAGGGATTTCTTCTATTCCTAAAGATAGGATAGCTAATCCTGGGTTTTGAGGAATGTTAATGTTTGTGATGTTGGCTAATGTGCTATATATGGCGGACCATAAAGATCGCAGTGTTGGACAATTCCAAAAAATATGGATTATTGAACCTCTGTTGCCACAGTTCCTCCAGCACAATAGGTAGGCATGTGGTGTAAAACTTACAATTCTAGTGGGTGTTAAATACCACCTCAGCAGTAATTTCTGGTATAGTTACCATAAATTGGCACTTTTGGTGGTTTTATAGGTAGATGCCATTGCTTTGATCCATTGGTCATTGGAGTATGAAGATTGAGAAGTCTACTTCCCACAATCTAATAGAGGGGGTTTTGGTGAAGATTGATTTTTGGTGTAGAGTGTTATACATTAAAGAAATTCCTTTGACTGAGGTAGTGGGATTTGTGAGATAGAGAAAGACTCTCCATGGCAGTGTAGTGGATGTGTCAGGATGGATGAAAGTAGATGTGAAATTTGATTATAGGTGAACATATCATCTGGGCTCAGTCCAAATTCCAATTGGGAAGCTCTGAAAGTTTTAGTTGCTGGACCTACTTTTATATCCATGACATTTGTGATACCTTTGGATATCCAGTGTTTGATTCTTAGGTTGGGGATTAGAAATTGTAAACTGGATATGGATAAAGGAATGGATTTAGAGGGTGTATCACCTATTAGGTTGTTTAAGAGAATTTTCCAGGCTTGTATAGTTGCAAACATAGGTGGAGAAATATTTGTAGGGGATTTGGCCATAAATCTACCGACGAATAATAAATCAGGAAGATTTTTAAAGGGGCATTAATGAATTTATAGCTCATGCCAACTAGCAGTAGTTTTGTGTGAGAACCATTGTTTGGCCCGGGCTAAGGAAGCTGCTGTATAATAGTCATTTAGGAGAACATGTCCTATACCTCCAACAGTTCTTGATTTGATTAATTTTTGGAAAGCGCATCTAGCTTTTTTCCCATGCCATAGAAAGTTGTTTAGTATGGACTGGGCTTTGGAAAAAAATGAGTCAGGGCCAGGGATGGGAAGTGTTCTGAACAGGTAAATAAATTGAGGGATAATGGTCATTTTGAAGACAGCCAGTCTACCAGACCATGTCTACTCTGTCTTGGATAAGGACTGTAGTTTGGGGTTGAGTTTATTGAGAAATGCAGTGTAGTTTGCTTCAATCAATTGGTTAGTGTTTGCTGTCAAGATGATACCTAGATATTGTATTCCTTTAATATTCCAGGAATAAGGGTATTGCATTTCAAGCTTAGTTTGTAATATTTGGTTAATACCTAGACCCAGTATGTGAGATTTACTGTCACTTACTTTATAGTAAGATATATGGTTAAACATAGCTAGAGTGTCATGTGCTGCAGCCAGGGAAGATTCCACATCTGTCATGATCAAGATTATATCATCAGTAAATAAGCTGATGGTATGGCACCCTTCGCCAGCAGGAAAGCCTTTAATATGTGGATGGTTTCTGATATAAATGACTAGGGGTTCCATTAAAAGGTTAAATATTAATGGGGACAATGGGCACCCCTGCCTAGTGCCATTAGATATTGAAAAGGGCATAGACAATACTCCAGACACATACACCCTGGGGGATGGTTTGGTATATAATGCCATAATAGCTGTGAGAAATCTTACAGCAAAGCCAAATTAGTCTAATACGCTGGTCGGATACTGCCAATGTATACGGTCAAAGGCCTTCTCTGCATCCAATGTCAGAAGCAGAGAAGGCCTTTTTTGCACCTCTGCCATGTGGATGATGTTCACCAACCTTCGAGTAGCGTCCGATGTTTGCCTATTTTAGGTGAACCCCATTTGATCAGCATGTATAAGTGTAGGGATGACTGTAACCATTCGTAAGGCTATCAGTTTGGTGTATAATTTTAAATCAATGTTGAGGAGCGAAATTGGTCTGAAATTCAAAGGTGAGTTCAGATCCTTCCCTGGCTTTGGCACAGTTACAATTAATGCCTCCAACATTTCGGGAGGGAAAGAAGCAGAGGCATTATTAAAGATTTGAACTAAATGTGGGGATAGAAGAGTCACAAATTCTTTATAGTACTCTCCACTAAAACCATCTGGACCCAGTGATTTGTTTGAAGGAAGTGCTGCAATAGCTTTGTGGATTTCTAGTTCTGTGAATGGTAGATTTAGAGAGTAGAGTTGATCAGGTGTTAGTTTAGGTATAGATAAAGAAGCTAGAAACTATTGATTGCTTCTAGATTTGGTTGATGTGTATGGGGGTCATCCTTTAGGTTATATAATGACCCATAGTAGAAGCTAAAGGCGTCTGCTATCTTTTGTGGATGGTATTCTTTTTGCTTAGTTCCTGGGTGGATTATATATGGGATTTTCATTTTGTATCTATTTCCTTTAATATTTTGTGCTAGGAGCTTGCCAGCTCTGTTGCTGTGTATATAATAATTCATTTTTTTTTTTTAAACAATAGATTTTTATTGAATTTCACTTGTACATTACATAGCATTCAATATATGCATTTATAAGATTATACAAGGTGAGTTTGTATACACAACAGTTGCTACATATATATTCAGGAATATACATCAGGTGTTCAAGCTACTAATTGGATTGTATGCTTGACCTCCGTAGGAGGTACAGCCCGTCACCCCCTTTGGGTTCACACTGTGACCAGGCTTATTGCTGGGTATCTGTATAGTGGCTTGCCGTGGTTCCTATGAAGGGCCCACGGGAAGATAGGCTGTAAGCAGCAAGTGCTGTCACTTCAGAGTTATAAAAACATAAACATAGATATATAGTTGACATATTTGCGGAGTGCGTAGTTATCCCCACACACCCAATCCACCACCATTATTAGCTCTTTGGTAAGTATCCAACCTATTTAGGTTGAGAGATTCTATTAGTATACCATCGCACCAGAGGCATTCGTGTGCTTCAGTGTATCAGTAAGAGGATTTCATGAATGTGAGGAGGCATGTTTTGAAGATCTCCAAATTTCCCACTGTTTATGGAACTTCGGGGATCCCCCTTTAGAGTAGGCAAGAGCTCTTTCCATTGTATATTGGGCGTTTACTCTAGAGATAACTTCTTCTATTTCAGGGGGTGCTAGCGAAAGCCATTCTTTTGCTATTGAAATACGTGCCGCAAATAGTATATGGATTACTACTTTCCTCATTAGAGGGGGATAAGCTTCAATACCCAGGCTCAGCAGCGTCAGCGCTGGTTCAAGTTTGCGATGGGTATTAGTAACATTGTAGATGAGCGATTGGACTTTCTCCCATAATAAATCATTTTTAATCATCTTGATGCTTTTTCAAAATCATCTAGCAACAAGAGTCTAAGGTCATGTCGAAGTTGTGATAATTTTTTGGACAACGCTTGTGTGGTGTTAGATTTGTTTTGATTGTCTAAATTTGAAATTTCTCTTGTTAGTTCAATTAACCGTTTTTGCCTCTGCTTCTTTGCCCTCACTCCAAGCTGTACCAAAATACCCCTCATATACTCCTTATGGGCGTTCCACAGAATAAAGGGGTCTTGCACTGAGCCAACATTATTAGTTATAAATTCTTGTAAATGAGTTTGTAGAGCTTCTTTGGTCTCTGTTTGATGTACCAGATATGAATTGAGTCTCCATAGTGAACTTTGCTTGGCTGAAGATGCATTCGCTATGGATAGAACCACCGGAGCATGATCAGACCATGTTATTGTGTTTATGGTAACATTTTTGGTCAACAGCAAGACTCGTTGGTCAACTAGAAAAAGATCTATTCTTGTATAAACTTGATGCAGTGAAGAAAAAAAAGGAAAATCTTTTCATCTGCGTGGAGACAGCGCCATGCATCATATAAATTGTTGTGCATAGAGGGGAGTAGTGTAGCACTGATGCGCTTAGAAATAGATGTGTAGTCATATGCTGGATCCGGGGTAGCATTGAAGTCTCCACTAATTATTAATAATCTTTTTTGGAGCTTTCAGATCTTTTTCATTAAATTGTTGAAAAAGTGGACTTGATGCTTATTGGGGGAGTATACAGTAGCAATCGTGTATGGTTCACATATAAGACTAAAAAATCTTCCTTGTGGGTCTATTATTTCCTCATGTAGTGTGAACGCTACTGTATCTCTAAAGGCAATGAGTACTGCCCTCGTTTTCAATTCTGCGTTAGCAGTGAAAACAAAGGGGTAGTTCCTGTATAAGCATTTAGGAGGAACAAGAGAGCTGAAGTGCGTCTCTTGTGCACAAAGAATGTCGCTCCTTCCATAGAGATTTGCGTTTCATAGGGTGATTAAGCCTTTTGACATTTATGGATAAAACGTTAAGTGTCATAGTCTTTTATATCCACAGGTGCCATAGAACTATAAGGATACATCTTTGAGAGAATGGCTGCCCTCTTAGGTAGGAGTTGGGAGCTGGAAAAGAGAAGACGATCCATAGTTGAAATTGTGCATTGTACTCACATTGCAGACTATGATGGTTGATTCCTCCTCTGTGCGCTTGGTCCGAGAAAGGATCTGGTGAAATTGGATTTGGCATCCTCTGGTATTGTTGTAGTATACTGTATATTCTCCTGTATTTATCATCATCCAAAATCGTGTAGAAAAAAAGTGGTAAAGAGATAAGAATGAAAAAAGAACATTGAAACTTAGATAACAGTACAAAACACTTAACGTGGTGTTTAAGAAAGAAGCGTGCAGGGCACCTAATTGCAGCAGCAAGCTGCCTTCATATAATTGGGCATTAGTCTGACCGTACAGTCCTTGGCACTATTCATCCAGGGAATGAGAAGTTAAGTGTTGACCATCCTGCTCCTTTCACAAATGAGATTTCGCATTTTTAGCAGTAACTTCTTTCCATGGCCGATTAACCTGCCTTGGTGTACTGGTAGTGGGACTTACCACGTCTGATTAGGGGACAATGTTCCATTCTTTTAAGAGAGCAACCCCATTATCTAGGGAGGTGATCATGTAGGTGTGGTCCTCTCTGGTCACAGTCAGTTTTGTAGGATAACCCCATCTGTATCTGATTTTATGATTTCGCAGCACTTTAGTCACTGTATTCAGATTCCTCCTTGTTTGTAGCGTATATTGTGACAAGTCAGCAAAAAATTGTAAATTTTGATACTGTGGAGGGATTTGGTCTTGCTTCCTTATGCACGACATGAGATTTTCTTTTACATGAAATAAGTGTAAGCAGAGAAGCACATCTCTGGGAATATGGTCAGATGGATGTTATGGCTTGGGTAAGTTATGTATCCTATCAATAGCGACATCCAAGTAGGTGAGATCTGGAATGAGATTTTTGAAAACTGTCACTAAAGGTGAGCCAGGAACGTACACGGCAGGTGCCGGCAGGGGCCAGCACAGAGGCGGGTGGAGACAAAGAGGTGCAGGCACTAGCAAAGAGTAGATGGGTGACAGTCAGGAGGGGTAGAGGGGGAAGTGCCAGGGAGGCCGATCCAGGACTGGAGCATCCCAATAAGTACGCCCCATTGAGTGACATTGGTGTAACCAGTCAGGGACCAGCACTGCTGGAGATGAGGGACTCTCCTAGCTGCCAGGGGAAGAACTCCTCCAGTGAGAGTGGGGGGGCAGCAAAGGGAAAGGAAAGACAGATTCTGGTGGTAGGGGACTCAATTCTTAGAAGGACAGAGAGGGCAATCTGTAACCAAGACCTGAAGCGCCGAACAGTATGTTGTCTACCGGGCGCTCGGGTTCGGCACATCACGGATCTTGTGGACAGATTACTGGGAGGGGCTGGGGAAGACCCGGCTGTCATGGTGCACGTTGGCACCAATGACAAAGTCAGAGGCAGATGGAGTGTCCTAAAGAACGATTTTAGGGACTTAGGAGCTAAATTGAGGAAAAGGACCTCCAAGGTAGTATTCTCAGGAATACTACCGGTACATCGAGCCACACCAGAGAGGCAGAGGGAGATTAGGGAAGTAAACAAGTGGCTGAAGAGCTGGTGTAGTAAGGAGGGGTTTGGGTTCCTGGAGGACTGGGCCGACTTCTCAGTCGGTAACCGGTACTATAGAAGGGACGGACTGCACCTAAATGAGGAGGGTGCAGATCTGCTGGGAATGAAGATGGCCAAAAAATTAGAGGGGTTTTTAAACTAGGCGATGGGGGGGAGGGTCCAGAGACAGTGATAGCCAGCGCGGAAGATATTCCAGAGGGTAGTATTGGGGGCATTAGTGGTAGGTTAACCAAAGCACAAAAACACAAGGTGAGTATAGTAGCAAGTCCAAGTTGCAATCTTGAAACACCCAATACGAGGACAATATGCGACCGGTATAAACTATGTGGCATGTTCACCAATGCCAGGAGCCTGGCGGACAAGATGGGTGAACTAGAGATACTGTTGTACAAGGAGGATTTGGATTTTGTGGGAATTTCAGAGACCTGGTTCAACAGCTCTCATGATTGGCTGGCAAACATTCAAGGGTATACCCTATACCGCAAGGATAGAGAGGGTAAAAAAGGGGGAGGGGTATGCCTATATATCAAGAATAATGTACAAGTGAATGTGAGAGATGACATCACTGAGGGGGCTAGGGAGGAGGTGGAATCTTTATGGGTAGAGCTCCAAAGGGATGAAGCTAAGGGGAAAATAATACTGGGAGTATGCTATAGGCCCCCTAACCTGAGGGAGGAAGTGGAGACGGATCTCCTATCACAAATTGGATTAGCAGCAAGGATGGGAAGTGTTATCATAATGGGGGATTTTAATTATCCAGACATAGACTGGGCGGAGGGAACCGCGCATTCATTTAAGGCTTGCCAGTTCCTTAGTGTCTTGCAGGACAATTTTATGGGTCAGATGGTAGACGCACCAACTAGAAATAAAACATTACTAGATCTACTGATTACCAACAATACAGACCTGATAACAGATGTGGAAATACGGGGCAATTTAGGTAACAGCGATCACAGGTCAATTAGTTTCAGTATAAATCACACAAATAGGAGACATGAAGGGAACACAAAGACACTGAATTTCAAAAGAGCCAACTTCCCTAAACTACAAACCTTGCTAAAAGGCATAAATTGGGATAAAATATTAGGAACAAAGAATACGGAGGAGAGATGGGTTTGCTTTAAGAGCATATTAAATAAGGGCATTAGCCAATGTATCCCATTGGGTAATAAATTTAAAAGAGCGAACAAACATCCTGGATGGCTTAACTCCAATGTAAAAATGCATTTAGGATGGCTAAGATAGAACATGAAAGACACATAGCGGAGGAGAGCAAAAAAAATCCCAAGAAATTCTTTAAGTATGTAAACAGTAAAAAAGGGAGGACAGACCATATTGGCCCCATAAAGAATGAGGAAGGACATCTGGTTACAAAGGATGGGGAGATGGCAAAGGTATTGAATTTATTCTTCTCCTCAGTCTTCACGAGTGAATCGGGGGGCTTCAGTAACCAAAACTGCAGTGTTTATCCTCATGACACAACACAGGAAGCACCTACATGGTTAACAGAGGACGGAATTAAAATTAGACTTGAGAAACTTAACATTAATAAATCACCGGGACCAGATGGCTTGCATCCGAGGGTACTTAGGGAACTCAGTCAGGTGATTGCCAGACCGTTATTCCTAATTTTTACAGACAGTCTATTGACTGGAATGGTACCAGCTGATTGGAGAAAAGCCAATGTAGCACCAATATTTAAAAAGGGCCCAAAAAACATCCCTGGGAATTACAGACCAGTTAGCCTAACATCAATAGTATGTAAACTCTTGGAGGGGATGATAAGGGACTATATACAAGATTTTAGTAATAAGAATGATATCATTAGCAGTAATCAGCATGGATTCATGAAGAATCGTTCTTGCCAAACCAATCTATTAACCTTCTATGAGGAGGTGAGTTGCCATCTAGATAAAGGAAGGCCCGTAGACGTGGTGTATCTGGATTTTGCAAAAGCATTTGACACAGTTCCCCATAAACGTTTACTGTACAAAATAAGGTGCATTGGCATGGACCATAGGGTGAGTACATGGATTGAAAACTGGCTACAAGGGCGTGTTCAGAGGGTGGTGATAAATGGGGAGTACTCAGAATGGTCAGGGGTGGGTAGTGGGGTTCCCCAGGGTTCTGTGCTGGGACCAATCCTATTTAATTTGTTCATAAACGACCTGGAGGATGGGATAAACAGTTCAATCTCTGTATTTGCAGATGATACTAAGCTAAGCAGGGCATTAACTTCTCCGCAGGATGTGGAAATCTTGCAAAAAGACCTGAACAAATTAATGGGGTGGGCGACTACATGGCAAATGAGGTTCAATGTAGAAAAATGTAAAATAATGCATTTGGGTGGCAAAAATATGAATGCAATCTATACACTGGGGGGAGAACCTCTGGGGGAATCTAGGATGGAAAAGGACCTGGGGGTCCTAGTGGATGATAGGCTCAGCAATGGCATGCAATGCCAAGCTGCTGCTAAAAAAGCAAACAGAATATTGGCATGCATTAAAAGGGGGATCAACTGCAGAGATAAAACGATAATTCTCCCGCTCTACAAGACTCTGGTCCGCCCGCACCTGGAGTATGCTGTCCAGTTCTGGGCACCAGTCCTCAGGAGGGACGTACTGGAAATGGAGCGAGTACAAAGAAGGGCAACAAAGCTAATAAAGGGTCTGGAGGATCTTAGTTATGAGGAAAGGTTGAGAGCACTGAACTTATTCTCTCTGGAGAAGAGACGCTTGAGAGGGGATATGATTTCAATTTACAAATACTGTACTGGTGACCCCAGAATAGGGATAAAACTTTTTCGCAGAAGAGAGTTTAATAAGACTCGTGGCCACTCATTACAATTAGAGGTTTAACCTTAAACTACGTAGAGGGTTCTTTACTGTAAGAGCGGCAAGGATGTGGAATTCCCTTCCACAGGCGGTGGTCTCAGCGGGGAGCATTGATAGCTTCAAGAAACTATTAGATAATCACCTGAATGACCGCAATATACAGGGAATGTAATGTAATACTGACACATAATCACACACATAGGTTGGACTTGATGGACTTGTCAGATTGTTGCACCGACTCGGGGATCCCTCTTATTTTTAGGTTATTTCTTCTCGACCTGTCCTCCATGTCAGCTACTTTGCCTTGATCCACTCATTCTCACTTTCTTTCTCATCATATGCATCAACCAGATCTTTGATGGTATCTGCGTACTCTCCCATCTTAACTTTGATGTAATCCATTCTGTCTCCCATTGCTTGTATGTCTCTGTTAAATTTGTGCATTCAGGAGGCCATATCTGACTGAATTGTACTCCTCAGGGACAAGAGCATGTCCTTTAACACAGTATCTAGTACAGGTTGATTCTGTGTGGGGAAAGATTCTATTGATTCAGGCATGTCTCTTGTGTCTTCCCCTGAGGCTGGTGCTGGGCTAGCTGCCGGGCTCAATCCATTGCCATCCAGCCTGGGTCTGGACTTGGCAGGGCTATTGGATGATGGAGAGGGCGGATAGGAGTGTTTGGAGTCAAGTGAGCTGACTATTAAGGAGTGATTACTCTTTTTAGCTGCCTTTTTGTGAGATGAGGCTGCCAGAGTAGTGTGGGCCTCGGCGCCATCTTGCTTACCTCCATTATCCGTCATGGAGTAAAAGTCTGTCTGGTGCTGTGGGCGTCTTTCGTCGCCCCACTTATTAGGCATGATCCTGGAGGTTGACCGGTGTAATCTGCCACTAAATGGTGTGGAAAGGGTGTCCGGATGATCCGCTATAAGCCGCTGAGTCCCTGTGTCGACGGAGCTCCGGTTCTATGCGACCATCTGGCTCCGCTGCCGGCCATGCCCCCATTGAACTTTTTAGCTGTTTGTAAGGGGGTAATTCTTTCCAATGACCACAAATGTAAGGAGCAATATTCCCTTTGACCATCACACTAAAGTATCTTGAGTTGTACATATAATAATAGGGTTCCCTGAGACCAGAAATGTATTTAGAGTGTTCCTCTGTGTTAAAAAGATTGAGAAAGTTTGAATTAGAGAAATTAAGTTATAAAAACAGTACATTTTAAAGAAATTGGGCATTTGAAATAATTATAGAATTATGGGCTTGCTGAAAGAGTCAAAATAAAAACTGTAGTAAATCATTCCCATCTATCTCAGAAATAGTGTGTTAGTCTGCACTAACTCCTTATTATCTTTCATAATATGTACTGTAACTTTATGTGGCTTCATATTTGTATCAATTCCAAATTGATCCAGTGCAAACCTTTTTCTTATTTGTCTATCAGGATAAAATTGAAGGGATGGTACAACAAAGTTAATGATTTAGAATCAATTTTCTGTAGATTAGAACTACATGATGTTCATTTTGAGTGAACTTTGTGCATGTCTCTGTTTCTTTCATTAGTCAGAGAGAAATTGTGATTCTGCTTGCCCTGACCTACATATATGTGGCTTGAATAAAAACTGAGCAATGATGGCATCGTGTAATGAGAACATCAGTATTTGTAGTGATCATCAGGTCTATGTTACTTGAATTTTTTAAAGAGAAGTCAGGATGATTAAAGTTCCAAGTGTTAACAAGTTCACAAGAACAAAGCAATTGATCATAGTTTTGTTAGAATGTTAAGATTAAAATGTGCTTTACAGTGCTGTACTTAGGTTGTCTGAAGCTAAAATGCATAATATCATTTTCGAAGAAGGTTAAAATATCATCCTTTATGTTCCACTTTTCACTTTAACTTTGTAACTATATCCTCAGAAAAATAGTTCACTTTCAGTTCTTGGCTGTCAAGCCTTCTGAAGTGAGATATTATGGAGCAAAACCATAAAGATTAGATAATCTGGCAGGAATGTAATGGCAAATTCATAGTTATGATGTTTTTAAGCAATGAGAAAATTAAGTATATTTGATAGTTTCAAAGCTTCATGGTGCTATGTTAGTGAGTTAACAGCTAGATAGTATAGAGAGAAAAAAATTAAGATAAATATAACCAATATGTGTCTAACTTAAAATATAAATACAACCACTAGCTAAATGTTTCCCAAAAAAAAGCTCAAGGCAGATATGTTCAATGTATGTTCTTAAGTACGAACTCAGACATACCAGCATTGATTCTTGCAGTGTTTTTATTTCATTTACATTCTATCTATTAGCATATGTGCAGTGTATGTTACATTTAAGGCATGCCTCTGATTTTATCAGCTTTCAAGACCTCAAGTGACTGGTATTATAACTGGTCACATGTGTGGCAACATATCAATCGCAGATCTAAATATGGGGCCACGACGGCACTGTCTTCAATGGTTGGGGAGAGTCACATTATGGAAATGGTACCAAGGTGAGCAAATATTTTTTTTCATTTTTGAACATCCAAGGCCATTTAACAAGAATATAAATGCAGATTTTTGTATAAAATAAAATATGTACAGTGTTCACTTCTATGTGAAAAATGAATAAATCAATGATAACGTATATAGCATACTGTATAAAAAAAAAATATTAATCCACTAAGGTGCTACTAAGGTGCTACAGAAAGTGCAAACAGTGCATACATTGCATCTGGAAAGTATTCATGGTGCTTCACTTTTTCCACATTTTGTTGTTATAGCCTTATTCTAAAATGGATTAAATTCATTATTTTTCTCAAAATTCTACAAACAATACCCCACAATGACAACGTGAAAGAAGTTTGTTTGAAATCTTTGCAAATTTATTAAAAATAAAAACAAAAAAAATAACATGGAGATAAGTATTCACAGCCTTTGCTGAATACTTTGTTGAAGCACCTTTGACACCAATTACAGCTTCAAGTCTTTTATGTATGTCGAGTATGATGCTACAAACTTGGCACAGCTATTTTTGGGCAGTTTTTCCCATTCTTCTTTGCAGGACCTCTCCAAGCTCCATCAGGTTGGATGGGGGGAGTCTGTGCACAGCCATTTACAGATCTCTCCAAAGATGTTTAATCGGGTTCAAGTCTGGGCTCTTGATGGGCCACTCAAGGACATTTGCAGAGTTGTCCTATAGACACTCCTTTGTTATTTTGGCTGTGTGCTTAGGGTCATTGTCCCATTGGAAGATGAACCTTTGCCCCAGTCTGATGTCCAGAGCATTCGTGAGCAGATTTTCATCAAGGATGTCTCTGTACATTGCTGCATTCATCTTTCCCTCAATCCTGACTAGTCTCCTAGTTCCTATCGCTTAAAAACATCCCCACAGCATGATGCTGCCACCACTATGCTTCACTGTAGGGATGGCTTTGGCCAGATGATTAGTGGTGCCTGGTTTCCTCCAGACATGACGCTTGCCATTTAGGCCAATGCGTTCAATTTGTTTCATCAGACCAGAGGTGTCTTTTGGAAAACTCTAGGTGGGCTGTCATGTGCCTTTTACTGAGGAGTGGCTTCCGCCTGGTCACTCTACCATCCAGAACAAGATAGATTACAGCGCACACATACAAAAATGACATTTAAATCCTGCAAGGCTATTTAAAACACCTGAACATATTACAAATATGGGGATTTGGTTATACCATACGGACATATAGTGCTAAGCCCACTACTGCGTCAAAGTACCCCATTATCAGTGGGTCCTACACTATTCATAGAATAAAAGGTCCTGCATCTCAACCATGGGAGACAAACTCCTCTTTATGGGAGATCTATAAGGACTCCTCCTATAACACAAGTGAACACTAATAAGAGGTACTTTCAAGATGGTGCTGCTATAAGACCGCAAATTGAACAAAATAGATTACAGTGCACACGTACAAAAATTACATTTAAATCCTGAAAAGCTATTTAAAACACTTGAACATTTTCAAAAATATGGGGATTTGGTTACACCATATGGCCATATAGTGCTAAGCCCACTACTGCGTCAAAGTACCCCATTATCAGTGGGTCCTACACTATTCATAGAATGGAAGGTCTTGCAGCACCATCTTGAATGCAAACGCATTTTTAGGGTGTGCCCCCCAAGTCAATTGTTTGAACTCTACCATACAGGCCTGATTGGTGGAGTGCTGCAGAGATAGTTGTCCTTCTGGAAGGTTCTCCTCTGTCCACAGGGAAACGCTGGAGATCTCTCACAGCTCAGATCTCTCCCTGACTAAGGCCCTTTTCCCCGATCGCTTAGGCTTGCTCTAGGAAGAGTCCTGGTGATTCCAAACTTCTTCCGTTTATGGATGATGGAGGCCACTGTGCTCATTGGGACCTTAAATGCTGCAGAAATGTTTCTGTACCCTTCCATAGATTTGTGCCTCAATACAATCCTGTCTCTGAGGTTTACAGACAATTCCTTGGACTTCTTGGCTTGGTTTGTGCTCTGTCATGCTGTTTGTGCTCTAACTGTGGGACCTTATATAGACAGGTGTGTGCCTTTCCAAATCATGTCTGAATTTACCACAAGTGGACTTAATCAAGTTGTAGAAACATCTCAAGGATAATCAGTGGAAACAGGATGCACTTGAGCTCAATTTTGGGTGTCATGGCAAAGGCCGTGAATACTTACAGTATATACATGTGATTTTTTTTCATTTTTTTTATTTTTAAGAAATTTGCACAGATTTCAAACAAACTTCTTTCACGTCATTATGGGGTATTGTTTGTAGAATTTTGAGGAAAATAATTATTTAATCCATTTTTGAATAAGGCTGTAACAAAATAAAATGTGGAAAAAGTGAAGCGCTGTGAATACTTTCCAGATGCACTGTATATATTGTATATAAACACAGTCCATATTGTAAAGTGCAATTTATTAATACATATATCCCATATTATAAAAATTGATTAAACCACAGTTCATTTACCATGTAACTGTTTCCCAGAAAACTGTTGAGTGTGATTCAAGGGTTCTGTTTCAAGCATCAAACAGCTCCCAGTCAGGGCTTCATCCTTAACCTGTTGCCAACCATGTAAAACATATGTGCTATGACAAAAGGGTGGACGTCAATGCCCACATGCTGCACATATGCATCACTGGAAGGCTAATGTTTATTTCTTATTGTATGCTCACTGCATGCTCCCAGCACAGAGACTGAGCTGTGTAGGACAGCTCTCAGGCATCACTAATGATCGGCAGCTGGCAGTACTGGCTCCTAAACATGTGACAACTGTGACAGCCAATCACTGTAGTCACATTATCTCCAGTCCTTCCTACCCCCCAGGTGTAGAAACCCTATTAAAGGGATGCCAGGACTGGGCAGGAAGGGGTTAACCTTCCTTCTCCCCCCCTGTTTGTGTAAACAAACTCACTGAATTATAATGACACAATTTCATAAAGTAGGCCTATTGCACTTATAAGTATGCCTTATGCTTGAACCCATGCTGAACCCCATACTGCTCAATGCTCCTCTCAGATAGAGGAGGAAAATCCCAGAGAAGTGGAAGTATGTATAGGGTAAAACCATAAAAATATATTAATAAATAAGCAAAACATATTAGTAAATAAGCAAAATAACAGGGCATATTGATATATATGAGCTATGCTATCCCTCATAAAATCCCTATATTAACTTCACCCCAACAGGCTTGCGGCTTGCTCACAAGGATAGAGGAGATACCTACTTTATCCGTGTGAGCAAGCCTGTTGGGGCTGAAACGTATATAGGGAGTATGGATATTAGGGTGGCGACAACAAGTAATGTATGCAGCCTTTTTATGGACTATGAAATAGAGCACCAAGATGCATTTACAGTGGAGAGTGACTCTTATCTTTCAATATTCCTTGTTTAAACAGAGACAAGCTGCAAGGAGAAAGCACCAGAATGGTTCATAAATTTTCAGTGGCAGAGGTTTTCGATTGTGTAGAAGGCACTACAACATTAGCCTCCAGGCTTGCAGTTGACCCTCACACTGTAATTATTTCATAATGCAAAGCCCCACCTGACGCTTGTTTCTTCAATTCTGATGTCGGTAGAAGTGGTCTGTACACTGTGGTCCTGTGTTCATTATTATCTATATATATCCATTAACCCCTAGCTTTCCTAACTTTCTCTAAATACTACCTAGTGACACCTTAACTATCTGCAGTTTACCCACTAAGGTCTCTTAATTAGCCAAACGACATATAATGGTCAATTACCTAATTGTAGTTAACCTACTAACCACTATTAATTAGCTAAATGAATGTCATAAAGCGATTCATACCTAGTATTATTGATCTTCAATGATACAATTTATGGGCCTTGCACTTAAATCTATTAGTGATAGATTAATATGAAACCTAATCTAAAATCCATTAATAGTTGGAAATTAAACAGTTCAGATCTATGAATATTGAGATCTCTGGGATACAATCTGGCTGATTTACTAAGGATGTAGTTACAACAAGTAGATAAAAAGGTTTCCCAGTGTAGCAATATAAATCTCGCATGCAGATCTACTGGTGCCAGAAGAACAGTCTTGTGCTATTACGCAATAAAATTTTAGTAAATATTTTACCATGTAACTGCGGATTACATGTGTTTTCTGGGTAAAACTGCTTCAAATGTGCTTCTTTTGCTATATCTTTTCCTTTATTTTTTCATGACTGATATTTCTGTCTCATTGGTCAAATAAATTGCACTCGTGACTGGTATTTGTTTGTCAAGTGACTTTTGCCTGTCATGTTATTGTTATTTGAACTGAGCAACTCTGTCTGGTTCATCTGTGTTCCAATTGTCCTAAGTAGATACCAACAGAAGTGGATCATGTATGAGTAATGGTATCACATTATTTAGAATTCCACACATGGTGTTTTTATTTATGTACTGCCAAAAAAGGATCATATATCAGTGGGAATATATAAGGCACTTATTACCAGGCAGCGGTTTTTTTTTTTTTGTATTTTCTTTCAATTAAAGGACTTTTATCAAGTGTCTATGTGTGGTTTTTATTTAACCCCTTCTGTGAAATAGTTGAAAAGGGCCCTAATGTACTTTGTAATACTTTCTTTTGGGGGTGCTGCACAGATCTGGTGGTTCCCTTATTCCAAAGTGGTATTATACAATTTGCGACTCATCCTCTACATCCCTTTTTCTGGAAGGATGTGATGATGTGTGATGAATGCTTGTTCAAGTGTGTGACTGGAAAAGAAGCAGTAACAAAGTCTTTTTATTTTGCCACTTTTATAAGACTACATTATACTGGTTTGTAATAGCATGTGCATTTCTTAAACAGTTCTGGTTACACACTTTTCACCAGACAGGAAGTAAGAGAAACTCTCCATCGCCAATACAGTACATATCAAATCTATCTCCACTTTGCACTTAATGGTGAAACCACAAACCCAATCAATAAGCAATTAATACAAGCAGCTATAATAAAAACCCTTAATAATAATATGCAAAAAGGTAGCCCTTATGTCCTGTATTTAATAAGGGTTAGTCCTATGCACATTATCACAACACAGTACATAGTGGAACAAATGTGTTAGTTGTCTCTTTCTATGTTGCACATTTTCACACCTTCTATTTTATATGCATTGCAGGACTCTATTAAGGAGATTTCATCTAAATTCCTGCTCTGGTTACACAGTCTTACCACTATAGAAGAGGTGGAAATGTGCAACAGGGAAAGAAACAGGGAATGCACTATTTTACCAAATTGTTTGTTTATTGTGAGCCAGAAAAAGAGAAAGCAATGCAAACTGAAGTTGACCCCTGAACCCTAATTTTCCCCATACACATGTTTGAATACTATATGGAGATTCAATATCCACAGCAGACTTTGGCAGACCAGAGAAACAATCATGCACCACCCACATAACTCATATAGGGTGTTTATGCAAGCCTTTAATGCCATTATTGCCTTCTGCCTGCAATATTTCAATTTTTTTAAACAGATCTTGTGAGGGACATCAAGATGGCTTCCTCCAGAAAACAAAATTATTACCATGTCTGTGATGCCAGCTTCATGAATATACTAACATGTTTCCCACAGAAACATTGTCTAATCAGTGCATATTAAATACATTTACAAATACACTATATATAGATAGCAAGCCATAAAAGCCAAAAAATCTATAGATTCTATCTGCATTAATATTAGCCTTGAACCTCATAGCATTCCTCTTCTCAACTTATATTCTGTTGATAACATTCTGCACCCCTTAATATTGGTGAAATATTAAATAATTATTTATTGCAAAACTCAGGCAGCAACATACAGTATATCATCTGTATATATACCGATATATACAATCCAATGAGAAGATTTTAATAATACAATTGATTCATAGTAGAAAACATCCAAAGTATTTCAGAGGCCAAACATACTCCCCCTTTAAACTGTTCCAAGCAGTAGATCACACTGTAAATGTATTTGTTATCTGCTTACTTGGGTCAATTTAAGCAAGTCAAGATTCCTAAGCCCTGGTGAAGGGGAGTGTGTTTGGCCCCCAAAACACATTGACTTTTTTATACTATGAATCAATGTTATGATTGAAGACCTTGAATTGTTAAACTTTGTTTAGTGTTCTCGTTGTATTGTATGAATGTAATTTCTTAAATTTGGGTCATTCCCTGTTACTGAGTAGAACCCCAGTTTTGTGGAGCACTGTTTAACCAGAGCCAGTGTGTCCAGTGACAATTTCAGTGACTCTTATTAAAACTAAAATTAGCATTTAATTTGTTCCCTTGTTTAAAAAATACAGATGACAGGGTATATACAATAAACATGCCTTACCAATGAACCATTTATGTCTCCTTGGGAAGAGTGGCTGAGACATGTTTATTGTTCTCTGAACTTCCTTGAATGTCCCATAGGCGACCATGGTATTGCACATTCAATGTCAATACAGATTGACAAAGTTACACGTGCAGCTTTGTGCATAATTGTGCACAATTACATTTACATGATATTTGTTTAATGATGTTTATTTTTTTGTCATACATGTTTAATGTGTAATATATGTTTAGAATAATACCTTGTTACAGCTGTTATATAGCTGAGGGCGGGGCCCCCCGGTGATGTAAATGGGTGGCCCCACCTTCCTCTGATGTCACGTGGTGTCAGAGGGGGGTGGGGGTCACCCATTTACGTCACCAGGTGGCCCCGCCCTCAGCTATAGAACAGCTGTCAATGAGAAGAAGCATCACTCTGCGGAAGCCTCCCATGGAGGCCGAGCTGTTGCAGTTTTTTTTTATTTTTTTGGTCCGTTGGGTGGCGTGAGATGGATCTACATCGCGGGATATTTTTATAATTTTTTTTTAAAATAAAGGACTTCTCCCAAAGTGTCTCCAATTACTTACTATTTTTGACTCTTTTTTTTGTGAATTGGAAGGGGTACAATGTACCCGTTACCAATTCAGATGGGGGGACCGGGATCTGGGGTGCCCTTGTTAAAGGGGAATTTCAGATTCCAATAAGCTCCCCCCCCACAGACCCCCACACCCACCCGGCAGGGGTTGTGGGGATGAGGCTATTGTATCATCAACATGGGGCAAGGTGCTTTGGGGGTGATTCCAAAGCATCCCCCCCATGTTGCGGGCATGTGGCCTGGTACAGTTCGGGGGGGTCGCTCTCTCGTCCCACCCTCTTTTCCTGCGGCCTTCTAGGTTGCGTGCTCGGATAAGGTTCTGGTATGGATTTTGGGGGGGACCCCTAGGCAATCACTGTGCACACAGCACTAATAATGTTTTCAGTACATGTTTACATTCTTTCGAGTCCTGATTAGAATTAGCCTGCCTATGTAACGCCCCTTGTTACCATAAACGTACAATTGTAATATTAATGTGATACCTACGTAATCATGTGCATAAAAACCTTCAATTGCGTCATAATAAAGCAGAACAGTTATTTGGAAAGATGCTGAGCGTATCTTTTGTGTCTGTTCCCTACTGCAGTAGTTATTATTAATTTGGAGCCACTAATCAATATGAGGATAGGAGTTGCCTATCATCAATTTAACCGAGTCAGCATGGCGAGCTTTGCCTTAGGAGGGGATTCCAGGTGACCCTGAGTATCTGAAATGAGGAGCTTGAGACGATCCGGGAATTTCTGATAATCAGCCGGCTGAGGTAAGCCTTTTGCTTACATTTGAGTTATCAGACTTCCTTGATCGGTAAGGCATTTTCGGGACAAAGGGTACCTATTTTCTATTTCCCCTTAATCGAACTGTATTGATTGGTGGTTATATGTTATGTTGTCCCTGTCTATTGTCCATTGGAGTGTTATAGATAAGAAAGGGAAGAATAGTACTGTTCACAGGTATATGTAGTACATCTGCTAGATAAAGTAGTTTAGAGGCAAGAGGGTATAGGCACACGTAGAGAAGAGAGAAGACTGGCCAGTCATTATGGGCATTGAATAAAGTAAGGGAATGAAGGGTAAGAGACCCTCAAAAATGCCCAGCACAAGAGGAGCGCTATATATGAACCGAAGGTGCGGTTCCGTCTATATTGAGCCCCTAGATTAATGGTTAAAGTGGACAGGGATCCACAATGGGTAACTGGGTTACCAAGGTCCACAGGGACTAAGAATCACGCAGAGTAAACAGCTAGAGAAACAGCTATCTATGTGAGCAGGATGGATCAAGGGTGACAATAACACTAGACAGAAAGGGACATTTTCACGTTAAGTTGTGGGATGAATTTGGGATCAGGCACTACAACTAGTAAAAGTCAGAAAAAGAGAAATGAGAGGTAAAACAGAATATTTTATATGTTGTCAGAGAGGGAAGATGGGATAATCACTCTGGCTGCCCATCTGATCATAGAAGCTAGATATAAAAGATATCTGAACAAAATAAGGAATGCAGAATTTATGCAGGGAAATATTAAAGAGTTAAAAGAAAGTGAGAGAATGATATGCATGTGTTGTGTACAAATGGAAAAATGTAAGCGATTTTAGAAAGATATTGGTGTATGTGTGTGCGAATGCTGGGACCTTTAGTTCTATTGCTTGTGTGTGTCATGTACGCAGATGTGACCCCCTCCTTTGTGCTCTCATGAACGAATGTGGCTGGGATGAGAGGTTAGTGATAAGCTGGAAGGACACCATGCCAATTCCAGTTTTTTAGACAAAACATGTGCCGGATTAACCAATCTAATGGTAAACAATGTGATCACAATTATTTTGAATCTGTTTTCCAAACATGGTAAAATGAAGGTTAAATTTTACCATGTATTACACAAATTTAATATCCTTTGATAGTGGAAACAGTGCATTTAAAAAAGGGAAATTAAGTAAAATTAAGTAATAATCAGTATTCATTTCTAATATGAGTTTAACAATGTTATTAATATAGATATATTGAAACTGGTTTAGACAACCTTTGGTTGGAAATGAAATCCAGGTTATTGGGGAAATTTGTAAAAATGGGATTAGTTTAGATTAAGATAACAATTTTGTAATTTTACATTTATAGAAAAAGCCCTTATTGAGAGAAAAAAAAGATTAAGATGAGGTTGTTATTTTGAATAAAGCTGCCATAATATTTAACAAAGCCAAGATGAATAGGATACATAAGAAGTTTTTCTACAAAAATGAAATTTCCAGGTTCTTGATAATAACTTGATGTGCGGTCCAAGATGTGAGAGTAATAATAAATAAAATTTAAATATAACAGACCCATCACATCAAGTCCACACACCCTGTTAGGATAGATGCCACCTGTAGCCAGTTGTTTTATAGTTTTTGATGCTTTCTGGTCCATCATACAGATTGTTGATCCTTTTGTTTTATTTATTTTTATTTTTGAAATCTAAAGCAGAATGTGTGGATTGTGAAATGATGTGCCCCTTTTTCTTGTAAGTACAGTGGTATAAGCAGAAGAATATTTTGGATTTATGGACATCTCTCCATGACCGCAGGGTATTGTTATCATTTATTATAATATTGCCAGGAAGAAGTTGTCTTTTGAAACATGAAACTGGAGTTCCTACACAAATAGCATGATAGAAAACAAGCCATTGTAATATATTTATGCAAGCTGGACCCAGTAATGAAGGGTTCATCCCGATATATCAGAGCTGTAGCTTTTATGCAAAGGTGCTATTAGACAAAGTTAGATATTGTTTTGGTCAATGGTCCGACATTCTGCGCAGCAAATATACAGATAACTAAATGTTTGTCTAATGACAGGTTTAAAATATGAGTTTGTTTATGTACAAATATAACAATGAAAAATGTGTACATTTGAATCCAGCCACCTTATTGCCTCTATTGGAGGAGGCTGGAGACAAAGGAAGACACGTGTGTTAAATTGATGTGGGAATCAGCTGCTGTGAGCCCAGTGCAGGACACACTCCCTGAAGACCCAGATATTTAATTTTTTGTAGATTTGAGTATGCAGTTTATCACCCAGGAGGATACTCTGTATTCAAAGTCATTGGATCCTTTTTCCTCAAGAAACAGAGCTCCATGTTTTAGCAAAGCCTGTGAGCTATAAAAAGAGTGTATATTTATATAGATAGTCAAGATATAGAGAGCTTTTGGTTCCATTTGAAGGGCCAGAAGTTTGTTTTTACCTCGGCAGGTAAACCAATAAAGCATGCCAAGTTAATTTGATTGGCTGTTTTCAGCCTTCCAGCTTCTTGCTAAGGTAGCCATATTAACTTTAACACATGGAAGCAGACCAGGTGACTAAGGATGCTGCATTTACAGCCCCAGACACTTGATGGGTCTGTGCAACTCACAGATTCCACCCTAGTTCTGGCCCAGTATAGCTGGGATTGATAATTAAACTTTAAGGACCCCAGAACGAGAAGAACAGGTGGTCCACAGGGGGCAACTTCTTATGAAACAGGACTTTGGAAAAGGTGATAATTTATGTCTGACAACTAGGGATGAGCTTCGTGTTCGAGTCGAACCCATGTTCGACTCGAACATCGGCTGTTCGACCGTCCGTCGAATTGCGAACGATATGGGCCGTTCGCGCCAAATTCGTGTGGCGCGTCACGGCCCATAATTCACTGCGGCATCGCAGTGCATTGCTGGCTGATGATTGGCCAAGCATGCACTATGACCCGCATGCTTGGCCAATCACAGCGCCGCCTGAACAGAGAGCCGTAATTGGCCAAAGCCAAGGAGGCTTTGGCCAATTATGGCTCAGGGGATTTAGTACACGCCCCACACTATATAAGGCCGCCTGCACGGCGGCCCTGTGTAGTGTGTGTTCCGGCGTTGAAAGAGATAGACAGAGAGACAGTGTTTGATTTGAGTTAGATAGATTAGGCAGAACAGTCAGTCAGTTAGCTGCACTTACAGTGTATTGTGTATATATATGCATCCCAGGTGTTGCATATATATATATACACTGTATTCAGTTTAGCTAGATCCGTTCCTGTTATCTTCTATCTAGACTATTTACATTCAGTGCAGTGTGTCCTGCTCACAGTGTTCAGCTAGATCCGTTCCTGCTATTTACATTCAGTACAGTGCTTCCTGCTCACAGTGTTCAGCTAGATCCGTTCCTGCTATTTACATTCAGTGCAGTGCGTGCTGCTCACAGTGTTCAGCTAGATCCGTTCCTGCTATTTACATTCAGTGCAGTGCGTGCTGCTCACAGTGTTCAGCTAGATCCGTTCCTGCTATTTACATTCAGTGCAGTGCGTCCTGCTCACAGTGTTCAGCTAGATCCGTTCCTGCTATTTACATTCAGTGCAGTGCGTCCTGCTCACAGTGTTCAGCTAGATCCGTTCCTGCTATTTACATTCAGTGCAGTGCGTGCTGCTCACAGTGTTCAGCTAGATCCGTTCCTGCTATTTACATTCAGTGCAGTGCGTCCTGCTCACAGTGTTCAGCTAGATCCGTTCCTGTTATCTTCCTACTGACAGGCAGGCTTGTCTGGTTACAGTATATAAAGCTACCTGAAGAAAATTACAGGTGTTCTTTTTGATCCTATTAGTACCACGGTCAGGCAGCTAGACTATTTACATTTAGTACAGTGTGTCCTGCTCACAGTGTTCAGCTAGATCCGTTCCTGTTATTTACATTCAGTGCAGTGTGTCCTGCTCACAGTGTTCAGCTAGATCCGTTCCTGCTATTTACATTCAGTACAGTGCGTGCTGCTCACAGTGTTCAGCTAGATCCGTTCCTGCTATATACATTTAGTGCAGTACGTCCTGCTCACAGTGTTCAGCTAGATCCGTTCCTGTTATCTTCCTACCGACAGGCAGGCTTGTCTGGTTACAGTATATAAAGCTACCTGAAGAAAATTACAGGTGTTCTTTTTGATCCTATTAGTACCACGGTCAGGCAGCTAGACTATTTACATTTAGTACAGTGTGTCCTGCTCACAGTGTTCAGCTAGATCCGTTCCTGTTATTTACATTCAGTGCAGTGCGTCCTGCTCACAGTGTTCAGCTAGATCCGTTCCTGCTATTTACATTCAGTGCAGTGCGTCCTGCTCACAGTGTTCAGCTAGATCCGTTCCTGCTATTTACATTCAGTGCAGTGCGTGCTGCTCACAGTGTTCAGCTAGATCCGTTCCTGCTATTTACATTCAGTGCAGTGCGTCCTGCTCACAGTGTTCAGCTAGATCCGTTCCTGTTATCTTTCTACTGACAGGCAGGCTTGTCTGGTTACAGTATATAAAGCTACCTAAAGAAAATTACAGGTGTTCTTTTTGATCCTATTAGTACCACGGTCAGGCAGCTAGACTATTTACATTTAGTACAGTGTGTACTGCTCACAGTGTTCAGCTAGATCCGTTCCTGTTATTTACATTCAGTGCAGTGTGTCCTGCTCACAGTGTTCAGCTAGATCCGTTCCTGCTATTTACATTCAGTACAGTGCGTCCTGCTCACAGTGTTCAGCTAGATCCGTTCCTGCTATTTACATTCAGTGCAGTGCGTGCTGCTCACAGTGTTCAGCTAGATCCGTTCCTGCTATATACATTTAGTGCAGTACGTCCTGCTCACAGTGTTCAGCTAGATCCGTTCCTGTTATCTTCCTACTGACAGGCAGGCTTGTCTGGTTACAGTATATAAAGCTACCTGAAGAAAATTACAGGTGTTCTATCCCAGCTTAGTGCAGCTACAGGCCATTAGTATGTCTGGAAGGCCAAGAAGGAGAGGCAGACAGTCACAAGCCAATAAGAGAGGGCAAGCAGGCTCTGTGTCTAGTGCTGGTCGTGGAGACGGTGCATCCTCATCAGCACGTGGCCATGGGACACGCTTGGCCTTTTTTTCGGCAGCTGGCCGTGTTGAGCCGCAACATGCGGAAGACTTGGTCGAGTGGATGACCAAGCCGTCCTCATCCTCCTCATCCTCTCTCACCCATGCCCAGGGTGCTTTGTCTGGCAAAGCAGCGGCCTCTTCCCTCAGCTCAATGTCATCAGTGACTCCTTCCCTAGCCCCACCATGTCCTCCTGAGGATTCCCTCGAACTGTTTGACCACAGTGTTGGGTACATGCTCCAGGAGGATGCCCAGCGTTTGGAAGGCTCTGATGATGATACTGAGCTCAATGAAGGCAGTAACATGAGCACGGACAGAGGGGGTGCCCAAGAAGGACAGCAATCTGGCAGTCATGCTCCCCCTGCTGCAGCATACTGCCAGGTTTGCTCCAGTGATGAGGAGGGAGGGGATGATGAGGTCACTGACTCAACGTGGGTGCCTGATAGGAGAGAGGAGGAGGAGGAGGAGGAGGAGGAGGAGGAGGAGGAGGAGGTGGCACATCACCAACTAGGCAGGATGCCCTCCAGGGGCCAGCCTAAGGGCAGCACATTGACTGCATCACACCCCAAAGCTCCACATGTGCAGGGCGCTGCAGTCTCTGCGCGTTATTCAAAAAGTTCTTTGGTGTGGGCCTTTTTTGAGACGAGTGCATCAGATCGCACCGCTGCTATTTGCAATATATGTCTCAAGCGTATCTCGCGTGGCCAAAACATCTCCCGCTTGGGTACCACATGCTTGACCAGACATATGTTGACCTGCCATGCAGTTCGTTGGCAAGCGTATCTAAAAGACCCACACCAAAGAACAAAGACGATCTCTCCTTGCTCCTCATCAGCTGAGATTTCCAACCCCACTAGACCTTCAGTCCTCTCTGCGACCTGCAGTGAGAGGAATGAAGGTGTAGAATTAGGTGTGTCACAGCCAAGTACTTATGGGCAATCTGCTTTTGGTACACCGACGTCAGATTGTACCAGGCAAATTTCCCTGCCCCAGCTGCTGCACCGCCGAAAGAAGTTTGCTCCCAGCCATCCACATGCCCAGCGGTTGAATGCTAGCTTGGCAAAATTGCTAGCACTTCAACTGCTGCCTTTTCAGTTGGTAGACTCTGCCCCCTTCCGTGAGTTTGTGGAATGTGCGGTTCCTCAGTGGCAGGTACCCAAACGCCACTTTTTCTCACGGAAGGCGATTCCGGCTCTCTACCGGCATGTGGAAGGCAATGTCCATGCCTCGCTGGACAGGGCGGTCAGCGGTAAGGTGCATATTACCGCTGACTCATGGTCCAGCAGGCATGGACAGGGACGTTACTTAAGTTTCACGGCGCATTGGGTGACTCTGCTGGCAGCTGGGAAGGATGCAGGACAAGGTGCAGTAGTGTTGGAGGTTGTTCCGCCACCACGCCTCCACCCCCTCCTCTTCTTCTTCCTCCATGGCCTCTTCCTCGGAACCAGCGGTGCTCCGTAGGCGTTCAAGGGGCTACGCAAGTACGCAGGCCAAAAGATGCCATGCGGTGCTTGAGCTGGTGTGCTTGGGGGACAGGAGCCACACTGGGGCAGAGGTTCTGTCAGCTCTGCAGGGGCAGGTTCAGAGGTGGTTGACGCCACGCCAACTTAAGGCAGGAATGGTGGTTTGCGACAATGGCACCAACCTCCTCTCTGCCCTCCGACAGGGACAACTGACCCATGTGCCCTGTTTGGCTCACGTCCTTAACTTGGTGGTGCAGCGGTTCTTGGGCAGGTACCCGGGCTTACAGGATGTCCTGAGGCAGGCCAGGAAAGTCTGTGTGCATTTCCGCCGGTCATATAATGCCAGTGCTCGGCTGACGGACCTCCAAAAGGAGTTTAACCTGCCCAAGAACCGCCTAATCTGTGACATGCCCACCAGGTGGAACTCGACGTTGGCCATGCTGCAGCGGCTGCACACGCAGCAGAGGGCCATCAATGAGTACCTGTGCGACTATGGCACCAGGACAGGGTCAGGGGACCTTGGTTTTTTTTCCCCACGCCAGTGGGCCATGATCAGGGATGCATGCACTGTCCTGTCACCATTCGAGGAGGCCACGAGGATGGTGAGCACTGACAGTGCATGCATCAGTGACACTGTCCCCCTTGTCCACCTGTTGGAGCACACGCTGCGTGGGATAATGGACAGGGCACTTGAGGCAGAACAGAGGCAGGAAGAGGAGGACTTCCTTAGCTCTCAAGGCCCCCTTTATCCAGACAGTGTTCCTGCGTGCCCGCCGATCACACAGGAAGAGGACGAGGAGGAGGAGGAGGAGGAGGAGGAAGATTGTGTCAGTATGGAGGTGGAGCCTGGCACTCAGCATCAGCAGTCTTTAAGGGATCAGTCCCAAGGAACACATGGACTTGTACGTGGCTGGGAGGAGGTGGCTGCGGACGTTGTTGTCCTTAGTGACCCAGAGGACTCCGGACCGAATGCCTCAGCAAACCTACGCTGCATGGCCTCCCTGATCCTGCAAAGCCTGCGTAAGGATCCTCGTATTCGTGGTATCAAGGAGAAGGACCAATACTGGCTGGCAACCCTCCTTGATCCACGTTACAAGGGTAAGGTTGCGGACCTTATCTTGCCATCGCAGAGGGAGCAGAGGATGAAACATCTTCGGGAGGCCTTGCAGAAAGGTCTGTGCAACGCGTTCCCAGAGACTGGGAGGTTACAAACTCCTGTTTCTGGACAACGTGTTGCTGAGGCTTCGGTCAGTCAAAGAAGGAGCGGTGGAGAAGGTGGCCGTCTGACCGATGCGTTCAGACAATTTTTTGGTCCGCAGCCCCAAGGTATGATCGGTTCCAGCAACCATCGCCAGCGTCTGTTTTACATGGTGCAGGAATACCTAGGGGCAAGATCAGACTTGGACACCTTTCCCACCGAAAATCCTCTGGGTTACTGGGTCTTGAGGATGGATCACTGGCCAGAGCTTGCACAGTATGCAATTGAGCTACTGGCCTGTCCTGCATCCAGCGTTCTTTCGGAACGCACATTCAGTGCTGCTGGAGGCGTGGTAACCGATCACAGGGTGCGTCTGTCCACCGACTCGGTCGATCGGCTGACCTTCATAAAAATGAATCAGTCTTGGATCACCACCAGCTACCAAGCACCTGATGCAGATGTAACCGAATAATTTTTTTTGAAATCTCAGATCCCTTCAAAG
The DNA here is from genome assembly GCA_037952925.1 of Lithobates clamitans. NCBI lineage: Eukaryota > Metazoa > Chordata > Amphibia > Anura > Ranidae > Lithobates > Lithobates clamitans. The sequence goes on along the minus strand of JBBGZY010000056.1, from coordinate 8,255,349 downwards.
ACTGCCTATGCTGATGCTGAGTGACTATCCCTGAGTAATTATCCTCTTCCTCCTCAATCATCACGCTGATAGCTTGTAAGAACATTTTTGGTTCTGGGCGCCACCACCAGTGCCTAAGGCACAATTTTTCAGCCCCTGTTTAACAGGGGCGTGTAATTACAATTTTTGATGTAATACTTTGCAGCAGGGCTCGTTCCTGCATTCCAACTAGAGTGTCTGTGAGGGGTTGCAGTGTTGTGGCACCAGCACCAGTGCCTAAGACCCAATTTTTCTGCCCCTGTCTAACAGGGGCGTGTAATTACAATTTTTGATGCAATACTTTGCAGCAGGGCTTGTTCCTGCATTCCAACTAGAGTGTCTGTGAGGGGTTGCAGTGTTGTGGCACCAGCACCAGTGCCTAAGACCCAATTTTTCTGCCCCTGTCTAACAGGGGCGTGTAATTACAATTTTTGATGCAATACTTTGCAGCAGGGCTTGTTCCTGCGTTTCAACTAGAGTGTCTGTGAGGGGTTGCAGTGTTGTGGCACCAGCACCAGTGCCTAAGACCCAATTTTTCAGCCCCTGTCTAACAGGGGCGTGTAATTACAATTTTTGATGCAATACTTTGCAGCAGGGCTTGTTCCTGCGTTTCAACTAGAGTGTCTGTGAGGGGTTGCAGTGTTGTGGCACCAGCACCAGTGCCTAAGGCCTAATTTTTCAGCTCCTGTTCAACAGGGGCATGTAATTACAATTCTTGATCTAATATTTCACAGCAGGGCCCTGTGAGGGCTTACAGTGTTTTGGCCACAGCAACACCTAAGGCCCAAATTTCTGCTGAGTATATAGGGCAGGACCCTACTTTCAAACATCTAACTTACAAACGACTCCTACTTGCAAACGGAAGGAGACAACAGGAAGTGAGATGAAATCTACCCCTAAGGAAGGGAAATTCTCTCCTGTAAGAGTTAATATGGGAAAACAATTTTTCCTTTCCACTGATGCTTTCCAATCCTTGTTCCACAAAAAAACCCAAATTTTCAAAAAACATTTTTCATTGGGACAAAAAAGTGAGGTGAAATCTTCTGAAGAGGAGGAAAGACGCAAAACAAATGTCACAGGGGTGATAACCCTTCCCTATGTTTTCCAAAAAGCTTAGAAAAGATTTTTTGGCTGGAGCTAAACACATTAAAAATGTTCAAAATTACAAACAGATTCTACTTAACAACAAACCTACAGTCCCTGTCTTGTTTGCACCGCCTGTATACTGCTGTTCAGAGTATATAGGGACCTTTCCTTATTTTAATTTGGGTGCGGGGTTCCCCTTAATATCCATACAAGACCCAAAGGGCCTGGTAATGGACTGGGGGGTACCCATGCCGTTTGTCTCACTGATTTTCATCCATATTGCCATGACCCGACATGACATTAAACCCGCAAGCAGTTTTAAATGAGATTTTTTCCTTTAAAAATGACATTTGGTGCAGGGACTGTTCTAAACATGGGAAACACGCGTCACTTTACAGGCATACTATAGACACCCCCCAGGTACGATATTTAAAGGAATATTTCACTTTTTTTTTTTTACTTTAAGCATCATTAAAATCACTGCTCCCGAAAAAACGGCCGTTTTTAAAAGTTTTTTTTGCATTGATACATGTCCCCTGGGGTAGGACCCGGGTCCCCAAACCCTTTTTAGGACAATACCATGCAAATTAGCCTTTAAAATGAGCACTTTTGATTTCGAACGTTCGAGTCCCATAGACGTCAATGGGGTTCTAACGTTCGTGCGAACTTGCGGTCCGTTCGCGGGTTCTGGTGCGAACCGAACCGGGGGGTGTTCGGCTCATCCCTACTGACAACCACTTTTTTCCCTCGAGCTTGACACATGGACCGTGTCATCAGTCACAAGCAGTTATGGCTGCCTTAGTAAATGAGTGTGGGATAGAGCCAGGGTTCTCCACAGTTGTTTTTATAACATACCACTTCTTGTTTTACCTGTTACCAAAGGTGTTACCAAAAGCTGAACATCCCTTCCAGAGATTACAAAAAGATATATCCAGATGCCCAAGTCAGGATCTTACAAGTATGCATTTTGTCTGTATAGACATGTTTTTTGGATGTCCAGTGGCAAATGCTACTGCAAAGGCCACAGTAAAAAGTGTTATCAGAAGTAGTTTGTAAGTACAGAGTGCAGAATCTACAGAGAGTAACAGAGGAAATCATTTTTTATAGGAGAGTCCTTACTAGAAGTTTTGAGGTTTTATTTTTACACCCCCCACTGTCTACAATGTAGTGGACAAAGTAGAGTAAGAAACTAGAAAACTTTTGCTTGAATGTTTTCTTATATTTTATGAAGCCCCTAAGGGGGATGTTGGACTCTCTTCCTATGGGATTTGGTTTGGGAGTGTGTCACTCACTTGCTTATATTTTGTCTCAGCAGCTGAAGTCCTCCATTTGGATCTCACAGAGAATGTTGCTGATCTTTTAAGGTTTTTTGACAAACTCATTTATGTGTTTTCTCCCCAATTCCAGATCCTAAAAGTTTGGAAGGACCTAAAACTAAAGCCAGGTGACTTATGGATTGTCAAGAGACATTTATATATAAGGAAATGTTTGGAGACTCAATACAGCATCTATTTAATGTACAGTTTTTGCAAAACTTGAAGGAAAAGCCACCTGGATCCACACCAGACACTGCAAAAATGACTAAATTAAAGAAATCTCTGTGTTTGATTTGTTTCCCTCTTGTGATAACAGTCTAGGGTACTTTTTGATTCAATTACTTTAATTGTAAGGGATATATATATATATATATATATATATATATATATATATATATATATATATATATATATATATATATATATATATATATATATAAATATATATATATATATATATATATATATATATATATATATATATATATATATTGTAATATAATATATAATATATAATATATATATATATATATATATATATATTTGAAAAGTAGTTCATGTTGAAGTCATATTTGTCTTTTGTACATTTTGCATTTTATGTAGAATTGTCTGTGTTTACATATGCTGATAAGTCAGCATGCCCACAATTCAGCTAGAAGGCCATTCTGGCCACAGGAGTGTACAGCCAGTACTCTGTAAATATGTCTTATCAATCATTTGTTTTTCACAATGAAAAGTCATTTGGTAATGAAAAAAGTTGCTCAGCTATTATTTTCTCCACAATGGAGTTTTTGCCTCTTTGGCCAGGACTACCTCCACCTAAGCGTGTGGAGGTTCCAGGTTAAAGGTTATAGCAGGTATGGTTAGTGATCAAAATATTGATCAAAAGAGGGGAGACTGTAATGGAAATGTGTAAGTTCTGTATATAATTGTATTGTATTTTGTAAGTATTGCACACTGCCCTCACTGTGCACACAGCACTAATAATGTTTTCAGTACATGTTTACATTCTTTTGAGTCCTGATTAGAATTAGCCTGCCTATGTAACGCCCCCTGTTACCATAAACGTACAATTGTAATATTAATGTGATACCTACGTAATCATGTGCATAAAAACCTTCGATTGCGTCATAATAAAGCAGAACAGTTATTTGGAAAGATGCTGAGCGTATCTTTTGTGTCTGTTCCCTACTGCAGTAGTTATTATTAATTTGGAACCACTAATCAATATGAGGATAGGAGTTGCCTATCATCAATTTAACCGAGTCAGCACCTTGTTCCACAAAAGTACTGCTGGCAATACGGTGCTTGATGCAGCGAGCTTTCATCCATCATCACTCATAAACTCAATCCCTTACGGGCAATATTTGCAACTTCATCTCAACTGCTCTACTGACGCACTTTTCAAAGAAGAGGCCGGGCTCCTTCAGTGCCGCCTTCTGTCACGTGGCTACAGTAGATCTTGCCTAGAGAAGGCATACAACAAAACAATAACACAATCTCTGTCTACTTTGTTGCACAAACCCCAATCTCGCGACCCCACTGCTTTGAATCTTACTCGCATTATTATGCATTTTTCATGCCAATATGTAGGCATTAGAAACATCTTGCAAAAGCATTGGAGCATTCTAACAGACGACCCCAAATTAAAAACCCTTCTTCCAAAACAACCATCAATAACCTTTAGGAGGGCCACCTCCCTTAAAGATATGTTTTTTCAAAGTGAATTCAAAGATCAGCAAAAAAGATTCAAACACTGTTATACCCCTGGCTCATTTCCTCATGGTCACTGTACATTTTGCCCACTTATAAGGAAAGCCAAAACATTTAGTCTCCCCAATGGAGAAATTTTCAAACCATCCCACTTCATGAATTTCCAAACCCATGGGGTGGTATACTGATTCCTCACGTGCCGGTCTGCTTTTCTTTTCTTTACAATTTTTGCTCCTGACATTACCCCCCTCTGAGGGGGGCCCCCAGACCCTTAAAGAATGTATTGTGGAGAACAGCGGCACTCATCTGAGTGCAGTATATTAAAATGATTAATGATGAATTTATTAAGATAAAAAATTAAAATAAGAATTAACTCACATGGTAAGGGTTAAAATGGCTAGTCACAAGGGGGGGGCTCGCTGTGTAGCCCTGATCCAGATAGCCGGCGGTGTGGGGTGCTGCTGTCTCGCTAGGGCCCACTAACAGGCCAGGTTTTATGTATTACCTTGGGGAGATTCAGACTAGAATACTGCAATCACTGAGCAGCAAATGATATCACATGTGATGTATTTCAGTTATCATGCAAACCTGGCCTGTTAGTGGGTCCTGAGGACAGGGTTGATAACCACTGATCTAAAGGATGGATTGAACTTCTTAGACAGGTTTGAGTGGATGTAGTAGCAGAAGGGTGAGGCCAGGTTACAGAAAGTCCCAAATTGGAAAAAGCAGGAGGCTCAATTGGCACGGGCTGGACAAGAATAACTGGCGCAGAGGCTGACTGGACCACATTGGCAGGTGTCATGTCTGACTGGACCGCACCTGCAGGTGTCGAGACTGACTGGACCATGTCGGCAGGTGTAGAGACTACAGCACAGGCAATGGTAGGGGTAATCCAGAGGGCTTGACTTCTGAGGGCCTAGAGTGAGCACAGGTTTTGCAAGTTTTTACATAGGAACAGGAGTCCTTATGAAGAGAGGGCCACAAAAGCCCACAAGAAACCAAAGAAATGTTCTAGTAATCCCTGGGTGCCTGACCGTCTTAGTGACACGTGCTTCTGAAAGTACTTTAAGCCTAAGGTGGAGGGGAAGAAACAACTTTCCAGAGAGTATATTGGGCGGAAACACAAGAATGAGCCTTTAAAACAGAGTCCAAAAGGTCAGAAGAAAAGGCCCCCATTACTTGTGCTGGAGGTAAGATATTGTGAAACTTATAAGAAGTTTTAAAACAGAGATCAAGGCTGCGAGACAGCGGGTAAGTTTCGCTTCTAGGAGAAAAAGATTCATCATAAAGTAAACCTAAGGCCTTGAAAAAAGCTGCAACTGACCCTTTGGCTGGGTAATCTGTGGGGAGACTAAAAGCCCAAGACTGGGGATCCCCCTGCAACCATGTAATAATCAGGTCAACCCGCTGTGCCTTGGAACCAGTGGAGTGTGGCTTAAGCTTAAAGTATAGCATACAACTATTTTTAAAGTTGGAAAACATATGGGGTTACCAGAAAAATGATCAGGTGGGTTAACTTTGGGCTCTGGCTCCTGTGTTACTGCTGGAGGTGCTTTTTGTAAAGACCGTTCCTGGACTTGGCGTGTCAATTTGCAAATTTCCTCTGCAAATAAACGAGCCTGTGTAGAGTCCATCTTCACAGAAAACGTTTTTCTTGTTAAAGGCTTGTGATAATGTCACATCTATCCAAATACAGGTGGTCAGACACTATAGCTGTCTACTGTGTTCTTCACCTATAGCAGCCCCTTTTCCATAAGGCAAGCAGGCCTACAGATACTCAGTTGCCCCCAGGTCTTATACACAATACTATAGTGCTTGGCTACCACGCCAGGGCAGGTGCAAACTGAACAAAGCAAACAGGTACTTGCGATAAGCAGACTGGTAGCGTGGTTCTATAACAGTCCAGGTAAAAGGAAGGCTGAGTTCAGGGGATAAGCCAAAATCCGATCCAAGGTCATACACAGGGAAATCCAATCTATCAGAGCAGGGCAGACAGACAGGGGGCTTGATCAGGAATAACACATGTATCACTCTCTATCACAAGCATGCTAGTGAGTGTTTGGCTGGCTTATAACAGGTTTGGTTTCAACCCAGAGACTGGCCACATTAATTACCTTGCAGGTGGATAGACAGACCAGACCAGAGTGCCATAGCCAAAACCCGGATGCTGAAATAAGGAGCAGGAGCACTATATGCTCCTGACAGAGGGGCATTTTGAATATAAAGAAAGAAAAAAGAATATATATATGTGTATGTGTAAACCACATTCATAAATATTCTCGTGCTTATGGTGTAAGTGAAAAAAATATTTTAACCAGTTGCCGACCGCCAATATACGCTGGCACAATGGCGTGGTGTACCTGAACATCCCCTTTAAGTCCCGGGGATAGCAGGCACATGTGCGATGTCCGCCGGTATCCTGGCGATCGTGTCACGGTGCCTCAGAATGGGGAAGTGCCTATGTAAATAAGGCATTTCCCCGTTCTGGCTTATGTCATGACAGAGATCACTGTTCTCTGTCATCGAGAGCAGTGATCGCTGTTATGTAACTTGAAGCCCATCCCCCCCACAGTTAGAATCACTCCCTAGGACACACTTAACCCCTTCATCGCCCCCTGGTGGTTAACCCCTTCATTGCCAGTGTCATTTACACAGTAATCAATGCATTTTTATAGAACTGATCACTGTATAAATGACAATGGTCCCAAAATAGTGTCAAAAATGTCCGATGTGTCTGCCATAATGTCGCAGTCCCGATAAAAATCGGAGATCGCCACCATTACTAATTAAAAAAAAAGAATAATAAAAATGCCATAAAACTAGCCCCTATTTTGTAGATGCTATAACTTTTGCGCAAACCAATCAATATACACTTATTGCAATTTTTTTTACCAAAAATATGTAGAAGAATACATATCACTACACTAAGGAAAAAAAAATTTTAACATATTTTTGGGGGATATTTATTATAGCAAAAAGTAAAAAATAATGTGTTTTTTTCAAAATTGACGCTATTTTTTGTTTATAACGCAAGAAATAAAAACCTGCAGAGGTGATCAAATACCACCAAAAGAAAGCTCTGCTTGTGAGAAAAAAAGAATGTTAATTTTGTTTGGGTGCAACGTCGCACGACCATGCAATTGTCAGTTAAAGCGACGTAGTGCCAAATCGCAAAAAGTGCTCTGGTCAGGAAGGGGGTAAAGTCTTCCGGGGCTGAAGCGGTTAAAGTGGGTTGCTGCTCTAGAAGGTGCTGTGCCTTTAAATAGTGATAAAGGGTTTCGAAAGAACACTACCCTATATGGGTTCTTTAAATTACCTCGTGTTTGAAGCAAAAACAATATCAATCAACCATGAATGATTAATACAAATAAATCAAATACAATTCATCATAATTCACATAAAGTCCATTATCTGAAATCATCTTATTAGTGCAATAAAGGTCCATTGTGTTAAAGTGCCAAGTGCTGTAAACTGAAATGCGGTGCAAATCGTGCTCCCCTTCTGTGTGCCCACTCACTCACTAGCTGCTATGGACTCCCAATGACAGGAGTCCTATGTGCTTGTGCAAATATCCTAGTTCTGCTGAGCTTTGTAGTCCTCCTTTGTCACTCCAACTGCTATGGACTCCCAATGACAGGATTCATATGCGCTTCTGCAAATATCCTGGGTCTGCTGAGCTTTGTAGTCCTCCTTCGTCACTCCTTCATTTTTGGGTAATGGGATGCTCATACATTGTGTAAATAAATGTGGGAGGGGCAAAATGCATCAGTGACTGCGGATGGTGACATCATTTCCGGCCGGTGAGAGGCAGGTAGTTGTGGACTTTCAGTTCAGGTTTTATGTTTATTTTTTCCTATACCATGTGAGTGGATATGTTTTTTATTTTAAAATAAAATTACGCTATGTGGATCTTTCTCCCCATTAGTGACTGAAATCATTCATGTTTCTGTATGCAAAGGCTTGATATCTTATATATGGTATTGCTCTCCTCCATTCAGGATTATGCCTTGTTGAAGTGTAGAGCACAATGAACTGAGGATGTGGGGAAATAGATGGGGATCAATGGGATATGGCCGTGGAGTTATTTCTCCTTTCTTCTCTATTGGCTTTGCACAAGCTCTCATGATTATTTATTCTTCACTGGGCTTACCAAAAATCTGCCAGATTGTTTGATTGGTGTAGGATAGTGACTTTATACACATGATCCGGCATTGCCCAAAACTCACATGATATTGGGTGGAAGTTTTGCAAATTATTTCTTCACTTGCCCAAGTTCCCATTCCTAATGATCCATTAGTGTGTTTACTAGGGGCATTAGATGCAGAATTATATCAACTGGGTCCTTATATTATGATCATTCACCTTTTGTATCTAGTCAGAAAGCTAATTGCTAGATATTGGATGTCCTCTACGACACCTGCTAGGAAACAGTGGGTAGATTATGGTAACTTTCTTCTACTGAGGAACAGCTTACCTACTGCCATCATAATGCTCTGCCTAAATTTGATCTCATCTGGCAGAGCTGGTTAGGCACTCATGGATTGGCCCCATTGCGGTTGGTGATGAGTGGGCTCCTACAGATATGAGTGTTGATGGTTTTCCTATTAATAGATGTAATGTTTGTGTACAGACCAGTTGTTTTTACTGCTCTGAAATTGATTATGTCTTTATGCTGTGAAATGAAAAATGTATTATTCTACAGAAAAGAACAACTATCTGTTTAATTTGACTGTTTACTTATGTACGTTCCTATCAGAACAGTTTTTTCTTTTTTATTTGATCTCTGTGACTCCTGTGATATGTGGAAAAATCTGTATTGTTTTGTTCTTTACTCTTTAATATCAATACAAGAGTTTGAATTAAAAAAATAAAAATATATTTGGAATTTTTTCTTTTAGGAAAATGGGCTAATGTTTTTTTTTATTCTCCTCTTGCTGCTTATGATGTATACTGTAATCTGTAATAAAGGATAAGTCATATTTCACATTCTTTCCTTTATGTTTACTATCTGCTGACAAAGAAGTCCTATCTGTTGCTAAAACTTTCAATTTATTCAAAACTTTTCGTAGGGGTTTTACTTTGTTCCTTGAAATCAACTTTTTTTTTTTTTTACAATTCCTCTTCATTCTCATTAACTTACCATTTGAAACACTGCAGATCCACCTAGGGTGATGGGAACTTCTGGTAGACATATACCTATTCCCATATTTTAACCACTTAATGGCCAAGCCTCTTTCTAAGATTTGTTGTTTAAAAGTTAAAAACATTTTTTTTGCTAGAAAATTACTTAGAACCCCAAAACATTATACATTTTTTCTAACACCCTAGAGAATAAAATGGTGGCCATTGCAATACTGTCACACCGTATTTGCGCAGCAGTCTTACAAGCGCACTTTTTTTGGAAAAAATACACTTTTTTGAATTCAAAAATAAGGAAACAGTAGAGTTATACCAAGTTTTTTTTATACTGGGAAAGATAATATTACGCCAAGTAAATTGATACCCAACATGTCACGCTTCAAAATTGCGCCCACTCTTGGAATGGCGACAAACTTTTACCCTTAAAAATCTTCATAGGAGACGTTTAAAAATTCTACAGGTTTTGCATGTTTTGAGTTACAGAGGAGGTCTAGGGCTAAAATTATTGCTCTCTACCGATCATAGCAATACCTCACATGTCTGGTTTGAACACTGTTTTCATATGTGGGCACTGCTCACGTATGCGTTTGCTTCTGCACGCGAGCTTGGCGGGACAGGGCGCATTTAAAATTTTTTAATCTTTTTTTAAATTTATTTTACCTTTTTTTTTATTTTTACGCTGTTCTTTTTTAAAAGATGGTGTCACTTTTATTCCTATTTCAAGGAATGTAAACATCCCTTGTAATAGAAAAAAAAAGCATGACAGGACCTCTTAACCACCTCAGTACAATGCACTTACACCCCCTTCCTGCCCAGACCAATTTTCAGCTTTCAGCGCTCTCACACCTTGTATGACAATTACTCAGTCATGCAACACTGTAACCCATATGAAATTTGTGTCCTTTTTTTCACACAAATAGAGCTTTCTTTTGGCGGTATTTAATCACTAGTTTTTTTTTAATTTTTTTGTGCTATAAATAAAAAAAGACCGTAAATTTTGTGAAGAAAATGTCTTTTTCTTTGTTTCTGTCATAAAATTTTGCTAATTAGTAATTTTTCTTCATAAATTTTGGCCAAAATTTATACTGCTGTATATCTTTGGTAAAAATAACCCAACTTAGTGTATATTATTTGGTCTTTGTGAAAGTTATAGAGACTATAAACTATGGTGCCAATCACTGAAAATTTATCACATCTGATCAGGCCTTCAGTACATCAGGTGTATCTCCATTCTTGAGACACTAACAAGTCAGGAAAGTACAAATAATAAAAAACAACTCAGCGCTAACACATGAACAATATAGAATAAATGCAAGCAAGCACAAAGGCAAATTCAACAAAAAACCTCAAAAGAACATATAAAAAATGAAAGTGCTGCGCAAATAAATTGTCCGTTCAATAATTGTAGGTAGGAGATGAGATCACCAGTGGATAGTCAAACGCCTAGGATAAATCAGAGGTGACTGAAATCCCTTCACCATATAAGGATGGCCCCTCACCTGCAATCTTCGACCTGAAACAGGTCACACAGCATGTAAACAATGAATAAGGTAAGCTGGAACAGGCGATAATGACTTCCCATCAAGTATTACCACTCTCATCAGATGGCATAGGTGAAATCAGATCTGTTGGATCTCAAATGATAGGGATCAGAAGTGCTTGTGCATTAGCCTGCCGGCAGGTGAACTCGCAGTGATTGACTATCCACTGGTGATCTCATCTCCTACCTACAATTATTGAACGGACAATTTATTTGCGCAGCACTTTCATTTTTTATAGGAAAGTACAAATACCTCCCAAATGACCCCTTTTTAGAAAGTAGACATTCCAAGGTATTACGTAAGTAGCATGGTAAGTTTTTTTAAGTTGTAATTTTTTCCACAATTCTTTTCAAAATGAAGATTTTTTTTTACAAAATTGTCATATTATCAGGTTATTTCTCACACACAGCATATGCATACAACAAATTACACCCCAAAATACATTCTGCTACTCTTCCCGAGTATAGTGATACAACATGTGTGAGACTTTTACACAGCCTGGCCACATACAGAGGACCAACATTGAAGTAGCACCTTCAGACCTACAAGCATAAATGACACATCTCATTTCTCAATCACCTATTACACTTTTGAAGGCCCTGGAGCATCAGGACAATGGAATTGCCCACAAAATTAGCCCATTTTGGAAAGCAAACACCCCAACGTATAATCTATGAGGCATAATGAGTCTTTTGTACGGTTTATTTTTTTACAGAAGTTTTTGGAAAATGTGGAAAAAAATTAAAACAAATTTTTTATTTACACAAAATTGTCAATTTATAAGATATTTCTGACACATAGCATGTATATAGCAAAGATTACACCCCAAAATACATTCTCTTCCGAGTGTGGCGATACCACATGTGTAAGACTTATACACAGCCTGGCCACATACAGAGGCCCAACATTGAAGTAGTACCTTTAGGCATTCTAGGAGCATAAATTACACATCTCATTTCATTCCTACCTATCACACTTTTGAAGGTCCTTGAGCACCAGGACAGTGCAATTACCCACAAAATGACCCCATTTTGAAAAGCAAACACCCCAACGTATATTTTATAAGGCATGGACTGCAAGTAGGTACCCGGATACTCTGATGGGCTGCAGATAGATACTCAGCTACTCTGATGGCCTGGTGACAGGTACTCGGGTACTCTGATGGCCTGGTGACAGGTACTTGGGCACTCATATGGACTGTGACAGGTACTCTGGTACTCAGATGGACTGTAACAGGTACTCATATGGACTGTGACAGGTACTTTGATGGGTGGTGACAGGTACTTTGATGGGTGGTGACAGTTCCTCTTTATTGGGGGGCAATCAGTGTGATTGGTGTACACTGTAAGTGGTAAAGAGCGTTACCGCAATCTCCTTCTTACACACGATCTGTGTGAGAGGAGGAGAACCTGGTAACATCTTGTTACCACTCTATGATTACATTTAGTGATCGGCTATGAAAGGATCACAGTAGATCACAGTAGATCACGTGGTAAACAGCCACCGGCCAATGGCTGTTTACCAGTGTCAGTGACGAGCAGTGTTCCCGGGAACACGCTGTCACCGCCGTGCTTGTGCAGTGTGCTCGCGAGCGCACATGCGCCATGCAAAGTGGGGCGGTATCATCTGTGATTGGCCGTGGCTTCATCACAGTCGAGCACGTGGTAAACAGACATGCTCAATGGATGCACAGGAACAGGGATGCACGCACATGATCACACGCATACCCTGTTTAAATGAACGGATATCATATGACACCCTCCCAGAATGAGAGCCATGCTGCCTGGTTAAATATGAGCTCTGAGGTCAAAAAGACTAAAATGCCAAAAAAAAAAAAATTAAATGTCATTTAAAAAAAAAATGTTGCTTTAAGAGCTATGGACAGAGCTTCCGCCCTGCAATGGTATGGAGACGGGTGGGGGCCATCTTCCCCTCACTCATCTCCATACCATGCCAGGAAGAGGACCCGATCGCCTCCGCCACTACCGACGGCTCCAGTAAGCGGCAGAGGGGCCCTCTCCCCGTCACCGATAAAAGTGATCTCGTGATGAATCCGCTGCAGAGACCACTTTTATCAGAAACCGGACTGCTCACTGAAAAAGAGGATACCGGGGTTATGGTAGCTAGCTGCTGCCAAGACAATGATATCCCTCTCCGTATATTGGCGTGAGCCCATCCGGAAGTGGTTAAAATCTGAATGTAGACAGCGAATGGGCTCTGTTTTATGTATAGTGCTTCAAATTGTGGAAGGATACATAATAAAAAAAACACCAATTCTTTCCAAAACTTCGTCGTCTTTTCTTTTTTTTTTCTCTCTTTCCCTAGTCTTTTTGTCTTTTCTCTCTACTTTTTACTCTTGTTCTACAGGTATAACTTTGTCTTAAACTGGTCGCATATCTCAGGTGCAACTGAGCTCTAAGCAATGTCCTGAGGAGAACTAATTTTATCTCCCACCTGGCTCACAGTTATGGTCTTCCCCAATATAGTGTTCGCCCATTTGAACATGAGCAATGGGTGAGCAGCCCTTTCCAGGGAGAAGTCACCCCTCGATTTCCGACACAGCTATATCCCATAAGGGGTGATGGGATTGAGGAGTTCTCTCCCTCTTCAGGAACTGGCAAAGGCTTTTGTAGGGGCATGGTGAGCACATAGGACCCAGTAAACTTTTATATATGTTGAACTCTTTTTTTATAATGTATCACACCTGATGTTTAATGCTCGTTTAAACTGTAACTTTTTTACAATACTCTTGCTTATACCTCAATAAAAATCTATTGAAAGTAAAAAAAACACCAATTCTAGCCATATGGATCATAAATTCTATGCCTGGATTCATGTTGAAAATATCTTTCAATATGAATAAAAATATGGACTATATGCAATAAAAACTAAACCACATTAAATACTTTATGGTTAATCAGTGGACCACAGTACAGAGTTGACCTCTGTGAACCAGAGAAAACCTCCTCCTATGCTATAGAGTTTAGGGAACAGGAAGTTGTTTTAACCACTTCCCACCCGGCCACTGCACATAAACGGCCGGGTGGGCTCTCTCTCCTTCTGAGTGGATGTTCAGGAAGGTCCCTCAAAAGGAGCGCCCACCCAGCGGCGCGATACCGATCCACTAGTGTCACCTGGACACGGCGCATCTCTGATCAGCAGGAGGGCTCTGTGATTGGCCCTCCTGATCACATGACGGCCGTGTCCAACCACAGCCATGTGATGTAAATAGAGAGCCGGTTGCTAGGCGATCGGCTCTCCTCTCCTCGCACAGAAGAGGAGAGCAGATCACTGCAGCCGGCTGGTGATCAGTGAGTATGAGCTGTTTTTTACAGCTTTTTACACACTAATCACCAGTGTAAAACACACATGTAAAACAAGTACACAATATAAAACACACATGTCCCCAAAACACATGTCCCCACACACATGTGCCCACATAGTAAAAACACCTGTCCCCCACAGATTTAACAGTAAAATCACATGTCCCAATGATTATCTGCACGCATATGTCTGTGATCACCTGCGCACATCTGTACATGATCATCTGCGTACATATGTCCGTGATCACACAAACCAATTATTATACACTTAACAGGATTTTTTTTTACCAAAGACATGTAGCAGAATACATTTTGGCTTAAATTTTTTGACAAAATTTGATTTCATTGGATTTCTTTTAAAATAGAAAGAAGAAAATATTGTTTTTTTCCAAATTTCTGCTCTTTTTTCGCTTATATTGCAAAAAATAAAAAATGGAGTCGTGAATAAATACCACTAGAAGAAAGCTCTATTTATGCAAACAAAATTATAAAAATTTAATTTGGGTACAGCGTAGCATGACCGCGCAATTGTCATTGAAAGTCTGACAGCGCTGAAAATTGATCTGGGAAGGAAGGGGGTGAAAGTGCCCAGTATTGATGTGGTTAAAGTCTTGTCCAAGGGTGACTAAACTGCTTTCCGTAGATACAGAAGATGAGTGAACATTTTCGTTCTAGGGCAGAAAGTGCGTTACTAGCAAGATCCCCAAGTAAAAATATAGGAAATGATGCCTGATAAAAAAAAATAAACTTAATGCAACCACCACACTGAAGACCACGGAAAAATATTTTCTGTTTTTGGGTTTATATACATTTTAATATGCATTTTTATTTTGCATATTCAATATCTATCTCATATCTCATAAAGTGACTCTCTCTACTCTGATAAGGTACGTTAGTCCTAATGAAACATATAATGGTTTTCAATCAAATAACTGGGTTGTCAGTCTCATTGAATATTGATGCATTATAACTCTAAAACATAATGATTCTGATGATTTATGTATTATTTTTATACTCCTACACCGATCACATGCCTCACTTTAACAGCTTTAACTTGACATTCCATCTGTCTTTATTAACACCTAAAGGTGCAGATGTACTGATAATGTAAGAGTAACAATTGAGTTAGATGATAACCATAGAATGATCATCATTTTAATGGTTTGTTGTGTGTAATAAATATTTATGTTTATTAATTTAAATTCAGCCATATCATGTACATGTTTCTTCTTTTTGGAATATAATTTGTGCATACATAGAATATAAAGAATTAAACATATAATGGATATTCATACATAATAATATATATATTATTTTCCACATCTGTTAACTGAAGTCATGTTACTAGAGATATGACTGTTTCGTAAACCTTTACATCTACACGCATATAACCTGGTAATAGGGGTACAGAAACTTGAGTGAAAGCTTGATCACAGCAAAAGAAATATTCTTTTGAAAAATAGTGAGACAGGTAGGACATATAACAAACATATACTGTATATGTGCCAGGATATATCCAACAGTTGCCAATTCAGTTGTGTGCAGGGACCCTCCTAGTGTTGTTCTGAAAGATTCATTTTAACCTCAAGTGTCTACATTAATATAAGACTAGCTCCCGTAAAACTGAGTGGCACTGATTGGTAGGCAGCTATCACTAACGTAATCAAATTAGACTTGTTCTTTATGGGCTTGATACTTTCAAATATTATTTGCTACCATGTCTTCAAACCTTTCCATGTTAATGAGCTAATTGCTGAGAATTTTGAAAGAAAAATGTAAAATGCACAAATGTTATAGGGCTCCCCCAGGTTAATTTCTGCACCACAAAAGTTGGTCATCACTATTGTTTATGTGAACAGATTTAAGCTTTGAAGCTGGTATTTGGAGACAACAGTGAGTATGCTATAATGGTTTAGATAATCTATGCACCAATCTGGAAGTTGGTTGTCTTTATTTAGCATATAATCTGAAACTAGAGCTGGCCATCAAATTTTGGTCTGGTCAGGAGGGACAGGGTGAATTTTGTTTAGTGTGTAGCTGTCCCTGCTCAATAGAAGTCAAACGTTTGATCAGCATCTGTCAAAGGGACATGCTGGAAAACTTTTCTCAATCAGCGGCTGCAGCCAATCAGCTGGATTCTGACAGCTGTAGGTACCGCTGTCAGAATACAATGTCCTGACAGAAGGGAATCTTCCATCCACCTTGGTTATGTGGATATATAAATCAGTTAATTTTCTTTGTTCAGACTGCTGGCAGACTAAACAAAAAAAAAAAAGAAAAAAATAGCAGTGTATGGCTAGCCTACCTGAATCCACCCTGGCATTTATTTCACATTCAATTCAATTACATTTCCAGATGCTCAGAAGCAAACACAGAAACAGATATATAACTACCAGATAGTTAAAGCACACATATGTCTAAAGGCGGGCACACATGGGCTTAATGTCGGGAGACAGTTTTTTTTGTGTGTACCAGGCTTAAGAGATACTAATTTACAGTACATAACTATTTACATCTGACAGTGGATATTTTACATTAACCTCATATTGTAAGGCTAACCATACAAGTTAAGATTTTAGTAAAAATCAATAGATTCCTCCATTCACACTAAACAGTGTGAATGAAGGGATACCCATTTCAGCTGTTATACTGGCTGAAGTCACTGTTCAGCTGACAATTTTTCACCTGACTCCCAAGATTTTCAGGTCAAAGTGTGTCAACTAGGGTAGTGCCAACTGGATCACCCACAACTCTTGGCTGATTGATAAGGAATCGCCTTTAAACTATACAGTATATGGCCAGTATCATCTGTGGTCATGTAGTTCTGATAGGCCCTCGTTCACATTAAAGCGATTTGTCATGCGACTTGACAGGTTACATCGCACGACAAGTTGCAGCCGAATCGGTGCAACGCCAACTTTGCAGCGCTGAACTGATTTGCAAAAGTAATTCCTGCACTATTTTTGCCAATTTCAGGTGCAACTTCAATAGACATATGTGCATGAAGCTGCACAGATGTCTTTCAAGTAGCACCTGAAATTGTGCTGTCCTACTACTTTAAATTTGCGCTACTTCAAGTGAAGTAGCACGATTTCATATTATCATTAATGTGAACCAGGACTGATACATTCAGGGGATATTTGCTTAAACTGGTGCACACAGAATCTGGTGAAGCACTCCATGATAACCAATCAGATTCTAATGCCCTGTACACACGGTCGGATTTTCCGACGGAAAATGTGCGATCGGAGCTTGTTGTCGGAATCTCCGACCATGTGTGGGCTCCATCGGATTTCCCGACACACGTCAATTCCGACCGTGTGTGGCCAATTCCGACGCACAAAGTGGCATGAAGGCTCAGAATAAATTCCGAGATGGAACTGCTCGGTCTGGTAAAATTAGCGTTCGCAATGGATATAGCACTTTCGTCAGGCTGCAATGTTTAAAATTGTTTAATGCAGCGCACTCTGTTCTTCTTTATAATGCTAGAAGAATGAAGTAGTTTTGCTGCTCTTATTCACACAGACTTCTCACAAACATCTTTCTTTATTATTTATCCTGATTTCATCAATATATTTTGATTTGTCACATCTGACTATAAAATTTACATTTTTTGATTTTTTTTTTCTTTTTTCACTCCAGAATATTTTTGGTTGTGTTTTGTGCGTCAAGTTACTATAACACCATTATTATCTTGTATTATTTATTAATCTCAAGGAGATTGTTTGGTGTTGGTGTCTCTTATTAATTTCACATTGTATTTTTGAAATGTACCTGCCTCCTCACAAACAAACTGTCCTTTCATAAGGAAAACACACATAGGCGAGTATAATAAATCAAACAATAAATTTATTAACCTCCCTGGCGGTATGATTATTTCGGATTTTAGGTGCTGAAAGCGGTACAATTATTTTGCATGGAAATTTGGCGTTTTATATTGTAGGTCTGTAATTCTTAACAATAACACACTTAAATATGTCCAAACAAGAGTCTAGTATTTATCCCGGGTATGATAAAGTTTGAAACACAAAAACATAAATTATAATATAATAAATAAAAATAAATAATTAAAAAAATAAAAATAAATAGTAATACAATAAATTTCCCCACGATTCACTAATGCTCAATTCTGCAAGTGTTCTAATTTACTATCGCTGTTTTCTAGCTGGTCTAAAGCCACTTTTGACGTAAAGGGACACTTTTTGGTTGCTATGGACAATCTCCAGTTTCCAGGCAGAAAGAACAGTATATATCACATAAAACTGCATGCAGGGCATGGGCCAAAGCACTGGGGACAAAAGGGATGTGAAATAATTTCATACAGTACTGTAATCTGTAAGATTACAGTACTGTATGTGTTATGATTTTTACTTTTTTTTAATTTGCCGCCAGGCTCCGCCACCGTGCGTTGCGATGCTCGCAGGTAACTGAGCCTGGCAAGGAGAGGCTTCGGAGGAGGACGGAGCCCACGGACACAGCGGGGGACATCGCAGGATCCCGGGGACAAGGTAAGTAAAGCCACACCAGGATCTTGCGATGTAATCCCGAGTGTGGCTCGGGGTTACTGCTAATGGTCCTGAATTTTAACCCCGAGCCACACTCGGGAAAACCGCCAGGGAGGCTACGGGCTCATAACGAAACAAAGAGGGAGGCAACACTGGAGAAACAGTAGAAATTGGTGAAGCCTTTGGCCCCCAGGGCACACATCAACTATTTTACATCAAAATTGGTGGCCTGAATAGTCCATATATAATGGAGTACAATCTGGCCAGAAGTCCAAGAGATCATGAACAGCAGCAGATGACATGTGTGTCCCCAGGCTGTGGTCATACAAGAGCCTGCATCTTTTGTCAGACCAGACTGAACCCAGGGTCATCACTCTCTGGTCTTCCTTCCACGCTTCCTTCCATGCTGTGTCTGTGGTGTGGAGTTGTGGCAGGAGGAGGAGGAGGATGGTCCAACTCCACAGGTGGGTATTGGGTGTGATTTGGCCCCTCACCCCCTTAGTTAAGGTTTTATAAATGATGTCCTCACACATGAGGCGTTGGCCCTCCTGCATGTCCTTCAGTTTTGCTGATTCCTGCACGTTACTCCCCTTTCTGGGTCTTTTGTTTGGAAGGCGGAGGGGAGGGACTTGCGATTCTGTCAGGCTCCTACTGGGCCCAGCCTTCTCCTGGTTGCCACTTAGCCCCGCATCCTCCTGGCTGCCACTAACCCCCACCTCCTCCTGGCTTCCACATTCCCCAGCTTCCTCCTGGCTGCCACATTCCACAGCTTCCTCCTGGCTGAGGTCTTCCTGTGTATGAAAAAGGGACATAGTTTTAGTTTTTTCTTCATCAATCACACACAATTTTCATATCATGACTGTTGCAAATTGAATGTTAACAAATATAACATACTATCATTCTGAGCCCAGCATTTTTCATTCTTGTCCCAATTATTTTTGCCCACTACTGTCTATTGATATGTAAAACACTTTATTAATTTAGCAATTAGTGATCAATATTAACATCTAGTAAACATCATTTATTTATTGACCAGAAATCTGTAGAAGAATGCTATACCTGGCTCCAGCTAGGCTCCTCCACTTCTTCCTGGCTGGAAGTCCCAGGTTGGACATCGGAAGCCTCAGCTGGGGTGGAAGATAGGGTTGAAGGATGAGTGGAAGTTAGGGTTGAGAGGGATTCCCTGACTTCAGTCTGGTCTGACAGAAATCGCAGTCTCTCATAGCACCACAGCCTGTCATCTGCTGCTGCTCTGGAACTCTGGGAATCCTGGACCTTCTTGCGCTCCCTAAGATAAGTGCTCCTCAGGCCATCAATTTGGCTTTTAAATAAAGGATGGTTGCCGTGGGGACCACCGGCTTCACCAACTCCAGCAGTTTCTCCAGCGCTGCCTGCCTCTTTTGTTTATGATTATAATGCAGATGTTTCACCTGCCACAGACAGGGCAGCTCCCTGTATTTGTCAATGAACAGGGGGAGGAAATTGTGGTCATTGAAGCCATCCATTTTATCTGCAATACACAAGACAAACCCTAATGTCAGGCTAAAGTCTCCTAATCTTGTCACAATATAGACCTCAATCTAGAAGCAGTATAGGCCCAAGTTTAAATCTTACCTTCGTTATCACTATCGGTGCCTCCGATACTCCTTCCTCCACTCACAGATCGTACGTACTACGTACGCGTGTTACGCATTATATACACTGCGCATGCGTGAAACTCCGCCCGCCCCTGACGTTCTTTCTAGTCTATTCCCCGCCACTTCTCGTGCGGCGCAGTAGGGGAAGAGCACATGGCGGAGACACAACAGGTGCGTGCTAATTACAGCAACAAGGAGAAGGAAAGCCCGAAGCCAGAAACGTCCCGATCCCAGAGGAGACGATTTAAGGCCTCAAATATGTCCTTTGGGGAGATGTTGGAGATGGTCGACATACTGAAAAGGGCCGACTATGACGGGAAGTATGGACCTTACCCGAACCCCAATGTCAGAAAGGCCAAGATCATGGTGAAAGTTGTGAAGAGTCTGCATAAGAATTTTGGTGTACGGCGATCCAAGGATCAACTCAGGAAGCGGTGGTCAGACCTCAAATTAAGGGAGCACGATCAGTATAGAAGGATCAGGAGAGTGCTGCAAAAAAGTAAGTAGTTGTCCTGTGTTCCTATTCTTGATTTTTCTAACGTTTGTGCTGCTCCATGTGCTTTTCTTAACTGTTGTACAGTTTAAAATGGCAACTTTCATGTTCAGGGGCACATTATTCGTTCGTGTAAAAGATTGTTCGTTCAGCATAGAAAACACCATGTTTTGGCCATATGCATTTCAATAAATTTTTGCTAGTCTACTTCTCTTAAACTAATTTTGGTGTCTAGATGGGTTGGTAACTAGAATGAAATGCAAACTAGATTCTGTGTAAGGAGAGGACACTCAGCAGCTGTTTACACATCTGGACGCTGGAGCACCAGTGTGGGACACAAGAACACCCTTTTTACTAGGGGGCCCACACAGGTGCTCCAGTGTATACTATAGGGGTGTCTCCGTCTGTGAAGCTTGTACAAAACAGGTAAGTATTCAAACTTGACAAAGGAAAAAAAAAATTTCTTCATCTTGCAACTCTGCCAAAACAGACAATTGTACCCCACTTCCAAGCAATGTTTCATATTCCTATTTCTGCCATCAAATATCTGTGTGCTAAGTATACCTATTTTTGTTCACATAGGGAAGAAAAGACTCGGAGGACACCACTCATCGGAGGAGATAACAGACCCCCCACCTCAGGAAGAAGTGTAAATCCCCCAAAGCCAAGCAGAGCAGGAGAAGGAAGGAGACGTGGTTGAAATTGTCACCACAACAGGTGAGTGTCTGCGACCACAGGCTCAGGTAAGAGATGGATGCCGGCAGATTTATAACACGTGGTGTGTTTTTTTTTTTAAATATTTTTAGGTGATCGTTATGTTGTGGATGAAGGTCATTTCACCAGTGAAAGTGCCCAGATCCTGATCGGGGAGATAATGGGGTGTAATAGGGACTTGGAAAACATCCAGAAAAACATCAATGATGTTCAAAACAAAATGATTGATGTTTTAGGGAGAGTTTAAAACCCCTCAAAATCCCTAATGTAGTTGGCATTTTTTCCCCAAAAATTTGTTGCACCTTTTTTTACATATTTTCGAAAAAGCCAAATTTTAAGGATGCACACAGTGTGTCAACATGTGCTATCTGCCATCACGGGAGATCAATGTAGGCGTTTTGGGGGTGCAACCCCTTCCTCAATAATAAAGTAGCTGAGAGGAAGGGGTTGCACCCCCAAAACTCGTCCATTGATCCCCCATGATGGCAGATAGCACATGTTGACATTCGACAATTTGTGTGCATCTTCAATAATTTGGCTTTTCCTGGGGTGACATCACCCCATCTGAACGCAATATCAAACACAGTTTGTAAATACTCATGTCTGATATTGCCTTCAATTTCTTCCAAAGTTGAACTTTGTAAGTTGCAGATTTGTGTATTTATTGTTGGTTTGAAACATGCCTGTTTTACCTTAAAAGGACATTTCTACTTTTATTAATGTCACCTATAAATATTGTATACAACAAACATGTTGTTTGGTTTTAAAAAGCTTTTATAAATGCACATGTGATTGTGCTTGGATTAAAAATATTGAGAATCAACAATGCGTGGCTTCTTCTTTCAAATCTCCTAAACTTTTTTAGTGTAAATTTTTTTTTTCTGTGACAATGGGGGTTATTTTCTAAGGGCAAATCCACTTTGCACTACAAGTGCAGTTTCAGTGCAGTCTCAAGTGCACTTGTAGTGCAAAGTGTCTTTGCCTTTAGTAAATAACACCCAACAGTGCTTTATAATTTTACAGAATCGCAGTATCCTGCCTGCTGATATAGGGGGTCAGCAAAGCCAACAAACGGTGAAAAACGGGGTCCGTCATCCTGAAATCATCAGGATTATTCTCACGGATCTCACAGAGCAAAGGCATGTGACAGAACTGGTCACGCTGAAGCAACCAATTCTTGGTCCATGAACTCCTCCCCACCCTGTTCATGGACTGGGCTTGTGTCAAAGTAAGGACCCCAACACCAAGCCCCCACACAGCACGAACTTTATGATGAGTAGTAGGGATGAGCCGAACACCCCCCTGTTCGGTTCGCACCAGAACATGCGAACAGGAAAAAAGTTCGCTCGAACACGCGAACACCGTTAAAGTCTATGGGACACGAACATGAATAATCAAAAGTGCTAATTTTAAAGGCTTATATGCAAGTTATTGTCATAAAAAGTGTTTGGGGACCTGGGTCCTGCCCCAGGGGACATGGATCAATGCAAAAAAAAGTTTTAAAAACGACCGTTTTTTCAGGAGCAGTGATTTTAATAATGCTTAAAGTCAAACAATAAAAGTGTAATATCCCTTTAAATTTCGTACCTGGGGGGTGTCTATAGTATGCCTGTAAAGGGGCGCATGTTTCCCGTGTTTAGAACAGCCTGACAGCAAAGTGACATTTCGAAGGAAAAAAAGCCATTTAAAACTACCCGCGGCTATTGCATTGCCGACAATATACATAGAAGTTCATTGATAAAAACGGCATGGGAATTCCCCACAGGGAAACCCCGAACCAAAATTTAAAAAAAAAAAATGAAGTGGGAGTCCCCCTAAATTCCATACCAGACCCTTCAGGTCTGGTATGGATATTAAGGGGAACCCCGGCCAAAATTTTAAAAAAAAATGACGTGGGGTTCCCCCTAAATTCCATACCAGACCCTTCAGGTCTGGTATGGATTTTAAGGGGAACCCCGCGCCAAAAAAAAAAAAAAACGGCGTGGGGTTCCCCCAAAAATCCATACCAGACCCTTATCCGAGCACGCAACCTGGCAGGCCGCAGGAAAAGAGGGGGGGATGAGAGTGCGGCCCCCCCCCTCCTGAACCGTACCAGGCCACATGCCCTCAACATTGGGAGGGTGCTTTGGGGTAGCCCCCCAAAACACCTTGTCCCCATGTTGATGAGGACAAGGGCCTCGTCCCCACAACCGTGGCCGGTGGTTGTGGGGGTCTGCGGGCGGGGGGCTTATCGGAATCTGGAAGCCCCCTTTAACAAGGGGACCCCCAGATCCCGGCCCCCCCTGTGTGAAATGGTAAGGGGGTACTTACCCCTACCATTTCACTAAAAAAGTGTCAAAATAGTTAAAAACGACAAGAGACAGTTTTTGACAATTCCTTTATTTAAATGCTTCTTCTATCTTCCTTCATCTTCTTCTTCTTCTGGTTCTTCTGGCTCTTCTGGTTCTTCCTCCGGCGTTCTCATCCAGCATCTCCTCCGCGGCGTCTTTCATCTTCTTCTCCTCGGGCCGCTCCGCACCCATGGCATGGGGGGAGGCTCCCGCTCTTCTCTTCATCTTCTTCTTCATCCTCTTCTCTTCTTCATCTTCTTCATCTTCATCTTCTCTTCTTAATTTTCTTCTTCGGGCCGCTCCGCATCCATGCATGGAGGGAGGCTCCCGCTGTGTGACGGCGTCTCCTTGTCTGACGGTTCTTAAATAACGGGGGGCAGGGCCACCCGGTGACCCCGCCCCCCTCTGACGCACGGTGACTTGACGGGACTTCCCTGTGACGTCACGGGGAATGCCACAGGGAAGTCCCGTCATGTCCCGTGCGTCAGAAGGGGGCGGGGTCACCAGGTGGCCCCGCCTCCGTTATTTAAGAACCGTCAGACGAGGAGACGCCGTCACACAGCGGGAGCCTCCCTTCATGCATGGATGCGGAGTGGCCCGCAGAAGAAAATTAAGAAGAGAAGATGAAGATGAAGAAGATGAAGAAGATGAAGAAGAGAAGAGGATGAAGAAGAAGATGAAGAGAAGAGCGGGAGCCTCCCCCCATGCCATGGGTGCGGAGCGGCCCGAGGAGAAGAAGATAGAAGACGCCGCGGAGGAGATGCTGGACGAGAACGCCGGAGGAAGAACCAGAAGAGCCAGAAGAACCAGAAGAAGAAGATGAAGGAAGATAGAAGAAGCATTTAAATAAAGGAATTGTCAAAAACTGTCTCTTGTCATTTTTAACTATTTTGACACTTTTTTAGTGAAATGGTAGGGGTAAGTACCCCCTTACCATTTCACACAGGGGGGGGCCGGGATCTGGGGGTCCCCTTGTTAAAGGGGGCTTCCAGATTCCGATAAGCCCCCCGCCCGCAGACCCCCACAACCACCGGCCACGGTTGTGGGGATGAGGCCCTTGTCCTCATCAACATGGGGACAAGGTGTTTTGGGGGGCTACCCCAAAGCACCCTCCCAATGTTGAGGGCATGTGGCCTGGTACGGTTCAGGAGGGGGGGGCACACTCTCGTCCCCCCCTCTTTTCCTGCGGCCTGCCAGGTTGCGTGCTCGGATAAGGGTCTGGTATGGATTGTTGGGGGAACCCCACGCCGTTTTTTTTTTTTTTTTTGGCGCGGGGTTCCCCTTAAAATCCATACCAGACCTGAAGGGTCTGCTATGGAATTTAGGGGGAACCCCACGTCATTTTTTTTTTTAAATTTTGGCCGGGGTTCCCCTTAATATCCACACCAGACCTGAAGGGCCTGGTATGGAATTTAGGGGGACCCCCCCACGTCATTTTTTTTTTTTTAATTTTGGTTCGGGGTTTCCCTGTGGGGAATTCCCATGCCGTTTTTATCAATGAACTTTTATGTGTATTGTCGGACCGGCAATTCATTAATAGCCGCGGGTAGTTTTAAATGAGTTTTTTGCTTCGAAATGTCATTTTGCTGTCAGACTGTTCTAAACACGGGAAACATGCGCCCCTTTACAGGCATACTATAGACACCCCCCAGGTACGAAATTTAAAGGGATATTACACTTTTATTGTTTGACTTTAAGCATTATTAAAATCACTGCTCCTGAAAAAACGTCCGTTTTTAAAACTTTTTTTTGCATTGATACATGTCCCCTGGGGCAGGACCCGGGTCCCCAAACACTTTTTATGACAATAACTTGCATATAAGCCTTTAAAATTAGCACTTTTGATTTCTCCCATAGACTTTTAAAGGGTGTTCCGCGGCATTCGAATTTGCCGCGAACACCCCAAATTGTTCGGTGTTCGGCGAACTTGCGAACAGCCAATGTTCGAGTCGAACATGAGTTCGACTCGAACTCGAAGCTCATCCCTAATGAGTACGTACACGCAACATGGCTAGAAAACGGTCGGCTGCTCAGAACGAAGTAACAGAACGCACTGAAGAACAGCAAGGCCTGTGAAGAGCGAAATGAAAATCAGTAACAAACAAACAAGAACACAATGACAGAGTCAAGGGTAACTCGCTGCATGCACTGAAGACCAGATACAAACCCACAAGCACAAACTGAACAACAAAAAAAACTATCTGAAAACCATAAGTCTGAAAAAGCGCAAATCGTCTCTCACCAAACTTTTACTAACACGAGATTAGCAAAAGGAGCCCAAAGGGTGCCGCGCTTGGTTCTGAACTGCCCTTTTATAGTCTTGTTGTACTTTAAATGCTTCTTCTATCTTCTTTCTTCTATCTTCTATCTTCCTTCGGTTTCTTCCTCCATCTTCTTCTTCTTCTTCTGGTTCTTCCTCCGGTGTTCTCGTCTGGCATCTTCCTCTGCGGCGTCTTCTTCTCTTCGTCTTCTGGGTCGCTCCGCATCCAGCATGATGGGAGGCTCCTGCTGTGTGATGCTTCTCCTGGTGACCCCGCCCCCCCTCTGACGCACGGTGACTTCCATGTCCGCCTCCCTCTGATGTCACGGTAAATGCCACAGGGAAGTCCCCGTCAAGTCCCCATGCATCACAGGGGGGTGGGGTCACTGGGTGGCCCTGCCCTTCATTATTTAAGAACCGTCAGAAGAGGAGAAGCATCACACAGTGGGAGCCTCCCATCATGCTGGATGCGAAGCGGCCCAGAAGACGAAGGGAGGAAGATGCCGGACGAGAACACCGAGGAAGAACCAGAAGAAGAAGAAGATGGAGGAAGAAACCGAATGAAGATAGAAGATAGAAAAAAGAAGAAGCATTTAAATAAAGAAATTGTCAAAAACTGTCTCTTTTCATTTTTAACATTTTTGACACTTTTTTTTGTGAAATGGTAGGGGTACTTTTGTACCCCTTACCATTTCACACAGGGGGGAGGGCCGGGATCTGGGGGTCCCCTTCTTAAAGGGGGCTTCCAGATTCCGATAAGTCCCCTGCCCGCAGACCCCCACAACCACTGGGCAAGGGTTGTGGGGATGAGGCCCTTGTCCCCATCAACATGGGGACAAGGTGTTTTGGGGGGCTACCCCAAAGCACCCTCCCAATGTTGAGGGCATGTGGCCTGGTACGGTTCAGGAGGGGGGGCGCTCTCTCGTCCCCCCCTCTTTTCCTGCGGCCTGCCAGGTTGCGTGCTGGGATAAGGGTCTGGTATGGATTTTTGGGGGGACCCCACGACATTTTTTTTAAATTAATTTGGGCTGGGGTTCCTCTTAATATATATACCAGACCTGAAGGGCCTGGTATGAAATTTAGGGGGACCCCCACGTCATTTTTTTTTGTTAAATTTTGGTTCGGGGTTCCCCTGTGGGGAATTCCCATGCCGTTTTTATCAATGAACTTTTATGTGTATTGTCGGACCGGCAATTCATTATTAGCCGCGAGTAGGGATGAGCTTCGTGTTCGAGTCGAACCCATGTTCGACTCGAACATCGGCTGTTCGACCGTCCGTCGAATTGCGAACGATATGGGCCGTTCGCGCCAAATTCGTGTGGCGCGTCACGGCCCATAATTCACTGCGGCATCGCAGTGCATTGCTGGCTGATGATTGGCCAAGCATGCACTATGACCCGCATGCTTGGCCAATCACAGCGCCGTCAGTAGAGAGAGCTGTAATTGGCCAAAGCCAGGGTGGCTTTGGCCAATTATGGCTCAGGGGATTTAGTACACACCCCACACTATATAAGGCCGCCTGCACGGCGGCCCTGTGTAGTGTGTGTTCCGGTGTGCTGAGCGATAGAGAGAGAGAGAGACAGTGTCATTTGATTTGAGTTAGATAGATTAGGCAGAACAGTCAGTCAGTTAGCTGCACTTACAGTGTATTGTGTATATATATGCATCCCAGGTGTTGCATATATATATATACACTGTATTCAGTTTAGCTAGATCCGTTCCTGTTATCTTCTATCTAGACTATTTACATTCAGTGCAGTGTGTCCTGCTCACAGTGTTCAGCTAGATCCGTTCCTGCTATTTACATTCAGTACAGTGCTTCCTGCTCACAGTGTTCAGCTAGATCCGTTCCTGCTATTTACATTCAGTGCAGTGCGTGCTGCTCACAGTGTTCAGCTAGATCCGTTCCTGCTATTTACATTCAGTGCAGTGCGTGCTGCTCACAGTGTTCAGCTAGATCCGTTCCTGCTATTTACATTCAGTGCAGTGCGTCCTGCTCACAGTGTTCAGCTAGATCCGTTCCTGCTATTTACATTCAGTGCAGTGCGTGCTGCTCACAGTGTTCAGCTAGATCCGTTCCTGCTATTTACATTCAGTGCAGTGCGTGCTGCTCACAGTGTTTAGCTACATCCGTTCCTGCTGTTTACATTCAGTGCAGTGCGTCCTGCTCACAGTGTTCAGCTAGATCCGTTCCTGCTATTTACATTCAGTGCAGTGCGTCCTGCTCACAGTGTTCAGCTAGATCCGTTCCTGCTATTTACATTCAGTGCAGTGCGTCCTGCTCACAGTGTTCAGCTAGATCCGTTCCTGCTATATACATTTAGTGCAGTACGTCCTGCTCACAGTGTTCAGCTAGATCCGTTCCTGTTATCTTCCTACTGACAGGCAGGCTTGTCTGGTTACAGTATATAAAGCTACCTGAAGAAAATTACAGGTGTTCTTTTTGATCCTATTAGTACCACGGTCAGGCAGCTAGACTATTTACATTTAGTACAGTGTGTCCTGCTCACAGTGTTCAGCTAGATCCGTTCCTGTTATTTACATTCAGTGCAGTGCGTCCTGCTCACAGTGTTCAGCTAGATCCGTTCCTGCTATTTACATTCAGTGCAGTGCGTCCTGCTCACAGTGTTCAGCTAGATCCGTTCCTGCTATTTACATTCAGTGCAGTGCGTCCTGCTCACAGTGTTCAGCTAGATCCGTTCCTGCTATTTACATTCAGTGCAGTGCGTGCTGCTCACAGTGTTCAGCTAGATCCGTTCCTGCTATTTACATTCAGTGCAGTGCGTCCTGCTCACAGTGTTCAGCTAGATCCGTTCCTGCTATTTACATTCAGTGCAGTGCGTGCTGCTCACAGTGTTCAGCTAGATCCGTTCCTGCTATTTACATTCAGTGCAGTGCGTGCTGCTCACAGTGTTTAGCTACATCCGTTCCTGCTGTTTACATTCAGTGCAGTGCGTCCTGCTCACAGTGTTCAGCTAGATCCGTTCCTGCTATTTACATTCAGTGCAGTGCGTCCTGCTCACAGTGTTCAGCTAGATCCGTTCCTGCTATTTACATTCAGTGCAGTGCGTCCTGCTCACAGTGTTCAGCTAGATCCGTTCCTGCTATATACATTTAGTGCAGTACGTCCTGCTCACAGTGTTCAGCTAGATCCGTTCCTGTTATCTTCCTACTGACAGGCAGGCTTGTCTGGTTACAGTATATAAAGCTACCTGAAGAAAATTACAGGTGTTCTTTTTGATCCTATTAGTACCACGGTCAGGCAGCTAGACTATTTACATTTAGTACAGTGTGTCCTGCTCACAGTGTTCAGCTAGATCCGTTCCTGTTATTTACATTCAGTGCAGTGCGTCCTGCTCACAGTGTTCAGCTAGATCCGTTCCTGCTATTTACATTCAGTGCAGTGCGTCCTGCTCACAGTGTTCAGCTAGATCCGTTCCTGCTATTTACATTCAGTGCAGTGCGTCCTGCTCACAGTGTTCAGCTAGATCCGTTCCTGCTATTTACATTCAGTGCAGTGCGTCCTGCTCACAGTGTTTAGCTAGATCCGTTCCTGTTATTTACATTCAGTGCAGTGCGTCCTGCTCACAGTGTTCAGCTAGATCCGTTCCTGCTATTTACATTCAGTGCAGTGCGTCCTGCTCACAGTGTTCAGCTAGATCCGTTCCTGCTATTTACATTCAGTGCAGTGCGTCCTGCTCACAGTGTTCAGCTAGATCCGTTCCTGCTATTTACATTCAGTGCAGTGCGTCCTGCTCACAGTGTTTAGCTAGATCCGTTCCTGCTATTTACATTCAGTGCAGTGCGTCCTGCTCACAGTGTTCAGCTAGATCCGTTCCTGCTATTTACATTCAGTGCAGTGCGTCCTGCTCACAGTGTTCAGCTAGATCCGTTCCTGCTATATACATTTAGTGCAGTACGTCCTGCTCACAGTGTTCAGCTAGATCCGTTCCTGTTATCTTCCTACTGACAGGCAGGCTTGTCTGGTTACAGTATATAAAGCTACCTGAAGAAAATTACAGGTGTTCTTTTTGATCCTATTAGTACCACGGTCAGGCAGCTAGACTATTTACATTTAGTACAGTGTGTCCTGCTCACAGTGTTCAGCTAGATCAGTTCCTGCTATTTACATTCAGTGCAGTGCGTCCTGCTCACAGTGTTCAGCTAGATCCGTTCCTGCTATTTACATTCAGTGCAGTGCGTCCTGCTCACAGTGTTTAGCTAGATCCGTTCCTGCTATTTACATTCAGTGCAGTGCGTCCTGCTCACAGTGTTCAGCTAGATCCGTTCCTGCTATATACATTTAGTGCAGTACGTCCTGCTCACAGTGTTCAGCTAGATCCGTTCCTGTTATCTTCCTACTGACAGGCAGGCTTGTCTGGTTACAGTAAATAAAGCTACCTGAAGAAAATTACAGGTGTTCTTTTTGATCCTATTAGTACCACGGTCAGGCAGCTAGACTATTTACATTTAGTACAGTGTGTCCTGCTCACAGTGTTCAGCTAGATCCGTTCCTGTTATTTACATTCAGTGCAGTGCGTCCTGCTCACAGTGTTCAGCTAGATCCGTTCCTGCTATTTACATTCAGTGCAGTGCGTCCTGCTCACAGTGTTTAGCTAGATCCGTTCCTGCTATTTACATTCAGTGCAGTGCGTCCTGCTCACAGTGTTCAGCTAGATCCGTTCCTGTTATCTTCCTACTGACAGGCAGGCTTGTCTGGTTACAGTATATAAAGCTACCTGAAGAAAATTACAGGTGTTCTATCCCAGCTTAGTGCAGCTACAGGCCATTAGTATGTCTGGAAGGCCAAGAAGGAGAGGCAGACAGTCACAAGCCAATAAGAGAGGGCAAGCAGGCTCTGTGTCTAGTGCTGGTCGTGGAGACGGTGCATCCTCATCAGCACGTGGCCATGGGACACGCTTGGCCTTTTTTTCGGCAGCTGGCCGTGTTGAGCCGCAACATGCGGAAGACTTGGTCGAGTGGATGACCAAGCCGTCCTCATCCTCCTCATCCTCTCTCACCCATGCCCAGGGTGCTTTGTCTGGCAAAGCAGCGGCCTCTTCCCTCAGCTCAATGTCATCAGTGACTCCTTCCCTAGCCCCACCATGTCCTCCTGAGGATTCCCTCGAACTGTTTGACCACAGTGTTGGGTACATGCTCCAGGAGGATGCCCAGCGTTTGGAAGGCTCTGATGATGATACTGAGCTCAATGAAGGCAGTAACATGAGCACGGACAGAGGGGGTGCCCAAGAAGGACAGCAATCTGGCAGTCATGCTCCCCCTGCTGCAGCATACTGCCAGGTTTGCTCCAGTGATGAGGAGGGAGGGGATGATGAGGTCACTGACTCAACGTGGGTGCCTGATAGGAGAGAGGAGGAGGAGGAGGAGGAGGAGGAGGTGGCACATCACCAACTAGGCAGGATGCCCTCCAGGGGCCAGCCTAAGGGCAGCACATTGACTGCATCACACCCCAAAGCTCCACATGTGCAGGGCGCTGCAGTCTCTGCGCGTTATTCAAAAAGTTCTTTGGTGTGGGCCTTTTTTGAGACGAGTGCATCAGATCGCACCGCTGCTATTTGCAACATATGTCTCAAGCGTATCTCGCGTGGCCAAAACATCTCCCGCTTGGGTACCACATGCTTGACCAGACATATGTTGACCTGCCATGCAGTTCGTTGGCAAGCGTATCTAAAAGACCCACACCAAAGAACAAAGACGATCTCTCCTTGCTCCTCATCAGCTGAGATTTCCAACCCCACTAGACCTTCAGTCCTCTCTGCGACCTGCAGTGAGAGGAATGAAGGTGTAGAATTAGGTGTGTCACAGCCAAGTACTTATGGGCAATCTGCTTTGGGTACACCGACGTCAGATTGTACCAGGCAAATTTCCCTGCCCCAGCTGCTGCACCGCCGAAAGAAGTTTGCTCCCAGCCATCCACATGCCCAGCGGTTGAATGCTAGCTTGGCAAAATTGCTAGCACTTCAACTGCTGCCTTTTCAGTTGGTAGACTCTGCCCCCTTCCGTGAGTTTGTGGAATGTGCGGTTCCTCAGTGGCAGGTACCCAAACGCCACTTTTTCTCACGGAAGGCGATTCCGGCTCTCTACCGGCATGTGGAAGGCAATGTCCATGCCTCGCTGGACAGGGCGGTCAGCGGTAAGGTGCATATTACCGCTGACTCATGGTCCAGCAGGCATGGACAGGGACGTTACTTAAGTTTCACGGCGCATTGGGTGACTCTGCTGGCAGCTGGGAAGGATGCAGGACAAGGTGCAGTAGTGTTGGAGGTTGTTCCGCCACCACGCCTCCAAAATGCTGATTGTGACACACCTCTCTCCTCCACCCCCTCCTCTTCTTCTTCCTCCATGGCCTCTTCCTCGGAACCAGCGGTGCTCCGTAGGCGTTCAAGGGGCTACGCAAGTACGCAGGCCAAAAGATGCCATGCGGTGCTTGAGCTGGTGTGCTTGGGGGACAGGAGCCACACTGGGGCAGAGGTTCTGTCAGCTCTGCAGGGGCAGGTTCAGAGGTGGTTGACGCCACGCCAACTTAAGGCAGGAATGGTGGTTTGCGACAATGGCACCAACCTCCTCTCTGCCCTCCGACAGGGACAACTGACCCATGTGCCCTGTTTGGCTCACGTCCTTAACTTGGTGGTGCAGCGGTTCTTGGGCAGGTACCCGGGCTTACAGGATGTCCTGAGGCAGGCCAGGAAAGTCTCTGTGCATTTCCGCCGGTCATATAATGCCAGTGCTCGGCTGACGGACCTCCAAAAGGAGTTTAACCTGCCCAAGAACCGCCTAATCTGTGACATGCCCACCAGGTGGAACTCGACGTTGGCCATGCTGCAGCGGCTGCACACGCAGCAGAGGGCCATCAATGAGTACCTGTGCGACTATGGCACCAGGACAGGGTCAGGGGACCTTGGTTTTTTTTCCCCACGCCAGTGGGCCATGATCAGGGATGCATGCACTGTCCTGTCACCATTCGAGGAGGCCACGAGGATGGTGAGCACTGACAGTGCATGCATCAGTGACACTGTCCCCCTTGTCCACCTGTTGGAGCACACGCTGCGTGGGATAATGGACAGGGCACTTGAGGCAGAACAGAGGCAGGAAGAGGAGGACTTCCTTAGCTCTCAAGGCCCCCTTTATCCAGACAGTGTTCCTGCGTGCCCGCCGATCACACAGGAAGAGGACGAGGAGGAGGAGGAGGAGGAGGAGGAGGAAGATTGTGTCAGTATGGAGGTGGAGCCTGGCACTCAGCATCAGCAGTCTTTAAGGGATCAGTCCCAAGGAACACATGGACTTGTACGTGGCTGGGAGGAGGTGGCTGCGGACGTTGTTGTCCTTAGTGACCCAGAGGACTCCGGACCGAATGCCTCAGCAAACCTACGCTGCATGGCCTCCCTGATCCTGCAAAGCCTGCGTAAGGATCCTCGTATTCGTGGTATCAAGGAGAAGGACCAATACTGGCTGGCAACCCTCCTTGATCCACGTTACAAGGGTAAGGTTGCGGACCTTATCTTGCCATCGCAGAGGGAGCAGAGGATGAAACATCTTCGGGAGGCCTTGCAGAAAGGTCTGTGCAACGCGTTCCCAGAGACTGGGAGGTTACAAACTCCTGTTTCTGGACAACGTGTTGCTGAGGCTTCGGTCAGTCAAAGAAGGAGCGGTGGAGAAGGTGGCCGTCTGACCGATGCGTTCAGACAATTTTTTGGTCCGCAGCCCCAAGGTATGATCGGTTCCAGCAACCATCGCCAGCGTCTGTTTTACATGGTGCAGGAATACCTAGGGGCAAGATCAGACTTGGACACCTTTCCCACCGAAAATCCTCTGGGTTACTGGGTCTTGAGGATGGATCACTGGCCAGAGCTTGCACAGTATGCAATTGAGCTACTGGCCTGTCCTGCATCCAGCGTTCTTTCGGAACGCACATTCAGTGCTGCTGGAGGCGTGGTAACCGATCACAGGGTGCGTCTGTCCACCGACTCGGTCGATCGGCTGACCTTCATAAAAATGAATCAGTCTTGGATCACCACCAGCTACCAAGCACCTGATGCAGATGTAACCGAATAATTTTTTTTGAAATCTCAGATCCCTTCAAAGACTGCCTATGCTGATGCTGAGTGACTATCCCTGAGTAATTATCCTCTTCCTCCTCAATCATCACGCTGATAGCTTGTAAGAACATTTTTGGTTCTGGGCGCCACCACCAGTGCCTAAGGCACAATTTTTCAGCCCCTGTTTAACAGGGGCGTGTAATTACAATTTTTGATGTAATACTTTGCAGCAGGGCTCGTTCCTGCATTCCAACTAGAGTGTCTGTGAGGGGTTGCAGTGTTGTGGCACCAGCACCAGTGCCTAAGACCCAATTTTTCAGCCCCTGTCTAACAGGGGCGTGTAATTACAATTTTTGATGCAATACTTTGCAGCAGGGCTTGTTCCTGCATTCCAACTAGAGTGTCTGTGAGGGGTTGCAGTGTTGTGGCACCAGCACCAGTGCCTAAGACCCAATTTTTCTGCCCCTGTCTAACAGGGGCGTGTAATTACAATTTTTGATGCAATACTTTGCAGCAGGGCTTGTTCCTGCATTCCAACTAGAGTGTCTGTGAGGGGTTGCAGTGTTGTGGCACCAGCACCAGTGCCTAAGACCCAATTTTTCTGCCCCTGTCTAACAGGGGCGTGTAATTACAATTTTTGATGCAATACTTTGCAGCAGGGCTTGTTCCTGCGTTTCAACTAGAGTGTCTGTGAGGGGTTGCAGTGTTGTGGCACCAGCACCAGTGCCTAAGACCCAATTTTTCAGCCCCTGTCTAACAGGGGCGTGTAATTACAATTTTTGATGCAATACTTTGCAGCAGGGCTTGTTCCTGCGTTTCAACTAGAGTGTCTGTGAGGGGTTGCAGTGTTGTGGCACCAGCACCAGTGCCTAAGACCCAATTTTTCTGCCCCTGTCTAACAGGGGCGTGTAATTACAATTTTTGATGCAATACTTTGCAGCAGGGCTCGTTCCTGCGTTCCAACTAGAGTGTCTGTGAGGGGTTGCAGTGTTGTGGCACCAGCACCAGTGCCTAAGGCCTAATTTTTCAGCTCCTGTTCAACAGGGGCATGTAATTACAATTCTTGATCTAATATTTCACAGCAGGGCCCTGTGAGGGCTTACAGTGTTTTGGCCACAGCAACACCTAAGGCCCAAATTTCTGCTGAGTATATAGGGTAGGACCCTACTTTCAAACATCTAACTTACAAACGACTCCTACTTGCAAACGGAAGGAGACAACAGGAAGTGAGATGAAATCTACCCCTAAGGAAGGGAAATTCTCTCCTGTAAGAGTTAATATGGGAAAACAATTTTTCCTTTCCACTGATGCTTTCCAATCCTTGTTCCACAAAAAAACACAAATTTTCAAAAAACATTTTTCATTGGGACAAAAAAGTGAGGTGAAATCTTCTGAAGAGGAGGAAAGACGCAAAACAAATGTCACAGGGGTGATAACCCTTCCCTATGTTTTCCAAAAAGCTTAGAAAAGATTTTTTGGCTGGAGCTAAACACATTAAAAATGTTCAAAATTACAAACAGATTCTACTTAACAACAAACCTACAGTCCCTGTCTTGTTTGCACCGCCTGTATACTGCTGTTCAGAGTATATAGGGACCTTTCCTTATTTTAATTTGGGTGCGGGGTTCCCCTTAATATCCATACAAGACCCAAAGGGCCTGGTAATGGACTGGGGGGTACCCATGCCGTTTGTCTCACTGATTTTCATCCATATTGCCATGACCCGACATGACATTAAACCCGCAAGCAGTTTTAAATGAGATTTTTTCCTTTAAAAATGACATTTGGTGCAGGGACTGTTCTAAACATGGGAAACACGCGTCACTTTACAGGCATACTATAGACACCCCCCAGGTACGATATTTAAAGGAATATTTCACTTTTTTTTTTTTACTTTAAGCATCATTAAAATCACTGCTCCCGAAAAAACGGCCGTTTTTAAAAGTTTTTTTTGCATTGATACATGTCCCCTGGGGTAGGACCCGGGTCCCCAAACCCTTTTTAGGACAATACCATGCAAATTAGCCTTTAAAATGAGCACTTTTGATTTCGAACGTTCGAGTCCCATAGACGTCAATGGGGTTCTAACGTTCGTGCGAACTTGCGGTCCGTTCGCGGGTTCTGGTGCGAACCGAACCGGGGGGTGTTCGGCTCATCCCTAGCCGCGAGTAGTTTTACATGACTTTTTTTCCTTTGAAATGTCATTTTGCTGTCAGACTGTTCTAAACACGGGAAACATGCGCCCCTTTACAGGCATACTATAGACACCCCCCAGGTGGTGTCAGGCGGGCTATTTAAACCGGTCTGTCACACTCCATCCCCGCTGTCTGCTCTACAGCATTCTGTGTGTGTTACCTGATCTGATCTGTGTATCCTGTTATCTGACCCGGCTTCCTGTTTGACCATCCTGCACCAGACCCTCTTGGCTTGCCTGACCATCCCTCAGCATTACCCCTGGTACCTCTGCTGTCGGCCGCTACCGACCACCGGCTTGTTGACCCTCCACTGTGTATACCGGCTTCCAGTCTGCTACCTTCTGCTTGTTCCTGGTTCCAGTCCAGCGTTCCAGGCTATTACCTGCTGTTGTTCCTGGTTCCAGTCCAGCGTTCCAGTCTGCTACCTACTGCTTGTTCCTGGTTCCAGTCCAGCGTTCTAGGCTATTACCTGCTGTTGTTCCTGGTTCCAGTCCAGCTTTCCAGTCTGCTACCTACTGCTTGTTCCTGGTTCCAGTCCAGCATTCCAGGCTATTACCTGCTGTTGTTCCTGGTTCCAGTCCAGCGTTCCAGTCTGCTACCTACTGCTTGTTCCTGGTTCCAGTCCAGCATTCCAGGCTATTACCTGCTGTTGTTCCTGGCTCCAGTCCAGCGTTCCAGTCTGCTACCTGCTGATTGTTCCTGGTTCCAGTCCAGCGTTCCAGGCTATTACCTGCTGTTGTTCCTGGTTCCAGTCCAGCGCTCCACTATCCGGCTTGCTTACCTGTTGGGTTCCTGGTCCTATCTGCATTCCAGTCTCTGTCTTCAGTCTTCTCTTCAGATTCCTGATTCCAGAGGGTGCCACCACTACTGAACTTCCAGCAACTGTTGATCCTGCCAGGCACCCATACCACTCTTCACTCCTGGCCCTCTGTTTCCATTCCAGGGGAACGGGAGTGGGAGCTGTAAGGGAGGTCTTCCCCTGCACTTCAGGCTCACAACCTACCAGGTACGTGACAGTAGCAGACAGCCATGTCTGAGCCTGAGCAGGAACGTCTCCCATGGAGGAACTCTGTGCACACCTGGCAAGATTGACTGAAGCAAGAATCTACAGCAAGGATACACCAGGCTGGAGGAACGAGTGTTAACCCTGTCTAATCCCATTGGGGTCCAGGGAGCTCCCTCTGCTCCTGCTTCTTCAGTCGGGCCTTCCTCAATGGTGGTAATGCTCCCTTCAGAACCCAAGGTTCCTACACCTGAACGTTTCTTCAGAAATCGCCATAAGTTCAGGGCCTTCCGCAACTCCTGCGAATTATTTTTTGCTCTTCAGCCATGTACCTTTTCCCTGGAGGCTACAAAGGTGGGCTACGTAATTTCTCTACTCTCTAGTGACCCCCAAACCTGGGCCCATCGCCTCTTAGAGCAAAAGGACATATCCCTGACCAATCTCTCCACCTTCTTTGACGCACTGGGTCAGTTGTATGATGACCCCCAGCTGTCCGTAACTGCGGAGATGGCTCTGCACACCCTTCAACAGGGTCGCAGAGCAGCAGAAGACTATGTGTCTGAATTCAGGAAGTGGAGTGCGGACACTAATTGGAATGATGCGGCTCTCCGCTATCAGTTTCGGTTGGGACTTTCTGATTCTCTGAAGGATGAATTGGCCAGGGTGGGTACACCACAGACTTTAAATGCTTTAATCGATCTAGCCATCCAGATCGATCGACGCCTACGAGAGCGTAGGTCTGAGAGAGCTATGGGGTCCCCTCGTCCAACTTGGGTTACCCCTAAGGTTCCCCATCACTCATCACCAACACCACCTACCTCCACGTTTAACTTACCTGAGCCGATGCAATTGGGAGTCCTGCGGCCTTTCCTCACCCAAGAGGAACGACAACGTCATCAAGCAAATAATTTGTGCCTGTATTGCGGGGAACTATGTCAGGAACTGTCCCCTTAAACTCCGTAAGTGTTTATCTCTATCTACTGACTATGTTACACCTCTGGTTAAAAATACCACTCATCTTGCTCTTCCTCTTCTGCTACAGCTTCCAGGAAAGACCCTACAAATAACCGCCATTATTGACTCGGGAGCTTGCAGCTGTTTCATGGATTCTCTTTTTGCCACCCAACACCAAATACCTTTGTCGCCTAAAGCCCATGGACTCTCTATCCATCTAGCTGATGGAACCGCTATCAAGTCTGGACCTGTTACTCAAGAGACTATCCCAATACCCGTTTCCATTTCCAACGCCCATCAGGAACAGCTACGCCTGGACATTATCGCTTCACCCCTGTTTCCCATTATTCTCGGCATGCCATGGTTACAGGCTCACAATCCGGACATTAATTGGATCACGGGTGAGGTTACCTTCCCCTCTCCTTATTGCCAACAGTTCTGCAGAACTCAGAATACTCAGGAGAACCCTACTCTGCTATGCCTAGATACAGATCCTAGTCTACACCCATCCATTCCTTCTGCCTATCATGACTTTTTGGACGTATTTAGCAAGCAGAGGGCAGAGGTGTTACCCCCTCACCGGGCCTATGACTGTCCCATTGAGTTACTTCCCGGTGCTGAAATCCCTTTTGGAAGAATATTTCCCTTAACTGAAGTGGAACAAGGGGCGTTGAAAGAATACATTGATGAAAACCTGAAAAGAGGCTTCATTCGTCCATCCACGTCTCCCGCAGGTGCAGGCATCTTCTTTGTGCAGAAAAAAGATAAAACCCTCAGGCCTTATGTGGATTACCGCAAACTAAATAAAATCACTGTGAAGAATCGGTACCCTCTCCCTCTAGTACCAAAGCTGTTCCAAAGACTGGGGACGGCCACCATATTCACCAAACTTGATCTCCGTGGGGCCTACAATTTAGTTCGTATTAGGGATAGAGACGAATGGAAGACCGCCTTTCGTACCCGCTATGGACATTTTGAGTACCTCGTGATGCCTTTCGGCCTGTGCAATGCCCCTGCTACATTTCAATACTTTATTAATGATGTGTTACGTGACTTTCTAGACCTGTTTGTCATCGTCTATTTGACGACATATTGATTTTTTCTTGTTCCCTTGAATCCCATCGCAGCCACGTCAGAAGTGTGTTGGGCCGACTTCGACAACACGGTCTATATGCAAAGGCTGAAAAATGTGAATTTGAACAGGGAAGTATTCCATTTTTGGGGTTAGTCATTTCCAGTAAGGGCATTAAAATGGACCCTCAAAAGGTCACTGCAGTCCTAGATTGGCCAGTCCCGACAGACAAGAAAGAAATCCAGCGATTTTATTGGATTCGCTAATTTTTACCATAAATTTGTTAAAGGGTTTTCAGCCATCATTACACCCATCACACAACTAACCAAACAAGGTACACGCTTCCATTGGTCTGCTGAAGCTCAAAAGGCTTTTGAGACTCTCAAGGGCCTTTTTACCTCCGCCTCTGTACTAAAGTATCCAGATTCCTCCCTGCCATTTATACTAGAAGTGGACGCATCTGAAATTGCAGTAGGGGCAGTGTTGTCCCAAAGACAGGGAACTAAGGCCCTGCTGCATCCTGTGGCCTTCTTTTCTCGTAAATTGTCCACGGCAGAGAGAAATTATGATGTAGGTGACAGAGAGTTGTTGGCAATCAAGTCAGCATTGGAGGAGTGGCGCTATCTGTTGGAGGGTGCCGCTCATCCAGTCTTAATTTTTACAGATCACAAGAACCTGGAGTATTTGAGATCTGCAAAGAGGTTGAAACCACGTCAGGCTAGGTGGGCTCTCTTTTTCTCCAGGTTCTCCTTTCATGTCACTTACCGCCCTGGTTCCAAAAATACCAAACCTGACGCCCTATCTAGGATGTTTCACAAATCCCAAGAGATTTCCCCTCCAGACACCATTCTGTTCCCGGGGAATTTTCTTTTACTTCAGGGAAACCTGCTTTCCCAGATTAAACAGGCTTCCGCAGGATTGGAATCTTCCATTAAAACAGAGCTCCAGGTTAAGGATGGGTTACTGTGGCATGAGAGTAGGATCTTTATACTTGAAACACTACGAGTTTCAGTACTAGAGCTCTGCCATGATCATGCGCTGGCTGGGCATTTTGGCGTAGCTAAGACCACTGATTTGGTACAGCGTACCTTCTGGTGGCCTCAGCTACGCAAGGATTGTAAAGAGTTTGTAGAGTCCTGTACCACCTGCATTAGGAACAAAGGGCACAAAACAAAGGCATGGGGTCTACTAAAACCCTTGCCTGTCCCAGATAGGCCCTGGAAAATGCTCTCTATAAACTTTATTGTAGAATTACCCCCGGCTTGGGGCTTCACCTCAATCTTTGTCATAGTGGACCGGTTGTCGAAGATGGCTCACTTTGTCCCAATGAAGGGCACCCCTTCAGCTACAGAAACAACACAAGCATTCATTAAAGAGGTCATCAGGCTCCATGGGGTACCAGTTAATATCGTTTCAGATCGAGGGGTACAATTTACCTCTCGATTCTGGAGGGCTTTGTGTAAAACCTTAAACATTGAACTTTCATTTTCATCGGCTTATCATCCCCAGACTAATGAGCAAACAGAAAGAACAAACCAGACCCTTGAACAATATTTGCGCTGTTTTTCTTCTTTTGCCCAAGATGATTGGATTTCTCTTCTGCCGTTGGCCAAATTCCCTTATAACAATTCTATTCATTCTGCTATCAAACAGACTCCGTTCTTTGCAAATTATGGTTTCCACCCTTCATTTTTACCTAACTCTCTTCCAGAATGCACAGTACCCGCAGTCCAGGAGAAATTGGATTTCTTTACCTCCAACAACCAAGTTTTGCAGGACACCATGACCAGGACCCAGGAGTATAATAAAGCAACCTTCGATAAGAAAAGGCGAGGTGAGCTCTTACTTGAACCTGGGGATCAGGTATGGTTGTCCACAGTAAACCTCACTACCTCATTACCCCTGGTACCTCTGCTGTCCGACCGCTACCGACCACAGGCTTGTTGACCCTCCACTGTGTATACCGGCTTCCAGTCTGCTACCTGCTGCTTGTTCCTGGTTCCAGTCCAGCGTTCCAGGCTATTACCTGCTGTTGTTCCTGGTTCCAGTCCAGCGTTCCAGTCTGCTACCTACTGCTTGTTCCTGGTTCCAGTCCAGCGTTCCAGGTTATTACCTGGAACGCTGTTCCTGGTTCCAGTCCAGCATTCCAGTCTGCTACCTACTGCTTGTTCCTGGTTCCAGTCCAGCGTTCCAGGCTTTTACCTGCTGTTGTTCCTGGTTCCAGTCCAGCGTTCCAGTCTGCTACCTACTGCTTGTTCCTGGTTCCAGTCCAGCGTTCCAGGCTATTACCTGCTGTTGTTCCTGGTTCCAGTCCAGCATTCCAGTCTGCTACCTACTGCTTGTTCCTGGTTCCAGTCCAGCGTTCCAGGCTATTACCTGCTGTTGTTCCTGGTTCCAGTCCAGTGTTCCAGTCTGCTACCTACTGCTTGTTCCTGGTTCCAGTACAGCGTTCCAGGCTATTACCTGCTGTTGTGCCTGGTTCCAGTCCAGTGTTCCAGTCTTCTACCTGCTGATTGCTCCTGGTTCCAGTCCAGCGTTCCAGGCTATTACCTGCTGTTGTTCCTGGTTCCATTCCAGCGCTCCACTATCCGGCTTGCTTAACTGTTGGGTTCCTGGTCCTATCTGCATTCCAGTCTCTGTCTTCAGTCTTCTCTTCAGGTTCCTGATTCCAGAGGGTGCCACCACTACTGAACTTCCAGCAACTGTTGATTCTGCCAGGCACCCATACCACTCTTCACTCCTGGCCCTCTGTTTCCATTCCAGGGGAACGGGAGTGGGAGCTGTAAGGGAGGTCTTCCCCTGCACTTCAGGCTCACAACCTACCAGGTACGTGACATATAGACTTTAACGGTGTTCGCGTGTTCGAACAAATGTTTTGCCTGTTCGCATGTTCTGGTGCAAACCGAACAGGGGGGGGGGGTGTTCAGCTCATCCCTAGTGACCGCATTCTTGGCGTTCGGAAGTTCCGACAACTTTGTGTGACCGCGTGTAGACAAAACAAGTTTGAGCCAACATCGTCGGAAAAAAAACCTTGGAGAATAATTGATTTTTTCTTCTCCAGTGTTTTGGAGCTTAGAGCTTCGAGGTGTGAATGAGGCTTAAGTTACGCATAAACTGACAGTGGGGTTGTAATTAATTTACATGCACAATGTATCTGTTGTTTTGGGGAGGAAAAGCTGGAGTTCTTCTTTAACCACTTCCCACCCGGCCTATAGCAGATTGACGGCCGGGCAGTGGTTCAGTTCTCTGACTGGGCGTCATATGATGTCCAGCAGGATAACATCCCGCCACGCGCCCACGGGGGCGCACATCACGGCGATCGGTGGAGCGGTGTGTCAGTCTTACACACTGCTCCACCGATCTTGGTAAAGAGCCTCCGGCCTCCAATCCTCCAATCACGGCTGATCACGATGTCAATAGGAAGAGCCGTTGATCGGCTTTTTCTCACTCGCGTCTGACCGATCGGCGGCTCTCCTGACAGGGGGGTCTGCGCTGATTGTTTGCCCACACTACACCACCAGGGAAGCTGCCAGGACCACCAGGGAGCCAGGCAACATGTGGATGGCCAGGTATGTACCCCATGGCCATCCACATGTGCCCAATGAGCCCAATCTACACTGTGGCAGAAGAATTCCACAAATACCTCTGGTTCAAGGTCGGATAAGAACATCTACAGTTCACTTACCTTCCTTTTGGGTTGACAACCTCACCCCGAGTCTTTTCAAAAGTTCTTCTGGCCATAGTGGCCCTCATCAGAACTTAAGGGATACGCTTGTACCACTATCTCAACGACCTCCTGCTACTGTCCTAAGACAAGAAGCAGATATTGATCCACAGAGAGCAGGTTATCACCACACTGCTCGAGCTTGGTTGGCTCCTAAACTTAGAGAAAAGCCATCTGGAACCAGTTCAGTGCCTGGTATATCTAGGGGCCCAGTTTGACACGGTGGAAAGCACCATCTCTCTCCCAGTGGAGAAGATCCCAGTCATCCGAGGGAGAATCTCATGGGCTCTGAGCTCCTCACGCCTAAAGGCCTCACAGTGCCTAAAAAAATTATCGGCGCGATGGTCTCTATGACCCCCATGGTCAAATGGTCTCTGTGGAGGTTACTCCTTTTCTAGACAGAGTTTCTCCATCAATGGAGCTCAGGGGACAGCAATCAGTCCATTCACATAACCTCAATGATGAGGAACAACCTCTTCTGGTGGCTTCAATGCAGAATTCTTCTCGCCTGCCATTCCATTGCCCCCTTCTCATGGGTCACAGTGGCGACCGATGCCAGCGGTGCTGGTTGGGGAGCCCTTTGCAGGTCAGAATTTGCTCAAAGCAAGTGGGATGCACGTCTTCACAACCCGGACTCAAACGTCCTGGAACTATGGGCAGCCTGGTGTGCCCTTCAATTTTTCACTCATCTCCTGTAAGAGGAGTCAGTTTTACGGAAAATGGACAACACCACAGTGGCCTCTTA
Organism: Lithobates clamitans; assembly: GCA_037952925.1. Classification (NCBI taxonomy): domain Eukaryota; kingdom Metazoa; phylum Chordata; class Amphibia; order Anura; family Ranidae; genus Lithobates; species Lithobates clamitans. Next base: position 8,211,524 of record JBBGZY010000056.1, on the reverse strand, counting down.
TGTGAAGAAGCAAGGGGGCACTCAGAGCTCCACACTGCTAGAGCCCATCATGTCCTGGGCTCAAAAAAACCTGACCAATCCTGAAGTAGACCTATTTGCATCCACCTGCAACTTCAAAATCAAGAAGTATTACACTCGGGGCTGTTGCAGCCAGGCCTTTGGAGTAGACGCACTGACAGATCAGTGGAGCTTCAACAGCCTTTCCCCCGCTTCTGATCATTCTCAGGTTCTTACGGAGACTCCAAGCGGAAGCAGTCAAGGTGGTAGTCATTGCACCTTACTGGCCGAACAGGCCATGGTTCCCCTCCTGACCCAGCTCAACTTCTGGGACCCGGTGCCTCTTCCTCCCAGGCCGGACCTTCTTTCTCAGGGGGCTGTCCTGCATCCGTGTCTGGCATCACTAAGACTTATGGTCTGGTTCTTGAGAGGGAAAAGCTGGAATCTTTCGGTGCATTTCAAGAGTGATTTCCACCCTCATGAGCTTGAGAAAAGCGAGCATGAACAAAATGTGTGAGGATATGGGCCAAGTTCATTGAATCCTCCTCATCTATGGGCAGATCGTTCAGGGATCCAGGAGTCCAGGATATCCTCGGCTTCCTCCAATCCGGCCTAGATCTGTCTCTATCCATCAGCTCTCTGAGTTCAAGTCTCAGCTCTGTTAGCCTTCTCCGGAACATCATGGGCGGTTCACCCTCTTATCCGGCGGTTCTTCTGTGGGGCGACAAGACTCAGGCCCCAAAGAAGACCAAGATTCCCCAAATGGGATTTTTGCTTTTGTTCTTGACTCGCTGACTGGTCTCAGTACCGCAGGATCCGCTCCGCTTTCTATCAAAGTCTTCCTGATGCATTTCATCCACTAGCGCTTCGTCAAAGGATGGACTTATTTTCTAGTCTTAGAATTACTAGATGGATGGTAAGTTTGAAAAACATGGGGCACAGCAATAGGTTACCCAAGTTACCACAAATAAAGAGAAAAAAGGGACACCACAGTTAAAAAAATGTACCTAACTATCCTACATTGGATAATTTATTAATAAAAATTAAAATGATCCTTGCCCCAGACAACCCTTAAATATCATAGTGGTACCCTATAATATTCTGGGGTGTCTAGCCATATAAAGGTTAAAGCTGGCCATACATTGATTTAAATTCAGCTGATTCAGCAGGGAGCAGCAAAATTTCAATCCATATGTGTCCGACGTGGTTGGAAAGTCGATCTACTGATCGACTTTTCTTCAGCTGCCCTGTTGGAAAAAAAGCCACCCACTCAGCACTGTAGGCTATAGACTGCAGCAATAATCTGTGTTTTCTGATGGCAAAGAAGTCCCCCCGCTGTCAGAATACAATGACACTATAGGGGTTATTTTTTTTTTTTACAAACTACGTTCTTTATTGAAACAATTTACATATGTACAGTGCATTAATTTCGTGAGACAGATAACAGGTATATTCAGTATATTATGGATAACAGTTGAATCGAGTCCTTACAATTTTTAAAGGCAAAGTGATGGATACACAACGGATATATTTATACATATAAGCTTGCTTGCTTCACATCAAAAATCTCAGTTGTTACAATTTACTAGCATTGTTAGTTCTCTATCCCTGTTCAGTCAGATGGTATGGCATCAAGTTCATCGCATGTGGAGGCTTCATTTAACCAAGTATCCCAGATCTTGTTATATTTTGTAGGGCAGCCTCTGTGAGCATAAATTTCTTTTTTATATGGCAGAACAGCATTTACTAATGCAACCCATTCCTTGATATTGGGTGGTATTGCTCTAAGCCATTTCTTTGCAATAAGCACCCTGACAAAGAACAATGTTTCCTGTAGAAAAATATGGTGGAATTTATTTGATTCGGGATCTGGGAATACTCCCAGCAGACACTGTTTCGGGCATAGAGTTAGAGGGGAGCCCATTTTATCGTGGATAAATTTAACTATTTGGGCCCAATAGTCTTGTATCATTGGACATAACCAAAGGAGGTGAAAAAATGTTCCCTGAGGACTTGCACATCTAGGGCAAAGTGAGCTATGATTAATTCTAAATTTGGCCAATTGTATGGGGGTCAGGTAAGTGCGATGTAAGATAAACAATTGTGTGAGACGGTCTGATAATTTATGTGAGACTTTTTTGCAGGCGTCTAGGACTTCTTTCCATTCCTCATCCTCCATCTCACCCACGTCTCCCTTCCAGCGCTCTTTTAGTTTATAGGCGATTGTTACCGCATTAGGGCGTAATAAGCATGAGTAAAATGTGGATATTAGCTTTTGCTGATCTGGACTATTTATCATGGCCAGGATATCCAATTGCTCCAGGTTAGGTGGGGAGTTTCGAAATTGGGTCTGGAGAGCGTGGCGAAGCTGGAGGTATCGGAAATGCATAGAGTTAGGAAGACCAAACTGGTCTTTCAGTTGCTGAAATGATTTGAGAATGTTTCCAGTGTACATGTCTGCTAAATAAACAACCCCTTTAGAAATCCATAACTCATTATCAGGTAGATGTAATAATTCGGATAGACCTGGGTTATTCCACAATGGTGTCTGACTATGTGTTGAGGGGATCTTAAGTTTGCGTCCAACAATCTCCCATATCTTGCAATAGTTGTATAGCAGACCTTTGTCTTTATAATTGTCTAACTTACCACGTTCTCTATTCTCTCTAAGAATGAGCTGAAAGGGGTGGGTGTGTATTCTTGTGGCTTGAGAGCTTATTAAAACCATGAACCGCTCCTTATCTCCTTTATCAATATGGAAGAAATGGGACAGCTGTGCTGCCAGGTAGTATAAATTGTAGTCTGGCAGTGCTGTGCCCCCTAAATCAGTGGGGTTTTTCAGCACCTGCCAGGACAACTTGTGTCGTGTTTTACCCCACACAAACGTGTTTAGGATCACTTCTATAGATTTAAAAAATCTCAGGGGTATATAGACAGGTGTGTGCCAGAATACATATAGAAATTTGGGTAACAGTATCATTTTTGTCAAATTTACTCATCCTATAACTCCCAGTGGTAGTCTGGACTATAGCTGTGTTTTAGTTTTTAGTATTTGAAATAGCGGTTCCAAGTTTAGTCTAATATAGTCTTCTGGGGTGCGTGTAATTTTTATACCTAAGTCACTAACTCATCAATGGGGAGGATGCCTGTGTCTCTGATGGGGCTCCAAGATCCACAGGGAGTATCTAAGACTTCTGCCAATTAATCTTTAAACCTGAATAAGTCCCAAATTACTTGATAATTTCAAGGGCCGTTAACAGGGAGTGTCCTGAGTCCTCTAGATATAAAAGCATATCATCCGCGTATAAACTGATTTTCTCAACCAGGTGGCCCAGGCTCAGACCCCTAACCCCTGGGTGTTCTCTCAGTGACGTCGCCAAGGGCTCTACCGCCAAGGCGTACAATAGAGGGGAAAGGGGGCAGCCCTGACAAGTCCCTCTAGTCAGTGGGAATGTCTGTGACGTTTTGCCATTAATCAAGATCCTGGCACTTGGAGCCTGGTATAGAAGCTGAATCAATCGAATGAATTTAGGTCCGAAACCGAACCTGGCCAAACACTCCCAAAGATAATCCCAATTCGACAGAGTCCAAGGACACTACTACTCTGGTGCCCATTTGGTCATGTCTGGCCTGTAAGTTCATATATAGTCTACGTAAATTAAACGCCGTATTTTTTGTCGGCATGAATCCGGTTTGATCGGGGTGTATAAGACTCAGTATCACCTTATTCATACGTAGTGCCAAGACCTTGGCCAATATTTTTATGTCTAGTTGTAGTAGGGAGATGGGGCGATAAGATTCTGGGAGTGTTGGGTCTTTACCCGGCTTTAGTATAAGTACAATAAATGCCTCATTCATTGATTTTGGGAGGGAACCAGATTCAAATATATAGATAAATATTGCGTGTAGTTTGAGGGTTAAGATCTCACTGTAGGTATCATAAAACTCCAGTGGGAGACCATCGGACCCAGGAGCTTTTGAAGAGGCAAGAGGCAAGGTGGGACATGGCCTCTGCAACGTCATCTTTAGAGATGGGCGCCTCCAGCATTTCTATTTGGGAGCATGTTAATTGTGTGAAGGTTACATTGGATAGGAAGTCTATTATTTCTTGTTTTGATTTGTTAGTCGTGGACGAGTATAGAGAAGCCTAAAAGGAGCGGAACACATCAACCACCCTGTCAGGGTCCTGTATCAGAGCTCCCGCATTATCTTGTAGGGCAACAACAGTAGGTGGCCTGTGCTCCATATGAGCCAAGTAGGCCAGTAACCGTCCCGCGTGTTCCCCACACTCGTACACTTTTTGTTTGGTGTAAAACATTTTTCTTTCTGCTCTTTCAAAGTGAAGCCCATTCACTATGCGCATTTGTAATTTTACCTGATTCGCTGTTTCGGTGGATGGGTGTTCTGAAAAGGCTCTGTCTACCTCTGCCATTACTAATTCTGCCTGTTGGATAATGTCATTGGAAGTACGTTTATATCTAGCTATCCTTTGTGATAAAAGCATGCGGGCATGAGTTTTAAACATGTCCCAGGCTACGTCCAAAGGGGCTGTGTCTATGTTTGTGCGGAAGAAGAACTCCCATTCCTCCCCCAGATCATCTAGCCCAGGGACAACTGAGAGCCAGAAGGGGTTAAGCCTCCATGTATAAGAAGAGGAGGGGGGGCCCACTTCAAGTTCTATCCAGCAGAGGGAGTGATCCGAGAGACTGCGGGGGGACATGCCTGCTTTTTTGAGGTTTGGTGCCAGTGAGTTGGATATCAGGATTAAGTCAATTCTCGACATGGTGTTATGCGTCGCAGAGAAGCATGTAAACGCTTTAACTAAGGGATGGCGAGATCTCCAAGCATCCAGTAGACCTATCTCATTTATTAGTTTCCCAAATCGCGTGGGGGAGGGTGTGTTGTCAATCAGGGATGTCAGGGAGGTCCTGTCTAGGTGGTTGTCCAGTACCGTATTGAAATCTCCCATCCACATAGCTGGAATTGTGGGAAATTGTGCCATAAACTCCAATCCCTCATTAATGACATTAAACTGAAACGGGGGAGGTATACATATTGCCAGAAGAAGTACCTCTAGGCCATTCAATCTACAGTGTATAAACAGGAATTTACCCTGGGGGTCAGATCTCAGTGTCAACATAACAAACTGCATTGTTTTAGCCACCAATATCGCCACTCCTCTAGAATAGGCTGAGTATGGGGCCTGATAAACCCATCCCAGCCAAGGCTTTTTAAGCGACAGCATTAATTGACCAGTTAAATGAGTTTCTACTAAGACCATCACTTGTGCCTGTTGTGCCTTAAGATATGTCATAACGGCGTTCCTTTTAGATTTATCTCTGAGGCCACGAACATTCCATGCTAGGCATTTTAGGGACGACATAACATTGTGTTCAATGTGTACGCATAGCTCCCATTTTGTGTCAGCTTGTCCCAGCAACTGAGCGTGCTCGCACAGTAATGCTGGGAGATATTTATTGAGCAATCTGAAAGCATGCGGGCAGGTCTAGCACATAAATCTCTACATACTTTTGCAAGATCTATATACCACTGTAAATTACCATGTGTTATGAAAAAATCAATAAGAACGATAAACTTAAAACTAAACAAAACATTACTATGAACCATTGCACCAGTCTGGCTGGGCTCACCACATCCCCCGCACAAATGTACGCGGGGAGTGTGTTCCCAGACAGACCAGGGAAACCCATCTTGTGAAACATTAACAGTATAAACCTGTATTGAAACAGCGGGGTCCAGTAAGGCTCCCGCGACTAGTGGGACGAACATCCACTGAAAGGTCAGCGATAGTGCGATGAGAGCTACCTTCAGGATCGGGCTTACAAAATAAGATTGTAGGATAAAGAAGCATAAGATACCGCTACATATTTTATTAAAAATGACATCCAATCCCCACAGTGGGGTACTCACATTTATGAGGTGCTAGTGTGCACCATACATTACAAGCCAAAACCGCTATAAGGTGTGCTGCGGGGTATGAAAGATCCACAGCCCAGCTCTGTGCTGATCGCTCCATCCTGGCCCCTCCCCTACGCGTCTTCGACACAGGGAATCAAGTGTCTTCATAAGGGGGATATGTGGGGATTGGATGTCATTTTTAATAAAATGTGTAGCGGTATCACACTATATAGCCTTTCTCTTTTTTTGATATGATGTTTGTGGAGCCATATAGAAAATCTGCTTGGAGAATCAGCTGTTACTAATCATTGAGCCCAGGGGTGGCTCCATAGCGTGTATTGACACAGCTGAACACTGTGTCACACGCTCTGAGGTGAGCGCAACCACATTGGGGGCACCAAGGCACTTCAAGGCATGATCTGAGCACGTTTTATTTAACACTGGAACTGTCTTTCTCTGAAGCATTTTTACTATTATATGGAGTTTTGGTGTGAATTTATCACTTCACATTGCCGTGTTGGAAGAATTTTCACGAATAAGGACGATTATAGTCTTCAATATTTTATATAAGGACAATTATAGTCTACCTATCATAACAAGTGGTTCATTATATTTTTCACCCATCACTTTTATTATTACAGTGGTTTTTTATGTGATATAAGCATGGTACATTATATATTATGCACTTTATTTAGTGGATTATGCTTTGCTGTTTCATATTTTTTTATTCTAATGTGTACTTAGATTCAGGTTGTTATATCGGTATATTATATAATCTAGATACGCACTGTTTACACATTTTGGGATTTATTGCACACGGCACTTTGTTACACGTATTGATATATTTATTTATTTAATTAAATATGCAGAGTGGGTTTTAGATCCATAGTATCTGCACATTGCACTTTAGATTTTTTCATATGATATCACCAGGGTGTATAGACACTTAGATATATTCCCAAGCGCAACGCAATTTTTTGTTGATGTTTCACCGCACGGTTATGAATACGTTATCTGCGTTTGCAGCCGGGCATTTATTCAGTTGTTTCTCCACTCAGGCACTGGATTATTGTGGCTCGCAAGATTTTTTCCTCTGTTTCAACTCAGAGATTCGACAGTCACAGCGTTAATCTGTAGGATGATTAAGAATCAGGGGAGGTGAAAGTGATTTGCACATTCTAGGCGCATGGGGGAGGAAAGGGAGGAAAACCTGAAAGATGAGTACAAGTCTTATTCTGGAGACTGTTATAATGACCTTCTTTCTGCAAAGGAAAGTTCTGCATCCTTCAGCACGGCCGCGCTGATGGAGTCAGCAAAGGGTATTATTCTCTTGGCAGTGAACAACAAAAAACCCCCCCAAAACAGTCCGGTCGTGAAGCTGTACATATACCGCCTCCGGTGTATGTAAGGATGATGTGAGGGGAAATAAAGTACCTTATCCTGAAGCCGGTCAGAGTGATCCATTAGAGGAGAAAGTTCCATGCCTTCATCACGGCCGTGACAAGAAGGTCAGCAGAGGTTGCTATTCTCCCGGTGGTGGGCGATTAGGGGCAGCTCGGTTGTCTAGCCATGCGAATACCGCCTCCGGTGTATCAAAGAAGTGGGTGCGATCATCCCCCACCACACGAAGCCTGGCAGGAAATAACATGGCATACGTGTAATGACGAATCCGGAGTTGGCGCTTCGCTTCAGTAAAGAGCGCTCTTTTCTTCTGTACCTCTGCTGAGAAATCCGGGAACACTTTTATTTCGGAATTCTTGAAGGGGATGTTGCCTTTTAGCCTTGTGAGGCGAAGGATAGCATTGCGGTCCCTAAAATTCAGGAATTTCGCTATAAATGTCCTGGGGGGTGCACCCTGCGGTGGAGGTTTTGCTGCTAAACGGTGCGCTCGTTCTACTACAAATGATGTCGAGAATTCTGCTCGCCCAAAGGTAGAAATGAGGAGGTTTTCCAAAAATGCTGGGGGGTCAGAGCCCTCCGGCAGTCCCACAAAGCGGAGATTACATCGCCTCAAGCGGTTCTCCATGTCGTCCTGCTTTGAGAGGATGGTGTGGAGTTGTTGCTGTATGTGATCTGTGGCTTGCTGTAATGGCGGCATTTCATCCTCCACTCTGCTGATTCGAGTCTCCATTTCAGTGACACGTTCCCTGAGCTTTTGAAGGTCTTGTCTTATGAGGGACAAATCAATCTTCACTTCCTCTATCTTACAGGTTAGGGAGCTTTTGCAGTCTGATATTGCCTCTAGCACCCGGGCTGTGTCGTCCGTCGCTGGCTCAGAGGAGGGAGATGCATCGGCGCCATTTTCACCTGAGTTCCCTTTCTCCTTTAGCCGGTATTTGTCGAGTTTAGCGATCGATTCTGCCATTTTTTTTGTAGGCGACATGGTAGCGGTAAGTTGGCAGAAGAATATCCAGCTTTGTAGGGATAGAAAGGCTACTTAAAAGTGCAGGATTTTAAGGCTACGGATTTTCCCTCGAGCGGAGCTCCCGTGCTGTGCTCCTCACACCATGCCGGTCCAGGCCACGCCCCCATTACTATGGGGGTTATTTACTAAAAATGGATAGTGCAAAATCTGGTGCAACGCTGGATAGAAACCAATCAGCTTCCAGATTTTATTGCTAAAGCCTAATTGAACAAGCTGAAGTTAGAAGCTGATTGGCTACCATGCACAGCTGCACCAGATTCTCTGTACACCAGTTGTAGTAAAGTTATCCCAGTGGGGAGGATTCCCCCACCCACATTGAATGTTTCAGTGGGGCAATGAGTTGCCTGCTGGATGAATGAAAAAAAGGGACTCATCAATGGCCAGGCTAAGTGTCACAGTGATTCATTGTAGTAACTGGAGACTTGCTCTGAGAGATATAAATATCCCAGTTTTATGCTATCAGCCTTATTTACTTTATTCATTCACAAGAAAACATTTCAACAGCAGTTAAAAATTGGTTTCAGGTTTGAGTGTGGGAACACATAGTAAGTTTTGAGTAAGGTTCCATGGAAACCTAGAACTGTTGTCATTTAGAACTAATGGAGTTGATTTACTAATGACAAATAAGCTGTTCATTTTGCAAGGGAGTTTAAACTTTGCAAGGAAACTTTCCATTAGCGTAATTATTGTGGTAAAAATCCACTTTGCAAAATATACCCAATCATATGCAAGAAAAATATAACAGTATTTTTGTTTGCACATGATTGCATAATGGAAGTCATCAGAGCTTCACCTAGTTTACTAAACTAATGCAAAGTGAAAATTATCTTGCAAAGTTAACAGTCCATTTGCTTTTAGTAAATAAACTTCAATGTGTCTTCTTCCGTCTGGATACACAGTAGAAAAAAAAGCTCATTACAAAGTTTAAAGGTGGATCTTGGGCACATCTAAAAGACTCAAATGAATGCAAATCTATATTCAATAATACATCCTGAAATGTGTTTCATTTTTTATCTCAAGCAGTATAAGTGCCAGGATTTGATTTGTTTTTATCATCCTACAGTCAGATTATGGGAGAGAAAAGCAGTGCAATTAACCAATCATTGCTGCAGATAAGTGAAGAGAACATAGTAACAGAAAATTGAGTACTTCTTTCACTAGATGACAAAAATAAAAATTATTGTCAGATGAAACAGCTTCTGTATATGCATTGTTTCTGTTTTTTTAGCTGCTGGCCTGGAGTTCAACTTTAAAGGGCTTGTAAACCCTCAATTTAAAAAACAAAAAAAATGTCATACTTACCTCCAACTGTGCAGTTAGTTTTGCACAGAGTGGCACTGATCATCCTCTTCTGGGTCCCTCAGTGGCGCTGGTGGCTCCTCCTCGCATCTAGTGTCCACATTGGAGAAGCGCTCTTCTTGGTGGACACCCATGCGGGCGTGCTCCCGAGTCCCACATCTGTGTCCATTCACACAGAATGGAGGACTCGGGCCCGCCCCTGGCACCGCATCATATGATTTGATTGACAGCAGTGGGAGCCAATGGCTGCACTGTTATCAATCTATCCAATCAAGACACGAGACACCAGGTAGAGCTGGTGTGCTCATTCCAGGCCAGAATGGATCGGGGTCAGGTAAGTAAAATGGGGGGCTCGGGGGCTGCAGCACTACAGAAGGTCACCTTAATGCATAGAATGTACTAAGGTGAAAAACCATAAGGGTTTACAACCCCTTTAAGCAGAAAATATACAACAATAAAAATTTATTTTGTGTCCAACATTTCACCATAGTTGGGTAAGTACAATAGGCTCCATACAACAAGGGCTGGTTCAAACCAGCTGCTGCATTGCAGAACAGCAGCTGATGTGCAGTACAATCCAGCTGAGATCAGCACAGTAATTGTGATCTGAGCTGCGCGGATCACACTGTTTCTTTTTTTTTTTAATGAACTTTATTGAGTTGTCACACTGACATCTATAAAGTTCAATTACTGGCCACACGGTGTGAGGCAGTGGATTGCCTCACACTGTGCTGTGCTGAAAAAAATAACTGCATGCAGTACTGTTTTCAGTGCATCATGCCTGCACACCACTGCAACAGTGGCACATAGGAGACAAGGCATTTTACCTTGTTCTTGAGGTGGGACTGCTCTGGAATAGCCACCCAACACTGTCTCACCTCATCTGGTGTGAAGAATCCCTAACTGAAAGTATCTGATGTAAACTAGCCCTAACTGAACATATCTGGTAGTCATATGTTGTATAAAGAAGCCAATTTTCAGAACAAAAAGATTTTCTCAAGTAATTGTAAAGTGCATGTTAAACATAGAAGCCAGACAGTCAGAGCATCCTACAGTGTAAACATTAAACCACATTTTGCCCTGAAAGGGTTACAGATAAAATTGCCATTAATCAATGTGCAACTACAACTATATTATCCAGCTAGCTTTGTGTGCTAAATGAGCTTCCTCAGGAAGAAGGCAAATAGCTGGGTCTTTTTGTTACCGTAATTCTCATTGCTTGGATTTATCACTAAACCATGACTTATTTCAATAAGATATTTTGTATACCGTATATACTCGAGTATAAGTCAAATTTTTCAGCCCTTTTTTTTGGGCTGAAAGTTTCCCTTCGACTTATACTCGAGTCCGCGCCGTCTGTCTGCATGATCAGCGTGTCATGCAGGCAGACGGCGGCCGGCGTGTGATGATAATGCACGGAGGCTATTCCAGCTTTCAAAAGCCGCGCCTCCTGCTCTTCTGTGATAGGCTGAACAGCTGTCAGTGTACAGCCTATCACGGACATTCTCTCATCCTCGTCCGTGGTATGAGAATGAGAGAATGTCCGTGATAGGCAGTCAGCGGTCAGCCTATCATAGACGAGGAGGAGGCGCGGCTTTTGAACTGTGGAATGGCCGCCGAACAGTATCATCACACGGCCGCTGTCTGAGGATGGAGATCGCCACAGGGAGGCTACACAGGACACAGGTAGGCTGCACATGCACACAGGACACACATGCACACATGCACACAGGACACACATGACACACAGGACACACATGACACACATGACACACAGGACACACATGACACACAGGACACACAGGACACACAGGACACACATGACACACAGGACACACAGGACACACATGCACACAGGACACACATGTACAGGACACACATGTACAGGACACACATGTACAGGACACATGTACAGGGTACAGGTAGGCTGCACAGGACACAGGGAGGCATGCATCTGCAGATGGACATTATTGACCCTCTGCATTTCTCACCCTCGACTTATACTCGGGTCAATAAGTTTTTCTCAGTTTTTTGTGGTAAATTAGGGGTCTCGACTTATACTCGGGACGACTTATACTCGAGTATATACGGTACATTTTTATAACATACTATATTTTATACAATATATCACATTATTGAGACATGTAACCTAATAAAAACATAATACACTTGCATCATAACATTTTATGGTAGAAACATCCAGATGTTTGTAACAATTGCCAGCTCCCTGCAAATAGTACTGCCAAGCCACAATGAGCTACTAAAATTATCCTTCTGAGAAAAGCAGTGCAATATATGATTTTATTGATTACTGTTGGTATTACATTCCTTTAAAGTATTTAATAAAATATTATATACTTTTTTTAAACCTAGTGCCTGAAACACACATAAATACGGGTGAAATGATTTGTAAAGCGTGAAAATGTTAACGCTAATACATTTCAAAGATATTTACACAGGTGAAGTCTAACAGATAAATACTTATTATTATTGTTATTATTATTAATATTATCATTATTTAATATGTAGGTGATTATTTATCAATGATTTTCATTCTACTTTAAAGGTTTTCTTTTTTTTCTTATTTTTAACCTTTATATTTGATTGTAAAGCTAATACATGTTCATTTGTTCACTTGCTTTGCAAGATATCTTTGATGATTACAGTGGGCTATTTCCTGCCTAGAAGGTGGTTAATCCCAGTAGAAAGAAGGCTTTCAATTTTTGAATGCTCTCTGTGCATCTAGTCTTTCTTGACTAGGATACTTCATTAGTGTTATATGGCATACTATATCCAACTGTTGTATTGGTTGCGCAGCGGAATCTATGTAGTGTGTGCTTCCTTGATAAACCTTTTCATACAGTATGCTTTGTGATCTCAAGGGATTAAGCATTTGGAAATATGTATGATTGTTTCAGAAGTTCAATAGCTGAGATAAGATATTGCTGAAGATTTGTGGCAAAAAAGAAAAAAGTTAATCCTAAAAGGAATTTTATTCTGGGTTTAATTCAGGATAAAAGAGCACCAGAGAATAAGCTGGCACAAAGGTGAAAGTATTTTGGAAAGAATAATACAAAGGAACTGCTAAACATATCAAATAGTCTAGTTAAACCTACCAACAAAATTGAAGATTAATTTGATAGAAACTTTTAAAAGCTGCATTAGAAGTCATACCAGCAGTTACAGAATTTATGTTTTGTGTATTACAAAGAATACAAAGTTTCAGCTTTAGAGAACAGTTTTTTAGAGCATTTTACTTTGTTGTATTCAAACAAGACATTCAGCAATTATTTGCTGTAACACATATCAGAAATGTAAGAATTGTACAAACTGAGCCAAGTGACTTACAAATATATGGTAATTAAGATTAAACAGAAACTAGCCAACAATATGAGGAAGAAATTGCAGCTGGGATCAAATGTCATCTGCTGTTTCTTTGCAGTTATTATATGCATCAATGATCAATCACAGAAATTGGATAGCATTGGTGGTAGATAGATCAGCCAATGACATAATTTCTATGCAAATCATTGGCTGCTTTCTGTCTCTGATATTGTGCTAGCACTGTGCAGAAGGCTCCAGTAGGGTTCCATACATATTATCTCTTATTTTTTAAGAATTTCTGTATCCCTGCATATTTATTTTCAATGATAAGAAGGATTAATGAAGATTAATACTTGATTTTTTTTGTTTATGTGATGATTCATGGATACTTTATATTAGAAGAAATACCATACTGTACTTTATAGTGGAGATATTTTTGAACAGGCTAAGGAGGGTAGGATTGATTGCCTTCCAAAATGTATTGATGCTTTACTGCAATATAACTTTTCAAGTGGTTTATGACCTTCTGGATGTTACTGTACTTTTATTATCAAAAGTGGTTAAGACTAGCAATCATTCACTATAGGTTATGTGGCAAATTTGGTCCTATGATTTGCTTTGATGAAATGGATATCAGTTGGAGCAAATTTAAATGGTAAATGACTCCTTTAGGCCTTTTGCTAGCATTGGGGGGGATATGTAACATGTGTATCGCAATCAATGTTTTCACGTGTAGGCGCCCCGATGCACGCATTTACGTTCATGCTTGTGTATATGTGGGGGTGGGGGGTTTATGTTCTTGGGTGTAATATTTTTTTACTTAACTTTGTATTTGTATTTGACATATGTTTTTTTCTTTGGAAAAATTAATTAGAAAGATTTGAAAAACAAAGACATCTGTTTCTGATTTTTCATTTGTAAAATATTTTTAAATATGTTTGGACTTCCCTACCGGACCATTTCTGACATTTCTCCTTTTTGTTTTATACATTTTATTGAAAATAATAAAACATATACAAGACATTTGTAGACAGAATACAGTTACAATATAAAAAAAACAGAATGTATACAATGTCATATTGCTACTGATATAATGTAGGTGTATAAAGACAAGAGAAAAATAAAAAAAATAAAAATTGGATACCACTGGATGTGTTTAGGGTATCATTATAAAATGACAGATCAAGTACATGTTGGTTTTGAAAAACAGTAATGGCTACAATTACCAAGGTAGGGCTTAGGTTTAGATGAATAGACTTAATTTTAGATGTATAGGAGGAAAGAGAAAAAAATATATAAAAAAATAAGAAGGAAAAGGGGGGAGGGGAGAAGGGGGGGGTATTTCCCCTCTCTCTCTCTCTGTGGTATTGAAGTTGTTAATCAAATTTCTGTTGTTTTAGCATAAAATATTTTGTCTCAAAGCTAAATATCGTCCGAGAAGAAGTGGTCAAAACAGCTGTATAGTGTAATTCTAGGGTTTGTTGGTGGCAATAAAGACAACTTAGTTGTTTTCTAAATATAGTAGTGTTGTCTTAAAATGCTGCCAGCTATACCATGTTTGTGTGAATTTGGAAATGTTTTCCTGTGGTATACCAATTCCTTCCATATTGTTATATCTGTGTAAACATTCTTTCTGTGTTGGGGTGATTGGAGAGTGCCAGTGACAGGGTATACATTGTCTACCGGCATTTATCATAAACATAACTAGGGATTTGAGATTTATTTTTTAGGTATAGTGGTGTGATGGAGAAGGTATTGTGCGGGTGAGTATTCATCATTTTCAGAAGTAACAGCTAGAATAGTTTCATGTACTGTCTTCCAAACAGTTCCACCAAACGTGTAGCATGGACCCATTCGTTTCATCACATTGCCAACATTTATTAGGAATCAGGCTTAAACTTTGTGAAGTAGGAGTAGAGTTCTGTACCATCTTGTGAGCATTTTGAAACCACACTCCTGAGTTGCAACATTCGGAGATCCCCTAAGTACATATGGATTTTCATTCTAGGTCAGAGAGCTTTATATCAAGGTCTCATTCCCATGCCAAACAAGAGGTGCTGGAGAAGGCTAAAAGATGGCCAAAAATGTAAGACTATATACCAGATATGAGGTGTCTCAGAGGGGTTGTCTTGGTGCAGAGATATTCTAGGAATGTAAGAAGTTTCTTCCAAAAGTGTGTAAGCTCTGACATGTCTCTTATACATGTAAACATCATCTTTTTTTGAAGAAAAATTACTCAGAATCCCTAAACATCTTATATATTTCTTAGCAGAGACCCTAAAGAATTAAATGATAGGTTTTTCAATTCTTTATGTCACAAGGTATTTCCACAGCATTTTTTCAAACACATTTTTTTGGGAAAAAGTATAATTTAATGGATTTTAGTGCACATAAACACAATATAATACCATTTTTTTGGCAAATTTATAAAAGGTGATGTTATGCTGAGTAAATAGATGCCTGATATGTCATGCTTTAAAATGGCTTACACCTGTAGAACAACGCCAAGCTACAGTACATAAAAATTTCCATAGGCAACCCTTTAAAAGCCTTTACAGGTTAACAGTTTAGAGTTATACAGGAGATCTGGTGCTAGAATTATTGCCCCTGCTATAATGTTTGCAGTGATACCTCACATGCATGGTGTGAACACTGTTTACATATGTGTGCGCGACCTACGTATGCGTTCACTGAAGATTGGTGTGATCAGATACTTTCCAATTTAAAAATGCCACTATTTACATAGTCCATGAAGGCACGAGAGCGGCAGGAGGGGGGCACCCCTCCCATCACTTATAAAAGCAGTCCAGGGGCTAATTAGCCATTAGGGTTGCTTTTACTTTACAGGGCATCGCTGACTAAAAGAAAAGATAATGGGATGATGCCTGGGCTGCACGAATAATAGAGTGGACAAAACAAGACAATTGAAAAAAAGATGGGTGAAAATTGAGAACACAATTAGTAATGCATTAGGTAAAATTATTTGGATACCATTGGGGATACATGAATGGCGGTATTTTCAGTTGAGACCTTTTGTTACAACACTACCACAGCCAATGAGATCCAGAGAGGATTTAATGCCTTTCAAGCATCTGTGTGTCTCAAGGAGCACAAGTTTCTCCCAGATCTAGAAGATTGGGAACACAAGTGAATGAACAACAATTAGGAACATTTTTGAAAATGGTATATAGCTCTGCAGTAGATATAAAAACAACAGAAATTATTTATAAATGCCTGACAAGATGGTATATAATGCCAGAAAAAGCATACAAATATCAAACAGGGAAATCACATTATTGGCAGGGATGTAAAGTAGTGGGAACTATGGCCCATATATGGTGGGATTGCCCAAAAAAAAAGAAATACTGGAGGGAGGTGTTGCAACAAATAAAAGAGATTATAAATATAAAAAACCCAATAAAACAATATAAGAATACAGTAAATCCACATATGATAAACGCAGCAAAAAGCTTGATACCTCGATACTGGCAAGAAATAGAGAGCCTACAATAAGAGATTGGAATAAAAAGTGGAGAATACATACAAAATGGAATACTTATGATGTAGTGGAGGAGATAAGATTGAACAATTCACTAATACAGTATGTGGAGAAATTTGACAGAATTAAAAAAACAAGGAAATATGCTGGAACAGTGGGAATATAGGAGAAGAGGAGGTGGGGGGAAGAGAGAGGAGGATATAGAATTAAAAGATTGAAGAGAGGGGGTACCAGTTTAGAGTTATACAGGAGATCTGGTGCTAGAATTATGGCTCTTGCTATAACGTTTTCGGCGATATCTCACATGCATGGTGTGAACGCTGTTTACATATATGTGCGCAACCTATGTATGCGTTCACTGAAGATTGGCATGATCGGATACTTTCCAATTTAAAAATGCTGCTATTTACATAGTCCAGGAAGACACGGGGGAGCGTCAGGAGGGGGGCAACCCTCCCGCCACTTGTAAAAGCAGTCCAGCGGCTAATTAGCCATTAGGATTGCTTTTACTCTACAGGGCATCGCTAGATAAAAGAAAAGATATGGGGATGATGCCTATAGCTGCAGGCATCATCCCAGGATCTCCACTCAAAGTCCAGAATGTCAAATGACATCCTATGGGCTGGAAGTGGTTAAAGACACTGCACTGAAGCCAAGAAGCCTAACCTTTTCAATATTGTGTTAAGTATATTTAAATCTGGAACCAAATATCCTTTTAAGAATGATTTCTTCACAAGTGATTAATTTCCATGACTACAGTTAATGGCAAAGTTTACAGTAAACAAAATACAAAATATAGAAAAACTTTGTTTGAAAAATCCATAAAAAATACATATATCACTCTCCTTGCTCAATATACTTTAAAAATTGACAATTGTACTGTAATATACTCTCCACAGAGACATTTATCCACTCATCTAAATAGTGTATTTATACATTTTAAAAGCTGTTGCAGGCAGCCTATGTGAAACACATTTATACATGTCTGAGCCTGACACAGAACACATAAAGACTGCAAACTCTAGAGAAAAGACATGAAGGGATGCACAATCATATATAGTGAAGGAAACTCCCTCTGTATAAACACATCTATATACTGCTTAAATTAGAGCATCTTTACAATTAAAGTGTTACTAAACCCACAACTGTAAAATAAGTCTGTATATGCAGTAAAGCATGCTTGGTATACTCACTGAGGAACCTAAGGGGTTAATTCTCCACATTGTCTAAAAAGGCTGTTTGATCCCATCTTCTCTGATCCTCCCCTTCTTTTACTGTCCCCTATCCATCTGCTGATAGAACAGAGCCTTGGAGGCACTCTGCACATGCTCAGTTTGGTGTGTGTTGCTAGATAATATTTTTTTTTTTTTGGAGGGTGCATGTGATTACCACAGGGCCAATCAGCACTGTTCAGAGTGTCACACAGCCTCATAGGACAGTCAGAGCAGGAAAAAGCCTCCTACAAACTTTAGACATTACAAGACTGCTATATACTGCTGATGAGTAAGGGTATTTAGCAGTTTATATTTACTAAAACTATTGAATTGCCATGTTCTGTGTACTGAAGGAGACCAGATATGGTGAATGCAGGGTCCTGGGTTTAGTAACACTTTAGGAAATTAGAGCATCCTTAGAGGCACTAGGTAATGAAGATCAACAGAATGGTTTAAAAAGCCTATTTTGCTGACAAAAAAAAATTATGTTACTAAACAGATTAGAAAATGACATTTTAAGTTTAAGGGGAAAATGATTTATTAATTGGAGCATTCATTAAAAACTAAAGTAGAGAAAAAACAAACAAAATAATAGTTAAAATATGAAACAAAAGAAATACAGAGGGATATTCTGGATTTCCAGAAATGGGAGATATTCAAAATGTCTTTCATTCCCTAGAAGGAATAGAACTACTGGCTAGGGTGATAACTGGGAAGAATTGAGTGAAGATCAATCAACAACTGACATGGAAGGATCAGCAAAAGGATGCTCAGGCATTTTTAAAAAGACTGATAGTAAAATGGTGATGTCTTTTTAGACACAAACAAGAAAGGCAATGAACTAGAAAAGAAAAAAATGAAAGGGCAAGGACAAATACTGCTGCAGGAGTGCAGAATAATGATGAAGGAAACTTGCAGGATTTAAAATACCCTGAAAGGTATGGATAATAACTTTGAAGTTAATATTCTTACAGGTTTCCCTTTAAATGATCGTATCACTTTTTTGAAGTAAGGTTTGATGTTTTTTGTACATAACTAAATTAATATAACTGCCTCAAGCCAAATGCTAATGTTTCAAGGAGGATGCCACCATTCCTTTTTTACAAGATGTATATAATTGGATTAACCTGCATGGATGGCCACTTAACCCATAAGCTCCGCTCAGCCCTGAGACAATAAACAACCCTCCACCTGCCACAGCAGCCTTTCTCCCCTCTCTCCTATACTGGAGGGGAGCTGGAACACTGAGGATCACAACGGTATGTCAAAAAGAAATACCACTGCACATACAAGTTGCGCCGCCTCACGGACTTCAATACACAGGGAGGCACACTCACAGGCAAAGGCATGCAGTGCAGCCAAAATGGCGCCAGATCGGCATCTCCCCCTTCTCCCGCGCCAGCAACAGAGGCACCACAAAGTCCAGCACACAATCTGGAAGACATGGACAGCACTTAGCCCGACTTCCCACCTCATCAAAGCTCATCTGCTGATAGAGGTAAGGGGCCAGCACAGTATCCAGCACCCTCTCCCTCCAAAAACCTGCTGTACAAAAAACAGCACTGGGATGAAGTTGAGGAAAGCGAAAGTACGCAGGAATCCCTGGCTGCTCTCCCTGCAAGCGACCAGCCTGCCTCAGAACACACCCTGAAACTGATGCTAAAGTCCCTGCAAAAGGACTTACACAATGAGCTCCACTCATCCTTATCCTCCCTCTACTAGTCCAAAGTGGATCAGATAGAGGAGTGTACAGACATGCTTGAGAGGCAAATTACAGAACATACCATTGTGCCCACCATGAAGCATCTGAGGCATACCACCAGCACTCGGAAGAAATCAGATTTTTTAAAAGCTAAAGTGGCCGACCTCAAGGATCACTCCAGGAGGAATAATATAAAGTTCAGAGGCATCCCTGAGACTATCAAACCTCCAGACCTCATCCAGTACTTTTCAGAAACTGTTTCTCAAGCTTATTCCCCAACTATCACAAGCTGATCTTGCTATAGACCTCACTACCAGATGTATTAATTTCTTCCATGTTAAAGAAAAAAGTTATGTCCGCAGCCCACACTAGTGCTTTACTGCCAGATCCTTACTTCTCAATCTCACTTTACACAGATATATCAGCTGCCACTGCGTAAAAACATTAAGAATGTGCTCTAGTCACCACAGTCCTCCGGGATTGCAACATCACCTACAAGTGGGGTTTCCCCATCAAATTGATGGTGACATTCCAAAGTCAAACAACCACCATCTTCACTCCTAAAGAAGGCATTAAAAGATTGCTAAATTGGGGCCTCATCTACTCACCCCCACCAGCGATGGATTCACGCCAACAACAATCATCCGGCCACGGCCACGACAACACCAACCGCTCCTCACCCTGCGACCAACACCTCCATTGATATTCCATTCTCATTCGGGGCCACCTCTGTTCCTAAACAAGCAATTTGGACATTACTTTTCTCCTTAACAACTTAATGTTCCAGGTGAGTATTCTATGTTCACCCTCCTTTTTTTTGTTACCTTTTTTGTCTTTGTTTCGGTGCTTTTTTCTCTCACACTTTCCCCTGGATAACACAGAGGGCTAAGCACTCTACCACAGGTTCTAAACTGTACTGAAAGTTCAATAAGCTATCCTTATTGCTTTTTACAATTTCTTGTATCTACTATTGTACCAGTGATTAGTAAGTGCTATTGTTATATGTAATAGACAGCACTCAGAAGTTTGGTGTGCGAATCAACAGGTGTTCTTCCCCCTCCCCCTTCCGCATCTCAAAGCCTCATTTAACACAAACTCGCTATGGCTCCTAACATTACCTCCCTAAATGTCAAAGGCCTCAACTACCCCTTTAAGTGTCATTTACTATGGAAAGAAGCACTGAGACTTAACTCAGATCTCATGTGCGTGCAAGAAACCCACCTCTCATCTCTCAAACCTCCATCTTGTTCTCATAAACAATTTCCACATTGCTTTTATACCAACTGCCCTAAGAAAAAAGCTGGAGTCCTAATAGCTATACACTCTACAGTGGCGTTTTAGCTGATTCACTCAGAAATAGACATATTTGGCAGGTATATCATACTACATGCCTCTATCAACAACCATAATATGACGATTGTCAATCTATATGCCCCCAAAACCGTTATGGGGAAACTAACACCCTTCCCACAGCATCCCCTATTGTTATATGGAGATTTTAATAAAATTGTAGACCCAATCCTTGACTCCTCCAGCCCACCACTCTCTCATCTCTACTTCAATCTGAAGATCTATATGACCCATGGAGATGCCTATATGACACTGAGAAGGACTATACCTTTTATTCACACATGCAAAAGTCCTATTCCAGGATAGACATGTTTCTGGAGGACAAACATACCCTCCAAACAGTACAAGATGCAAAAATGTATACCATCACATTGTCTGACCACGCCCCAATTCTGCTTAAGCTCTTTCCTCCTCACCCTAAACAATTGAGGAAAACGTGGAGGCTTAACACCTCCCTTATCTCTCGCCCCATCTCCAAAAACATGTCGCATCCACAATTGAAAACTATTTCTTGCTAAATGTTGATTCTGTGTCGAACCCCACTGTCTGCCGGAATGTGCATAAGGCATGTCTTATGCACATTAAATTAGGGGCGCAAGAAAAAAAGGAACACAATGCTACCACTGCAAAATTACTAGAACAATATGCTCTCTTGAAATTGCACACAAAGCCCAGCCCTTCCCACTCCTAGGAACTGAACTACAAATAATCAGAAGAGCTCTAAGCGAACACTTACACTCAAACTTTGACCTATCCCTAAAAAGGTTAAAACTATGTTTCTATGCACACCATAACAAACCAGGAGCTTGCCTTGCAAAGCAGCTCAAACGCTGCCTATTGCACACCAAAATCTCATACCTCACATGCACTAACCACACTTGCCCCACTAATCCCAGACATAGCCAACCGATTCAGTCAGTTCTATGACCCAGCCAGCTATAGACCTATCTTATTTCTGAATACTGATACAAAACTCTACGGTAAGCTCCTGGCTTCACGTATTTCCGCTATCATCCCTCACTTGGTCCATCCAGACCAAGTGGGATTTGTCATTGGCATGCACTAACCACACTTGCCCCACTAATCCCAGACATAACCAACCAATTCAGTCAGTTCTATGCCAACTTATACAACTTAGCCATCACCGGTGAAGCCCCCTCTTCCACACCATCTGATATAACATAATTCCTAGATTACATACACCTCCCAAACAAATACACACCATCTCTAGACCCTTCTCAATTTCTGAACTTGAACAGCTATCTCCTCCCTCCCATTTCATAAAGCCCCTGGACCTGATGGCTTTAGCAATGAATATTATAAAATAATCTCTACATTGCTAACTCCTTATCTATGTAACTCATTCAATCATACACTCTCCACAGGCTCAATCCATTCAGAAGCCCTTGAAACAACCATTACCGCAATTCCCAAACCAGGCAAACCAGCAGATGACCCAGCCAGCTATAGACCCATCTTATTTCTGAATACTGATACAAAACTCTACGCTAAGCTCCTGGCTTCACGTATTTCCGCTATCATCCCTCACTTGGTCCATCCAGACCAAGTGGGATTTGTCAATGGCATGCACTAACCACACTTGCCCCACTAATCCCAGACATAGCCAACCGATTCAGTCAGTTCTATGCCAACTTATACAACTTAGCCATCACCGGTGAAGCCCCCTCTTTCACACCATCTGATATAACACAATTCCTAGATTACATACACCTCCCAAACAAATACACACCATCTCTAGACCCTTCTCAATTTCTGAACTTGAACAGCTATCTCCTCCCTCCCATTACATAAAGCCCCTGGACCTGATGGCTTTAGCAATGAATATTATAAAATAATCTCTACATTGCTAACTCCTTATCTATGTAACTCATACACTCTCCACAGGCTCAATCCCTACAGAAGCCCTTGAAACAACCATTACCGCAATTCCCAAATCAGGCAAACCAGCAGATGACCCAGCCAGCTATAGACCCATCTTATTTCTGAATACTGATACAAAACTCTACGCTAAGCTCCTGGCTTCACGTATTTCCGCTATCATCCCTCACTTGGTCCATCCAGACCAAGTGGGATTTGTCAATGGCAGGCAGGCATGCGAAAGTACCCGCCGGTATATTGACCTGATGCAATGGGTCCAACACCACCAAACGTTATCTCTGTTCATCTCTCTAGATGCAGAGAAGGCATTCGATAGAGTAGATTGGAATTACCTAAAAGTGGTCTTACTGAAATCTACTAAACTAAACTAAAAGCAACACTGGCTCTATATTCTTCCCCCAGCGCCAGAGTCATAAATTTCTCTCAGATCCCTTCCATATAACTAATGGAACTCTTTAAGGCTGCCCCATATCCCCATTAATTTTTACTCTCATCATGGAACCACTGGCACATTCCATTCATGCAAACCCTGCCATTTCTGGCATTGAGATTGGGGAGCGCAACAATAAAATCGGACTTGCAGATGATGTGATCGGCTCTATTACCAACCCCACACAATCTCTCCCCCATCTTTATCATACCCTGGACCTTTTTAGCAAAGCATCTTTATACAAAATCAATTACTCCAAATCCTGTATGAATGGATCCAATATTGATCCTAACACCAAGCATAGCATTGATCAACACACCTCTTTTCATGGGCCCCAGACTCTGCTCTCTCCTATTTAGGTATCTACTTGACTACTTCTACTTTCCACCTACTTTTCCTTACTTTTTCACATCTAGTAACCAAACTGCAAAAAAACTACACAAGATTTAAAAAGTGTTCAAGCATCATTGCACTCACTAAGATGTACCTCTTGTCTCATGTACTGTACATATTACGTACTTTACCTATCCCCTTCTTACAATCACATCTTAACAAACTACAAGCTATTCTGACCTAATTCATATGGAACGAGAAACACCCCAGAATTAAAAGATCTACCCTCTGTTCACCAACGTCTACTGGTGAGATGGGAGCTCCTAATATTTCAGCCTACTTTAAAGCAACCATTCTAGAACAAACCAAATACTGGTAGAAAGCAGATATGCAAAACCCCTGGATACAAATAGAAGCAACAGTCATGGCAACTCACCCTAAACTGACACTTAATGCACTACTCCTGCACCACCACAAAAAGCAGAGCTATCTTACCACAGTCAATGCAACTCTCAAAATATGGAGAGCAATCTTTCAACGATCAGGAGGCATACCCCACCGACTACTACAAGACATACCTCTCAAGGCTCTACAAACAATTCTACCTGATATCCCAATCTCAAACTGATCAAATAAGGGCATTATTACCATTGGAGATCTCTACCACAACTCCCTGCTCCTACCCTTCCAGCACCTACAGAAGACCTACCACATTTCATCCCGAGACTTTTTCATGTACCTCAGAATCCGCTCAGTGCTCTCACGGGTGATGTGGTCTAAGAATCCATTCTTCTGGCTCCTACTAAAAATCTACAATACAGAACATCCCCATCTGAAAGGCATCTCCTATATCTACAAGATCCTCACAAACCCAGTACCAGACACCAAAGCTACTGCTATGCTGCAATGGGAGAACCTCCTCGAGTGTACCTACACTCACCAGCAATGGCCCAGTGTAGGGATGAGCTTCGTTTTCGAGTCGAACCCATGTTCGAGTCGAACCCATGTTCGACTCGAACATCGGCTGTTCGGTCGTTCGCCGAATTGCGAACGATATGGGCCGTTCGCGCCAAATTCGTGTGGCGCGTCACGGCCCATAATTCACTGCGGCATCGCAGTGCATTGCTTGCTGATGATTGGCCAAGCATGCACTATGACCCGCATGCTTGGCCAATCACAGCGCCGCCTGAACAGAGAGCCGTAATTGGCCAAAGCCAAGGAGGCTTTGGCCAATTATGGCTCAGGGGATTTAGTACACGCCCCACACTATATAAGGCCGCCTGCACGGCGGCCATGTGTAGTGTGTGTTCCGGCGTTGAAAGAGATAGACAGAGAGACAGTGTCATTTGATCTGAGTTAGATAGATTAGGCAGAACAGTCAGTCAGTTAGCTGCACTTACAGTGTATTGTGTATATATATGCATCCCAGGTGTTGCATATATATATATATATACACTGTATTCAGTTTAGCTAGATCCGTTCCTGTTATCTTCTAGACTATTTACATTTAGTGCAGTACGTCCTGCTCACAGTGTTCAGCTAGATCCGTTCCTGTTATCTTCTAGACTATTTACATTTAGTGCAGTGCGTCCTGCTCACAGTGTTCAGCTAGATCCGTTCCTGTTAAATTCTAGACTATTTAAATTTAGTGCAGTGCGTCCTGCTCACAGTGTTCAGCTAGATCCGTTCCTGTTATCTTCTAGACTATTTACATTTAGTGCAGTGCGTCCTGCTCACAGTGTTCAGCTAGATCCGTTCCTGTTATCTTCTAGACTATTTACATTTAGTGCAGTGCGTCCTGCTCACAGTGTTCAGCTAGATCCGTTCCTGTTATCTTCCTACTGACAGGCAGGCTTGTCTTGTTACAGTATTAACAGCTACCTAAAGAAAATTACTGGTGTTCTTTTGATCCTATTAGTACCACGGTCAGGCAGCTAGACTATTTACATTTAGTAAAGTGCGTCCTGCTCACAGTGTTCAGCTAGATCCGTTCCTGTTATCTTCTAGACTATTTACATTTAGTGCAGTGCGTCCTGCTCACAGTGTTCAGCTAGATCCGTTCCTGTTATCTTCCTACTGACAGGCAGGCTTGTCTTGTTACAGTATTAACAGCTACCTAAAGAAAATTACTGGTGTTCTTTTGATCCTATTAATACCACGGTCAGTCAGCTAGACTATTTACATTTAGTAAAGTGCGTCCTGCTCACAGTGTTCAGCTAGATCCGTTCCTGTTATCTTCCTACTGACAGGCAGGCTTGTCTTGTTACAGTATATAAAGCTACCTGAAGAAAATTACTGGTGTTCTTTTGATCCTATTAGTACTACGGTCAGGCAGCTAGACTATTTACAGTTAGTGCAGTGCATCCTGCTCACAGTGTTCAGCTAGATCCGTTCCTGTTATCTTCCTACTGACAGGCAGGCTTGTCTTGTTACAGTATATAAAGCTACCTGAAGAAAATTACTGGTGTTCTTTTGATCCTATTAGTACCACGGTCAGGCAGCTAGACTATTTACATTTAGTGCAGTGCATCCTGCTCACAGTGTTCAGCTAGATCCGTTCCTGTTATCTTCCTACTGACAGGCAGGCTTGTCTTGTTACAGTATATAAAGCTACCTGAAGAAAATTACTGGTGTTCTTTTGATCCTATTAGTACCACGGTCAGGCAGCTAGACTATTTACAGTTAGTGCAGTGCGTCCTGCTCACAGTGTTCAGCTAGATCCGTTCCTGTTATCTTCCTACTGACAGGCAGGCTGTCTTGTTACAGTATATAAAGCTACCTGAAGAAAATTACTGGTGTTCTTTTGATCCTATTAGTACCACGGTCAGGCAGCTAGACTATTTACATTTAGTGCAGTGCGTCCTGCTCACAGTGTTCAGCTAGATCCGTTCCTGTTATCTTCCTACTGACAAGCAGGCTGTCTTGTTACAGTATATAAAGCTACCTGAAGAAAATTACTGGTGTTCTTTTGATCCTATTAGTACCACTGTCAGGCAGCTAGACTATTTACATTTAGTGCAGTGCGCCCTGCTCACAGTGTTCAGCTAGATCCGTTCCTGTTATCTTCCTACTGACAGGCAGGCTTGTCTTGTTACAGTATATAAAGCTACCTGAAGAAAATTACTGGTGTTCTTTTGATCCTATTAGTACCACGGTCAGGCAGCTAGACTATTTACAATTTTTAAAGTGCGTCCTGCTCACAGTGTTCAGCTAGATCCGTTCCTGTTATCTTCCTACTGACAGGCAGGCTTGTCTTGTTACAGTATATAAAGCTACCTGAAGAAAATTACTGGTGTTCTTTTGATCCTATTAGTACCACGGTCAGGCAGCTAGACTATTTACAGTTAGTGCAGTGCGTCCTGCTCACAGTGTTCAGCTAGATCCGTTCCTGTTATCTTCCTACTGACAGGCAGGCTGTCTTGTTACAGTATATAAAGCTAACTGAAGAAAATTACTGGTGTTCTTTTGATCCTATTAGTACCACGGTCAGGCAGCTAGACTATTTACATTTAGTGCAGTGCGTCCTGCTCACAGTGTTCAGCTAAACCTACAAATTAGTGGGGTGCGTCCACCTCACAGTGTTCAGCTAAAGCTACCTGTAGAAGGTTGGTGGTGTTCTCATACTACAGGCAGGCAGTTGATTTTGCTAGCTGCAGTATATATATATATATATATATATATATATATATATATATATCCCAGCTTAGTGCAGCTACAGGCCATTAGTATGTCTGGAAGGCCAAGAAGGAGAGGCAGACAGTCACAAGCCAATAAGAGAGGGCAAGCAGGCTCTGTGTCTAGTGCTGGTCGTGGAGACGGTGCATCCTCATCAGCACGTGGCCATGGGACACGCTTGGCCTTTTTTGCGGCAGCTGGCCGTGTTGAGCCGCAAGCCGTCCTCATCCTCTCTCACCCATGCCCAGGGTGCTTTGTCTGGCAAAGCAGCGGCCTCTTCCCTCGGCTCAATGTCATCAGTGACTCCTTCCCTAGCTCCACCATGTCCTCCTGAGGAGTCCCTCGAACTGTTTGACCACAGTGTTGGGTACATGCTCCAGGAGGATGCCCAGAGTTTGGAAGGCTCTGATGATGATACTGAGCTCGATGAAGGCAGTAACATGAGCACGGACAGAGGGGGTGCCCAAGAAGGACAGCAATCTGGCAGTCATGCTCCCCCTGCTGCAGCATACTGCCAGGTTTGCTCCAGTGATGAGGAGGGAGGGGATGATGAGGTCACTGACTCAACGTGGGTGCCTGATAGGAGAGAGGAGGAGGAGGAGGAGGCGGCGCATCACCAACGAGGCAGGATGCCCTCCAGGGGCCAGCCTAAGGGCAGCACATTGACTGCATCACATGTGCAGGGCGCTGCAGTCTCTGCGCGTTATTCAAAAAGTTCTTTGGTGTGGGCCTTTTTTGAGACGAGTGCATCAGATCGCACCGCTGCTATTTGCAACATATGTCTCAAGCGTATCTCACGTGGCCAAAACATCTCCCGCTTGGGTACCACATGCTTGACCAGACATATGTTGACCTGCCATGCAGTTCATTGGCAAGCGCATCTAAAAGACCCACACCAAAGAACAAAGAGGACCTCTCCTTACTCCTCATCAGCTGAGATTTCCAACCCCACTAGACCTTCAGTCCTCTCTGAGACCTGCACTGAGAGGAATGAAGGTGTAGAATTAGGTGTGTCACAGCCAAGTACTTGTGGGCAATCTGCTTTTGGTACACCGACGTCAGATTGTACCAGGCAAATTTCCCTGCCCCAGCTGCTGCACCGCCGACAGAAGTTTGCTCCCAGCCATCCACATGCCCAGTGGTTGAATGCTAGCTTGGCAAAATTGCTGGCACTTCAACTGCTGCCTTTTCAGTTGGTAGACTCTGCCCCCTTCCGTGAGTTTGTGGAATGTGCGGTTCCTCAGTGGCAGGTACCCAAACGCCACTTTTTCTCACGGAAGGCGATTCCGTCTCTCTACCGGCATGTGGAAGGCAATGTCCATGCCTCGCTGGACAGGGCGGTCAGCGGTAAGGTGCATATTACCGCTGACTCATGGTCCAGCAGGCATGGACAGGGACGTTACCTAAGTTTCACGCCGCATTGGGTGACTCTGCTGGCAGCTGGGAAGGATGCAGGACAAGGTGCAGTAGTGTTGGAGGTTGTTCCGCCACCACGCCTCCAAAATGCTAATGATTGTGACACACCTCTCTCCTCCACCCCCTCCTCTTCTTCTTCCTCCATGGCCTCTTCCTCGGAACCAGCGGTGCTCCGTAGTCGTTCAAGGGGCTACGCAAGTACGCAGGCCAAAAGATGCCATGCGGTGCTTGAGCTGGTGTGCTTGGGGGACAGGAGCCACACTGGGGCAGAGGTTCTGTCAGCTCTGCAGGGGCAGGTTCAGAGGTGGTTGACGCCACGCCAACTTAAGGCAGGAATGGTGGTTTGCGACAATGGCACCAACCTCCTCTCTGCCCTCCGACAGGGACAAATGACCCATGTGCCCTGTTTGGCTCACGTCCTTAACTTGGTGGTGCAGCGGTTCTTGGGCAGGTACCCAGGCTTACAGGATGTCCTGAGGCAGGCCAGGAAAGTCTATGTGCATTTCCGCCGGTCATATAATGCCAGTGCTCGGCTGACGGACCTCCAAAAGGAGTTTAACCGCCTAATCTGTGACATGCCCACCAGGTGGAACTCAACGTTGGCCATGCTGCAGTGGCTGCACACGCAGCAGAGGGCCATCAATGAGTACCTGTGCGACTATGGCACCAGGACAGGGTCAGGGGAGCTTGGTTTTTTTTCCCCACGCTAGTGGGCCATGATCAGGGATGCATGCACTGTCCTGTCACCATTTGAGGAGGCCACGAGGATGGTGAGCAGTGACAGTGCATGCATCAGTGACACTGTCCCCCTTGTCCACCTGTTGGAGCACACGCTGCGTGGAATAATGGACAGGGCACTTGAGGCAGAACAGAGGCAGGAAGAGGAGGACTTCCTTAGCTCTCAAGGCCCCCTTTATACAGACAGTGTTCCTGCGTGCCCGCCGATCACACAGGAAGAGGAGGAGGAGGAGGAGGAGGAGGAAGATTGTGTCAGTATGGAGGTGGAGCCTGGCACTCAGCATCAGCAGCAGTCTTTAAGGGATCAGTCCCAAGAAACACATGGACTTGTACGTGGCTGGGAGGAGGTGGCTGCGGACCATGTCGTCCTTAGTGACCCAGAGGACTCCGGACCGAATGTCTCAGCAAACCTACGCTGTATGGCCTCCCTGATCCTGCAAAGCCTGCGTAAGGATCCTCGTATTCGTGGTATCAAGGAGAAGGCCCAATACTAGCTGGCAACCCTCCTTGATCCACGTTACAAGGGTAAGGTTGCGGACCTTATCTTGCCATCGCAGAGTCAGCAGAGGATGAAACATCTTCGGGAGGCCTTGCAGAAAGGTCTGTGCAACGCGTTCCCAGAGACTGGGAGGTTACAAACTCCTGTTTCTGGACAACGTGTTGCTGAGGCTTCGGTCAGTCAAAGAAGGAGCGGTGGAGAAGGTGGCCGTCTGACCGATGCGTTCAGACAATTTTTTGGTCCGCAGCCCCAAGGTATGATCGGTTCCAGCAACCATCGCCAGCGTCTGTTTTACATGGTGCAGGAATACCTAGGGGCAAGATCAGACTTGGACACCTTTCCCACCGAAAATCCTCTGGGTTACTGGGTCTTGAGGATGGATCACTGGCCAGAGCTTGCACAGTATGCAATTGAGCTACTGGCCTGTCCTGCATCCAGCGTTCTTTCGGAACGCACATTCAGTGCTGCTGGAGGCGTGGTAACCGATCACAGGGGGCGTCTGTCCACCGACTCGGTCGATCGACTGACCTTCAAAAAAATGAATCAGTCTTGGATCACCACCAGCTACCAAGCACCTGATGCTGATGTAACCGAATAATTTTTTTTGAAATCTCAGATCCCTTCAAAGACTGCCTATGCTGATGCTGAGTGACTATCTCTGAGTAATTATCCTCTTCCTCCTCAATCATCACGCTGATAGCTTGTAAGAACATTTTTGGTTCTGGGCGCCACCACCAGTGCCTAAGGCACAATTTTTCAGCCCCTGTTTAACAGGGGCGTGTAATTACATTTTTTGATGTAATACTTTGCAGCAGGGCTCGTTCCTGCATTCCAACTAGAGTGTCTGTGAGGGGTTGCAGTGTTGTGGCACCAGCACCAGTGCCTAAGGCCCACTTTTTCTGCCCCTGTCTAACAGGGGCGTGTAATTACAATTTTTGATGCAATACTTTGCAGCAGGGCTCGTTCCTGCGTTCCAACTAGAGTGTCTGTGAGGGGTTGCAGTGTTGTGGCACCAGCACCAGTGCCTAAGGCCCAATTTTTCTGCCCCTGTCTAACAGGGGCGTGTAATTACAATTTTTGAAGCAATACTTTGCAGCAGGGCTCGTTCCTGCGTTCCAACTAGAGTGTCTGTGAGGGGTTGCAGTGTTGTGGCACCAGCACCAGTGCCTAAGGCCTAATTTTTCAGCTCCTGTTCAACAGGGGCATGTAATTACAATTCTTGATCTAATATTTCACAGCAGGGCCCTGTGAGGGCTTACAGTGTTGTGGCCACAGCAACACCTAAGGCCCAAATTTCTGCTGAGTATATAGGGCAGGACCCTACTTTCAAACATCTAACTTACAAACGACTCCTACTTGCAAACGGAAGGAGACAACAGGAAGTGAGATGAAATCTACCCCTAGGAAGGGAAATTCTCTCCTGTAAGAGTTAATATGGGAAAACAATTTCTCCTTTCCACTGATGCTTTCCAATCCTTGTTCCACAAAAAAACCCAAATTTTTAAAAAACATTTTTCATTGGGACAAAAAAGTGAGGTGAAATCTTCTGAAGAGGAGGAAAGACAGCAAAACAAATGTCACAGGGGTGATAACCCTTCCCTATGTTTTCCAAAAAGCTTAGAAAAGATTTTTTGGCTGGAGCTAAACACGTTAAAAATGTTCAAAATTACAAACAGATTCTACTTAACAACAAACCTACAGTCCCTGTCTTGTTTGCACCGCCTGTATACTGCTGTTCAGAGTATATAGGGCCTGGTGGCCCCACACCTTTCCTTATTTTAATTTGGGTGCCGGTTTCCCCTTAATATCCATACAAGACCCAAAGGGCCTGGTAATGGACTGGGGGGTACCCATGCCGTTTGTCTCACTGATTTTCATCCATATTGCCATGACCCGACATGACATTAAACCCACAAGCAGTTTTAAATGAGATATTTTCCTTTAAAAATGACATTTGGTGCAGGGACTGTTCTAAACATGGGAAACACGCGTCACTTTACAGGCATACTATAGACACCCCCCAGGTACGATATTTAAAGGAATATTTCACTTTTTTTTTTTTACTTTAAGCATCATTAAAATCACTGCTCCCGAAAAAACGGCCGTTTTTAAAAGTTTTTTTTGCATTGATACATGTCCCCTGGGGTAGGACCCGGGTCCCCAAACCCTTTTTAGGACAATACCATGCAAATTAGCCTTTAAAATGAGCACTTTTGATTTCGAACGTTCGAGTCCCATAGACGTCAATGGGGTTCTAATGTTCGTGCGAACTTTCGGTCCGTTCGCGGGTTCTGGTGCGAGCCGAACCGGGGGGTGTTCGGCTCATCCCTAGTCACTGCTCACCATCCTTGTGGCCTCCTCAAATGGTGACAGGACAGTGCATTCATCCCTGACCATGGCCCACTGGCGTGGGGAAAAAAAACCAAGCTCCCCTGACCCTGTCCTGGTGCCATAGTCGCACAGGTACTCATTGATGGCCCTCTGTTGCGTGTGCAGCCGCTGCAGCATGGCCACGTTGAGTTCCACCTGGTGGGCATGTCACAGAGTAGGCGGTTCTTGGGCAGGTTAAACTCCTTTTGGAGGTCCGCCAGCCGAGCACTGGCATTATATGACTGGCGGAAATGCACACAGACTTTCCTGGCCTGCCTCAGGACATCCCGTAAGCCCGGGTACCTGCCCAGGAACTGCTGCACCACCAAGTTAAGGACGTGAGCCAAACAGGGAACATGGGTCATTTGTCTCTGTCGGAGGGCAGAGAGGAGGTTGGTGCCATTGTCGCAAACCACCATTCCTGCCTTAAGTTGGCGTGGCGTCAACCACCTCTGAACCTGCCCCTGCAGAGCTGACAGAACCTCTGCCCCAGTGTGGCTCCTGTCCCCCAAGCACACCAGCTCAAGCACCGCATGGCATTTTTTGGCCTGCGTACTTGCGTAGCCCCTTGAACGGCTACGGAGCACCGCTGGTTCCGAGGACAAAGCACAGGAAGAGGCCATGGAGGAAGAAGAAGAAAAGGGGGTGGAGGAGAGAGGTGTGTCACAATCATTAGCATTTTGGAGGCGTGGTGGTGGAACAACCTCCAACACTACTGCACCTTGTCCTGCATCCTTCCCAGCTGCCAGCAGAGTCACCCAATGCGGCGTGAAACTTAGGTAACGTCCCTGTCCATGCCTGCTGGACCATGAGTCAGTGGTAATATGCACCTTACCGCTGACCGCCCTGTCCAGCGAGGCATGGACATTGCCTTCCACATGCCGGTAGAGAGCCGGAATCGCCTTCCGTGAGAAAAAGTGGCGTTTGGGTACCTGCCACTGAGGAACCGCACATTCCACAAACTCACGGAAGGGGGCAGAGTCTACCAACTGAAAAGGCAGCAGTTGAAGTGCCAGCAATTTTGCCAAGCTAGCATTCAACCGCTGGGCATGTGGATGGCTGGGAGCAAACTTCTTTCGGCGGTGCAGCAGCTGGGGCAGGGAAATTTGCCTGGTACAATCTGA
Source organism: Lithobates clamitans (assembly GCA_037952925.1). Taxonomy (NCBI): domain Eukaryota; kingdom Metazoa; phylum Chordata; class Amphibia; order Anura; family Ranidae; genus Lithobates; species Lithobates clamitans. Next base: position 8,178,311 of record JBBGZY010000056.1, on the reverse strand, counting down.
CGTCGGTGTACCAAAAGCAGATTGCCCACAAGTACTTGGCTGTGACACACCTAATTCTACACCTTCATTCCTCTCAGTGCAGGTCTCAGAGAGGACTGAAGGTATAGTGGGGTTGGAGATCTCAGCTGATGAGGAGCAAGGAGAGGTCCTCTTTGTTCTTTGGTGTGGGTCTTTTAGATACGCTTGCCAACGAATTGCATGGCAGGTCAACATATGTCTGGTCAAGCATGTGGTACCCAAGCGGGAGATGTTTTGGCCACGCGAGATACGCTTGAGACATATGTTGCAAATAGCAGCGGTGCGATCTGATGCACTCGTCTCAAAAAAGGCCCACACCAAAGAACTTTTTGAATAACGCGCAGAGACTGCAGCGCCCAGCACATGTGGAGCTTTGGGGTGTGATGCAGTCAATGTGCTGCCCTTAGGCTGGCCCCTGGAGGGCATCCTGCCTCGTTGGTGATGTGCCGCCTCCTCCTCATCTCTCCTATCAGGCACCCACGTTGAGTCAGTGACCTCATCATCCCCTCCCTCCTCATCACTGGAGCAAACCTGGCAGTATGCTGCAGCAGGGGGAGCATGACTGCCAGATTGCTGTCCTTCTTGGGCACCCCCTCTGTCCGTGCTCATGTTACTACCTTCATCGAGCTCAGTATCATCATCAGAGCCTTTCAAACGCTGGGTATCCTCCTGGAGCATGTACCCAACACTGTGGTCAAACAGTTCGAGGGACTCCTCAGGAGGACATGGTGGGGATAGGGAAGGAGTCACTGATGACATTGAGCAGAGGGAAGAGGCCGCTGCTTTGCCAGACAAAGTACCCTGAGCATGGGTGAGAGAGGATGAGGAGGATGAGGACGGCTTGGTCATCCACTCGACCAAGTCTTCCGCATGTTGCGACTCAACACGGCCAGCTGCCGAAAAAAAGGCCAAGCATGTCCCACGGCCACGTACTGATGAGGATGCACCGTCTCCACGACCAGCACTAGACACAGAGCCTGCTTCCCCTCTCTTATTGGCTTGTGACGGTCTGCCTCTCCTTCTTGGCCTTCCGGACATACTAATGGCCTGTAGCTGCACTAAGCTGGGATATATATATGTACTGATGCTGCAGCTAGCAAAATCACCTGCCTGCCTGAGGTATGAGAACACCACCAACCTTCTACAGGTAGCTTTAGCTGAACACTGTGCAGAGCTCGCAAAAAACTAACTTGTAGCTTTTTTAGCTGCCTGCGGTAGTGATAGGATCAGGAAAACACCACCAACCTTCTACAGGTAGCTTTAGCTGAACACTGTGCAAAGCTCGCAAAAAAAATAACTTGTAGGTTTAGCTGAACACTGTGAGCAGGACGCACTACACTAACTTGTAGCTTTAGATGAACACTGTGCAGAGGTCTCACTTCACTAACTTGTAGTTTTAGCTGAACACTGTGAGCAGAACGCACTACACTAACTTGTAGTTTTAGCTGAACACTGTGAGCAGGACACACTGCACTAACTTGTAGCTTTAGATGAACACTGTGCAGAGCTTGCAAAAAAATATTATATAAAATTACCGCGCTTCCCTACACCCACCAAGCTGCAGTCCTAATCCTCAGGTAAAAGAATCAAGTAAGTATAGCAATAAAAAGAACTGCGCTAAAAAAGTTAAAATGAATGGATACACAAAATACCTCAGAAAATGTATTGCATTCCTCTATTAATCAAATCTATGAACCCAAGTAATAACACAATACAAATGAGATAGCTTGATAAATCAGAAAATATCGTGAAGCACTTATTCCAAAATAAACAAGTGACAGAAATCAGAGAGTCTGTGACTATAGAAATGGCTCAGAAAATCAACAGTCCTTAGTGCAAAAAAATCCACCGATAGTGATTGAAGACCTTTAGTGAAAAAGCATCTCGTGAACAAAATCCACCACCTATAACCATATGTGCTTACCAGAGGTAAGCTATAATGGAGCTTGTGCTCGAAATCCACTCCGTGGGGACACCAACATCGATCTCGGCATGGAAGGAGGATCACCCGGAACTCACCAACAGAAGGGTCAGATATTCAGCAATGGACACTACAAATAGCGAGTAAACAGCGTATGGTAACAATCAGCCGGCCGGCCTGCATACACCCGTTCACTGTGAGATGGAAACGATGACGTCAGCGCGTCTGCCTTCCGACGTACGTTTCGTCCTATTGGACGTTGTCATAGGAACGGGCGACGCACTGACTCATCGCTCCTTATATACATTCATAGAACCACCCCTCGTTCTGACGCTCTGGTGGCCACATCCTGGTTCCAAACCAGGAAGTACTCAAGATGAAACCAAGCCTCACTTTGATGACAAACGAATAACGTTAGTCAGCCCTATCTTACAGCGAACAGGAGGCTAATGTACATAAAACAAATAATCACTTCCACATTTAAAAAGTGAGATTTCTTTATCGCTAGAGGGGCTAAAAGCATATATAAATATTCCTTAAAAGATGTAAGACATAAACTACCTGGGCTTCATGAGATAATGCAATTAAGAAGATAACCACCTATTAGGGTACTAATCTAAATTCTGCCTATAAGCAGTTTAAAGAAACGCCATCTAGTGGAGAATGTTGGATTATACATGCCAATAAATGGCATATATATTTCACTTGGGAATTAATAAAAAATTTAATATTATGACCTCCCCAGAGCCATATGACACTCTGCGGTGAAAACAAAATTATATTATTCCCCTGTTAAGATATTTAAAAGTATACAAAATATTGATCATAAAAACCTGGAAGTAACCATATAAATCATATAGGCCTCCGCATATCTAGCCAATAACCATATAGGGAATTATGGTACTAAATAAGGGAAACAAGAATGCCCCAAACACAAATGGAGCGAATCAACTGACTAATAAACCTACACATGTATCCTAACAGTTAGTAAGAAACTTCAAGGTACATTAATAAAAATATTTAAGGATTACTAAAAAAATTTTTGGTGGTCCAAATCCTCACAACATATATATCTCCATCACAAGGGTGTACCACCCCTAAGGCTATAATGACTAGAATTGGCCCCAGATATTGGGACCAATGGAGGTGTGTAATAAGAGAGGAAACACACCATTAGTGGCCATATAACATTAATTAATCACTTATTACAGTAAGGCCACCAAAGGATCAGACCGGGTTCACATCCAGAAAAAAAAAAAAAAAAAATATAAACAATCTTAAATCACAAAATAGAAAATCACGAACCATATTTTCTTAAAATTCATATTGCAGATATAGAGCCCCCATATCCCGTTAACCATATTAGGAGAATATACAGAAATTCATGAATTGTCCAAAAAGGCATTAAGGTCTACCTCAACGTTGAGCCCAAATGGGGTATAACACCTAAGTTTGTATATCCAAGCCATCTCGAGTCTGGAAATCCCCCTTAGAAGGGAACCCCCTCTCCAGGGCGTGGTATATCTATCAATCCCTAAGAAGATAGTCTTTCTGGGGTCTCGATTGTGTGTCTCGAGATAGTGTCTAGAGACCGGATGTTTCGGAAAGCCCGTCAAAATATTAGTTACATGCTCATTGAGCCTTACGGAGAGGGGGCGTTTGGTCCTCCCCACGTATTGCAATCCGCAAGGACATTGCAATAGATAAACAACGCGCTCAGTGGAACATGTAATAAAGGATTTGATTCCGAATTCAGCTGAAGTGCTAGTAGAAGTAAACTTGTGTGTTCTCCTATGCAGACATCCACTCAGAGAACATATCCTACATTTCTTACATTGATAGAAACCCGTCATGTACTCAAAAAAACCCCTCTTAATTGGGGGAGGATCTAGGATGTTAGGGGCCACTCTCCCCCTGAGGGAAGGGGCACCTTTGTATACCATTTGTGGTTTAGCTGGAAGGATGGTACCCAATATGTGGTCATTTTGGAGAACATGCCAATGTTTCTTAACCAGCCTTGCCACATTCCTATGTTGTAAGGAATAAGTGGTAATAAATGGAACAGATGGTACTCTATTCATATTGGGGACCTTATCCACTAGTAATGTGCGCCTATCAAGAGTAGCAACCTCACTCAGTGTAGTTTTGAGGGACGCCTCAGGGTAACCTTTCTCTAGGAAACGTCCTATCAGGACATCAGCCTGGGCCAAAAATTCCTCTTGGTTTGAACAGTTACGTTTCAGGCGTATGAGCTGGCTTTTAGGCACTGACTTGAGCCAGGCTTCATGATGGCAACTGTCGGTGGATATATAGGAATTACGATCAGTAGTCTTGAAGTAAGTTGCCGTAGTAAGTTGTCCATCTCTAATACTGATCTTGAGATCCAAGAAATTGATCTCGGTTTGACTAGCCTCATATGAGAGTCGTATACCCCGATTGTTGTCATTAAGCATACTCATAAAGGCGTCCAAATCATGGCGATCACCATCCCACAGGAGGAGGACGTCATCTATATACCTAGCCCACAGGACCACTTGGGGTCTCTGGTGGGCATAGATGACGTCCTCCTCCCATAGGGCCATGAAAAGGTTAGCCAAACTTGGGGCGTATTTAGCCCCCATGGCAACCCCTCTGTCTTGTCTGTAGAACTGCCCCCCAAACCAAAAATAGTTCCGAGTGGCTACAAAATGAAGTAACTGCATGATGAAACAAATCTGTTCATCAAATAATGTGGAATCACGCCTCAAATAGTATTCTACTGCAAATAACCCCAAATTATGCGGTATCACCGTATATAATGAGGCGACGTCAGCCGTCACTAGCCAACACCCTGATTTGGGGGTAATGTTGGAGAGTAAGTTGATCACATGACGGGAGTCCTTCAAATGTGACGGCATTTTCAAGACCAATGGTTGCAAGAAAAAATCAATATACCTGCCCACCCGGGATGAGATGGAATCAATGCCACTAACAATAGGGCGTCCCGGGGGGCAGGTGGGGTGTTTATGCACTTTAGGCAAATAATAGATAACCGGGGTACGAGGAGCCTTAGGTACCAGATAAGATTTCTCCTTGCCATTCAGAATACCCTGGTCATACCCATATTGTACAATTACTTCCAATTCCCTCTTATATTGAGACTTAGGATCTGATCTAAGGGGGGTATATGTGTCTCGGTCCCCTAATATCTTAGACATCTCGGCAAGATAGTCTTTCTTGTCCAAGATAATAATACCCCCCCCTTTATCAGCAGGTCTAATTAATAGGTTTTTATTCTCACAAAGGGAATTCAAACCAGACTTCAACTCTTTATCGAAGTGTATTTTTCTCAGGGGTAATTGTTCTAAGTCCCTGAGCAATAGGTCTCTGAATACTCTTAAGGAAGGAGTCATAGTGCCCGGGGGGTTAAATAAAGATGCATTCGCCAATCCTGAATGGCGGTAACCAGTAGAATTGGACACAGTATTCGAGATGGGGTTAGAGGCCATATATCTTTTAATATTGACCTTACGTACAAACTTATGAATGTCTATATAGGTCTGGAATTTATCCAAACCATGGGGAGGCGCGAATTTAAGGCCCTTATTGAGTAGAGTTTTCTCAGAGTCATTCAACGTGACTGAACTTAGGTTAAATATCCCATCAGAAGTTACGATTTTTTCTTTTTTTGTTCGCAGTCGCCGCCCCCCTCTGGCCAATTACAGCTCTCTCTACCTACGGCGCTGTGATTGGCCAAGCATGTGGGTCATAGTGCATGCTTGGCCAATCATCAGCCAGCAATGCACTGCGATGCCGCAGTGAATTATGGGCCGTGACGCGCCACAAGAATTTGGCGCGAACGGCCCATAACGTTCGGAATTCGGTGAACGACCAAACAGCCAATGTTCGAGTCGACCATGGGTTCGACTCGAACACGAAGCTCATCCCTATTACCTATTACAGCCCGTAGTTCTAGGAGGATGATGGGGTCTTCTAACTGTTTGCGTGCTTCGATCGGTAAGGCCGGCATAAGGGAGGATGTTATGTATTCCGTTATTTGCTCTAGGGGGGGTTGCGGCGTGGGCAAATTATATAACGAAGCATAGTAAGATTTAAACGCTTGGGAAATTTGTCGTGGTAGGATGGCAATCTGTTCCGAAGCGGTATGTATGAAGCAGCCCTTTGTGTATGCAGTGTCTGAGCCAGGAACCTGCCACATTTATTTCCTGATTCATAGACCTTTTTGCGGCAAATTTGGAGTGCAGCTTTTGCTTTGAAGTGGAGATCTGTGATCTGTTTGCGTATGATGTCTATTTCACTTTCTAGTGGTTCCTGTCTGTGTTTGTTTGTGGTTAGTCTCTAATTGTTGCAGTTTGGATAGTAGAGAGGTAAGTTGGGCCGTTCTCTGTTTTTTGATTCTCGATCCATGTTTGATGAGTATACCGCGTACTACCGCCTTGTGGGCTTCCCATATCACTCCCATATCGCTGTCCGCAGTGTTATTGGTTTCGAAGAAGTGACCTATTTCCTTTGTCACATCTGCCAACACCTCCGCGTCTTGCAGAAGGCTCTAATTGAGCCTCAATGGCTTTCGTTGCCTGTTTTGGTCGTCCGTCAAAGCATATCTGAGTGTGACCGGGGCATGGTCCGACCACGTGATAGAACCTATACTGGAGTCTTTGAGTGCTTGTAATTGACTGTGGGGAATCTGGAAGTAATCTATCCGTGAATAAGTGTGGTGGGGGCGGGAGTAAAATGTATAGTCACGCTCGCCTGGGTGAAACAGGTGCCAGGCGTCAATCAATTGGGTGTTGTGGAGGGTCGTTTGAATCGTTTTCCGTGGGCCTCGGGGTATGGATGTCTTTCCTGTCGAGATATCTTCTTCTGGGACTAGAGGGATGTTAAAGTCACCTCCCACTATAAGCTGCCCTTCTGTGAATTTCTGTAGTTGTTCAAGGTGTTTTTTGAGGAAGGTGTCTTGGTTACTGTTTGGTGTGTATAAGTTTGCAATAGTGACCTTCACGTCACCTATCAAACCTTTCAGGAATAAGAATCGACCCAGTGGATCTGTTTTCATGTCGATTAGTGTCCAAGGAATTCTAGCTGAGATTAAAATTGAAACCCCTCTAGATTTGGTTTCTGAGTAGGTTGAGTGGTACACTATGGGATAATATCTATTTTTTAGTACGGGAAACGTATCACCCCGAAAGTGTGTCTCTTGCAGCAGGGTTATGTCGGCTTTCATGCGTCGCATATCATGCAACAACATCCTTCTCTTTTCAGGGATGTTGAGTCCCTTAGCATTTAATGTGATGATGTTTAATACATCCATTGCCGTGGGGAGGAAGGGTGGGAAGAGGGGGTGCGGGCGTCAGGTAAGGTAGGTTAGAGCAGAAAAATAGTTATGAGGGGGAAAAAATAGAGATAGAGAAAAACAAAAAACAGCCCCAAAGGAGTAGTAAATAGGTCACTGCCGAGAGCGGTGTCCTAAGTGGGCACCCCCTGGGCAGATATACAGCTAAAGTGTTAACAAAAATTTGCTATAACGCTCTCCAGTTAAGAAAGATAACTGATCTATGAGCGTAGTCCTATGTGGGAGTTTGTTCAGCAAGAGCCAGTGGGGGGAACCCCAGCCCCCCCAGCCCTCGCAACTACATTTTAACATGTATTGTGAGCAGCTAGTGTGTCCCATATAGTAACAGGAAAATATGTGTCAATAGATCAAGAATAGGCCGGGTATTCAGTTCACTGACATCAGACATCACGTTGTATGTAACAACATTATAAAGATTCAGTAATGACAATACAACTGTCCTAAAATAAAATAAAATAAAATACACACAGGCATATAAACAGGCCCATTAATTTCAAACTCTTGCACTTGCCCCGAACAATCTGTCACCATCTAACGGTCACTCCAAGAGAGTGGCATCCCGCTGTGCTACATACCTGTACAGGTATATGTCTAAAACATCCCGACATATCTGTTTAGAGTATTAAAATTTGATCCGATCCCACCCCCTGTTATCCTTCCTCCCCCTTATGGCAGAATACTAGACTCCCCATGCTGTTTAAAATGTCCACATCAACCCGGGGGGCTCACTGTAAGATCAATTTCTATATATGTGAGATTATAATGTAGGCCGTTGCGGTTCCCAGCTGCCCAGGTATATGGACTACGGTTATTCAACTATAAGGTGAGTGTCCCGCTTCATTAGAAAACATGTGGGTGGAAAGCGTCCTCTTACCTAAGAGAGCATGTATCACATCGGGTACTTCCCCGTGTGTCTCCCAGTTCTGGAGAAGGCAGCTGGGCTCTCGAAGGGTCAGTAAAGACTTCCTTATCCCCCTCGGTCTCCTGCTGGTGATCCGTCTTCCTTGCTCCAGGAGGAGATTTGGGATGGTCTCCGGGGGGGACTCCATGGGGAGAAAGCATGAAGAGTTTTTTTTTTTTTTTATAATTGTATTTTTATTAGATTTTTAAGATTGTAGAATGAACAGGTACAGCAGTAATGTTGTACAATATAGAGTATAAAATATAAAGATTTTGGGAACATCTTTATAACAAAACAGGGTAAGAACATAGGAACAGAGTTCACAGTTACAGAGCACGGGCCGCTCTGTACATTATGTCCAGGATGTAGAAAAAGAATAGTCCTAAAATAAAAGTGCAGGATTAAAACTGTAAATTAGTTACATAAAAGAGAAGAACATAGATTCTATGAAAGATATGTGGTATGGAATAATAAGTTCTAAATAACATATGTGAAAATGGGGCAAGTGGGGGGGGGGGGGTGGAATTTCATGATCATATGGGATGTTTATGTCAGTAAAAACTTAAACAACGGTGTTTGGCATAGGAGTCCCAAATTCCGACTTATCCCAGGGTTCCCACAATTTTTCAAATTGGGGGATAGTGTCATGTACTGAGGCCGTTAGATATTCCATCCTTCGGATATCAGTTACTAATTGTAAAAATTTGGGCCAAGGGGGAGGGGCATTGGACAGCCAACACGATGAAAAAGTGGTTTGGCAGCCAGTAGTATGTAAGAAAGAAGCCGGTTAGCTCTTTTGGTTAAGCCAGGAAAAGGAAGGCCTAACAAATAGTGTAATGGGTCTAATGGGAGAGATTTATCCAACACTTTCTGTATCAGGAGCCTCACCTCACCCCAAAAAGGTTGTATCATTGAACACTGCCAAAATATATGGAATAAGGAACCCGTGTCAATCCCACAACGCCAACAGCGCGGCGAGACTGAGGCGTATTTATGAATAACATCAGGGGTTCTATACCAAAACATAAGAATTTTCATAGAAGTCTCCCGTTGGGTCACACACTTGGAAGACTTGGAAACAGAAGACCAAATCTTATCCCATAACTGAACTGAAATAGATCTGCCTAACAAATGGGACCTCTTTCCCATATAATGATGCATGGTCTCAGTAAGAGGTGTCGACTCATGAAGGATACGATGGATGGAAGATATTAAGTGTAGCTGGTGGGGCCCTTGAGCACATATGTATTCGAAATTAGTTGGACTTTCGAGGGATAATGATGAAGATTTAGAGTGGAAAAAGTGCCTAACCTGCAGGTAGAAGTAAAAAAATTGGGGAGGGATATTGAATTTCTCACGTAAGGTGTCAAAGGGATGTAGCTTTCGCGTAACAGGGTGTACTAAATTTCAAAGTTGGAAAAGGGAGGCGTTAAGCCATGGGAAGATCCTGCTCAAGGACAAGCTGTCTGGTATGAGTGGGTTAAACAGTACATTGATGAGCGGGGAGCTGTCAGGGGATGTTATACACAACATCCCATGCAGGTGATCAGATCGCTGGGCTGCACCAAGGAATCAGGGACAAACGAGTAAATAAAGAAAGTATGTTTATTGTCAATGATAAAGATACACGTGAAAACAAGACAGCAAACCAAAACAAGTAAATGGTGAAAACACAGCAAACCCCAAAACCCACCTAACTATCTATCTAACTAATATAATACACAAGCAAGGAAACCAACATGAAATAAAAAATAAGGCATGGGCCAAAGCGACAAGGGAACAGAAAACAGGAATAATGAAGCAGACCAAGGAGTAGGGAACAGGAAACAGGGTACAAGGTCAGGATACACAAACGGGGTTCAGGAACAAACAGGAACAAGAGCAGGTACTGGCAGGGACAAGGGCTTAGCAGAGGAATACTGAAGCACTGGAGGTTAGTTCAGGGCGGGTTTATATAGTCCAGCAAAACCATGACAGGTGTGCTTGATGGCAAGTCTGCAGTCCAGGCAGGGAGACCCCACTGGTGGCCACTGGAATTACACCCTTTTGGTGCTGAATGTAATAGTGCCACCAGCAGGAGAAACCGGAGATGACACCGTTCCTGACAGTTCCCCCTCCTAAAGGAGTGGCCTCCGGACACTCCATTCAGCCCTGGGTACGACAGTCCGAGTGGGTGCAGAAACACCTTAAAATGTTTCCCTACTGAGTCTGCGGACTTCTTCGCACTTCCAAGGCCAGAGTCTTTTAGTTCACTGGGGGACGTGCCATCAGAGTCTGAAAATAGGACACGTACCCCACCACCCGGGTCAGGAAGTTTGGATCTGGAAATGAAAATTAGCAGGGTAACGGGAAAGAAACCATCGGAGGCAGACCACACAGGAGCATTACATTTAAGCCAGGCGACAGACAGGATTGACCCAGCGGCAAGATGGCCATCAGTCAGGAACAGTTTTAGCAAGCCCCATGTCATCAGGCTGAGCAGAAAGCAGAGGTAAATCATGCGGGGTAGTGGCACATCCGCATCGAGCTGGGCAGCAGGCATGGGCACAACAGGCTGAACAGCAGGTGCCTTGGACTGGATAGCAGGTACTGGAACTTCAAACCGGGCAGCTGGTACTGGAACTTCAGACTGGACAGTGGGCACAGGTGCTGGCACATCAGGCAGAACAGCAGGTAATGGCACAACAGGCTGAACAGCAGGTCCATCGGACTGGATAGCAGGTACTGGAACTTCAAACTGGGCAGCTGGTACTGGAACTTCAGACTGGGCAGTGGGCACAGGCGCTGGCACATCAAGCAGAACAGCAGGTACTGGCACAACAGGCAGAACAGCAGGTGCATCGGACTGGATAGCAGGTACTGGAACTTCAACCCGGGCAGCTGGTACTGGAACTTCAGACTGGACAGTGGGCACAGGTGCTGGCACATCAGGCAGAACAGCAGGTGCAGTGGACTGAATAGCAGGTACTGGAACTTCAAACTGGGCAGTCGGTACTGGAACTTCAGACTGGACAGTGGGCACAGGTGCTGGCATATCAGGCAGAACAGCAGGTACTGGCACAATAGGCTGAACAGTAGGTACATCGGACTGGATAGCAGGTACTGGAACTTCAAACCGGGCAGCTGGTACTGGAACTTCAGACTGGGCAGCAAGCACAAACACTGGCACATCAGGCTGAACAGCAGGTGCTTTGGACTGGATAGTCGGTACTGGAACTTCAGACTGGACAGTGGGCACAGGCGCTGGCACATCAAGCAGAACAGCAGGTACTGGCACAACAGGCAGAACAGCAGGTGCATCGGACTGGATAGCAGGTACTGGAACTTCAACCCGGGCAGCTGGTACTGGAACTTCAGACTGGACAGTGGGCACAGGTGCTGGCACATCAGGCAGAACAGCAGGTGCAGTGGACTGAATAGCAGGTACTGGAACTTCAAACCGGGCAGCCGGTACTGGAACTTCAGACTGGACAGTGGGCACAGGTGCTGGCATATCAGGCAGAACAGCAGGTACTGGCACAATAGGCTGAACAGTAGGTACATCGGACTGGATAGCAGGTACTGGAACTTCAAACCGGGCAGCTGGTACTGGAACTTCAGACTGGGCAGCAAGCACAAACACTGGCACATCAGGCTGAACAGCAGGTGCTTTGGACTGGATAGTCGGTACTGGAACTTCAGACTGGACAGTGGGCACAGGCGCTGGCACATCAAGCAGAACAGCAGGTACTGGCACAACAGGCAGAACAGCAGGTGCATCGGACTGGATAGCAGGTACTGGAACTTCAACCCGGGCAGCTGGTACTGGAACTTCAGACTGGACAGTGGGCACAGGTGCTGGCACATCAGGCAGAACAGCAGGTGCAGTGGACTGAATAGCAGGTACTGGAACTTCAAACCGGGCAGCCGGTACTGGAACTTCAGACTGGACAGTGGGCACAGGTGCTGGCATATCAGGCAGAACAGCAGGTACTGGCACAATAGGCTGAACAGTAGGTACATCGGACTGGATAGCAGGTACTGGAACTTCAAACCGGGCAGCTGGTACTGGAACTTCAGACTGGGCAGCAAGCACAAACACTGGCACATCAGGCTGAACAGCAGGTGCTTTGGACTGGATAGTCAGTACTGGAACTTCAGACTGGGCAGTGGGCACAGGCGCTGGCACATCAGGCAGAACAGCAGGTACTGGCACAACAGGCAGAACAGCAGGTCCATCGGACTGGATAGCAGGTACTGGAACTTCAAACTGGGCAGCTGGTACTGGAACTTCAGACTGGGCAGTGGGCACAGGCGCTGGCACATCAGGCAGAACAGCAGGTACTGGCACAACAGGCAGAACAGCAGGTGCATCGGACTGGATAGCAGGTACTGGAACTTCAACCCGGGTAGCTGGTACTGGAACTTCAGACTGGACAGAGGGCACAGGTGCTGGCACATCAGGCAGAACAGCAGGTGCAGTGGACTGAATAGCAGGTACTGGAACTTCAAACCGGGCAGCCGGTACTGGAACTTCAGACTGGGCAGCAAGCACAAACACTGGCACATCAGGCAGAACAGCAGACACTGGCACAACAGGCTTAACAGCAAGTACATCGGACTGGATAGCAGGTACTGGAACTTCAAACCGGGCAGCTGGTACAGGAACTTCACACTGGGCAGCAAGCACAGACATTGGCACATCAGCAGGTACTGGCACAACAGCAGGCATCGGAACATCAGGCTGGGCGGCATACAGGAACACATCAGGCTGGAACAGATCAGCTGGTGGGGAGGCAGGATTGGATACTGGCATGATGGTATGGGTTGGAAAAAACTTCCGCTTCTTTTTGGTTTTAACCACTGGGGATCTATAAGTGGGTACAGGGCTGTAGGTAGTGAATGCAGCTGGTAGAAGCGAAGAGTGAAAGGATGGCAAAACAGAGGGAGTAGGTTTTGAAGGGAGATTTAGTGGAGCTGATGGAGGCAGTTGAGAAGCAGAAGGGGAGTTAAAGGCAGGGTAGGTGCAGCAGGAGGAAACAGGGTACTGGTATTTCATTGGTAGAAAGGTATATTGGGAGTTAACAGAAGCTGAATGCGACAGACTTGACCAGGCCTGTATTAATGATTGCACTGAATCAGGTTTGCACTTGGCTTGTCTGACCAGAGACTGCACTGATTCAATGCATTTTGCAAGCACCTGCCGAGAACAAGCTGAATATTGTTCAAAAAAAAATGCTGAGTCATCCTCCAACAGCCAAACTAAAGATTCAACCTGAGCTGCACTAAAAGGGGGTGTATAGTCATCACCTCCCTCAGCGACATCAGACAGGGCTAACTCGGTACAGATCTTAATTAATGGTTGCACATCTCCAAACAAAAAACTGCCTTGCTCAATAAAAACATGAGCTAGGCGGATGCATTCTAACAATTGTTCCCTAGTGTATTCAGCCAATGTCTGATAACAAAAGTCTCTGCCATCAGTTGCCAGGAGCGATAAATACAAAATACTTTCAAAATCCATCTTTCAAAAAATAGCTGGTACTCAGGCCCCAATTCCCAGGTGCAACCGATCTGATTGTATGGCTTCAGTATTCTGTCAGGGGATGTTATACACAACATCCCATGCAGGTGATCAGATCGCTGGGCTGCACCAAGGAATCAGGGACAAACGAGTAAATAAAGAAAGTATGTTTATTGTCAATGATAAAGATACACGTGAAAACAAGACAGCAAACCAAAACAAGTAAATGGTGAAAACACAGCAAACCCCAAAACCCACCTAACTATCTATCTAACTAATATAATACACAAGCAAGGAAACCAACATGAAATAAAAAATAAGGCATGGGCCAAAGCGACAAGGGAACAGAAAACAGGAATAATGAAGCAGACCAAGGAGTAGGGAACAGGAAACAGGGTACAAGGTCAGGATACACAAACGGGGTTCAGGAACAAACAGGAACAAGAGCAGGTACTGGCAGGGACAAGGGCTTAGCAGAGGAATACTGAAGCACTGGAGGTTAGTTCAGGGCGGGTTTATATAGTCCAGCAAAACCATGACAGGTGTGCTTGATGGCAAGTCTGCAGTCCAGGCAGGGAGACCCCACTGGTGGCCACTGGAATTACACCCTTTTGGTGCTGAATGTAATAGTGCCACCAGCAGGAGAAACCGGAGATGACACCGTTCCTGACAGTTCCCCCTCCTAAAGGAGTGGCCTCCGGACACTCCATTCAGCCCTGGGTACGACAGTCCGAGTGGGTGCAGAAACACCTTAAAATGTTTCCCTACTGAGTCTGCGGACTTCTTCGCACTTCCAAGGCCAGAGTCTTTTAGTTCACTGGGGGACGTGCCATCAGAGTCTGAAAATAGGACACGTACCCCACCACCCGGGTCAGGAAGTTTGGATCTGGAAATGAAAATTAGCAGGGTAACGGGAAAGAAACCATCGGAGGCAGACCACACAGGAGCATTACATTTAAGCCAGGCGACAGACAGGATTGACCCAGCGGCAAGATGGCCATCAGTCAGGAACAGTTTTAGCAAGCCCCATGTCATCAGGCTGAGCAGAAAGCAGAGGTAAATCATGCGGGGTAGTGGCACATCCGCATCGAGCTGGGCAGCAGGCATGGGCACAACAGGCTGAACAGCAGGTGCCTTGGACTGGATAGCAGGTACTGGAACTTCAAACCGGGCAGCTGGTACTGGAACTTCAGACTGGACAGTGGGCACAGGTGCTGGCACATCAGGCAGAACAGCAGGTAATGGCACAACAGGCTGAACAGCAGGTCCATCGGACTGGATAGCAGGTACTGGAACTTCAAACTGGGCAGCTGGTACTGGAACTTCAGACTGGGCAGTGGGCACAGGCGCTGGCACATCAAGCAGAACAGCAGGTACTGGCACAACAGGCAGAACAGCAGGTGCATCGGACTGGATAGCAGGTACTGGAACTTCAACCCGGGCAGCTGGTACTGGAACTTCAGACTGGACAGTGGGCACAGGTGCTGGCACATCAGGCAGAACAGCAGGTGCAGTGGACTGAATAGCAGGTACTGGAACTTCAAACTGGGCAGTCGGTACTGGAACTTCAGACTGGACAGTGGGCACAGGTGCTGGCATATCAGGCAGAACAGCAGGTACTGGCACAATAGGCTGAACAGTAGGTACATCGGACTGGATAGCAGGTACTGGAACTTCAAACCGGGCAGCTGGTACTGGAACTTCAGACTGGGCAGCAAGCACAAACACTGGCACATCAGGCTGAACAGCAGGTGCTTTGGACTGGATAGTCGGTACTGGAACTTCAGACTGGACAGTGGGCACAGGCGCTGGCACATCAAGCAGAACAGCAGGTACTGGCACAACAGGCAGAACAGCAGGTGCATCGGACTGGATAGCAGGTACTGGAACTTCAACCCGGGCAGCTGGTACTGGAACTTCAGACTGGACAGTGGGCACAGGTGCTGGCACATCAGGCAGAACAGCAGGTGCAGTGGACTGAATAGCAGGTACTGGAACTTCAAACCGGGCAGCCGGTACTGGAACTTCAGACTGGACAGTGGGCACAGGTGCTGGCATATCAGGCAGAACAGCAGGTACTGGCACAATAGGCTGAACAGTAGGTACATCGGACTGGATAGCAGGTACTGGAACTTCAAACCGGGCAGCTGGTACTGGAACTTCAGACTGGGCAGCAAGCACAAACACTGGCACATCAGGCTGAACAGCAGGTGCTTTGGACTGGATAGTCGGTACTGGAACTTCAGACTGGACAGTGGGCACAGGCGCTGGCACATCAAGCAGAACAGCAGGTACTGGCACAACAGGCAGAACAGCAGGTGCATCGGACTGGATAGCAGGTACTGGAACTTCAACCCGGGCAGCTGGTACTGGAACTTCAGACTGGACAGTGGGCACAGGTGCTGGCACATCAGGCAGAACAGCAGGTGCAGTGGACTGAATAGCAGGTACTGGAACTTCAAACCGGGCAGCCGGTACTGGAACTTCAGACTGGACAGTGGGCACAGGTGCTGGCATATCAGGCAGAACAGCAGGTACTGGCACAATAGGCTGAACAGTAGGTACATCGGACTGGATAGCAGGTACTGGAACTTCAAACCGGGCAGCTGGTACTGGAACTTCAGACTGGGCAGCAAGCACAAACACTGGCACATCAGGCTGAACAGCAGGTGCTTTGGACTGGATAGTCAGTACTGGAACTTCAGACTGGGCAGTGGGCACAGGCGCTGGCACATCAGGCAGAACAGCAGGTACTGGCACAACAGGCAGAACAGCAGGTCCATCGGACTGGATAGCAGGTACTGGAACTTCAAACTGGGCAGCTGGTACTGGAACTTCAGACTGGGCAGTGGGCACAGGCGCTGGCACATCAGGCAGAACAGCAGGTACTGGCACAACAGGCAGAACAGCAGGTGCATCGGACTGGATAGCAGGTACTGGAACTTCAACCCGGGTAGCTGGTACTGGAACTTCAGACTGGACAGAGGGCACAGGTGCTGGCACATCAGGCAGAACAGCAGGTGCAGTGGACTGAATAGCAGGTACTGGAACTTCAAACCGGGCAGCCGGTACTGGAACTTCAGACTGGGCAGCAAGCACAAACACTGGCACATCAGGCAGAACAGCAGACACTGGCACAACAGGCTTAACAGCAAGTACATCGGACTGGATAGCAGGTACTGGAACTTCAAACCGGGCAGCTGGTACAGGAACTTCACACTGGGCAGCAAGCACAGACATTGGCACATCAGCAGGTACTGGCACAACAGCAGGCATCGGAACATCAGGCTGGGCGGCATACAGGAACACATCAGGCTGGAACAGATCAGCTGGTGGGGAGGCAGGATTGGATACTGGCATGATGGTATGGGTTGGAAAAAACTTCCGCTTCTTTTTGGTTTTAACCACTGGGGATCTATAAGTGGGTACAGGGCTGTAGGTAGTGAATGCAGCTGGTAGAAGCGAAGAGTGAAAGGATGGCAAAACAGAGGGAGTAGGTTTTGAAGGGAGATTTAGTGGAGCTGATGGAGGCAGTTGAGAAGCAGAAGGGGAGTTAAAGGCAGGGTAGGTGCAGCAGGAGGAAACAGGGTACTGGTATTTCATTGGTAGAAAGGTATATTGGGAGTTAACAGAAGCTGAATGCGACAGACTTGACCAGGCCTGTATTAATGATTGCACTGAATCAGGTTTGCACTTGGCTTGTCTGACCAGAGACTGCACTGATTCAATGCATTTTGCAAGCACCTGCCGAGAACAAGCTGAATATTGTTCAAAAAAAAATGCTGAGTCATCCTCCAACAGCCAAACTAAAGATTCAACCTGAGCTGCACTAAAAGGGGGTGTATAGTCATCACCTCCCTCAGCGACATCAGACAGGGCTAACTCGGTACAGATCTTAATTAATGGTTGCACATCTCCAAACAAAAAACTGCCTTGCTCAATAAAAACATGAGCTAGGCGGATGCATTCTAACAATTGTTCCCTAGTGTATTCAGCCAATGTCTGATAACAAAAGTCTCTGCCATCAGTTGCCAGGAGCGATAAATACAAAATACTTTCAAAATCCATCTTTCAAAAAATAGCTGGTACTCAGGCCCCAATTCCCAGGTGCAACCGATCTGATTGTATGGCTTCAGTATTCTGTCAGGGGATGTTATACACAACATCCCATGCAGGTGATCAGATCGCTGGGCTGCACCAAGGAATCAGGGACAAACGAGTAAATAAAGAAAGTATGTTTATTGTCAATGATAAAGATACACGTGAAAACAAGACAGCAAACCAAAACAAGTAAATGGTGAAAACACAGCAAACCCCAAAACCCACCTAACTATCTATCTAACTAATATAATACACAAGCAAGGAAACCAACATGAAATAAAAAATAAGGCATGGGCCAAAGCGACAAGGGAACAGAAAACAGGAATAATGAAGCAGACCAAGGAGTAGGGAACAGGAAACAGGGTACAAGGTCAGGATACACAAACGGGGTTCAGGAACAAACAGGAACAAGAGCAGGTACTGGCAGGGACAAGGGCTTAGCAGAGGAATACTGAAGCACTGGAGGTTAGTTCAGGGCGGGTTTATATAGTCCAGCAAAACCATGACAGGTGTGCTTGATGGCAAGTCTGCAGTCCAGGCAGGGAGACCCCACTGGTGGCCACTGGAATTACACCCTTTTGGTGCTGAATGTAATAGTGCCACCAGCAGGAGAAACCGGAGATGACACCGTTCCTGACAGGAGCAAGGTGAGGCGAGTTGGTATTCTTTAAGACATTTACGCCAAATGGTTAGAGTAAAATTCATTGGGCCAGTGCACTGGTGTCTAAAAGTGGGATCCATAGAAAAGGAACCCTCCCAAACCAAGGTACACGGGTGAACCGGGTATATCACACCCTTCTCAATAGCGGACCATTGATTTGGAGCAAACAGGGAGGACCAGGAAATAATAGGCCTTAAATGTGAGGCATAATAATATTTGAAAATGTCCGGTGCACCCATTCCACCCCCGGACCTCGGAGCAAACACCACTGAACTGGCTATACGGTGAGCCCTATCGCCCCATATGAACTTTAGAAAGTTACGTTGAAGTGTCTTTAATTGGGATGAGGGTAAAGCAATTGGTAACGTTTCAAAATGGTATAGCAGTCTAGGTAAAATAGACATTTTTAAAACGTTTATCCTGCCCAATAAGGATAACGGATACTTAGCCCAAGTCCTCAAGGATTTATTAATTTCCAGAACTAAGGGAGGAAAGTTAGCAGAGTAGAGAGAAGAGTAGGATGGGGTGAGAAGAATACCTAAATATTTGAGGGAGGTTTTACACCATTTATAGGGATAGGACTCTTTGAGTTGTGATAATATGGGTAATGGGTAATGTATGGATAGAGCTTCAGTTTTGGACGTGTTAACCTTATAGCCCGAAATGGCCCCGAAGGAAGAAAACAATTTGTGTAGAGAGGGGAGAGAAATCAGTGGGTTGGTGATCGTGAGCAAGATGTCATCCGCGAAGAATGATAGTTTATATTCCCCTTGTCACATTACCACCCCCCGAATATCCGGATGGGTGCGGATGGACTCGCCAGGGGTTCCAGGCAGAGAATAAAAAGCAATAGCGACAAAGGACAACCCTGCCGAGTACCATTAGTCATGGGGAAGCTTGGTGACAAGAAGGATGACATCTGTACTTGAGCTGTGATTGTTGAATATATAGCCTTCAAAGCCTTCAGATAAGGACCCCTAAAGCCATACGTCTCTAAAACATTGAACATATAGGGCCAGCTTAACCTATCGAAGGCCTTTTGTGCATCTAAACTCAAGATCAACGCCTGTCTAGAGGTTCTATCTAAAAGGTCTATCAGATTTATTGTACGACGGGTGTTGTCCCCCGCATGTCTACCAGGCACAAAACCTACTTGGTCCTTATGAATCAATTTGGGGATAATCCTAGATAACCTGGATGCAAGAATTTTTGTAAAAATCTTATAATCTGAATTTAGAAGAGCTATTGGCCTATAATTATCTGGGGTAGAGGGATCCTTACCCGGCTTCGGAATGACAGAGATAAATGAATGAGAGAATTGTGAGACAGGAGATATACCTTTAAGCAGGGATTCATAGAGGGTTAGCACGTGTGGAGATAGAATATCAAAAAAAGATTTGTAATAAAAATAGGGTAAACCGTCAGGGCCGGGCGATTTGTGTAATGGGAGTTTCTTAACTATGGACAAAAGTTCTTCAGTCGTTATATCTATATTCAAACTGTCCAAGTCTTCCGAAGACAGCTTCGGGAGTTTTATATTAGAAAAAAAAATTTAAATTTTTCCTGAGCAAAGTTAAAACCATGCTCAGGAGTGAGGCAATTATATAATTTATGGTAAAATTTGCCGAAGGCGCTAGACATTCCACGGGGACAGTAAACTCTAGATCCATCTGTCTGCTGAAGGAAATCAGGGAATGAGTTGAAAGGACGCGGATGGAGTTTATTAACTAGCATTCTATGCGGTTTGTTTGAATACTCGTAAAACTTCTGTTTTGTCCATAGTAAAGATCTGACTGCCCTGCCCAGATGTAATGATTTCATTTGCTCCCTAAGGGAGGTTACCCTGCGTAGTTTTGAAACTGTAGGGCCTCTCAACAGTCTCCGCTCCGCAGCAACCAAAGCAGAGGTAAGAGATTGTAAAAAACTATTTCTATCTTTCCTTATCCTGGAGCTTTCGGCTATGCAGGCGCCGCGGAAGACAGTTTTATGTGCTTCCCAAAGTGTGGAGAAATCTGAGACTGACCCTATGTTATGTTGAAATTATTCTTCTAAATTTTTTGCCCTCTGGGTCTCCGGTCTCGGGGAGGCTGGTATGGTCTGCCTCTGCTTGGGCCCGAGCGGCCTGTTGGTTTTGGAATCTTCTGTAGCCAGTTTGGAACTTGAACTGGTTCCGCTTCCAGGAATGTGAAGAATGCTGGTAGGTCTGCTGGTGTTCTCAGCGTGAAGGAATTCTGTGCCTTGCGGAATATTACTGCTAAAGGGTATCCCCATCTGTAAGTGCAGCCATGCCGTCTCACCACTTCCAGCGTTGGTTTCAGTAGAGCTCTCCTCTGCAATGTTGCTCTGGAAAGATCTGGTGAGATCTGGACGTGTACTCCATCAAACTCAATATCGCCGCGTTCCCACGATTTGCGGAGGATGGTTTCTTTTTGCGAGTAGCGATGTAAGCGGCAGAGTACATCACAAGGCCTGTCCGGGTCAGCTGATTTGGGACCGAGCGTGCGGTGTACCCGATCGATTTCCATAGAGGGTGGAGGTGTTTCGAGGAGACTGAGAAAAATGGCTGTAACTGTCTCTGCGAGATCTTCTGGACCCGTTGCTTCCGGTATTCCCCGCAGTCGCAGATTATTACGGCGACTGCGGTCTTCCATTTCTTCTAAATGCAGCTGCATCTCTTGTGCTCGTTCTAGTGCCTGCACCCGGTTCTCCAGCGAGGAGACCGATAACTCCCCACTTGCTACCCGATCTGTTAGTGTGTGCAGGTCTGCTCTCACCTCTGACAGGTCTCTGTTGTGTGCCTCCTCTATGCGCGAAATCAAAGTCTCAATGTCTGCACATGTGGGGAGGGCCTGCAGCAGGGAGCGGAGGTCTTCATCCAAATGGCTTTGGTTCTGTGTCGGCTCCGCTGTATCAGAGTGGAATACGGCCGGTGTCCCCGGGAGATCGCCGTGCAGAGTGGATGGCATTGCAGTGTCTGTCAATCCGCCTGTATTCATCCCCTTGTTGGTGACTCGTGGCACCGTAGCAATGGCGCCTGGGGAAGAGAGCTGTGTGTTCCCGAAGTACCACTGTATCCCGGTCTGAGAGTTCTGGCTTCCGTGTCCCCGGGTCGCAGATCGTGTCCTGTACCTATGGGGGATGCTCATGCCTTGCTCAAATCGAGTTTTGTAGCAGAGTGGCCGTTTTGGGCTGAGTGAGGCCGGGAGCTCCTCTAAAGTGTGTCTTCACTCGGCCATTGCTAAGCCACGCCCCGATCACCACTAATCTTTAATCTTACTATGGAACCACTAGCCAAACATATCAGAGCCAACAGTGTAATATGTGGGATCTCTTTAGCCGGTATGGAACAAAAAATAAGTCTGTTTGCTGATGATGTGATACTAATGACTACTGAACCTGACCGATCCCTACCCGAGGTTCAAAAGACGCTTACTTGGTTCAGCGACATTTCTTATTACAAAATCAATTAAACTAAATCATATATACTGAATCTTGGCCTGGACGAGCCTACTCGTAAACGACTTAAAACACATTTCCCATGCACATGGGCGGATAAAAGTATAACATACCTGGGAATACAACTTTCCAGCTCAACTAAAACATTGTATACGCTAAACTACTTACCGCTTAGAACCAAATTACGATCTTACCAAACTAGCGTCAGCCGAACTATCGTGGTTGGGATGCTTAGCTGTGTTTAAAATGCTCCACCTCCCTCAAGTACTTTACTTATTCCGTACCCTACCTATCCCTATACCCCTTAGCTTCTTCAAATCACTGCAAAAGATCTTATCTGAATATGTTTGGCAGGGTAAGAAACCCAGATGTAAACATTCCCAATTAGTCAAACACAAACTAGCAGGAGGTACAGGTTATGTTGATTTCTTTGACTACTACATAGCATCCATTCTCACCCAAACAAAAGAATGGTTTTTACCCTCCTCCCCTCCCAAGATCTGGGGCAAAATAGAAACATAATCAATTCCAGGTGACAACCTTTCATCTTGGTTATTAGCCATTACATTAGGGGCAACCCCCCCACCTTTCACGGACAATAAAAGTGACGTTAAAGGCGTGGCTCAGACTCTAACAGGAAGCTTTGTCCCATACTATAAACTCAACAGTTCGCATCCCTATAGAATCTCTCAATCACCTAATGACAGCGACATCTTATTCATGCTGGAAAACCCAGGGCATTACATACATCTCAGACTTGATAGATAAGGGGAAACTTAAACCATTCACTGTACTACAAAAACAGTACCAACTCCCAAATTCTGACATATTCTTATACATTCGCACATGTCACTGCATATCTTCACTCAAATCTTGGAAATGTACCCTACCCCAGGAAGCATGGATCTATTTTAGGTCCCCTGTGACACACCGGAAAGGAATATCTTTATTTTATAACATACTTCAACATAAGACCATATTCACCAGATCATCACCATTACTCAGCTGGGAGAGAGACCTAGGTCAATCATTCACATCTGACAAATGGGAAAAATGTAAATCCACATATAAGGCCACATGTTGCTCCAACTTATGGGAACTAGCACTTAAGTTGACCTACAGATGGTATCTGACCCCTGACAGACTGTCCAAATTTAACAAGTCCATAGATAACATCTGTTGAAGAAACTGTGGGAAAAAAGGTGACTTGTTACATACATTCTGGAATTGCCCCAAACGTACACATTACTGGCGATCCATTTTTCATATAATCACAGAAGTCACAAAATTGACATTACCAGAATAACCCTCCCTGGCACTATTATCACTAGGTATAGAGCAATTCGCTAATCCGATGAGGAATTTAATAACTCATATACTTCTTGCAGCAAGACTCAGCATTACTAGGAAGTGGAAAAAGCCTGAACCCCCCATGTTGCAGGATGTAGTTCAAACCACACATGTTCACTTCATCCATGAAACATGAAACAGTACGCAATGATAAAAAGCACATGCTCCTCATGTGGCAACCATGGACTAACTGGGTTAATTCATCAAACATAGTCAAAGTTTTCACCCCTTAACCGTTTCTTTACTTGACTCAATCTTTGGTTGAACACCCTGATTCTCTAGACAGGAGATTAAACAACAGGGGGAGGGGGCAACCTTGCTCGGACACAGTTTAGCACCCTCATGGGGTGTCGGGGTAGGGTCGTCGCCCAAAACCCCCTTGGGTCACTAGATGGGTCACTTGATTTTCGAAGTTTCTTACAAATACACGATGGTATAATGCTTGTTAGTATTACTATATACTGTCCTGTGCTGACTGTATGGTTTACGGTTTACGTGTTGCATTTTTATCTTCTTGTTTCTTGCTTCTTGTCACGTCACGGGGAATGCCACAGGGAAGTCCCCGTCAAGTCCTTATGCGTCAGGGGGGGCGGGGTCACCGGGTGGCCCTCCGTTATTTAAGAACCGTTAGAAGAGGAGAAGCGTCACACAGCGGGAGCCTCCCATCATGGTGGATGCGGAGCGGCCTGAGAAGAAGAAGGGAAGAAGACGCCGTGGAGGAAGATGCCGGGCGAGAACACCGGAGGAAGAACCAGAAGAACCAGAAGAAGAAGAAACTTCCGGTTCCGGCGCCACATGAGGAGAAGGTAGATAGCTCCAGCTCCCGCAGTGCTCCTCACGAATCTGCTTTCTAAGCCGGCTATTGCTCTGTGGAGATTCCCCCTTGCATTGCGGAATCACAGCGGGCTCCCATGGATCGCTTTGTGGAGCGATCGTACGCCCGGGCGGTGTCATCCACAATCTCCCCCGGAGGAGAGACAGCGGCGGACACAGCCAAGATGGCGGCCCAGGCATGACGGAGCAGGCACACACGCAGTCACAGCCCCCCTCGGCTCCAGACATGACAGGTATGGACCCTACCTCCCCTGCTGGAATTGCACAAGCAGTGGTTACACTGCTGGGCCCTATTCTTACAGCTACTGTGGACGCTGCAGTACACAGAGGGCTAGAGCAGCTTCACATTGATTTACAAGCACAGGCACAGAGAATCACCAAGGTGGAGGAAAGGATATCCTCCCTGGAATATGAACTCACAGCCTCATCTGCAGCAGTGGCACGCATCACAGCTACTAACAGGGATAACAGGGATATCTGGGACAAACTCGACGATTTGGAAAATCGTTCGAGGAGAAACAATTTACGCATCATTGGTTTGCCAGAATCAGTATCCACAGGACAGCTAACAAATATATGCGCAAAAATCATCCCAGAACAACTGGGCCTTCGCATACCCTGCACTATTGAACGCGCGGACCGCATAGGTCAATTCTCAGAAACCCGCGCCAAACCCCGACACGTTATTGTAAAGTACTTCAACTACGCGGACAAGAATGCTATAATGCAAAAATTTCGCCGTTCACGTTCTTTAATGGTCGATGGTGCAAAACTCCTACTTTTTGCAGATTATTCCATGGAGGTGATGAAACAACGTAAAGCGTTTTCACTGATCTGCTCAACCCTACATCACAACCAAATCCGGTTCTCCTTAGCCTACCCAGCTATTCTTCGCATCCAAACGCATGAAGGAGAACACCTCACATTCAACACACCAGAGGAGGCGGAACATTATCTCGCCACTCGAGGCACCGAGATGGAACACAGCAACACTGAAGAGAATTCACCATTGTCATCACCTTCGGCAGCAAAGGCACCACCCAAACATCAACACAGCCCCACCAAACCTCCATACAAGCGCAGCCGCTTCACCAACCAGGAAGACCGCTCTGAAAATCGCTGAAGGACCCCAGGAACTTTATCTAGTCAATCGTGCTTCCACAGATGGGTAATATTACCCCCCATTAGGGATGAGCCGAACACCCCCCTGTTCGGTTCGCACCAGAACATGCGAACAGGAAAAAAATTCGTTCGAACACGCGAACACCATTAAAGTCTATGGGACACGAACATGAATAATCAAAAGTGCTAATTTTAAAGGCTAATATGCAAGTTATTGTCAATAAAAGTGTTTGGGGACCCGGGTCCTGCCCCAGGGGACATGGATCAATGCAAAAAAAAGTTTTAAAAACGGCCGTTTTTTCAGGAGCAGTGATTTTAATAATGCTTAAAGTCAAACAATAAAAGTGTAATATCCCTTTAAATTTCATACCTGGGGGGTGTCTATAGTATGCCTGTAAAGGGGCGCATGTTTCCCGTGTTTAGAACAGTCTGACAGCAAAATGACATTTTGAAGGAAAAAACTCATTTAAAACTACCGCGGCTATTGCATTGCCGACAATACACATAGAAGTTCATTGATAAAAACGGCATGGGAATTCCCCACAGGGCAACCCCGAACCAAAATTAAAAAAAAAAAATGATGTGGGAGTCCCCCTAAATTCCATACAAGGCCCTTCAGGTCTGGTATGGATATTAAGGGGAACCCCAGCCAAAATTTAAAAAAAAATTGACGTGGGGTTCCCCCTAAATTCCATACCAGACCCTTCAGGTCTGGTATGGATTTTAAGGGGAACCCCGCGCCCAAAAAAAAAAAAAACGGCGTGGGGTCCCCCTAAAAATCCATACCAGACCCTTATCCGAGCACGCAACCTGGCAGGCCGCAGGAAAAGAGGGGGGGACGAGAGTGCGGCCCCTCCCCCCTCCTGAACCATACCAGGCCACATGCCCTCAACATTGGGAGGGTGCTTTGGGGTAGCCCCCCAAAGCACCTTGTCCCCATGTTGATGAAGACAAGGGCCTCATCCCCACAACCGTGGCCGGTGGTTGTGGGGGTCTGCGGGCGGGGGGCTTATCGGAATCTGGAAGCCCCCTTTAACAAGGGGACCCCCAGATCCCGGCCCCCCCCCTGTGTGAAATGGTAAGGGGGTACTTACCCCTACCATTTCACTCATTTCACTAAAAAACTGTCAAAAATGTTAAAAATGACAAGAGACAGTTTTTGACAATTCCTTTATTTAAATGCTTCTTCTTTCTTCCTTCATCTTCTTCTTCTTCTGGTTCTTCTGGCTCTTCTGGTTCTTCCTCCGGCGTTCTCGTCCAGCATCTCCTCCGCGGCGTCTTCTATCTTCTTCTCCTCGGGCCGCTCCGCACCCATGGCATGAGGGGGGAGGCTCCCGCTCTTCTCTTCATCTTCTTCTTCATCTTCATCTTCTTCTTCATCTTCTTCTTCTTCTTCTTCTTCTCTTCTTCATCTCTTCTTCCTTCTTCATTTCTTCTGCGGGCCGCTCCGCATCCATGCATGGAGGGAGGCTCCCGCTGTGTGACGGCGTCTCTTCGTCTGACGGTTCTTAAATAACGGGGGGCGGGGCCACCCGGTGACCCCGCCCCCCTCTGACGCATGGGACATGACGGGACTTCCCTGTGGCATTCCCCGTGACGTCACAGGGAAGTCCCGTCAATTCACCGTGCGTCAGAGGGGGGGCGGGGTCACCGGATGGCCCTGCCCCCCGTTATTTAAGAACCGTCAGACGAAGAGACGCCGTCACACAGCGGGAGCCTCCCACCATGCCAGCATGGCTGCGGAGCGGCCCGGAGAAGAAATGAAGAAGGAAGAAGAGATGAAGAAGAGAAGAAGAAGAAGAAGAAGAAGATGAAGAAGAAGATGAAGATGAAGAAGAAGATGAAGAGAAGAGCGGGAGCCTCCCCCCTCATGCCATGGGTGCGGAGCGGCCCGAGAAGAAGAAGATAGAAGACGCCACGGAGGAGATGCTGGACGAGAACGCCGGAGGAAGAACCAGAAGAGCCAGAAGAACCAGAAGAAGAAGAAGATGAAGGAAGAAAGAAGAAGCATTTAAATAAAGGAATTGTCAAAAACTGTCTCTTGTCATTTTTAACATTTTTGACAGTTTTTTAGTGAAATGGTAGGGGTAAGTACCCCCTTACCATTTCACACAGGGGGGGGCCGGGATCTGGGGGTCCCCTTGTTAAAGGGGGCTTCCAGATTCCGATAAGCCCCCCGCCCGCAGACCCCCACAACCACCGGCCACGGTTGTGGGGATGAGGCCCTTGTCTTCATCAACATGGGGACAAGGTGTTTTGGGGGGCTACCCCAAAGCACCCTCCCAATGTTGAGGGCATGTGGCCTGGTACGGTTCAGGAGGGGGGGGGGCTGCACTCTCGTCCCCCCCTCTTTTCCTGCGGCCTGCCAGGTTGCGTGCTCGGATAAGGGTCTGGTATGGATTTTTAGGGGGACCCCACGCCGTTTTTTTTTTTTTTTTTTTGGCGCGGGGTTCCCCTTAAAATCCATACCAGACCTGAAGGGTCTGGTATGGAATTTAGGGGGAACCCCACGTCAATTTTTTTTTTAAATTTTGGCTGGGGTTCCCCTTAATATCCATACCAGACCTGAAGGGCCTTGTATGGAATTTAGGGGGACCCCCACATCATTTTTTTTTTTTTATTTTGGTTCGGGGTTGCCCTGTGGGGAATTCCCATGCCGTTTTTATCAATGAACTTCTATGTGTATTGTCGGCAATGCAATAGCCGCGGGTAGTTTTAAATGAGTTTTTTCCTTCCAAATGTCATTTTGCTGTCAGACTGTTCTAAACACAGGAAACATGCGCCCCTTTACAGGCATACTATAGACAGCCCCCAGGTATGAAATTTAAAGGGATATTACACTTTTATTGTTTGACTTTAAGCATTATTAAAATCACTGCTCCTGAAAAAACGTCCGTTTTTAAAACTTTTTTTTGCATTGATCCATGTCCCCTGGGGCAGGACCCGGGTCCCCAAACACTTTTTATGACAATAACTTGCATATAAGCCTTTAAAATTAGCACTTTTGATTTCTCCCATAGACTTTTAAAGGGTGTTCCGCGGCATTCGAATTTGCCGCGAACACCCCAAATTGTTCGCTGTTTGGCGAACTTGCGAACAGCCAATGTTCTAGTAGAACATGAGTTCGACTCGAACTCGAAGCTCATCCCTACCCCCCATTATCTATAACCTGCTATCTTTTTATTCTGTTTGTTATTCTGATTATTTGTACTGTCACCCACTGTTGTTGCTACTTGATAGCTCAAGGTTCTGTTCTGTTGCTCCCCACTAGGGATGAGCCGAACACCCCCCTGTTCGGTTCGCACCAGAACATGCGAACAGGAAAAAAGTTCGTTCGAACACGCGAACACCGTTAAAGTCTATGGGACACGAACATGAATAATCAAAAGTGCTAATTTTAAAGGCTAATATGCAAGTTATTGTCATAAAAAGTGTTTGGGTACCCGGGTCCTCCCCCAGGGGACATGGATCAATGCAAATTTTTTTTTTAAAAACGGCCGTTTTTTCAGGAGCAGTGATTTTAATAATGCTTAAAGTCAAACAATAAAAGTGTAATATCCCTTTAAATTTCGTACCTGGGGGGTGTCTATAGTATGCCTGTAAAGGGGCGCATGTTTCCTGTGTTTAGAACAGTCTGACAGCAAAATGACATTTTGAAGGAAAAAACTCATTTAAAACTACCGCGGCTATTGCATTGCCGACAATACACATAGAAGCTCATTGATAAAAACGGCATGGGAATTCCCCAAAGGGGAACCCCGAACCAAAATTAAATTTAAAAAAAAGACGTAGGAGTCCCCCTAAATTCCATACCAGGCCCTTCAGGTCTGATATGGATATTAAGGGGAACCCCGGCCAAAATTTAAAAAAAAAAATGACGTGGGGTTCCCCCTAAATTCCATACCAGACCCTTCAGGTCTGGTATGGATTTTAAGGGGAACCCCGCGCCAAAAAAAAAAAAAAAACGGCGTGGGGTCCCCCCAAAAATCCATACCAGACGACGAGACGGGACGAGAGTGCGCCCCCCCTCCTGAACCGTACCAGGCCACATGCCCTCAACATTGGGAGGGTGCTTTGGGGTAGCCCCCCAAAACACCTTGTCCCCATGTTGATGAGGACAAGGGCCTCATCCCCACAACCCTGGCCGGTGGTTGTGGGGGTCTGCGGGCGGGGGGCTTATCGGAATCTGGAAGCCCCCTTTAACAAGGGGACCCCCAGATCCCGGCCCCCCCCTGTGTGAAATGGTAAGGGGGTACAAAAGTACCCCTACCATTTCACTAAAAAACTGTCAAAAATGTTAAAAATGACAAGAGACAGTTTTTGACAATTCCTTTATTTAAATACTTCTTCTTTCTTCTATCTTCCTTCATCTTCTGGTTCTTCTGGTTCTTCTGGCTCTTCTGGTTCTTCCTCCGGCGTTCTCGTCCAGCATCTCCTCCGCGGCGTCTTCTATCTTCTTCTCCTCGGGCCGCTCCGCACCCATGGCATGGGGGGAGGCTCCCGCTCTTCTCTTCATCTTCTTCTCTTCTTCTTTTCTTCTCTTCTTCTCTTCTTCATTTTCTTCTCCGGGCCGCTCCGCACCCATGCTGGCATGGAGGGAGGCTCCCACTGTGTGATGGCGCTCCTCGTCTGACAGTTCTTAAATAACGGGGGCGGGGCCACCCGGTGACCCCGCCCCCTCTGACGCACGGGACATGACGGGACTTTCCTGTGGCATTCCCCATGATGTCACAGGGAAGTCCCGTCAAGTCACCGTGCGTCAGAGGGGGGCGGGGTCACCGGGTGGCCCCGCCCCCGTTATTTAAGAACTGTCAGACGAGGAGCGCCGTCACACAGCGGGAGCCTCCCTCCATGCCAGCATGGGTGCGGAGCGGCCCGGAGAAGAAAATGAAGAAGAGAAGAAGAGAAGAAGAGAAGAAGAGAAGAAGAGAAGAAGATGAAGAGAAGAGCGGGAGCCTCCCCCCATGCCATGGGTGCGGAGCGGCCCGAGGAGAAGAAGATAGAAGACGCCGCGGAGGAGATGCTGGACGAGAATGCCGGAGGAAGAACCAGAAGAACCAGAAGATGAAGGAAGATAGAAGAAAGAAGAAACATTTAAATAAAGGAATTGTCAAAAACTGTCTCTTGTCATTTTTAACATTTTTAACAGTTTTTTAGTGAAATGGTAGGGGTACTTTTGTACCCCCTTACCATTTCACACAGGGGGGGGCCGGGATCTGGGGGTCCCCTTGTTAAAGGGGGCTTCCAGATTCCGATAAGCCCCCTGCCTGCAGACCCCCACAACCACCGGCCACGGTTGTGGGGATGAGGCCCTTGTCCTCATCAACATGGGGACAAGGTGTTTTGGGGGGCTACCCCAAAGCACCCTCCCAATGTTGAGGGCATGTGGCCTGGTACGGTTCAGGAGGGGAGGGCGTACTTTCGTCCCCCCCTCTTTTCCTGCGGCCTGCTAGGTTGCGTGCTCGGATAAGGGTCTGGTATGGATTTTTGGGGGGACCCCACGCCGTTTTTTTTTTTTTTTTGGCGCGGGGTTCCCCTTAAAATCCATACCAGACCTGAAGGGTCTGGTATGGAATTTAGGGGGAACCCCACGTCATTTTTTTAAAAAAATTTTGGCCGGGGTTCCCCTTAATATCCATATCAGACCTGAAGGACCTGGTATGGAATTTAGGGGGACTCCTACTTTTTTTTTTTTTTAATTTTGGTTCGGGGTTCCCCTTTGGGGAATTCCCATGCCGTTTTTATCAATGAACTTCTATGTGTATTGTCGGCAATGCAATAGCCGCGGTAGTTTTAAATGAGTTTTTTCCTTCAAAACGTCATTTTGCTGTCAGACTGTTCTAAACACAGGAAACATGCGCCCCTTTACAGGCATACTATAGACACCCCCCAGGTACGAAATTTAAAGGGATATTACACTTTTATTGTTTGACTTTAAGCATTATTAAAATCACTGCTCCTGAAAAAACGGCCGTTTTTAAAAAAAATTTTTGGATTGATCCATGTCCCCTGGGGCAGGACCCAGGTCCCCAAACACTTTTTATGACAATAACTTGCATATTAGCCTTTAAAATTAGCACTTTTGATTTCTCCCATAGACTTTTAAAGGGTGGTCCGCGGCATTCGAATTTGCCGCGAACTCCCCAAATTGTTCGCTGTTCGGCGAACTTGCGAACAGCCAATGTTCGAGTCGAACATGAGTTCGACTCGAACTCGAAGCTCATCCCTACTCCCCACCGTGGTTTACAACCCTCCAGTGACCACATTATGATTACCTAAGGGGTCACCCTAGGGACTCTTGTAATCTCCACAGCTTCCGATCCTTCACTGGGCAGACCCTTTGACTGAGCCCTCTCTCATCTGAGCCTACTTCATGGCACAGAAGCAAGAAGCCCACTCCCTGACCCTCCTTCCTTTGCCTACCCCTTTCTACCAACCCCTACCTACCCCCCTCCCCCCTCCCCTCTTTCCCATCCTTTCCTACCTCCCTCCACTCCTCTTAGCTAACATCTTGCCCATATGTGAGGAGCTAGCGGACTGCTGAGAGCTTATGGTTAGTTGAACCCCATGTGGAAAAAAGTGAAGTACACTGTTTGTAGTTTGTTTCACTTTAACCGCAACTTTATCTTGTTACAATTCAAACCTTATTGCTTAAAAGTTATGCAATTCATGTTTGCCTTTTTAGTACTTATCCATTTATGTGACCTACAACACTCGGGTGACTCCTGTATGGTTGACGCTGTACATATCAGGAGGCTTCTTGATAAGCCTCTCACACAATGCAATTATTATCTCCAGTCATGTCTTTCTCAACCGATGGGAGTCACCTGAAATTTGTTTCGTGGAATGTTAAGGGGCTCCGATCCCCGAATAAACGTATGTCCATTCTTAGACACCTGCAACGTCTCCGGGCAGATGTGGCTCTACTACAGGAGACACACCTCTCCGCAGACGATTTGGCACGCCTTCAAAAAATGTGGGTAGGCTCTGTATATGGGTCTCCTGCAGTAGGCCGTAAAGCAGGAGTAGCTATTTTAGTACACAAAAACCTATGACACTCTATCAGAGAGGTTAGGGCTGACTCCTTAGGCCGCAAACTGACTTTACATATGACCACAGGCGACAAAGCAGTGGCTGTCACCAATATATATGCTCCCAACTCTCCAGACACTTCCTTTTTCCAGGACATGGTTCAGTGGGTTCTCACTGCTCCCGAGGCGTTACATTTAGTGGGCAGGGACTTCAATTCTGTCATGTCTACACTGGCAGATCGCACGTATCGCTCTACTCAGAGGTCACGTACCGCTACCTCTCAGACACCAGACTCTACCCACTTAGCGCATTCCATTGACTCTATACATTTTGTCGACATTTGGCGCCTAATGCATCCAACGGATCGAGAGTATACCTTTTTTTCGCCCCCACATAATACCTTTTCTCGTATAGACTACTTCTTTGCCTCCCCAGCCTTAGTCTCTGTAATCAATACCCCAGACATTAATGACGCCAGAAATCCAGATCACAGCCCTATCGCAGTCTACATGACTCAGACCACATCTTCAACTCCTTCCCCTACCTGGCGCTTTCCTTCATATTTGGCGGGGATAGTGAAGACTTCCAACACGTATTGCATCAAACAAGGGAAGAATATATCTCCACAAATGGAGCACATATTTCTGACCCAAACCTCTTCTGGGAAGCAGGTAAAGCCTTCCTACTGGGTAAAATCATTTCCTTCACCAACCAATTTAAAAAGCACACCCGACAACAATATACGCAAGCAAGTGAAGCCTTACGCTTGGCCCATGAGAAGCTAACACTAAACCGCACCTTAGCTAACATACAGGAATGGAGGCAAGCCAAGTGCGCCTTTGATCTTTGGGCAGAACATCACGAAGCAGCTAAAACTACTACTCTTCACTTTCACAAGTTTGGCAACAAGGCAGGCAGATTGCTGGCCAGATTATGTTCTGGACCAAGACGTCCTACACATATCTCTACCTTGAGAAATGCTTCCGGCTCGCTAGTTGCCTCGCCTGCTGAAGTAAGCAAACTACTTGCAGAATATTATACTGAATTATACCGAGCAGACCCAGCGAATCAACCTGCCGCGGAAGCTCTGCTAGACAAGATACGTCTGCCCAGACTTCAAACGGCACAACTGGAAGCACTTAATGTGCCTATCACATTGGAAGACATACGACGTACGATAAAATCTATGGCTTCTGCTAAAGCTCCAGGCCCCGACGGGTACACTGCGGAATTCTTCAAATTAACGACGGATTTTATTCCCGACACCCTTAAACATGTTTATGCTGCTCTGTGGGACGGAGGTCCATACCTCCCCACAGGGACGCAGGCCCATATCAAATTGATTTCCAAGAAAGGGAAAGATCCCCTACTTCCAGGCTCCTATCGTCCAATTTCGTTAATTAATGTTGATGTAAAAATCCTGTCTAAAATAGTAGCATCACGCTTAGCCCTCCTGCTTCCATCCCTCCTACACCCAGCCCAATCTGGTTTTGTCTCAGGACGATCAGCTACACTAAAAATTCGTAATGTCCTAATGGCTCTAGAATGTGCTAAAACCCACCCTGATCAAGACGTCGCTATCATGTCCCTAGATGCGGAAAAAGCCTTTGACAACATTGGTTTCTCATGGCTTTTCACAGTAATGGAAAAATTTGGAATCACACGATTCCTCTCACAAATATATGCCTCACCTACGGCACGCCTTGTCACCCCAGATTTTATTTCAGACACTATCCCCTTAGCGAAGGGAGCCCGACAGGGCTGCCCCCTATCCCCGTTGTTGTTCAACATTGCGCTTGAACCTCTATCTAGAATCCTCAACTCAGCTGAGGGGGTTAGTGGCATCACTATGGGAAACCAAACACTCCGTTCTGCACTATTTGCGGATGATATTTTACTGTTTTCTACCGACCCCATATCAGACTTTGACAACTCTTTGTGGCCTTTCGACTCTGCTCTGGCTTTCGTATAAACTTTGATAAGAGTGAAATCTTAGCACTCCACACACGCCTATCCACTAAATGGAAACACTTATCCCCACTGACCATTGCATCTCAACATATTACATACTTAGGTATTCATATAGAACGGGATCCATCCTCTTTATATCTACTTTATTACCCCCCCTTGATTGCCAAAATTGTTAGGGAATTGGAGGCTTGGGGGGCTTTTTGGGAGATGCCACCTTTTTAAAATGATTTCATTTGCACGCCTGCTCTACCCCATGCAGACCATACCTCTTTTACTGAGGCACTCAGATGTACAAAAAATCCAGAGGGCATTAACAGCCTTTCTATGGTCTAGCAAAAAACCACGCATTGTGCTTCAAAAACTATGTCTCCTGAAGGGCGAGGGTGGGGCAGGACTCCCCAACATTCGTTTTTATAACCTAGCATGTTTACTTAGACAGGGCCTAGATTGGATAACAGGGGGATCCAAATACTCCAACTATGCATTAGAAGATTCTATGGCTTCCCCATACGATCTATCAGGCATCCTCCACTCCAATCCTAACAACCTGCCACACCACCTCAAAACTAGTGTGCTTTTCAGAGATACTGTCATCACCTGGAGGGAGGTCAGGAAATTACTTGGACTGCCTTCTAGCATTTCTAGACATCTAAGAATACAAGGCAACCCTATGTTCATACCTTCCACTCTACATAAAGCCTTCACTCAATGGCAATCCAGGGGCCTCGCGAAGATAACCTCGATATATCAAGACAAGCCAGATAAGTTCAAACCCTTTCACACCTTAATGCGGGAATTCTCCCTGCCACTAACTCACAGTTTCTTCTATCACCAACTCACTGATTATTTGAGAACCTGCTGTTGTCCTGATTCTGATCCTTTTAAACCGTCCTTCATCAACAACACACTTCAGAGCAAAGACTACTCTATCTCCAACATCTATTCTCACATCATTCAACACCAATCACAGAAGTACCGCCTTACACCTTTCCAAAAATGGACTCACCTACTGGGGGACGAAGAGTTACCAGACAAAATCCTTGAGGGATATAGGCTTATCCGAAAACTCACAACATCTGAAATATGGCGTGAGACTCAATTTAAGATTATCCACAGAGCATACTTCCCATTTCGTTTTAACAAAGCAGACCCATCTCAAGCGCTATGTCCATGGTGCTCTCTGCCCTGTCCCACACTGCTCCACAGGCCTTGGGAATGCTCTGCTGTTATCAGTTACTGGAATGCTGTGATAGCCTATATTAACAAAATCAGCCATATCCGTTTACATAGGGACTGCCTACTATGCCTATTCAGCATACCACCTTCAGCCTCCTCCTCGTCTGAAAAGGACTTACAAAACATACCACACTGGGCTCATATCTGTCTTCTTGTAGCCCGCAGGACTGTCATGTCTCACTGGATTACGGCAACACCGCCTAGTCTACCCGCGGTTATAAAAGCTATGACGTCATTATTCTATTTGGAAAGATTGGACATCATCACATCAAATCTGCGCTCTACCCCACGTTTTTTCAAGCAATGGAGAAGGTTTTTGGAAGCCACATTCACTCAGCAGACCATCCAAGACATAATGCATCCATTTTGTTACACAGCATGGTACCTGAAGAGTGATATTACTAACACGCTTGGCAAACTTAAAACACCTTCAGCATCTGACCCTTCTTCATTTAAGCCACCATAAGCTGTCTACAATCTCATAGGGCTCTTTAACATCCACCATCTTCATTTATCTCACCTTGGGATTATTCTCACCCAAATTATTTGTTTTAACCAGAACATAATGTAGGTTATCTAGTTAGACATGTTCATAAGTCGCCTCCATTCCCTAAAGGTACAAAGGTATAAGTTAAACCCTTTCTGGCAATTTCTTGCTAAATGACCGTGACAAGATGGTAAATGTGAATTGCTTACCCCCCTCTCCCTTCCCCCTCCCCTCCCTCTCCCCTGTCTTCCCTCTACCTGAGTAAAGAAATAACACAAATTCTGTACCAAGAATAGTTGTATATCCATGACTTACAATCGTTTTGTACAATGTTTTCTATGACTATATATTGAAAAAAATCAATAAATATTTAAAAAAAAAAAAAAAAAGAAGAAGAAGATGGAGGAAGAAACCGTAGGAACATAGAAGATAGAAGAAAGAAGATAGAAGAAAGAAGATAGATGAAAGAAGAAGCATTTCAATAAAGGAATTGTCAAAAACTGTCTCTTGTCATTTTTAACATTTTTGACACTTTTTTTGTGAAATGGTAGGGTACTTTTGACACTTTTTTTGTGAAATGGTAGGGTACTTTTGTACCCCCTTACCATTTCATACAGGGGGGAGGGCCGGGATCTGGGGGTTCCCTTGTTAACGGGGGCTATCAGATTCCGATAAGCCCTCCGCCCGCAGAACCCCACAGCCACCGGGCAAGGGTTGTGGGGATGAGGCCCTTGTCCCCATCAACATGGGGACTAGGTGCTTTGGGGGCTACCCCAAAGCACCCTCCCAATGTAGAGGGCATGTGGCCTGGTACGGTTTAGGAGGGGGGCGCTCTCTCGTCCCCCCTCTTTTCCTGCGGCCTGCCAGGTTGAGTGCTCGGATAAGGGTCTGGTATGGATTTTTGGGGGGACCCCACGCCATTTTTTTTTAAATTTTGGTGCAGGGTTCCCCTTAAAATCCATACCAGACCTGAAGGGTCTAGTATAGATTTTGAGGGGGACCCCATGCCATTTTTTTTATAAATTTCGGCCGGGGTTCCCCTCAATATCCATACCAGACCTGAAGGGCCTGGTATGGAATTTAGGGGGACCACCCACGCCATTTTTAAAAAAAAATTTGGTTCAGGGTTCCCCTGTGGGGAATTCCCATGCCATTTTTATCAATGAACTTTTATGTGTATTGTCGGACCGGCAATTCATTAATAACCGCGAGTAGGTTTAAATGACTTTTTTTCCTATGAAATGTCATTTTGCTGTCAGACTGTTCTAAACATGGGAAACATGCACCCCTTTACAGGCATACTGTAGACACATACTGTAGAAATTTAAAGGAATATTACACTTTTATTGTTTGACTTTAAGCATTATTAAAATCACTGCTCCTGAAAAAATGTCCCTTTTAAAACTTTTTTTTTCATTGATCCATGTCCCCTGGGGCAGGACCCAGGTCCCCAAACACTTTTTATGACAATAACTTGCATATAAGCCTTTAAAATTAGCACTTTTGATTATTCATGTTCGTGTCCCATAGACTTTAAAGGTGTTCGCGTGTTCGAAAACATTTTTTGCCTGTTCGCATGTTCTGGTGTGAACCGAACAGGGGGGTGTTCTGCTCATCCCTAATAACGAGGTATGTGGGTTGGATAGGAAGAACAGCAGGTCATCATCATAGGCCGCGACCTTAAACTCCCTGTCTGCTACCTTAAACCTCTACACTGTTCTCTCTGCTATTATCCTTCTAATGAACGGTTCAAGCATTAAAATGAAAAGGAGGGGCGAAAGGGGACAGCCCTGCCTTGTTCCATTATTGATGTTTACTTTGTCAGATAAAGATCCGTTAATCTTAAGTTGTGCAGTTGGGTTTTTATAAAATGACGAGATCCAGGCCATCATATGAGTTCCAAAGCCAATGGACCGGCATGTTTCCAGCATAAAGTTTCAAGCTACTCGTTTGAATGCCTTCTCCGTATCAATAGACAGAAAAAGGCCTTCGATTTTTTTCGAACATGTATCAGATTGAGTACTTTGATCACATTATCTCTCATTTCTCTGCCTGGCATGAAACCGGCCTGCTCTGGACTTATCAGGTTGTGTAGCAGAGGCTGGAGCCTGTTGGCAATAATTTTTGACAAGAGTGTGACATCTATATTGAGCAGAGTGATTGGCCTGTAGGTGGAACAGTTCGTAGGGTCCTTGTTTGGCTTGGGAATAACCGTTATGTGGGCTGAAACAAAGGCTGGTGGGATCTCTCTAGGAGCTGACATGGAGTTAAGAGCCTCCAGTAGTGGTTTAAGGAGGTTGGTAAAGAATGTCTTGTAATAGATGGATGTGAAGCCATCTGGGCCTGGGCTTTTCCCCGCCTTGAGGTCTTTAATGACCTGTTGGAGTTCCATGGCTTCAGTAGGTCTCTCTAGATGACCTGCGTCTTCCTCTGTTAATGTGGGAAGGTTGGAGTCTTTGAGATAGTCCTGGATGATTCGTAGTCTATTACCTTGGATTAGGGATGAGCTGAACACCCCCCTGTTCGGTTCGCACCAGAACTTGCGAACAGGCAAAAAAATTTGTTCAAACACGAGAACACCGTTAAAGTCTATGGGGCACGAACATGAATAATCAAATATGCTAATTTTAAAGGCTTATATGCAAGTTATTGTCATAAAAAGTGTTTGCGGACCTGGGTCCTGACCCAGGGGACATGTATCAATGCAAAAAAAAGTTTTAAAAAAGGCTGTTTTTTTGGGAGCAGTGATTTTAATCATGCTTAAAGTGAAACAATAAAAGTGTAATATCCCTTTATATTTTGTACCTGGGGGCGTCTATAGTATGCCTGTATAGGGTTGCATGTTTGCAGTGTTTAGAACAGTCTGACAGCAAAATGACATTTCAAAGGAAAAAAAGTCATTTAAAACTACTCGCGGCTATTAATTAATTGCCGGTCCGACAATACACATAAAAGTTAATTGATAAAAACGGCATGGGAATTCCCCACAGGAGAACCCCAAACCAGAATTAAAAAAAAAATGACATGGGGTCCCCCTAAATTCCATACAAGGCCCTTCAGGTCTGGTATGGATATTGAGGGGAACCCCAGCCATAATTTAAAAAAAAATGGCGTGGGGTCCCCCTCAAAATCTATACCAGACCCTTCAGGTCCGGTATAGATTTTAAGGGGAACCCCGCGCCATAATTAAAAAAAAAAATGTTTTGGGATCCCCCTAAAAATCCATACCAGACCCTAATCCGAGCACTCAGCCTGGCAGGCTGCAGGAAAAGAGGGGGGACG
Organism: Lithobates clamitans; assembly: GCA_037952925.1. Taxonomy (NCBI): domain Eukaryota; kingdom Metazoa; phylum Chordata; class Amphibia; order Anura; family Ranidae; genus Lithobates; species Lithobates clamitans. The sequence continues at coordinate 8,139,083 of JBBGZY010000056.1, read as the reverse complement.
AGAGAGCGCCCCCCCTCCTAAACCGTACCAGGCCACATGCCCTCAACATTGGGAGGGTGATTTGGGGTAGCCCCCCAAACATCTTGTCCCCATGTTGATGAGGACAAGGGCCTCATCCCCTCAACCCTGGCCGGTGGTTGTGGGGGTCTGCGGGCGGGGGGGCTTATCAGAATCTGGAAGCCCCCTTTAACAAGGAGACCCCCAGATCCCGGCCCTCCCCCCTGTGTGAAATGGTAAGGGGGTACAAAAGTACCCCTACCATTTCACTAAAAAATTGTCAAAAATATTAAAAATGACAAGAGACAGTTTTTGGCAATTCCTTTATTTAAATGCTTCTTCTTTCTTCTATCTTCTTTCTTCTATCTTCCTTCAGTTTCTTCCTCAATCTTCTTCTTCTTCTGGTTCTTCTGGCTCTTCTAGTTCTTCCTCCGGTGTTCTCGTCTGGCATTTTCCTCCGCGGCGTCAGCGTCTTCTTCCCTTCTTCTCTGGGCCGCTCCGCATCCATGATGGCATGGAGGGAGGCTCCCACTGTGTGACGCTTCTCTCTTTATCTTCTTCTCTTCATCTTCTTTTTGGGCCATTCCGCATCCATGATGGCATGGAGGGAGGCTCCCGCTGTGTGACGCTTCTCCTCTTCTGACGGTTCTTGACGGTCCGGTGACCCCGCCCCCCTCTGACACATGGTGACTTGACGGGACTTCCCTGTGGCAGCACAGGGAATGCCACAGGAAAGTCCCATCAAGTCCCTGTGCGTCAGAGGGAGCGGTGTCACCGGGTGGCCCCGCCCCCCGTTATTTAAGAACCGTCAGAAGAGGAGAAGCGTCACACAGTGGGAGCCTCCCTCCGTGCCATCATGGATGCGGAGCAGCCCGAAAAGAAGATGAAGACAAGAAGTTGAAGAGAAGAAGATGAAGAAAGAGGCGTCACACAGCAGGAGCCTCCCTCCATGCCATCATGGATGCGAAAGTGGCCCGGAGAAGAAGGGAAGAAGACGCCGCCACCAAGGAGGAAGATGCCGGACGAGAACACCGGAGGAAGAACCAGAAGAACCAGAAGAAGAAGAAGATGGAGGAAGAAACTAAAGGAAGATAGAAGATAGAAGAAAGAAGAAAGAAGAAGAAGAAGCATTTAAATAAAGGAATTGTCAAAAACTGTCTCTTGTCATTTTTAACATTTTTAACACTTTTTTAGTGAAATGGTAGATGTAATTTTGTACCCCCTTACCATTTCACACAGGGGGGAGGGTCGGGATCTGGGGGTCCCCTTGTTAACGGGGGCTTCCAGATTCCGATAAGCCCCCCGCCTGCAGACCCGCACAACCCCCGGCCAAGGGTTGTGGGGATGAGGCCCTTGTCCCCATCAACATGGGGACAAGGTGTTTTGGGGGCTACCCCAAAGCACCCTCCCAATGTTGAGGACATGTGGCCTGGTACGGTTCAGGAGGGGGGGCGCTCTCTCGCCCCCCCCTCTTTTCCTGCGGCCTGCCAGGTTGCGTGCTCAGATAAGGGTCTGGTATGGATTTTTGGGGGACCCCAAACCGTTTTTTTTAAATTTTGGCCGGGGTTCCCCTTTATATCCATACCAAACCTGAATGGCCTGGTATGGAATTTAGGGGGACCCCCACGTCATTTTGTTTAAAAAAATTTGGTTCAGGGTTCCACTGTGGGGATTTCCCATGCCGTTTTTATCAATGAACTTTTATGTGTATTGTCGGACCGCAATTCATTATTAGCCGCGAGTATTTTAAATGACTTTTTTTCCGTTGAAATGTTATTTTGCTGTCAGACTGTTCTAAACACGGGAAACATGCGCCCCTTTACAGACATACTATAGACACCCCCCCAGGTATGAAATTTAAAGGGATATTACACTTTTATTGTTTCACTTTAAGCATGATTAAAATCACTGTTCCTGAAAAAACGGATGATTTTAAAACTTTTTTTTGCATTGATCCATGTCCCCTGGGGCAGGACCCAGGTCCCCAAACACTTTTTATGACAATACCTTGAATATAAGCCTTTAAAATTAGCACTTTTGATTTCTCCCATAGACTTTTAAAGGGTGTTCCGCGGCATTCGAATTTGCCGCGAACACCCCAAATTGTTCGCTGTTCAGCGAACTTGCGAACAGCCGATGTTCGAGTCGAACATGAGTTCGACTCAAACTCGAAGCTCATCCCTACCTTGGATATTTACAGGTTTCTGTTGACTTGGGAGGTTATAAAAGGCAGTGTAGTAGTCATGGAAATGGTGGGCTTTTTGTTTAGTAGCGATGTTGATTTTTCCTTCCTTAGTCCGTATGCCTAAGATGTTCTGGTTGGCTACAGTGCTTTTTAGGGCTCTCGCTAGGAATTTTCCTGTCTTATCACCATGCCTTTTTTTACTAAAAAATCAAAATCGTTTGGTCGTTGCATTAAAAATAAGCTGGAGTGATTTCCTGGTTTCTAACAAAGCTAGGGCGGACCGTTCTGTTAAGGATTTCAAAGGTGTGAATTTTTTCTGTCAAGTGTTTGATTTCCTTCCCTTTTTTTTTAGGTTGGGCTCCTAGCTTGATTAGTTCTCCCCTAATATTTATGTGCCTCCCAAACCATTATAGGGTCCACACCTGGAGTAATGTTGCGTTCAAAAAAATTATTTTAAAAGGGAAGAGATCTTGGGGAGCTGTTCTGGGTTGGTCAGTAGTAAGCAGTTCAGTCTCCAAGTGTTGGGTTTGGGTGGAGGTTCTGACAGGTTCAGAGTCAGGGATATGGGAGTGTGGTCTGGGATGGATTGGAACCCTATGTTGGCCTCAGATATCAAGTTGAAATCCCTTTGTGAGATAAAAATGTAATCAATCCTTGAATAGCGATCATGTGGGATGGAATAGAAAGTAAACTCCCTATCTTCAGGGTGGAAGAAGCGCCATGAGTCAATCATTTGCATGGAGTTCAGTAATAGTTTAATTTGTTTAAAAATTCTGTATATGATGTAGGTTTTACCTGAGGAGGTGCAAGGGTGTTTAGGAGTGCGTTAAAGTCTCCCCCTAGTATCAGACAGCTCAAACTGAAGCCTTTGAGTTCAGTTAACATGCACTGACAGAAGGCTAGGTGAGACGTGTTTGGGAAGTATACATTCGCTAGCGTAATGGGGATTCCACAGCATTTCCCCTTTAGGAAGAGATATCTACCCCCGGGGTCTGTCAGTCTGTCTGTGAGTTCAAAAGAGGCATTCCTACTAATAAGTATGGATACTCCTTTAGACTTTGCGAGGTCATTGTTTGCATGATATGCCTCTGTAGTGAAGGAGTCAGTGAGCCTGGGTACATGCTGTGTCTTGAAGTGAGTATCCTGCAGGAAGACAAAGTGGGGCCTACCTTTTTTGAGTTCTCTCAGGAGGGCGGAGCACTTCTCAGGAAAGTTCAGTCCCTTGGCGTTGTGGGAAATCATCATGGGGCTGTCACCCAGGGACGAATATGCCATAGCATGGATTTAGAGAGAGCCGGTGAGTGGCCTGTAAGTAAAACTGAAAAATCTGTTAGAGTACTTATTGTTAGGGATGGGCAAACGGTTTGGCCCGAGCATAAGTTCAGGCCAAACTTTCGTCGTTCGGACGTTCGAAGAACAGCCGAAAAAACAGGATGTTCGACCATTTGTTCGGCCCCCCGAACTGACCACAATGCATTGTGGCGTTGAACAGTGCATTTCAAGCCCTGATTGGCTGAAGCAGTGAAAGCTTCAGCCAATCAGGGCACAGAGCACTGTCAGAGTCATGATTGGACACTGTCATCATGACTTTATACAATCATGGCTCATTCCCGCCCCACATTATAAAAGTATTCTTTCAATGGTAGCCATTTTCAGTGTGATTCTGGTGTGGAGAGAGATAGAACAGGGCTCTGTTCAGTGCTATTAGTTATTGTGCTATACTGTGCTATTTTGCTTCAATTCTCAGTGTAGAATATTAGTTTAGTGTCAGTCTAGGGATAGTGTGAGTGTAGTGAGGAGGACCATCATTCAGCTTTTCATAGTGTGCAGCTAGAGTAGGGACAGCTCAGATAGTTTCAATGTAGTGTAGTGAGACTGTGTCAGTAATCTTGACATTAGTATATAGCTAGAGTAGGGACAGTTCAGATAGCTTCAGTGACAGTCGGACACCGTCTATTTGATTGCGTTACTGCCAGTTTAACGCCATATCTTTTTGCGTGTGTTACTGCCAGTTTAACGCCATATAGTTTTGCGAGCGTTACTGCCAGTTTAACGCCATATAGTTTTGCGTGCGTTACTGCCAGTTTAACGCCATATAGTTTTCATGCATTACTGCCAGTTTAACCCATATAGTTTTCCGTGCATTACTGCCAGTTTAACGCCATATCATTTTGTGTGCGTTACTGCCAGTTTAACGCCATATCGCTTTGCGTGCGTTACTGCCTGTTTAACGCCATATAGTTTTGCGTGTGTTACTGTCAGTGTAGCGCCATATAGTTTTGCGTGCATTACTGCCAGTTTAATGCCATATTGTTTTGCATGCGTTACTGCCAGTTTAACGCTATATCTTTTTGCGTGCGTTATTGCCTGTTTAACCCCATATAGTTTTGCGGGTGTTACTGCCTGTTTAACGTCATATAGTTTTTTGTGCGTTACTGCCAGTTTAAAGTCATAGCATTTTGCATGCGTTACTGCTAGTTTAATGCCATTTAGCTTTGCGTGCTTTACTGCCAGTTTAACGCCATATAGTTCTGTGTGCGTTACTACAAGTTTAACGCCATATAGTTTTCTGCATTACTGGCAGTTTAACGCCATTGACTTGTATGTGCGTTACTGTCAGTTTAACGCCATATAGTTCTGTGCATCACTGTACATTTGGCACATTATATTGCAGTATATTATATTGTATCCGTGGAGTGTGTCTGTGTAGTGTGAGTACTCAAATTAAAGGGCACCAAACACCTCTTTACATTGATTAAAGTGCATCTACGTACAGATTTCAACTTCTCCTTTACATTTGCTTAAAAGCACCGCCCCCTCCCTCCCAATAATGTCTGGGAGAACAACAAGGAGAGGCAGACTTTCCCTTGGCACTGTAAGGAGGCCAGCAACAAATGTGTCCGCAGGCAAAGGTGGACATGCTGGTCAGTCCTCAGGCAGGGCATCATTTCCTCTGTTTAGTGAGTTTGCCCATGCTATCTAGCCACAGCATGCAGAGGAGGTGATGGACTGGCTTAGTAAACCTTCCCAATCCTCCTCATCCTCTGTCACACAAGAGACAAGTGTGCGGTCCCCTGCAGTTGCCAGAGTGGATAAACCTGCCTTCTTGTCCACATCTATTCCTGCCATAGCCCTAACATTAGCCATTGAGGAGTCAGCTGAGTTATTTGACCACAGCATCAGCCACTTGCTCCTTGATGATGCCCCACCATTACTGGATTCAGATGCTGGTTCTGAGGTTGAGGATGACAGGAACATGAGCCTAGAGAGAGGGAGGAACACTGGTAGACAAATTGGCATTCATGTTCCCCAAGCCGCAGCGTATTGCCAAGTTGTCTCTAGTGGTAATGATGAAGATGGAGGAGATGGAGATGATGATGATGATGATGAGGTCACTGATGCGACTTCGGTGCCAGATAGAGCAGAGGACGAAACTGAAGGTATGGCAGCATAACCCCAAGGAGGTCGGCATCAAGAAAGAGTAGAGAGCAGCCACCCTATTCCATTACATTCTGCAGCTGTTATCTCACGGCCCACTCCCCACAGCTCAGCTGTCTGGGCCTTTTTCAGCACATCTGCAGCAGATTGCATGGTTTCTATCTGCAAACTGTGTCACAGGCACATCAAACGTGGCAAAAACACCAACCATTTGGGTACCACATGCCTAACAAGGCATTTAATGTCCAACCACTCAGCCCGTTGGCAAGAGCACCTAAAAGCCACACAAAAGGAGCACAAATCTGTCCCTCCTCCTCCTCCTCCTTACCCACGTTAGTCTGCCCCTTTCAGCAGCCTCCACTGACAGGGATTATGGTATAGCACAGGGTGTCCAAGATCCTAGCAGCTCATCTACCAGCAGCACACCACCAGCTGTAGACTGTAGCCGGCAAATTTCTTTGCCCCATCTTCTGCAGCGGAAAAGAAATATAGTCCCTGCCATCCACATGCCCAGCGCCTGAATGCAAGCTTGTCAAAGCTATTGGCTCTCCAACTTCTGCCTTTCAGCCTGGTGAATTCTGCCCCCTTTCCGTGAATTTGCACAATGTGCTCTACCACAATGGCAGGTTCCCAGTTGATACTACTTTTCACGTAAGGCTGTTCCATCTCTCTACCATCACGTGGAAGGGAATGTTCTGGCATCATTGGGCAAGGCAGTCAGCCGTAAAATCCACCTTACTGCTGAGACATGGTCCAACAAGCATGGGCAGGGACGATGTATTTCGTTCACAGCACACTGGGTACCACTGCTTGCAACTCGAAAGGATGCAGGACAGGGCTCAGTGCTGCAGCTTGTTGTGCTCCCACATCTCCATACAGCTGGTGGTGATGATGCCAGACCTGTTAGCTCTACCCCCTCCTCCTCCTCCTACACCACCTCCATGCCCTCCTCTGAAGAATTGTCCTTTGAACATCAGGTACCCCCTAAGCGTTCAAAGGGCTTTTCCCAGGGTCAGGCTAAAAGGTGCCATGCAGTGCTTCAGCTGGTGTGTTTAGGGGACAGGAACCACACCGGAGCAGAGATTCTTGCAGCTCTGCAAGGGCAGGCCCAGGGGTGGGTCACCTTAGGCCAGTTGGAGCCAGTAATGGTGGTGTCCAATAATGGCTCAAACCTCCTGTCTGCCCTTAGACAGGGAAAGTTGACACATGTGCCATGCCTGGCACATGTCCTCAATTTGGTGGTGCAGCATTTCCTAAGTACATACCCAGGGTTGCAAGATGTACTAAAGCAGGCCAAAAGAGTCTGTAGCCATTTCAGGTGGTCATACACAGCCGCTGCTCAGTTGGCTGAAATTCAGTGGGAATTCCACCTGCCTGTAAACTGCCTGATTTGTGACATGCCCACCAGGTGGAACTCAACTTTGGGAATGCTGCAGTGGCTATACATGCAGCAGAGGGCCGTCAGCGAGTACTTGTGTCAGAACGGCATGACGACAGGCTCAAGCCGCCTCTGCTTTTTTTCCCGCCAATGGCTGATCATTAAGGATGCATGCACTGTATTGTCACCATTTGAGGAGGCCACAAGGATGGTGAGCAGTGACAGTGCATGCATCAGTGACACAATCCCTGCTGTGTTTCTGCTGGAGCAGACTGTGCGTGGCATTATGGACAGGGCACTGGGGGCAGAGCAGCAGGAGGAAGAGGAGGACTTCCTTTCCTCTCAAGGCTCACTTTATGCAGACACCATCGTTCCTATGTCACAGAGCACACAGGAGGAGAGAAGGGGGGAGTATGAGGAGGAGGATTCTGACACTTTCATAGGCTTTGAAGAGGAAGCTTTCCAACCCCAGGACCCTTGGGAGTAGTACATGGCTGGGAGGAGGAAGTTCCAGATCCTGTCATATTGAGTGACCCCAAGGAGTCTGCCTCTCATACTTTTGCAAATTTGAGGCGCAAGGGCAACCTCATGCTTCAAAGCCTGTGAAAGGACCCAAGAATACGTGGCATAAAGCAGAAGGATCATTACTGGTTGGCAACCCTCCTTGACTACCGTTATAAGGGGAAGGTCTCTGAAATAATCCTGTCCCCACAGAGAGTGCAGAGGATAAAATCTCTTGAGGACACATTAAAGAGGATTTTATTGAATGTTTTTCCTGACTCTAGTACTTTACAGTGTGGTGGAAAACGTCGTTTTGAGTCTTCCGTTGGTCAAGAAAGGAGCGTTGGAGAAGGCATTTCAGAATTTTTTTAGTCCTCGCCGCCCAGGGCTGTCATCTTCCACATCCCATCGGCAGCATCTGCATCACATGGTGGATGATTACCTCAGGGCCAAAACAGAAATGGTGAGCTTTCCAGCTGACGATCCACTGGCTTACTGGGTCATGAGAATAGACCACTGGCCAAAACTTGCCCAGTAAGCTATTGAGTTGCTGGGCTGCTTTTATAAAAATGAATCAGTCCTGGATTACTAGCTATGAAGCCCCTGATGCTGATGTCACTGTTTAAGTCTTTTTGGGATGTGGAATCTCTGCAGGACTTCGAGGCTGCCTAGCTTTGAGGATGTTCAATCATTTCATCTGGAAGAATGTTTTTGGTATAGGTTTCATGGGCACAATTAACACCCAAAGACCAATTTTTCTGCACCTGTCTGACAGGTGCATATCATTGCAATTTTTTACAACAAGATAAATTCTTGCTTACATGAAGAATACCTCTATAGGGTTACGGTGGGAAAGCACCACCGACACCCAAAAAACAATTTTTCTGCACCTGTTTGACAGGTGCATATCATTGCAATTTTTTACAGCAAGGCAAATTCTTGCTTGCATCAAGAGTACCTCTATAGGGTTACGGTGGGAAGGCACCACCAACACCCAAAGACCAATTTTTCTGCACCTGTTTGACAGGTGCATATCATTGCAATTTTTTACAGCAAGGCAAATTCTTACTTTCATCAAGTGCACCTCTATAGGATTACGGTGGGAAGGCGCCACTGACACCCAAAGACCAATTTTTCTGCACCTGTTTGACAGGTGCATATCATTTCTATTTTTTACAGCAAGGCAAATTCTTGTTTTGATCAAGATTATCTCTATAGGGTTGTGGTGGGAAGGCGCCACCGACACCCAAACACCAATTTTAACGCACCCGTTACTTCTATCCAAAGTCAAAGTGACACCAGAATGTATCCAAAAAATCTCTAATCTTGTTCCCGCTGCACTACATTGTGGCCTCATCATACACACTGGCTCCCCAGCTGTTGCTGAGCAAAATAAAGGCAGGAAAAATATCATTTTTTTGCCTTTATAAATTCAATTATTGCTGCAGCAGATTCTAGACATGGTACAGATCTGCCACTTTACAGTTAGACTAAGGGGACCCCCCTGGCACTATATTGAAAGGAATTTTTTTTATTTTTAGGCTTTCACTTTAAAAATCAAAAGAATCACTGCTCATTTAAGAATTACATTTTTCACAAACTTTTTTTTTATTGATCCATGTCCTCCAGGGCAGAACCCGGACCCCTATAACCATTGTATGCCTAATTACTTGCTTTTAAGCCTTCAAAATGGGCACTTTTGATATTTAACGTTCAGGTCCCATTGACTTTAATTTGGTTTGCGGTGTTTGGAAGTTCTGGTCCAAACCGAACAGGGGTACATTTGGCCCATCCCTACTGATTGTGTACACACGTCAATATATACTAGATTGTGAGTGAATAGTGGAGGGTTAGGGATATAGAAGGGGGGGTAGAATAGGTAACAGAAGAGAGGAGAGAAAGAACAAGGAGAGATAGATAATTCCTCTTTTGAGTCTGGAAATAGACCCAAGAGCTCTAAGTTAGTGCCTCTCAACAGGGGCTAATTGCCATGTCAGGAGGCACTTTGGGGGGTTAGGAACGAGCCGGCCGACCTGGACAATCCTATTAGGGTTCTGTATAATGGAACAGTAAAACCTGAATATGTGAAGATGTACTGGTCGCAGCCATTGTAAATTGTAATCAATCTAAAAGGTCAACTCTGCACATAAAATGCTGTTAATAATAAAACTAAAACAAAAAACAGGAACCTGGGCAGGAAAACCACTGCATTGGATGGGAAGCAGGGGGCCAAAAATAATTTGGTCCACACTGTTCCCATGTATTGGCAGTAATTAGGTGTGGGTCTGAACAATTTGCGTTAGACCAGTAGCTAATTCCGATCAACAAAACAATATATAACCTTATGTCAGCACAATTAACCTTCGGGCTATCGCAACTAAACTGTATCTACTCCTTCAGGTGCTGTAAAGATTAAAGGAGCTGGTGATGTCTTAGTGGAGGAGCGAAGATGTCAGCTTCATATTCCGAATATGTGGGTAGGTGAGTAGGGTGATTCTCAGTCCTCAAGTTGGTCCGTGGGCTAATAGGCTCATTTGGACAGCAGGTAGGTGAGTGTCGTAATAGTAGCCTGAGTGCCTTAATATGAAGAGTGGTATTGGTAATAGGGATAGGAAGTCATAGAGATGCCTCATTTAACATTATAAAAAGTGGTGAATCAAACTGGGTTTCTACATCTCGGTGTGGGGGATGAACTGTAGCAGTCCAGGCAATGGGGTACATGAGTAATGGCAGTCAGTCTGCTCCTCATGAGCATTGTAAAGATTAGGGGTGTAGATCAGCTGTGGAATGTAGGGAGCTGAAGCCTGTACTGGCGATCGGTTATCCAAGAATTAGCTGCACTCTCAACTGAGATGATCGAATGATAGTGGATGGTGTCAGGCATCCTCAACTGCCCTAGAGGAGTGGGGCTTGTTATTCGATGTGCCTGCATGTGAGCTGCCTGGGTGGAAGGATTTCATCTTTTTAGATTGGCGTTTTTCTGGAGAGGCAAAGGGTGAACTTGGAGGGGTTCTTTCCAGGGGAGGTAGAATGAATTCTTGGTACCATTCAGGCAGGTCTATCTGTCCTAGTTGAAGTGAATGGTAGAATTCAGGGAGATCCTCTGGCGAATGAAGGGAGTGTTGTCTCCCATTGTGGTTTACTAGAGCAAACGAAAAGCGCCAAGTGTACCTCAAGTTCCTCTGTCTCAGTTTTTTCAGGAGTGTATGCAGGGCCCCCGGATTTTTTAAAGTAATCTGAGAGAGATCATGGAAAAGTATAATTGTCTCTCCATTAAAAATGATTTGTTCATTCCTGTGGGCCTTACGCATGATATCTTCCTTTAGTGAGAAGTTTTGTAGACAGCAGATAATGTCAAGTGGAGGCATAGTATCTGGGCCTCTGGCTCTGAGTGCCCTGTGGGCTCTTACAAATTCAACTTCTGTGTCTTCAGGTCTTTCCAGCAAACTATTGAATACCCTTTGTAAGGCCAGTGTAATTTGGTCAGTTTCCACAGAATCCAGGATCCCCCTGACCCTGATATTAGTCCTCCTTTCCCTGTTATCTAAGTCCTCGAGATGTCTCTTTATCGCAATAAAATTATGGGATTGTGAAGTGGACACCCTCTCTAGCCTGTGTATTGCTTTCTCCCTGTGTTTCCGAGCTGCTTCCCCCAAAGCCATCTTTTCTGTGAGAACAAGCAGGTTGGTTTTGAGATATGTTATGACCACTGGGAATGTGGATTTAATGTCCACTGCAAAGCCAGACATCTATGCATCAGTGAGGGGGAGATCTGGGCGGGGGTTCCTCTACCATTATCCTCTGCTATGGACTGGGATTCCTCACTGAAGTCCTCCTCCTCATGTGGCCGGACCATCTTACCTCCAGGCATGTTGCTCTGGGAAGCCACTTGGTTCCTGAAGAGATCCGTGATGTTTCTCCCCTTATAAGCTGCCGATAGACGGTGGGATCTGGTGTGCGGTGTGTTGTGGTTTTTCCTGCTCATTATTGTGCGAGCAGTATGCAAAGAGACGGGTTAAGGCTGCGATGCCGTCGGAGCTCCTGCACTATGCTGCCATCTTAGCTGAGTGCCAAGCCACGCCCCGTGCTTTTTTCAACCTTACCAACTATGTAACTATGTAACCAACTGTTCGACCACAGATATATTCTAATTCTCCTAAACTAGTAAGTGTATGAATTCCTACTAGGGGATCAATAATTTCCATATCTGTCTGACAGGGTTCCTCCCCACTAATAAATTATGAGGAAGATTTCAATGACATAGCTGAGCAATAGACCTCCCAGCTGAGAAAAAAAGGACTAATAATAATTGTGACCCTCTCCTTAAATAATACATCATATTAATAAACGATAAATAAATATATATAAAATATTGTCACTAATTCAGACTCTCTTTTGCATTCCTATTTCACCCCTAGCTCTATCTACTTATTATCAAAAAGTAGGAGATTTGTGAGTTTCAACACTTTTTTTGTCTTCTTCCTAAGGATCACACCAAGCACCCACACTTCTTTCTTGTACAAAGAGTTTTATTGAAAATATATATCAACAGAATAATACAAAACAGTGATGGATACATCATAAATTAACAGGTATAAGACTGCCGGTATCTGGCAGGTAGAACTGACATTCAAAGAATTAAGCCAGGTCTCAGGCAGCTCAAGGCTGAGGCCAGGCGACATACTAAAGATAGTCTTCATCTTGTGTTTACTAGCCTAGCGGTAAACTGCAAACACAGAATATTATGCTTGCAAACATTCTTGAACATATAAAGGATGCCTAGCGAGATGTTATTGTAATACGTAACATTGCATTAATAAAAAAAAAAGGAACCAGAAATAAAATCAGCTTAAATTGATTAACCTCAAAAAAGATAACATACCTTTGTATGGAGTAACTTTTTTTTTTTTTCTTTTTTTATGTTACCTTAAATATCCAATCTCTGTAAACTTGAGCCCAAGGGCCTGAATAAGAAGAAGAAGGAAAGAGAAATTGAAAGTGGGAGTAGAGGGGGGTAGGAAAAGGGGGGAGGACCCTGGGGTGGAAGGAACGGAGGCTCATTATAGGGAAAGAAGCGTTAGGTCAAATCTTGATGGGCGGTTATGGGTCACCCAGGGTTGCCATATCCTAAGAAATTTATCATGTGTGTCCAGTAATATGGCCGTAAGCTTCTCGTTTACCATGATATCATTCACGCAGTTTCTAACCGCCTCAAAACTGAGGTTCGGAGTTCTCCAGGCCGTTGCTATGGTCAGTTTGGTTGCGGTGAAAATATGTGCTGCTAATTGGCGTTCAGGACGAAGAAGTTCTGCAATCGGTTTTCATAAAAGGGCTTTAAAAGGGTCCCGCTTTATAGTGGTATTAAAAAGATTGCGTAGTAGTGCGTATACTCTGACCCATAATCTGCAGACCCTGGGGCAGGTCCACCAGATATGCAGCATCGTGCCTTCCTGAGAGCACCCATGAAAACAGAGGGGGGAATAATATGGGATGAAGCTTGCTAATCTAGCCGGGTTATAGTACCATCCATAGAAGACTTTGTAAGCGTTCTCCAAAAAACGTTCTTAGAGCATTTGGATAGCATAATAGTCATACCTTGCCAATCTTCCGGGTCTAATTGTTTCCCGAGTTCCGCCTCCCATTGGAGATGATAGGGTCTCAATGGTGGCATCTTGGAATTAATTATAGCAGCATATATGAGAGAAATCAGACCCGGGGATTGGGGGCGCGATCTACAGAGGCTTTCAAACAGGGTCATGGTAAAGGGGGCAGAATGGGCTTTTGCAAGCTGTTGGAGAAAATGCCCAATTTGCAGGTAACTATAATGTTCCCTAAGGGGGATATCATGTGAGGAACGTAAAGCTGCGAAAGGGATGATCTTGGTTGGGGTGAATAACGAATGGATATCTGTAAAGCCGTTATCAGACCACCATTTAAACTGCAGTGGATTATCACAACCTGGTTGAAATAAAGGGCAGTGGAGGAGACAAAGTAATGGGAGATGAGGAGAAATTAGGCCTGCTGAGTACTTAACCGCATCCCACAGTTTAAGGGAGTGAGCCAGACAAGGACCTATGGTAGAGGGGCGATGTGCTTTAGGAAGCCAAGGAAGAGAAGCTAGAGGTGTTGGGTGAGCGTCGACTAAATCCATGGTGGCCATAGTGGCATTTGTTGTTGCTCATGAAGGTGAGATAATGGGGAGATACCCGCAGCCGTATAATATGCTTGTAGATTAGGAACTGAAAGGCCACCATTGATTTTGCACGCGTAAAGTACCTGTCTCTTGATCCTGGGTTTCTTGGGGCCCCAAATAAACCGCATCATTTTACGTTGATGTATTCAAATGATATGGGGGGGGGGGCACATGGACTGGCAGAACTCTAAAATAATAGAGCAATTTTTGGAGGTACGTCATGCGTACTGTCGCTATTCTGCCGAACCAAGAAATCGGGAGTGAGGACCAAGAGGCAAGCATAGCCTCCAGCTTTCGGAAAAGCGGAGGAAAATTGGCTTGGTATAATCCCGAGTACCTCGGAGTAAGTTTGATGCCCAAATAGGGTAGTGAGGTTAACCACTGGAATAAGAATGCCGATTGTAGGGATTCCAGTTCCAGGGCCCCAAGGTTGATAGACATTGCTTTAGATTTTGCCGGGTTAACTGAAAGACCTTGGAATGGGGCGAAGGAGTCTAAGAGAGAGAATAAATTGGGGAGGGAGATTCTGGGTTTAGTAATGGTTAATAAAATGTCATCCGCAAACAGTGACAATTTGTGCGCGGTGCCTGCTACTTCTACTCCTGATATATCTGGGTGAGAGCGTACGGCCTCTGCCAGGGGTTCAAGTGCAAGTATAAATAGAAGTGGGGAAAGCGGGCATCCCTGACAGGTTCCCCTCTTGATAGGGAAAGTAGGCAATTCATATCCATAGTAACGCACTTTAGTCTGGGGGGAGTGATATATGGCTGAGACCCAACTCAAAAAGGAGGTACCGAAACCGTAGTGAGTGAGGACCTGTGTCAAATAGGGCCAGGATAAGGTATCGAAGGCCTTATTGACATCTAAAGAGAGAAACATTGTCTCTAAGGACCTTCCATGAGCTATATGTTGGATTTGGAGGAGTCGTCTAATGGCATCTCCTGCCTGCCTATGGGGTCGAATCCCACCTGATCCTTTTTTATCAGACGCGGTAAAAAGGAATTCAGGCGATTGGCCAAAATTTTTGTCAATATCTTCATGTCAATATTAATTAAAGAGATTGGCCGAAAATTTGCCCAGGAAGAATGGTCCTTATCTGGCTTAGGAATCATCACTATGTTGGCAGTCAGCAAGTCTGGCGTAAATGGGTGACCTCCTTTGACCGAGTTATACATAGCCGCTAGGTGTGGGGCCAGAACCTCTGCAAATTTTCGATAAAACAAAGCAGTGAAACCGTCTGGGCCTGGTCTTTTGCCCACTTTCAGTTCCTTAATGCACTGGAGAACCTCAGAGACCTGTATATCTTGGTCCATTAGGGTGATATGGCATTCGGATAGGGAAGGTAAAGATAACTCTTTTAAGAAAGCATTCGGGCCCTGCATTGAAGAATGATTTGGGGGGGAATAGAGTTTGGTAAGGCGATGGCAGAATTCTTCTAAGACCCACTGGGGGTTTCCCGTGAGGATGTTATGGCGAGTGCGCAAAGTTATGGGAGTAAATTTCGGGGTAAAAGTGCGTAGCCTATTGGCCAACTGAGCATTGGGTTTGTTTGCCTTAGCATACCATTTCTGGCGGGCCCAACGTAAGGAACGGTCCACTTCGTCTGTCAGACATAGATCCAAGTCTGTACGGGCTTTGTCTAAAGATCTGCAATTAGCAGGGGTGGGGGTTGACTTAAAGGCCGCCGAGCGGTCCTCCAAGTTCTGCTCTAACTTGCGTCGGGCCTGAATCCTCTCTCTTTTGCGGTGAGACGCTATTCTAATAACGCGACCCCGTAGGACAGCTTTATAATCCTCCCATAGTGTTATTGGGGATGAGACAGAGCCTGCATTGAGTCTAAAGTATTCCACGGAAGCTTCTTGGATTTCACTGAGGATCGGTTTGAAGGATAAAAGTGAATCATTCATCACCCATCGAGCATATTGTGGTTTGCTGAGTAGGGAGCGACAAACGGTTAGAACAGAATCGTGATCTGACCAAGGGACTGCTAAAATCGAGACCAAGTCTATTAAAGGGAGATGTTTCCGTAACACAAACGAATGGTCGATTCTTGAGTGGGAGTGATGAGGATGGGAATAGTGGGTGTAATCCCTGCCCATGGGATGAAACTCTCGCCATATGTCCACTAAATCAAGATTTTGTAGGGCTAACAAGACTTTTTTTGAAGCAGGAGAGGGAGCTTTATGATCTGCCGGGTACTTATCAAGGGCAGGATTGAGCGTCACATTAGAATCACCCGCCAATAAGAGGGTGCCTCTCTGGTGGACCTGCAACAAGGAGCAGATATGAGACATGAATGGGCCCGGATTGTCATTCGGGGCGTAATAGGTCATAATAGTTACTTCATTGTCCTGAACAGATCCCTGCAGGAGAAGGTATCTACCATTAGGGTCAGCTATCTGTTTGTTACAGATAAATGGGATCGATTTACTTATAGCTATAAGGACCCCTCTCTGTTTAGTAGGACCATTAGCCAAATAGACTTGGGGATAGTTTGCTACAAAATATTTGGGGCAGGAAGAGGAAGAGGAAGAAAAGTGTGTTTCCTGCAAACAGGCAATGTCTCTTTTTTGTTGCTTAAGGTAGTTAAAAACCTTGACCCATTTTTGGGGGGAATTCATGCCCTGAACATTCAGGGACCACCAATGAAGGGTCATTGGGTCTGAGATATAACATTATGGATTACTCCATCCGCACACCCCAGGGTCCGAGGGAATGGGGAAAGGGGGAGGGAGAGAAAGCAGAGAGAAGAATAGTAAAAATAGGAAAGAACATAAGATATAGGAATACCGAGAAGAACTTGGATTAAAGGGTGTGGCGAGTGCCTTGACGTATCACGCCGTGGGCAATAGGGCCCACAATGGGGTGGGACCATAGCCAAGACAAGTATCTTAGCCAGGTACCAACTCTTGAGGGGAGCAGTGGTCCGTCGGAACCACTGGCCTATAGTGAAGATATTTCAATCAAGTTACACAAAATGAACATAGAATTTAAATAATACTTAGAGATAGCATTAATACAAGTAGCTTAAAATCAATTACAGTATGAGAACCTCAGTGCGTTATCGGCATTTGAGGGCGACGGCCACAAGACCATCCGCCCCAGAAGGCGGGGCGAGACCCCACATCAAAGTCAAAGTGCCAGCCCTATCACTCCACTGAACAGGAGTGAAGGGCCTCGGTGTGTAACAAAAACAACCAACCTACATAACAATCAGTGGAGGCGTGACCCTAGCCTAAAACCATTTACCCTTCTTCCCCCTACCCCACCAGGTCTTGAAAGTGATGTCCGAAGTCTGATGGACCCTCTACTCCACGAGAGCCATCAGCACTGAAGAGGTGGTTTGGGGGGCAGACTAGTGTCGGAGACCCATCAGGGAACCCCTTATGGGGTGGTCCATGCCCGGGACCGCCATCTCACAAACAGGGCAGTCTACAGTCGGGCAACGCCCACCCCTGCCAAGCAGCAGTCAACTCGATAGGGCAAAGGTACGGCAGGGGGACGACCTCCAAAACAAGCTGCTGGATTCTTCAAGTTAGGTTGGAACTTAGAACAAGAACAGTCAGTGACACACCAGGTAAGTGACCAAGAAAAGTGAAATGAACCCCAAGGGAAGATGGGGATTTTCATCCAGTATTGGCTTGTTGGAATCGTTGGGTCTGCAGGTCCCGCAGCGCCTGGGATCCAGATTGTGATCTTTGTGATGCTTGAGAGGATTGAGGAGCAGGCCTAGCAGGGCCAGATCGGGAATGTGAAGCTTGAGCATTGGGTTGGGACAGAGGGATGTCCAGTTGCAGATCCTGGAGATGTTGTTTTAGGCCTGATGGGGAGGTGACATGGAACTGGCGGCCCTGATGGGAGAAGGAAAGTTTAAAGGGGAACCCCCATCTGTACTTAATCTGATGGGATTGTAGAACTTGAAGTTAAGGCTTGAGACCTCGGCGCCTGGCAATGGTGACCGGCGAGAGGTCCGCGAATATTTGGAGGGGGTTGCCTTGAAAATAGATATCCCGCTGCTCTCAGGCAGACTGTAAGAGTTTCTCCTTGGTCTTATAATAATGGAATATGATGATAACATCCCTCGGAGGACCTTCGGAGGGTTTAGGGGCCAGTGACTGGTCAAACTCCAGCCTGTCCACCGGGATCTCAGGGGCCAGTTCTTGAAAAAAAGTGGGGATCGTTTCGGGGATGCCGCGGATACGAAGGTTATCCCTGCGGGCCCTGTTTTCTGCGTCCTCTAATTTGTCTCTGAGAGCATCTATTTCTGCGGACATTTGGTCTACCTCCTCTTCATGGCCCTCCAGCACAGTGGTGGCCAGGTCCATGCGGTGTTCCCATTGATTGGTGCGGTGGCCTATCTCTTTAAGGCCGCGGACCAAATCTGAGGAAAGCTTTCGGGAGGCAGCCGTTATCTCACTTCTAACAATGCTGCGGAACTTGGCTAGCATGGCATCAGGGTCAGCAGGGTGAGGACTTACGTGATCCGTGGGGAAGAGATGGAGGCTTTTGGCAGGAGATCCCTGTCCCAGCTCAGAGAGCTGTGTATCCTCATCGGGCTCTGGAGGCTCGGGCGCCATCTTGGATCTGCCTTTGCCTGGGGCTGGAGATTTGTTGCTGCTCTGCCGATTTTTTAGTTTGTTTTTTGTGGAGCGGTACATCACCGCTTGTGGCTCCAGGTATTCCTCTGAATTGTGGGGTATAGCGGTCCCCTCCTCATGTCTTCTATGTTGGATTATTCCAGGTAACGGTATCCAATGGCGCGGAGCGGAGGAATCAGACTTCCATTACCTTCGCTCATGCGTATGCGCCACTCTGAGGCAGTGAGTTACATAGCAAGAGAAAGGTCTTTAATAAACATGATGGGGCCATTGATCAGTAGCCCTGTGGACTTGTATAGTATTTGAGGGGGGTGATTGTTAGGGTAAGTGGGCCCTGGTGCTCCGTGAAAGGATGGCCAGCCGGGTATCATAGGACAGACAAAAATGACTTGTAGTCTCCCCCCTCACAGTAACAGGCAGGCAGAGGCCAGGTATGGTGGATGGTATATCAGGGGTGCCAGTGTGCAGAAGGCCCTGGGCAGTGTGGCAAATGCAGCAGCCAGTCGGGCACACCAAGCTATCCAATACCCTGGGTCAGTCAGGCAGTCTCTGGCAGTAGCCCAGGCCCTGGCAGGGACCAGGGGGTTTGACCAGGCAGGTGAGGAAAGGAGGCCTGCAATTAGCTGTGGGCCTGACCGGTCTCAATGACTCCCGGCGGGGATACGGCCTCAGGAAAGAGCGGGGATCCACAGGCCTCACTAGGCCGCACTAGGTCAGACCAGGCCGCGGCTGCTACGGCGTCCTAGGAGCTCGGCAAATCCACCGGACCGTGCCAGATGTGCAGGGGGATAGTTTGTATATGTGGATGAGGGTCCCCTTACCTCCGGATCCGTCCGGATTGCGATCCCCCTGGGAGGCCTCGGGTCGGCAAAATGGCGGCGGCCGCGGGAGTCTGGGGGGCTCTTGTAGGCCAGATTTCTCTAAAATAGCCCCAGGTAGTACAGCAGGGAGTCCCGGTGGCTAGCCTGGCGTGTTTTTGTGGGTTTTTTAGGGCTGTAGCTACACGGATGCCGGCGGATTAGCAAGCAGGGCTCTGGAGCTCTTCACCAAGACGTCCGTCGCCGCTCACATCCGGACACGCCCCGCACCCACACTTCTTTCAGATGATGGGTATCCCCACCTGTACTGCACTTTAGCTGTCCACATTTGGTTTAGTAGAGGTTTAAGCACTCATCTTATGGTCAAAGTTGCTGGTGCTAAATCTGCATATTACACAGTGTGGCCTGATCAAAATTTCTCAATTTACAGATCTCTTTTTTTATAATAATGGAACCATATTATGACATCTATTGGGTTTTCAGAGGACATGCTGTGAGGTCTTGACACTGCATGCACTTTGTCAACGCTTGAGGGATCAATCTCTCCAATAATGGATTGAATTTATCTCTCATAGTGGCAGCTAAATCTTGTTCTTTTGTTGCCTCTGGCAGACCTTAGATCAGCAGAATATTACTGTGATTTTGATCTTTCACTTTATGTTGTTTTTTTTCTATGTGCCCTCCATTATTCCTTCACTTGGTCTTGTAGCTTGACTATGGTATCGGGATGTTTATCAGTTATGTCCTCTACACAATTTAGCATCTGCCCCAATCTATATGTAAAGTTTCAGTATCAGATTTTAGGGATTGTTCCAACTTGTTAAATATTGCTCCTCCTTGGTTTACAAGAGCTGTGAAAATGAGGTGTCAGTAATTCTGATGCCCCCTACTCAGTTCTTACTACTTGCGATTTCAGGTGCTGCAGCTCCCCCCAAGGAGTCTCTGATGTCCTGCACTATGGCTATAGGGCGTGTGCTCTTCAGCTTACCTGCCTCACTGCATTCATGAGTAGATTGCAGAGAGGCTTTCAGAGTCAAAATGTCTATTAAAGTGTCTTAGGCTAAATATACCTTTATCATGCCTGCATCCGATGCTTTTAACCCCCCCCCCCACCCCCAATAGCTTCAGCCAGGTTGCTCCTCATCATGGTGGTGGGAAATGGCAGGTATTATGGCTGTGAAGGCAAGAGCTACTAGCAGGGCAGAAAATGCATAAATTATATACATAAATGATATATATTTTTCAGCAATAAGTGTTTATTGATTATTTAAAAGGTAAATAGGTGATTGTAGCAGTATTAGTGCACTTACGGCAGAAACAATTGAGTACTCTCTGTGAAACTTTTTTTATTTGCTCTAACATACAATTTTTCAGGACAAGCTTTTGGGGTATGTCCCCTTCTTCAAGGTCCGAGCAGTACTAATTCACAAAGGTTTTAGCAGAATGTTCAAACTTCTGTTAATTGGGGAAAAAAACACACACACACAAACAAATGTACAAGGCAATAGTAATTAAACTTGCATAGTTAGTGAGATAAGACAGAGGGAGAGCTATAGACTTGGAATGGGGGTGGGGGGAGGGGTGACAGTCACATAGGGGGTCATAAAACTGTTGGATAATGAGTAAGAAAATCCATATCTGAGTTTAGGCCATTATCTTTTGTGTCAAATAAAACTATCATTCTTAGTTCAAAAGTTTCCCTTTTCTGAATAGTTTTTAAATTCCCTTTAACAACTAAGGCATTGAGCTCTGATGGACTAATAGGTATAATCCCTGATATTAGTCCCATACAGCCAGGACTTATGCATCCTTATATCAGCAAAAAGAAAATGTCTTTACTAGCCAGCTGAGTCTGCTTGCCAAATCAGTGTTTTCATATGACATTTGTAAACTGCCTGGATCACAACACAGGGCAACTACTATTTCTCATCAGTCTGCTTGTATACTTCTAGACCAAATTTGATTTAAAAGCCACTGATTTAGGACTAATTTATTTAGATGTTTTGGATCTAGATGTGCTATTTACCGTTATGTTAGATGCCCTACACCCTGCACACCTTAACTACCATAGCTTTACTGCCTGTAGTGTACACTCTCAGAAGCCTTTTAGATATATGAGATATTAAATGCCCTATATAATGAGTAAGTTGGATTGTGGAGAGTCAGACTGGGGATTCAAAAAGGATATAGAATATAAAAAAAAACATTCTGTCAATGGTAAACATTGTCAGTTTGCTGAAAAAAATTGTATCCTGATGGTACTATACGTCATTACGTATATCTAAATTTTCCTATATTGGTTCCCTTATTTGCTGGTGGGACTGTGGACAAGTAGGATCTCTGCACCACATACTTTGGGCATGTAAATGTCTAACTAGCTCTTGGCCCAAAATATCTAGTATCATATCTGACATCACTGGAATTTTACTGCCTGTCACCCCAGCTTTAGCGCTACTAAACTTAGGAATAGAGTAGTGGCCTGAAAGAAGATCACACTATTATTACTCATGTTCTTTTGGCAGCCAGAACTACAATTGTCAGAAACTGGAAATCCCAGTTGTCACCCAATCCTTCAGAGGCACTCTCTTTGGTTAGAACCAACTTCTCTTATAAAAAAGCCCTTGCCATTAGTCATAGCTCATACCCGACCTTCTCAAAGGTTTGGCATCCATGGGTAGAGTGGAGTTCTGGTCACAAAACCTAATTTTGGGATTAAGGTATTGAAAGAATATGTATAGTTTGTCTTCAGAAACTATGACTATAGATCTTCTTGCTAAGTTGTCAATAACTTGTTGTTTTCCGAAGGAATTCGCCTACGCGGGTTCCCATGAAGCTATCTCTCAGAAATTAGCTTGTTCCCATTTAATCTGTGATTTCTGAGGAATAGATACCATTGTACTGTAAATAAGCTAAGTATGTTATGTATTATATGTTTGAGACATTATTGTTTTGCATAACTGTGAAAGGTCCCATGATGCACATGGGGTGTAGCTATAATGTTGTATAATGTTGTATGATCAATTTTTTCTTACATAAATGAGAGAGAAATAAAAGCTTATCAGAATTACTCTGAGCAAACTACAGCACTGTATCTGTGTCATTGTTTCTGAAGAGTATTTCTCCAGGGACCCTGACGGTGATAAAACTAGGAGTGATGTCAGACCCCAGTCTATAATAATTTAACCCTTACAGGTATCTCCTGGTTTTATTTATACCACATTATTAACCTGTCACTATTTAATGATCCAAATGGGCTGTGAAGAATTGTTTTGGTTCTTTTATTGTTTCTTTTTTTCCTATTATACTGTATAGGGATGAGCAGAACACCCCCCGGTTCGGTTCGCACCAGAACCTGCGAACGGCCAAAAGTTTGCGCAAACTTTGGAACCCCATTAAAGTCTATGGGACTTGAACGTTTGAAATGAAATGTGCTAATTATAAAGGCTAATATGCAAGTGATTGTCCTAAAAAGGGTTTGGGAACAGGGGCCTGTCCCAGGGGACATGTATCAATGCAAAAATTTTTTTAAAAACGGCCGTTTTTTTGGGAGCAGTGATTTTAATGATGCTTAAAGTGAAAAAAAAAGTGAAATATTCCTTTAAATATCATACCTGGGGGTTGTCTATAGTATGCCTGTAAAGTGGTGCGTGTTTCCCGTGCTTAGAACAGTCCCTGAACAAAATAACATTTGTAAAGGAATAAAAGTCATTTAAAACTGCTTGCGGCTGTAATGTAATGTCGGGTCCCAGCAATATGGATGAAAATCAGTGGGACAAATGGCATGGGTACCCCCCCACCCCAATCCATTACCAGGCCCTTTGGGTCTTGTATGGATATTAAGGGGAACCCTGCACCCAAATTAAAAAAAGGAAAGGGGTGGAGCCCCCAGGCCCTATATTCTCTGAACAGCAGTATACAGGCGGTGCAAACAAGACAGGGACTGTAGGTTTGTTGTTAAGTAGAATCTGTTTGTAATTTTGAACTGGTACATTTTTAAAAAGTAATTCCAGCCAAAAAATCTGTTTTTTAGCTTTTTGGAAAACATATGCAAGGGTTATCACCCCTGTGACTTTTGTTTTGCTGTCTGTGCACCTCTTCAGAAGATTTCACCTCACTTTCTTTCCCAATGACAGATGTTTTTTGAACAGTTTTTAGTGAAACAAGGATTGATGATAAAGCATCAGTGAAGATGAGACATGTTTTCCCCATATTAACTCTTACAGGAGAGAATTTTCCTTCCTAGGGGTAGATTTCATCTCACTTCCTGTTGTCTCCTTCTGTTTGCAAGTAGGAGTCCTTTGTAAGCTGGATGCTTGAAAGTAGGGGCCTGACATATAGGGCAAAAAAATTGGGCCTTTGGTGGTGGTGGTGTTGCCACAACACTGTAAACCCTCACAGTTACTCTTGGTGGTCGCAGGAATGGGCCCTGCTGTAAAATATTAGATCAAGAATTATAATTACATGTCCCTGTTGAACAGGGGCAGAAAAATTGGGCCTTAAGCACTGGTGCCACAACACTGAAACCCCTCACAGATCCTATAGTTGGAGCGCAGGAATGAGCCCTGCTGCAAAGTATTGCATCAAAAATTGTAATTACACGCCCCTGTTAAACAGGGGCTGAAAAATTGGGCCTTGGGCACTGGTACTGGTGCCACAACACTGCAACCCCTCACAGATACTCTAGTTGGAGCGCAGGAATGAGCCCTGCTGCAAAGTATTGCATCAAAAATTGTAATTACACGCCCCTGTTAAACAGGGCAAGAAATATTGGGACTTAGCTACTCCTGCCACGACACTGCAACACTTCACAGATGCTATAGTTGGAGTGCAGGAATGAGCCCCGCTGCAAAGTATTGCAGCAAAGATTGTAATTATACGCCCCTGTTAAACAGGAGCTGAAAAATTGGGCCTTGGGCACTGGTGCTGGTGCCACAACACTGCAACCCCTCATAGATACCATAGTTGGAGCGCAGGAATGAGCCCTGCTGCAAAGTATTGCATCAAAAATTTTAATTACATGCCCCTGTTAAACAGTGGCAGAAAAATTGGGCCTTGGTCACTGGTGGCGGTGCCCAGAACCAAAAATGTTCTTACAAACTATCAGCATGAAAACTGAGGAGGAAGAGGATTGTCACTCAGCATAACAGGATAGTCACTCAGCATCAGCATAGGCAGTCTTGAAGGGATCTCACATTAAAAAAAACAGTTATATCAGAAACAGGTGCTTGGTAGCTGGTGATCCAAGACTGATTCAATTTTATGAAGGTCAACCGATCGATCAATTCGATGGGCAGGCGCACCCTGTGATCGGTTACAAAGCCTCCAGCAGCACTGAATGTGCGTTCCGAAAGAACGCTGGATGCAGGACAGGCCAGAAGCTTAATTGCATACTGTGCAAGCTCTGGCCAGTGATCCATCCTCAAGACCCAGTAACCCAAAGGATTTTCGGTGGGAAAGGTGTCCAAGCCTGATCTTGCCCCTAGGTAATCCTGAACCATGTGAATCAGACGCTGGCGATGGTTGCTGAAACCGATCAGACCTTGGGGCTGTGGACTAAAAATTGTCTGCACGCATCGGTGAGATGGCCACCTTCTCCAACGCTCCTTCTGTGTCTGACCGTAGCCTCAACAAAATGTTGTCCAGGAGGACCAGGAAATTGTAACCTCCCAGGCTCTGGAAGCGCATTGCACAAACCTTTCCGCAAGGCCTCCCAAAGATGTTTCATCCTCTGCTCCATCTGCGACGGCAAGATAAGGTCTGCAACATTACCCTTGTAACATGGATCAAGGAGGGTTGCCAGCCAGAAATCATCCCTCCCCTTGATTCCATGAAAACGAGGATCCTTCCGCAGCCTTTGCAGGATCAGGGAGGCCATGGAGCGTAGGTTTGCTGAGGCATTCGGTCCAGAGTCATCTGGGTCACTAAGGGCGACATGATCTGCAGCCACCTTCTCCCAGCCACGTACAAGTCCATGGGTTTCTTCAGACTGTAAATGATTCCTTGAAGACTGCTGCTGGTGCTGAGTGCCAGGCACCTTCTCCATGCTGACACGATCCTCCTCCTCCTCCTCCTCGTCCTCTTCCTGTGTGATCGGAGGGCACGCAGGAACACTGTCTGGCTAAAGGGGGCCTTGAGAGGTAAGGAAGTCCTTGTCTTCCTGCCTCTGTTCTGCCTCAAGTGCCCTGTCCATTATTCTACGCAGCGTGTGCTGCAACAGGTGGGCAAGAGTGTCACTGATGCATGCGCTGTCACTGCTCACCATCCTTGTGGCCTCCTCAAATGGTGACAGGACAGTGCATGCATCCCTGATCATAGCCCACTGGCATGGGGAAAAAAACAAGCTCCCCTGACCCTGTCCTGTTGCCATAGTCGCATAGGTACTCATTGATAGCCCTCTGCTGCATGTGCAGCCACTGCAGCATGGCCAATGTTGAGTTCCAACTGGTGGGCATGTCACAAATTAGGCGGTTCTTGGGCAGGATTAACTCCTTTTGGAGGCCAGCCAGCTGAGCACTGGCATTATATGACCTGCGGAAATGCAAACAGACTTTTCTGGCCTGCCTCAGGACATCCTGTAAGCCCGGGTACCTGCCCAAGAACCGCTGCACCACCAACTTAAGGACGTGAGCCAAACAGGGCACATGGGTCAGTTATCCCTGTCGGAGGGTGGAGAGGATGCTGGTGCCATTGTCGCAAACCACCATGCCTGGCTTCAGCTGGTGTGGCGTCAACCACCTCTGAACCTGCCCCTGCAGAGCTGACAGAATCTCTGCCCCAGTGTGGCTCCTGTCCCCCAAGCACACCAGCTCAAGCACCGCATGGCATTATTTTGCCTGCATGCTTGTGTAGTCCCTTGAACGCCTATGGAGCACCACTTGTTCTGAGGACAAATCAGCACAGGAAGAGGCCATGGAGGAAGAAAAAGAGGAGGGGTGGAGGAGAGAGGTGTGGCAGAATCACCACTAGTAGAATTCTGGAGGTGTTGTGGCAGAACAACCTCCAACACTACTGTACCCTGTCCTGCATCCTTCCCAGCTGCCAGAAATGTCACCCAGTACGCGGTGAAAGATAGGTAACGTTCCTGTCCATGCCTGCTGGACCATGAGTCAGCAGTAATATGCACCTTACCACTGACTGCTCTGTCCAGCGCGACCAAGACATTGCCTTCCACATGCTGGTAGAGAGCCGGAATCACCTTCCATGAGAAAAAGTGGCGTTTTGGAACCTGCCACTGAGGAACCACACATTCCACAAACTCACGGAAGGGGGCAGAGTCTACCAACTGAAAAGGCAGCAGTTGAAGTGCTAGCAATTTAGCCAAGCGAACTTCTTTCAGCGATGCAGCAGCTGGGGCAGGGAAATTTGCCTGGTACAATCTGACGTTGGTGTACCGATAGCAGATTGCCCGCAAGTACTTGGCTGTGACACACCTAATTCTACACCTTCATTCCTCTCAGTGCAGCTTTAGGTGCACACTGTGCAGAGGACACAGTACACTAACTGTAAATACTGCAGCTGCCTGCCTGTGATACTAATAGGATCAGAAGAACACCACCAATTGACTTCAGGTAGCTCTAGGTGCACACTGTGCAGAGGACACAATACGCTAACTGTAAATACTGCAGCTGCCTGCCTGTGGAACTAATAGAATCAGAAGAACACCAGCAATTTTCTTCAGGTAGCTTTAGGTGCACACTGTGCAGAGGACACAGTACACTAGCTGTAAGTACTGCAGCTGCCTGCCTGTGGTACTAATATTATCAGAAGAACACCAGCAATTTTCTTAAGGTGGCTTTAGGTGCACACTGTGCAGAGGACACAGTACACTAACTGTAACTACTGCAGCTGCCTGCCTGTGGTACAAATAGGATCAGAAGAACACCACCAATTGTCTTCAGGTAGCTTTAGGTGCACACTGTGCAGAGGACACAGTACACTAACGGTAAATACTGCAGCTGCCTGCCTGTGGTACTAATAGGATCAGAAGAACACCACCAGTTGTCTTCAGGTAGCTTTAGGTGCACACTGTGCAGAGGACACAGTACACTATTGGTAAATACTGCAGCTGCCAGCCTGTGGTACTAATAGGATCAGAGGAACACCAGCAATTGTCTTTAAGTAGCTTTAGGTGCACACTGTGCAGAGGACACAGCACACTAACTGTAAATACTGCAGCTGCCTGCCTGTGGTATTAAAAGGAACAGAACAACAGAAATTGTCTTCAGGTAGCTTTAGGTGAACACTGTGAAGAGGACACAGTACACTAACTGTAAATACTGCAGATGCCTGCCTGTGGTACTAATAGGACCAGAAGAACACCACCAATTTTCTTCAGGTAGCTTTTTTTGCACACTGTGCAGAGGACACAATACACTAACTGTAAATACTGTAGCTGCATGCCTGTGGTACTAATAGGATCAGAAGAACATCAGCAAATTTCTTCAGGTAGCTTAAGGTGCACACTGTGCAGAGGACACAGTACACTAACTGTAAATACTGAAGCTGTCTGTCTGTGGTATTGATAGGATCAGAACAACAGCAATTGTCTTCAGGTAGATTTAGGTGCACACTGTGCAGGACACAGTACAAAAAATAAAACCAGAAAAGTGGTCTGTAAAGCAGTTCATCAACGAGGACCTATAAACATATTAATTAAATAAATTCTTTATTAGTTATCAACAAAAGTCAAACACATATGAGGGGACAAATTATATTCCAGATAACTCCTCCACATCAAAAAACAACTACTATCAACATATCATTAAAAATAAGACTGACGTCCTAGAGGACTTGGGTGGCCACCATACCTAATAAACACCTCTCACATACACACACCAGCCATACACATGCAGACAGTGATTCCCGGGACCCGTGTGCGATCTGATTGTTAGATAGTCCAGAAAGACTCCAGTTAAGACATGATTACGGCAGCAGTTGGGTATACCTAATGGAATCGTCTGCCTGCGTGGGATGATTTGATGGAGAAAGGTTAGTAAACAGTGACAAGTAAAAAGTTCCCGGCTGGGTTTGAATGCAGTGCAATGCCAAACTTTGTAGCCAAACAGCAAAGAATCCTCTAAGCTTCTGTGTATTCCCGGTGTGAATTAGACAACACTGGTTACAATATATTCATTCCCCAAAGAAGGATAAGAATGTTTTGAAGCTCACCCACAAGGATCACCGGATAGTGGATTTCCTCTCCTGTTGCGGACTTCAGTCCATTTCGCTGTCTCCCTGCTCACTGAAAAATACTGCACTCGCCTCTGAGTTATTGGTTCAGCCTCACAGCCTACGGTGAGAAACAGGGATCACTTCCATCAACCAGGCAGTGTTCAGGAGCTGATACGTAGCATATTGTGGAGAGAAGTATCCAGATTCAAGGGTGGTTGGTAAGTAGGGAAGGTCCTTACAAACGAAGCTTCATGCTTTGCGGTTACCGGCAATTAAGCAGTGCATAATTGGTGGAGAGGTTTCTAGGTGTATGTGTACATCCAGAGGTCCCTATCACCACGAATGTGGTGATACGATGCTTACGCGTTTCGCCTGGTCACAGGCTTCCTCAGAGCATGCGCAGTAAGTCAGGGTCAGTGCTTTAAATAGCTAGGCTAATAAAAATCATCTTCAATTGAAAACCAACACACCTGATCACCAATCATGACGTCATTCACCCTAAGTGCAATTCCTAATTAAAAGACATATGCGTTCCACAGGGGGAGGGAGGAAGGCTGCCTTCAGCCATGAATAAAGGGCAACTCCAGACAATAAGTTGTTGGGATGCCCATATTCATTAGGATGAAGAATTATATTTATACCTAACTGGTATTTTTTTAGAAAAATAGGGAGCTGGAAAAAGATAACATTTGACAGAATTGACCTCTAGGTGAACTGTTAACTGAAAGTATAGTGTATCATGGATCGTCCTATAGTTATCCATGATCACCACTCGTTCTCTTATTTATGTATTTATACATTCAGTTAACGTTCCAGGAATACTGCAAGGTTACATTCGTTATTTAATCCGAGAGGCTGCATGCTGTTCAAATAGAAGATCCACATTTTTTCTTTTTGATATAGGACCCTATCAAAATCCCCCCTCCTGGATGGTAAATTCAGTCTGTATATACCTTTGCACCTCAGACCCCCGGGGTCTCCCCCATGTTCCTGCAGGAAGTGCAGAGCTAAAGGGTTATCATCATCTTTGTTGAGGATGCCCTGGACATGTTCACCAACTCTGACCTTCAACTGTCTCTTGGTCTTGCCAACATAAATTAGTCCGCAAGGACAGGTCAACATGTATATTACACGTGTAGTTGTACAGTTAATGAAACTATTGATTTTAAATTGTTTGTTGCCGTCAGAGTTGGTGAACATGTCAGTCTTATCGACATATTTACAGATATGGCATCTCCCACATGGGTACATACCCCTAAGGGGAGGAAGACTGGTAAGCCAATTCCGTGTTTTGGGTCTATTATACTCAGAGTGTACTAGATGATCTTTGAGATTCCTTGCTCTTCTAGCTGTGAGAAGTGGCCTATCCCCAACAATCTTTCCCAGAATAGGGGCTTCAGACAGGATGTGCCAGTGGCGACCCAGGACTCTCCTTATTTCTTCCCACTGTGCTCCATACCTGGTAATAATCCTGATAGGGGCCTGGCTCACATTTCCTGATCTATGCTCTGTTTGGTTTCTAATGAGAGACTGTCTATCAGTGAGGAGGGCTCTCTTCTTGGCTTTCCTAATAGTTTTATGGGAGTATCCTCTGTCCCTAAACCTCCCATAGAGGTCCTGTAGCTCAGTGTGGAAATCGTCTTCCTGTGAGCAGTTCCTCCTAGCTCTGAGGAACTGACCCACTGGGATGCCTCGTATAAGAGGCTTTGGGTGGTGGCTAGAGGCCAATAGTAGTGTGTTGGCCGCTGTTTCTTTCCTGAATGTTTTAGTCTGGAGCTCACCTTCAACAGCCTTGATAGTGAGGTCCAGGAAGGGCAAAACCTTTGGGTCCCATGTGTATGTAAGTCTGATATTTCTATCATTACTGTTTAGTTCATCCATAAAGGTAATGAGTTCCTCAGATGTACCTCCCCAGATCATAATCACATCGTCGATGTACCTTAGCCACAGTAAACAGTGGCCAAGGTACATCGACGAGGGATATACACATTCCTGTTCCCACATGCCCAGATGCAGGCATGCATAGGAGGGCGCCCAAGGCGCTCCCATCGAGGTGCCTCTGATTTGTCTGTAGTAGGCTCCCAAGAATTGAAAACAATTGTTCTCCAACATGAAGTGCAGCAAATCAATAATGAATTCATTTTGGGTAGCCTGCAGTGGAAATTTACCATCCAGGAAGTAGTGTGTTGCTTTAAGACCCCATACGTGTGGGATTGACGTATAGAGCGACTCTACGTCAATCCCAACAAGTAGAGCATTCTGCGGTATCTCCTTCCCATCCAACTTCTGAAGGACATCCCTTGTGTCTTGGACATATGAGGGGAGTTCCCAAACTAGCTCCTTAATTAATGCATCCACGTATTTACCAACCCTTTCCAGTGGGCCCTGTATAGCAGATACTATGGGTCTCCCCGGGGGGTTTGTCATAGATTTATGGAGTTTAGGAATAGTATAGAACGTTGGAATATTGAATTCATGGACACTCAGATGTTGATATTCTTTACGTGAAATCAGGGATTCTTCATGGGCCATACAGAGTTTAAAGTTGAGATCACAAACTATTTGCGCAAAGGGATTTGTAGAAAGCCTCTGATAGGTGGTTGTATCACGTAAGAGGCGCATGGTCTGTTCCTCATACATTGCATAGGGCATTAATACAGTATTACCACCTTTATCGCTCCCCTTTATTACAACATCAGTGGCTTTCTCCAGCTCCCTTAGGGCCTTTCTTTCTTTTTTGGTAAGGTTATCCTGTCCCTTATATTCCCAGTTAATCCTGGACATATCCCTCTTAACCTGTTCCAGGAAAAGCTGGATATGTTTATGTTTTGACAGAGATGGCATTTTCAAAGATCTAATCTGTAGTTTAGCTGAACGTGGGCCTACTTGTAGGTTATCTTGTCTCTCTATTTCAGAATCAGAATCCTGATTTTCTTCAAGTAGAGAGACTAAGGCCTCCAGGGCGTCAAGTTCTTCCTTATTTTGTTCATTTACCATTATAGACTGATTACCTCTATCTGAATGCCAGTATCTAAAGATCACCCTCCGCAAAAACAGATTTAGATCTTTAAAGACCTCAAACTCACTCATTGCAGCAGTGGGTGAGAATGATAATCCCTTCTGCAGCAGGGAGACATGATGTTGATTTAGTGGGAAGTCAGATAGATTTACCACTTTAAGATCTGATGATGGGTCAGCCATCATGTGTGTAGCCTGACCATCAGGTACATGTCTTAGTGTTTCCGTGACCCTGACCTGAGTTCCCGTGGATTTGTCTTTATTTCCTTTTCTATTTCCTGACTGCTCCTGTTGCTTTTTGTGTATTTCCTGGTTATTGCAGTGTCTTTTGTTCTGTCTTTCCTGGGGACTTGTGTATCTGTATCGTCCCCTTCCTGATCTAAAAAACTCACTGATTTTTCCTGTCTTTCTAAGTCACTGTCAGTGGAAGAATGCCTCCCCTGTTTGATATTGGACCTACCTCTCCTCCCTCTTCGTGATCTACTCCTCCCTCTAGGGATGGTGGGATCAAACATCTCCCCATTCTCCCAGTCTAAAAGGTTCTGCTTAAACTTTTCCTGCTTAGGAAAGACACAGTACACTAGCTGTAAATACTGCAGCTGCCTGCCTGTGGTACTAATAGGATCAGAAGAACACCAGCAATTGTCTTCAGGTAGCTTTAGGTGCACATTGTGCAGAGGACACAATACACTAACTGTAAATACTGCTGCTGCCTGCCTGTGGTACTAATAGTATCAGAAGAACACCAGCAATTTTCTTCTGGTAGCTTTAGGTGCACACTGTGCAGAGGACACAGTACACTAGCTGTAAATACTGCAGCTGCCTGCCTGTGGTACTAATAGGATCAGAAGAAAACCAGCAATTTTCTTAAGGTGGCTTTAGGTGCACACTATGCAGAGGACACAGTACACTAACTGTAAATACTGCAGCTGCCTGCTTGTGGTATTAATAGGATCAGAACAACAGCAATAGTCTTCAGGTAGCTTTAGGTGCACACTGTGCAGAGGACACAATACACTAACTGTAAATACTGTAGCTTCCTGCCTGTGATACTAATAGGATCAGAAGAACATCAGCAAATTTCTTCAGGTAGCTTAAGGTGCACACTGTGTAGAGGACACAGTACACTAACTACAAAAAAGGAAAGCCTAGATTACCATAAGGGTTTTAATGAATACAAGTACCATCATCCCAAATTATCAAGTTCAAAGAAGGAAAGAGGGTGGAGCAGTGGCCACAGTTGCTGCTACTGTCAGCCAGTGTCTCAACCCCCTATGTGAGGAGAGGAGGGGACTATTACGGTACTCAGTGTTGGTAAATACTAGTAGGTATGTAACAAAACAAATTATGAAATATTTTTATAAAAATTCACTTTTAATAGAAAAAATGTTCATAAAATTGCAATACCGCATACAATTGCGATTATAGATAACAATATTACAAATAACCATAAAAAAGGAGATACCACATAGTCTGAGCCAGTGGATTCCACACAGTTTAAGATGGCAAATTTGTGTACAGCTTTATTTCTCGACCGGTTTCGTGGTTAACACCGCTTCTTCAGGAGAATAGTATCTACAATATGACATAAAG
This sequence comes from Lithobates clamitans, assembly GCA_037952925.1. Classification (NCBI taxonomy): domain Eukaryota; kingdom Metazoa; phylum Chordata; class Amphibia; order Anura; family Ranidae; genus Lithobates; species Lithobates clamitans. The sequence continues at coordinate 8,106,193 of JBBGZY010000056.1, read as the reverse complement.
TCGTTTAAACAACTACAAACATAGATATGTATGCATATAGAATTATTGCAGCAAAGCTGTTAACAAAATATCAACATATTCCATACAAAAAACATAAAAATAATGGCAGGCTTACCTATTCAAGAGATTTCTGCGGGAATGTAGGACCCCATATAAAACCCCCCTGCGGCGGACACAGGGGATGACAGACAGCCTCTGATGAGTAAATATTGGATAAAAAGATTATAGAGATCACCATACTGTGAAATCAAGGGGTGTGCCAGTGCCGTGCACGTGAGGTAACCCAGGGTCATAGTGTGGGGAAGGAAATAAGAAGAAACCGTGGGGGAGTGGGTAGGGAAGGGGGAAGTGAAGGGGGAGGAAAAGGGGGGGATGGAGGGGGAGAACAAGATGAGGGTGTGGACATAAAGGGGAAGGGAGGGGGGAGGAAGAAGGGAGGGGGAGAGAGAAGGGGGAAGGGGGAAGGAACATAGGGAAAGGATAGGGGGACCAAGGGGTGGGGAATGGAGGGGGAGAGAAAGGAGGAAGGAGAGGGGGGGAGGGGGACCGTTGGCGGGAGGGAAAGTAAGGGGAACCAGGGAGGGTAAGGAATAGGGGAGGGGGGAAGGGGGGAAACCATATTGGAGGGGAAACGGACTGACTGGGAAGGAGGGGGAGGGGAAGGAGGGAAAACAGGAGAGTAGGGGGGTGGTTATGAGGGAAGGGGGAGGGGAAGATCCAATAATTCACCAACCATGCAGGTACTAAGGGTTGTGAAGATTTGTAGAAACACACTGCACACTGACAGTGGTAGGGCTGACACTCACCACCTAAAGATTGGAGTTTTGTGTGACGCATGAGCTTGAATGGAGGGATACTCATTAAAGAGGCCGTAGGTCCACGGGATCATGAAAAGCCATGCAAAACGTTATGTAATTAGGGTCGTGGGTACGTCCCAAAAGGATCACTATGGCTAAGAGGAGATAAGTATATATGGATTACTAAACAGGTTACACTGTAAAGAGTTAGTTTAGCAGGAGTTAATGGTGAAACAGATAGATACTGTGAAAATCAGTCTCATATGGGACAGAGGATACTGAAATAAGGAATAATGAGAAAAAGGTAGTGTATTAAGCTAACCAGGTGTAGTAGTTCCCTCTCAGAGCTGGGAAAACGTATCTATCAAGGGTAGAGGATTACAAACCATAGGTGAAGAGATAGGTTACATGTCGTAATGAGCTCTGAGTACATATAATTGTGGAGTGGGTGCCAGGAAGCGCTACAATCACATAGGGCCAGGAGACACAGAGACACATGCAGCCAGCTAAAAGAGAGAGAGAGAGAGGAGGAGGAACTAACCTGTGTATGGAGCACTCCAGAGCAAGCTCAGCGTCAAGGGGCTATCCGGCTCAAACAGCAGCCATTGCTGGCCGCTATAAGAGCTCCCCAACCCGGAAGTCAGGGACGCCGAGGAGGGCGGTCCCTGACGTCACCGGGTCTGTTCGCCCGCACTGCGCAGGTGCACAGGTGTGTGCAACTACGTAAGCGTGCGCTCCTGTCAAAGGGAAACGAGTTCCCAGACACGGAGACACAAGCAGCACAAGAGCTGCCAGGGCAAACATGCGTCCACCGCAAGGAGGAGAATCGAGGGCCGACAATACCAGCAGATCCTGATTGCAAAGGGGGGCATGTCCTTTTACAGCAATATGATAAACAGTCATAGTAACAACAAACACCAAACAGCAAAAAACAAAAACATGAAATTACAATGCATAGTAAATACCCCTATCACTAAATCCAACGGCACTAAGGGTGGTCAAAGGCAGATAGGTATGTGTATTGGAGCATCCTAGAGTAAAATCAGTAGCAGCACCGTGGGGAAGGGGACGGGGAGGGAAAAGGGGGGGGGAAAGAAGGAGGGGAGGGAAAGGGGAGGGGGAAGGGGGGGAGGGGGGAGGAGGGGAAAAAAAAGGGGGGCAGAAGGAGTGGCAAAAGGAGAAGGAAGGGGGTGAAAGGAGGAGAGGGAGGAAGGGGGGAGGGAGAACAAGGGGATGGTGGAAGAGAAAAGGCACGGGGGGAAGGGAAACAGGGGGAAGAAAAGCAGAACCCTCACAGGAAGGCCTTGTATGATACTGACTCGTTAAGGCCAGGGGGAATGGTGGCGTTGAGTCATTCGATCCAGAGGGACTCCCTCTGGAGTATCAAGCGATCCCAATCGCCACCCTAGGGTTGGGTTGAACTACCTCCAGTACTAGAAACTTGACAACGGAGTTGTCAAATCTGTGGTGCAGGCCAATATGCCGCCGCAGGGGGGTTTTATATGGGGTCCTACATTCCCACAGAAATCTCCTGAATAGGTGAGCTTGCCCTTATTTTTATGTTTTTTGGATGGAATATGTTGATATTTTGTTAACAGCTTTGCTGCAATAATTCTATATGCATACATATCTATGTTTGTAGTTGTTTAAATGACTTTATGTCATATTTTAGATACTATTCTCCTGAAGAAGCGGTGTTAACCGCGAAACCGGTCAAGAAATAAAGCTGTACACAAATTTGCCATCTTAAACTGTGTGGAATCCACTGGCTCAGACTATGTGGTATCTCCTTTTTTATGGTTATTTGCAGTATTGTTGTTTATAATCCCAATTGTATGCGGTATTGCAGTTTTATGAACATTTTTTCTATTAAAAGTGAATTTTTATAAAAATATTTCATAATTTGTTTCGTTACATACCTACTAGTATTTACCAACACTGAGTACCGTAATAGTCCCCTCCCCTCCTCCCATTGGGGGATGAGACACTGGCTGACAGTAGCAGCAACTGTGGCCACTGCTCCACCCTCTTTCCTTCTTTGAACAGTACACTAACTGTAAATACTGAAGCTGCCTGCCTGTGGTATTGATAAGATCAGAACAACAGCAATTGTCTTCAGGTAGATTTAGGTGCACACTGTGCAGAGGACACAATACACTAACTGTAAATACTGCAGCTGCCTGCCTGTGGTATTAATAGGATCAGAACACCAGCAATTGTCTTCAGGTAGCTTTAGGTGCACACTGCACAGGCGACACAGTACACTAACTGTAAATACTGCAACTGCCTGCCTGTGGTACTAATAGGATCAGAAGAACACCAGCAAATTTCTTCAGGTAGCTTAAGGTGCACACTGTGTAGAGGACACAGTACACTAACTGTAAATACTGAAGCTGCCTGCCTGTGGTATTGATAGGATCAGAACAACAGCAATTGTCTTCAGGTAGATTTAGGGGCACACTGTGCAGGGGACACAATACACTAACTGTAAATACTCGAGCTGCCTGCCCTGTGGTACTAATAGGATCAGAAGAAAACCAGCAATGTTCTGAAGGTGGCTTTAGGTGCACACTGTGCAGAGGACACAGTACACTAACTGTAAATACTGCAGCTGCCTGCCTGTGGTATTAATAGGATCAGAACAAGAGCAATTGTCTTCAGGTAGCTTTAGATGCACACTGTGCAGAGGACACAGTACACTAACTGTAAATACTCCAGCTGCCTGCCTGTGGTACTAATAGGATCAGAAGAACACCAGCAATTGTCTTCAGGTAGCTTTAGGTGCACACTACGCAGATGACACAGTACACTAACTATAAATACTGCAACTGCCTGCCTGTGGTACTAATAGGATCAGAAGAACACCAGCAATTTTCTTCATGTAGCTTTAGGTGCACACTATGCAGAGGACACAATACACTAGCTGTAAATACTGCAGCTGCCTGCCTGTGGTACTAATAGGTTCAGAAGAACACCAGCAATTGTCTTCGGGTAGCTTTAGGTGAACACTGTGCAGAGGACACCGTACACTAACTGTAAATACAGCAGCTGCCTACCTGTGGTACTAATAGGATCAGAAGAACACCACTAATGTTCTTAAGGTAGCTTTAAGTGCACACTGTGCAGAGGACAAAGTACACTAACTGTAATTACTGTAGCTGTCCAGCTGTGGTGTTATTAGGATCAGAACACCAGCAATTGTCTTCATATAGCTTTAGGTGCACATTGTGCAGAGGACACAGTACACTAACTGTAAATACTGCAGCTGCCCAAATGTGGTATTAATAGGATCAGAACACCAGCAATTGTCTTCAGGTAGCTTTAGGTGCACACTGTGCAGAGGACACAGTACACTAACTGTAAACACTGCAGCTGCCTGCCTGTGGTACTAATAGGATCAGAAGAACACCAGCAATTGTCTTCAGGTAGCTTTAGGTGCACACTGTGCAGAGGACACAGTACACTAACTGTAATTACTGTAGCTGCCTGCCTGTGGTATTAATAGGATCAGAACAACAGCAATCGTCTTCAGGTAGCACACAGTACACTAACTGTAAATACTGCAGCTGCCTGTCTGTGGTATTAATAGGATCCGAACAGGAATTGCCTTCGGGTAGCTTTAGGTGCACACTGTGCAGAGGACACAGTACACTAACTGTAAATACTGCAGCTGCCTGCCTGTGGTACAAATAGGATGAGAAGAACACCACCAATTTTCTTCAGGTAGCTTTAGGTTCACACTGTGCAGAGGACAAAGTACACTAGCTGTAAATACTGCAGCTGCCTGCCTGTGGTACTAATAGGATTAGAAGAACACCAGCAATTGTGTTCAGGTAGCTTTAGGTGCACACTGTGCAGAGGACACAACACACTAACTGTAAATACTGCAGCTGCCTGCCTGTGGTACTAATAGGATCAGAAGAACACCAGCAATTTTCTTCAGGTAGCTTTAGGTGTACACTGTGCAGAGGACACAGTACACTAACTGTAAATACTGCAGCTGCCTACCTGTGGTATTAATAGGACCAGAACAACAGCAATTGTCTTCAGGTAGCACACAGTACACTAACTGTAAGTACTGCAGATGCCTGCCTGTGGTACTAATAGGATGAGAAGAACACCACCAATTTTCTTCAGGTAGCTTTAGGTGCATACTGCATAGAGGACACAGTACACTAATTGAAAATACTGCAGCTGCCTGCCTGTGGTATTACTAGGATCAGAAGAACACCAGCAATTGTCTTCAGGTAGCTTTAGGTGCACACTGTGCAGAGAACACAGTAAAATAACTGTAAATACTTTAGCTGCCTGCCTGTGGTACTAATAGGATCAGAAGAACACCACCAATTTTCTTGAGGTAGCTTTAGGTGAACACTGTGCAGAGGACACACTACACTATCTGTAAAAACTGTAGCTGCCTGCCTGTGGTACCAATAGGATCAGAAGAACACCAGCAATTTTCTTCGGGTAGCTTAAGGTGCACACTGTGCAGAGGACACAGTGCACTAACTGTAAATACTGCAGATGCCTGCCTGTGGTATTAATAGGATCAGAACAACAGCAATTGTCTTCAGGTAGCACAAAGTACACTAACTGTAAATACTGCAGATGCCTGCCGGTGGAAATAATAGGATCAGAAGAACACCACCAATTTTCTTCAGGTAGCCTTAAATGAACACTGTGCAGAGGAAATGGTACACTAACTGTAAATGTTGCAGCTGCCTTCCTGTGGTATTAATAGAATCAGAACAATGGCAATTGTCTTCAGGTAGCTTTAGGTGCACACTGTGCAGAGGACACAGTACACTAACTGTATATACTGCAGCTGCCTGCCTGTGGTACTAATAGGATCAGAAGAACACCAGCAATTTTCTTCAGGTATCTTAAGATGCACACTGTGCAGATGGCACAATACACTAACAGCAAATACTGTAGCTGCCTGCCTGTGGTACTAATAGGATCAGAAGAACACCCCCAATTTTTTTCAGGGAGCATTAGGTGCGCACTGTTCAGAGGACACAGTACACTAACTGTAAATACTGCAGCTGCCTGCCTGTGGTACCAATTGGATCAGAAGAACACCAGCAATTGTCTTCATGTAGCTTTAGCTGCACACTGCGCAGATGACACAGTACACTAACTGTAAATACTGCAGCGGCTTGCCTATGGTACTAATAGGATCAGAAGAACACCAGCAATTGTCTTCAGTTAGCTTTAGGTGCAAACTGTGAAGAGGACACAATACACTAACTGTAAATACTGCAGCTGCCTGCCTGTGGTACTAATAGGATCAGAAGAACACCAGCAATTTTCTTCAGGTAGCTTTAGGTGCACGCTGTGCAGAGGACACAGTACACTAACTGTAAATACTGCAGATGCCTGCCTGTGGTACTATTAGGATCAGAAGAACACCACCATTTTCCTTCAGGTAGCTTTAGGTGCACACTGTGCAGAAGACACAATACACTAACTGTAAATACTGTAGCTGCCTGCCTGTGGTACTAATATTATCAGAAGAACACCATCAAATTTCTTCAGGTAGCTTAAGGTGCACACTGTGCAGAGGACACAGTACACTAACTGTAAATACTGAAGCTGCCTGCCTGTAGTATTGATAGGATCAAAACAACAGCAATTGTCTTCAGGTAGCTTTAGGTGTACACTGTGCAGAGGACACAGTACACTAACTGTAAATACTGCAGCTGCCTACCTGTGGTATTAATAGGACCAGAACAACAGCAATTGTCTTCAGGTAGCACACAGTACACTAACTGTAAGTACTGCAGATGCCTGCCTGTGGTACTAATAGGATGAGAAGGACACCACCAATTTTCTTCAGGTAGCTTTAGGTGCATACTGCATAGAGGACACAGTACACTAATTGAAAATACTGCAGCTGCCTGCCTGTGGTATTAATAGGATCAGAAGAACACCAGCAATTGTCTTCAGGTAGCTTTAGGTGCACACCGTGCAGAGGACACAGTACACTAACTGTAAATACTTTAGCTGCCTGCCTGTGGTACTAATAGGATCATAAGAACACCACCAATTTTCTTCAGGTAGCTTTAGGTGAACACTATGTAGAGGACACACTACACTATCTGTAAATACTGTAGCTGCCTGCCTGTGGTACCAATAGGATCAGAAGAACACCAGCAATTTTCTTCGGGTAGCTTAAGGTGCACACTGTGCAGAGGACACAGTGCACTAACTGTAAATACTGCAGCTGCCTGCCTGTGGTATTAATAGGATCAGAACAACAGCAATTGTCTTCAGGTAGCACAAAGTACACTAACTGTAAATACTGCAGCTGCCTTCCGGTGGAAATAATAGGATCAGAAAAACACCACCAATTTTCTTCAGGTAGCCTTAGATGAACACTGTGCAGAGGACACAGTACACTAACTGTAAATGCTGCATCTGCCTTTCTGTGGTATTAATAGAATCAGAACAATGGCAATTGTCTTCAGGTAGCTTTAGGTGCACACTGTGCAGAGGACACAGTACACTAACTGTATATACTGCAGCTGCCTGCCTGTGGTACGAATAGGATCAGAAGAACACCAGCAATTTTCTTCAGGTAGCTTAAGATGCACACTGTGCAGATGGCACAATACACTAACTGCAAATACTGTAGCTGCCTGCCTGTGGTACTAATAGGATCAGAAGAACACCAGCAATTGTCTTCAGGTAGCTTTGGGTGCAAACTGTGCAGAGGACAGAATACATTAACTGTAAATACTGCAGCTGCCTGCCTGTGGTACTAATAGGATCAGAAGAACATCAGAAATTTTCTTCAGGTAGCTTTAGGTGCACGCTGTGCAGATGACACAGTACACTAACTGTAAATATTGCAGATGCCTGCCTGTGGTACTAATAGGATCAGAAGAACACCAGCAATTTTTTTAAGGTAGCCTAAGGTGCACACTGTGCAGAGGACACAATACACTAACTGTAAATACTGTAGCTGCCTGCCTGTGGTACTAATAGGATCAGAAGAACACCCCCAATTTTTTTCAGGGAGCTTTAGGTGCACACTGTGAAGAGGACACAGTACACTAACTGTAAATACTGCAGCTGCCTGCCTGTGGTACTAATTGGATCAAAAGAACGCCAGCAATTGTCTTCATGTAGCTTTAGGTGCACACTGCGCAGATGACACAGTACACTAACTGTAAATACTGCAGCGGCCTGCCTATGGTACTAATAGGATCAGAAGAACACCAGCAATTTTCTTCAGGTAGCTTTAGGTGCACGCTGTGCAGAGGACACAGTACACTAACTGTAAATACTGCAGATGCCTGCCTGTGGTACTATTAGGATCAGAAGAACACCACCAATTTTCTTCAGGTAGCTTTAGGTGCACACTGTGCAGAGGACACAATACACTAACTATAAATACTGAAGCTGCTTGCCTATGGTACTAATAGGATCAGAAGAACACCACCAATTTTCTTCAGGTAGCCTTAGATGAACACTGTGCAGAGGACACAGTACACTAACTGTAAATGCTGCATCTGCCTTCCTGTGGTATTAATAGAATCAGAACAATGGCAATTGTCTTCAGGTAGCTTTAGGTGCACACTGTGCAGAGGACACAGTACACTAACTGTATATACAGCAGCTGCCTGCCTGTGGTACTAATAGGATCAGAAGAACACCAGCAATTTTCTTCAGGTAGCTTAAGATGCACACTGTGCAGATGGCACAATACACTAACTGCAAATACTGTAGCTGCCTGCCTGTGGTACTAATAGGATCAGAAGAACACCAGCAATTGTCTCCAGGTAGCTTTAGGTGCAAACTGTGCAGAGGACACAGTACATTAACTGTAAATACTGCAGCTGCCTGCCTGTGGTACTAATAGGATCAGAAGAACACCAGAAATTTTCTTCAGGTAGCTTTAGGTGCACGCTGTGCAGAGGACACAGTACACTAACTGTAAATATTGCAGATGCCTGCCTGTGGTACTAATAGGATCAGAAGAACACCAGCAATTTTCTTAAGGTAGCTTAAGGTGCACACTCTGCAGAGGACACAATACACTAACTGTAAATACTGTAGCTGCCTGCCTGTTTTACTAATAGGATCAGAAGAACACCCTCAATTTTTTTCAGGGAGCTTTAGGTGCACACTGTGCAGAGGACACAGTACACTAACTGTAAATACTGCAGCTGCCTGCCTGTGGTACTAATAGGATCAGAAGAACACCAGCAATTTTCTTCATGTAGCTTTAGGTGCACACTATGCAGAGGACACAATACACTAGCTGTAAATACTGCAGCTGCCTGCCTGTGGTACTAATAGGTTCAGAAGAACACCAGCAATTGTCTTCGGGTAGCTTTAGGTGAACACTGTGCAGAGGACACCGTACACTAACTGTAAATACAGCAGCTGCCTACCTGTGGTACTAATAGGATCAGAAGAACACCACTAATGTTCTTAAGGTAGCTTTAAGTGCACACTGTGCAGAGGACAAAGTACACTAACTGTAATTACTGTAGCTGTCCAGCTGTGGTGTTATTAGGATCAGAACACCAGCAATTGTCTTCATATAGCTTTAGGTGCACATTGTGCAGAGGACACAGTACACTAACTGTAAATACTGCAGCTGCCCAAATGTGGTATTAATAGGATCAGAACACCAGCAATTGTCTTCAGGTAGCTTTAGGTGCACACTGTGCAGAGGACACAGTACACTAACTGTAAACACTGCAGCTGCCTGCCTGTGGTACTAATAGGATCAGAAGAACACCAGCAATTGTCTTCAGGTAGCTTTAGGTGCACACTGTGCAGAGGACACAGTACACTAACTGTAATTACTGTAGCTGCCTGCCTGTGGTATTAATAGGATCAGAACAACAGCAATCGTCTTCAGGTAGCACACAGTACACTAACTGTAAATACTGCAGCTGCCTGTCTGTGGTATTAATAGGATCCGAACAGGAATTGCCTTCGGGTAGCTTTAGGTGCACACTGTGCAGAGGACACAGTACACTAACTGTAAATACTGCAGCTGCCTGCCTGTGGTACAAATAGGATGAGAAGAACACCACCAATTTTCTTCAGGTAGCTTTAGGTTCACACTGTGCAGAGGACAAAGTACACTAGCTGTAAATACTGCAGCTGCCTGCCTGTGGTACTAATAGGATTAGAAGAACACCAGCAATTGTGTTCAGGTAGCTTTAGGTGCACACTGTGCAGAGGACACAACACACTAACTGTAAATACTGCAGCTGCCTGCCTGTGGTACTAATAGGATCAGAAGAACACCAGCAATTTTCTTCAGGTAGCTTTAGGTGTACACTGTGCAGAGGACACAGTACACTAACTGTAAATACTGCAGCTGCCTACCTGTGGTATTAATAGGACCAGAACAACAGCAATTGTCTTCAGGTAGCACACAGTACACTAACTGTAAGTACTGCAGATGCCTGCCTGTGGTACTAATAGGATGAGAAGAACACCACCAATTTTCTTCAGGTAGCTTTAGGTGCATACTGCATAGAGGACACAGTACACTAATTGAAAATACTGCAGCTGCCTGCCTGTGGTATTACTAGGATCAGAAGAACACCAGCAATTGTCTTCAGGTAGCTTTAGGTGCACACTGTGCAGAGAACACAGTAAAATAACTGTAAATACTTTAGCTGCCTGCCTGTGGTACTAATAGGATCAGAAGAACACCACCAATTTTCTTGAGGTAGCTTTAGGTGAACACTGTGCAGAGGACACACTACACTATCTGTAAAAACTGTAGCTGCCTGCCTGTGGTACCAATAGGATCAGAAGAACACCAGCAATTTTCTTCGGGTAGCTTAAGGTGCACACTGTGCAGAGGACACAGTGCACTAACTGTAAATACTGCAGATGCCTGCCTGTGGTATTAATAGGATCAGAACAACAGCAATTGTCTTCAGGTAGCACAAAGTACACTAACTGTAAATACTGCAGATGCCTGCCGGTGGAAATAATAGGATCAGAAGAACACCACCAATTTTCTTCAGGTAGCCTTAAATGAACACTGTGCAGAGGAAATGGTACACTAACTGTAAATGTTGCAGCTGCCTTCCTGTGGTATTAATAGAATCAGAACAATGGCAATTGTCTTCAGGTAGCTTTAGGTGCACACTGTGCAGAGGACACAGTACACTAACTGTATATACTGCAGCTGCCTGCCTGTGGTACTAATAGGATCAGAAGAACACCAGCAATTTTCTTCAGGTATCTTAAGATGCACACTGTGCAGATGGCACAATACACTAACAGCAAATACTGTAGCTGCCTGCCTGTGGTACTAATAGGATCAGAAGAACACCCCCAATTTTTTTCAGGGAGCATTAGGTGCGCACTGTTCAGAGGACACAGTACACTAACTGTAAATACTGCAGCTGCCTGCCTGTGGTACCAATTGGATCAGAAGAACACCAGCAATTGTCTTCATGTAGCTTTAGCTGCACACTGCGCAGATGACACAGTACACTAACTGTAAATACTGCAGCGGCTTGCCTATGGTACTAATAGGATCAGAAGAACACCAGCAATTGTCTTCAGTTAGCTTTAGGTGCAAACTGTGAAGAGGACACAATACACTAACTGTAAATACTGCAGCTGCCTGCCTGTGGTACTAATAGGATCAGAAGAACACCAGCAATTTTCTTCAGGTAGCTTTAGGTGCACGCTGTGCAGAGGACACAGTACACTAACTGTAAATACTGCAGATGCCTGCCTGTGGTACTATTAGGATCAGAAGAACACCACCATTTTCCTTCAGGTAGCTTTAGGTGCACACTGTGCAGAAGACACAATACACTAACTGTAAATACTGTAGCTGCCTGCCTGTGGTACTAATATTATCAGAAGAACACCATCAAATTTCTTCAGGTAGCTTAAGGTGCACACTGTGCAGAGGACACAGTACACTAACTGTAAATACTGAAGCTGCCTGCCTGTAGTATTGATAGGATCAAAACAACAGCAATTGTCTTCAGGTAGCTTTAGGTGTACACTGTGCAGAGGACACAGTACACTAACTGTAAATACTGCAGCTGCCTACCTGTGGTATTAATAGGACCAGAACAACAGCAATTGTCTTCAGGTAGCACACAGTACACTAACTGTAAGTACTGCAGATGCCTGCCTGTGGTACTAATAGGATGAGAAGGACACCACCAATTTTCTTCAGGTAGCTTTAGGTGCATACTGCATAGAGGACACAGTACACTAATTGAAAATACTGCAGCTGCCTGCCTGTGGTATTAATAGGATCAGAAGAACACCAGCAATTGTCTTCAGGTAGCTTTAGGTGCACACCGTGCAGAGGACACAGTACACTAACTGTAAATACTTTAGCTGCCTGCCTGTGGTACTAATAGGATCATAAGAACACCACCAATTTTCTTCAGGTAGCTTTAGGTGAACACTATGTAGAGGACACACTACACTATCTGTAAATACTGTAGCTGCCTGCCTGTGGTACCAATAGGATCAGAAGAACACCAGCAATTTTCTTCGGGTAGCTTAAGGTGCACACTGTGCAGAGGACACAGTGCACTAACTGTAAATACTGCAGCTGCCTGCCTGTGGTATTAATAGGATCAGAACAACAGCAATTGTCTTCAGGTAGCACAAAGTACACTAACTGTAAATACTGCAGCTGCCTTCCGGTGGAAATAATAGGATCAGAAAAACACCACCAATTTTCTTCAGGTAGCCTTAGATGAACACTGTGCAGAGGACACAGTACACTAACTGTAAATGCTGCATCTGCCTTTCTGTGGTATTAATAGAATCAGAACAATGGCAATTGTCTTCAGGTAGCTTTAGGTGCACACTGTGCAGAGGACACAGTACACTAACTGTATATACTGCAGCTGCCTGCCTGTGGTACGAATAGGATCAGAAGAACACCAGCAATTTTCTTCAGGTAGCTTAAGATGCACACTGTGCAGATGGCACAATACACTAACTGCAAATACTGTAGCTGCCTGCCTGTGGTACTAATAGGATCAGAAGAACACCAGCAATTGTCTTCAGGTAGCTTTGGGTGCAAACTGTGCAGAGGACAGAATACATTAACTGTAAATACTGCAGCTGCCTGCCTGTGGTACTAATAGGATCAGAAGAACATCAGAAATTTTCTTCAGGTAGCTTTAGGTGCACGCTGTGCAGATGACACAGTACACTAACTGTAAATATTGCAGATGCCTGCCTGTGGTACTAATAGGATCAGAAGAACACCAGCAATTTTTTTAAGGTAGCCTAAGGTGCACACTGTGCAGAGGACACAATACACTAACTGTAAATACTGTAGCTGCCTGCCTGTGGTACTAATAGGATCAGAAGAACACCCCCAATTTTTTTCAGGGAGCTTTAGGTGCACACTGTGAAGAGGACACAGTACACTAACTGTAAATACTGCAGCTGCCTGCCTGTGGTACTAATTGGATCAAAAGAACGCCAGCAATTGTCTTCATGTAGCTTTAGGTGCACACTGCGCAGATGACACAGTACACTAACTGTAAATACTGCAGCGGCCTGCCTATGGTACTAATAGGATCAGAAGAACACCAGCAATTTTCTTCAGGTAGCTTTAGGTGCACGCTGTGCAGAGGACACAGTACACTAACTGTAAATACTGCAGATGCCTGCCTGTGGTACTATTAGGATCAGAAGAACACCACCAATTTTCTTCAGGTAGCTTTAGGTGCACACTGTGCAGAGGACACAATACACTAACTATAAATACTGAAGCTGCTTGCCTATGGTACTAATAGGATCAGAAGAACACCACCAATTTTCTTCAGGTAGCCTTAGATGAACACTGTGCAGAGGACACAGTACACTAACTGTAAATGCTGCATCTGCCTTCCTGTGGTATTAATAGAATCAGAACAATGGCAATTGTCTTCAGGTAGCTTTAGGTGCACACTGTGCAGAGGACACAGTACACTAACTGTATATACAGCAGCTGCCTGCCTGTGGTACTAATAGGATCAGAAGAACACCAGCAATTTTCTTCAGGTAGCTTAAGATGCACACTGTGCAGATGGCACAATACACTAACTGCAAATACTGTAGCTGCCTGCCTGTGGTACTAATAGGATCAGAAGAACACCAGCAATTGTCTCCAGGTAGCTTTAGGTGCAAACTGTGCAGAGGACACAGTACATTAACTGTAAATACTGCAGCTGCCTGCCTGTGGTACTAATAGGATCAGAAGAACACCAGAAATTTTCTTCAGGTAGCTTTAGGTGCACGCTGTGCAGAGGACACAGTACACTAACTGTAAATATTGCAGATGCCTGCCTGTGGTACTAATAGGATCAGAAGAACACCAGCAATTTTCTTAAGGTAGCTTAAGGTGCACACTCTGCAGAGGACACAATACACTAACTGTAAATACTGTAGCTGCCTGCCTGTTTTACTAATAGGATCAGAAGAACACCCTCAATTTTTTTCAGGGAGCTTTAGGTGCACACTGTGCAGAGGACACAGTACACTAACTGTAAATACTGCAGCTGCCTGCCTGTGGTACTAATTGGATCAGAAGAACACCAGCAATTGTCTTCATGTAGCTTTAGGTGCACACTGCGCAGATGACACAGTACACTAACTGTAAATACTGCAGCGGCCTGCCTATGGTACTAATAGGATCAGAAGAACACCAGCAATTGTCTTCAGGCAGCTTTAGGTGCAAACTGTGAAGAGGACACAATACACTAACTGTAAATACTGCAGCTGCCTGCCTGTGGTACTAATAGGATCAGAAGAACACCAGCAATTTTCTTCAGGTAGCTTAAGATGCACACTGTGCAGATGGCACAATACACTAACTGCAAATACTGTAGCTGCCTGCCTGTGGTACTAATAGGATCAGAAGAACACCAGCAATTGTCTTCAGGTAGCTTTAGGTGCAAACTGTGCAGAGGACACAATACATTAACTGTAAATACTGCAGCTGCCTGCCTGTGGTACCTTTAGGATCAGAAGAACACCACCAATTTTCTTCAGGTAGCTTTAGGTGCACACTGTGCAGAGGACACAATACACTAACTGTAAATACTGAAGCTGCCTGCCTATGGTACTAATAGGATCAGAAGAACACCATCAAATTTCTTCAGGTAGCTTAAGGTGCACACTGTGCAGAGGACACAGTACACTAACTGTAAATACTGCAGATGCCTGCCTGTGGTACCTTTAGGATCAGAAGAACACCACCAATTTTCTTCAGGTAGCTTTAGGTGCACACTGTGCAGAGGACACAATACACTAACTGTAAATACTGAAGCCGCCTGCCTATGGTACTAATAGGATCAGAAGAACACCATCAAATTTCTTCAGGTAGCTTAAGGTGCACACTGTGCAGAGGACACAGTACACTAACTGTAAATACTGAAGCTGCCTGCCTGTGGTATTGATAGGATCAGAACAACAGCAATTGTCTTCAGGTAGCTTTAGGTGCACGCTGTGCAGAGGACACAGTACACTAACTGTAAATACTGCAGCTGCCTGCCTGTGGTACTAATAGGATCAGAAGAACACCAGTAATTGTCTTCAGGTAGCTTTAGGTGCATATTGCACAGAGGACACAGTACACTAACTGTAAATACTGCAGCTGCCTGCCTGAGGTACTAAAAGGATCAGAGGAACACCAGCAATTGTCTTCAGGTAGCCTTAGATGCACACTGTGCAGAGGACACTGTACACTAACTGTAAATACTGCAGCTGCCTGTCTGTGGTACTATTAAAATCAGAAGAACACCACCAATTTTCTTCAGGTAGCTTTAGGTGCACACTGTGCAGAGGACACAATACACTAACTGTAAATACTGTAGCTGCCTGCCTGTGGTACTAATAGGATCAGAATAACACCATCAAATGTCTTTAGGTAGCTTAAGGTGCACACTGTGCAGAGGACACAGTACACTAACTGTAAATACTGAAGCTGCCTGCCTGTGGTATTGATAGGATCAGAACAACAGCAATTGTCTTCAGGTAGCTTTAGGTGCACACTGCGCAGAGGACACAGTACACTAACTGTAAATACTGCATCTGCCTGTCTGTGGTACTAATAGGATCAAAAGAACACCACCAATTTTCTTCAGGTATCCTTAGATGCACACTGTGCAGAGGACACGGTACACTAACTGTAAATACTGCAGCTGGCTGCCTGTTGTACTAATAGGATCATAAGAACACCAGCAATTGTCTTCAGGTAGCTTTAGGTGCACACTGCGCAGAGGACACAGTACACTAACTGTAAATACTGAAGCTGCCTGCCTGTGGTACTAATAGGATCATAAGAACACCAGCAATTGTCTTCAGGTAGCTTTAGGTGCACACTGCGCAGAGGACACAGTACACTAACTGTAAATACTGCAGCTGCCTGCCTGTGGTACTAATAGGATCAGAAGAACACCAGAAATATTCTTCAGGTGGCTTTAGGTGCACACTGCGCAGAGGACACAGTACACTAACTGTAAATACTGCAGCTGCCTGCCTGTGGTACTAATAGGATCAGAAGAACACCAGAAATTGTCTTCAGGTAGCTTTAGGTGCACACTGTGCAGAGGACACAGTACACTAACTGTAAATAATGTAAAAAAAACTGCCTGCCTGTCAGTAGGATGAGAATAACCGGAACCGATCTAGCTAAACTGAATACAGTGTATATATATGTATATATATTTATATAGATATATATTATATATATATATATCTATATATATCTATATATATATAGATATATATATCTATATATATATATATGGAACACCTAGGATGCATGTATATATATACACAATACACTGTAAGTGCAGCTAACTGAATCGCCTGCCTACTTTATCTAACTTAAATCAAACACTGTCACTGTCTCTCTCTCTCTCCGTCGCAACACACTACACAAGGCCGCCACGCAGGCGGTCTTATATAGTGTGGGGCGTGTACTAAACCCCCTGAGCCATAATTGGCCAAAGCCACCATGGCTTTGGCCTATTACGGCTCTCTGTACAGACGGCGCTGTGATTGGCCAAGCATGCGGGTCATTGTGCATGCTTGGCCAATCATCAGCCAGCAATGCACTGCGATACCGCAGTGAATTATGGGCCATGACGCGCCATAACGTTCTCAATTCGACGAACGGTCAAACAGACGATGTTCGAGTCGAACATGGGTTCGACTCGAACTCAAAGCTCATCCCAAATCCTGTACTACAGTATGTATGGAGAATAGACTCCTTAGCATCTGCGTATGCTATCTACCCTGTATTTGCTATCAAATGTCTAATAGAAAACCTATTGTTTAAAAAAAAAATCAATGCATCTGTACTGGCGTAGAGAGAATATACTGTACATGTGGAATTTTTGACCAGAACAGCTTTGACTTCAGAGTCAAATGTGGGGTTGTCCAGGAGAATTGTGAAGAAACCAAGGTGATTAAGCAGCTGTCTGGGTCTAATGTGTTTTTCCCAAATCTCAAAGAGAGGAAGAACAAGAGAAGGTAGGGCATTTTGTGTTGGCCAGTCAGGTAAGATTATCCATGGCAGTACCCTCAAATCAACAAGTGAGAAATATTTTCCTATTTGTGCATACATCATTTCAGGGGCTATTGTTGGAACTAGTCAACAACACTTTGCATAGCAGCCACTTTGTCATAACATTTGAAGTCAGGAGATTTCATACACCATTCATTTTCAGAGTGTTATAATTCACATTAGGTTTCTATTGATTGTTATGAAGGTAAAAAAAGACACAGGAGGATTTATTGGAACAGTATGGAAGATTAATAGTAATTGAGTAAAAATGTTTAAGTAGAACTAAAGGCAAAACATTTTTTTCATTTTGGATAGAGTAAGGGAGGGTTATAACCTTGTGATTTTTTTTTTGTTTGCCATCTGTGTCTTATTGAAGATATTTCCCTTCACTTTCTGGCCCATAGCCAAAATAAGAAGTAAGAGGAAATCCATACAAAATAAAGGAGTCAATTGGACCCCTCAGGTCACCAGAACTAGTGTCCCCATTGGAAGATTTCACCTCTATTCCTGTTCTGGAGACAGCCCAAAATTTGGGATTTTCTTTAAATTTCACATTCAATTGATAATGATAAACAGGACAGATAAAGAGGGTCAGTCTCCCTAATGGGGGTACAGACTGCAATAACAAACTGACAGGGGCTCTAACACCTTTCCACTCCATCCAAACTAAAAAAAGTTTTACTTTTAGTTATACTTTATCTTCAGAAGATGTGTTCTCCCAAAAAATGACTCTCTCACAACAATTCAGATTTGTTGAAATATTTTTGAACAGCATAATATAATTGAATGAGTATGGGAACCCATATAGGTGATATGTGCAGAATACTGCTTAAAAGTGTAGGTTATTTGCAGAATCTGTTTAGCTTTGAGTAATAAAATGTTCACTATCTCAGATTTAGAGGTGTTGACTATAAATTTGCTCAGGTATCCAAATCTGTCAAACCTTTTATAATATTTGGGAGGTTATTGTGGGTGTGGGTAAAAGGTCATCCACAAGGAGCAATACTTTATAATTCTGTTTACCTATAGTCAGTCCCCATATGGAGTTATTAATATTACGCCAAATAGAACCAAAACATAGGTTTAATTTCCAAAATGTACTGTATATTAGAATAGACAGTAGGCAGTCCCATCACATTTTATTATGTATAGTAATTAGATAAGAAAGGCTCCATTTAGTTCTAATCCTGGCTGTGGGATAGTGGTAGAGGTCCATGAACTTTTGGTAGCTTATCACCTATGCCCCACTGTGTAATATCCAAAAATTGCAAAAAAGCCACAAACCTCAGGAAGTAAACAATTTATCAGCTCATATATCACAAACATTTTTAACAGCTGTGAAGGACAGAATGCAAAATGTAGGTAATAATAACCAAGCACCCAAGCAGAATAGCTAAATATAAAAAAATACAAAACTTTATTATTTAATCAAACATTAAAACATTCTAAATAATGAACAAGAATAGTACCTGAACCTTCCCTCAATGGAATGACAATGTTGTTAACCCTTACAGAGATTAAAAAAAGGGAACAATCTGGCTTGCAGCGTCTGATAGGTCAATAACACATGTCCAGTGAACCCAGAGGGGTTGAGGGGGCCCAACAAATGTTACTGAGCTTAAATCAAATAAAGCATTTAGTAACATTAATTTATTATTGGTAGCAGCTATGACTACATTACTCCTGCAAATTAAATCTGAACAATCACGTATAACGCCATATCCATAGAAGAGAAACAAGCAAATACATTAGTCCAGCAGGAAAGAATGCAAGCAGAAAATGGTTTATGTTAGTATGTAGTCTCATGAAAGAACATTAGCTGTATCAAGTATGCTGAAGTTCAGATGTTAAGTAAAGCATTCGATCGAAAAGATCCATGAGTAGCATTAACAGGCATGGCTAAATTGCATGTGGATTGAAGGGTAGCTCTTAGCTTGCTCTCGAATCAGAGTAGTACACAACCAGTGCAAGGCAGCAGTTCTCCATTAAGTAAGGTTAGGCTAAAACAACTTGAATTTACATTTTCCACAAGCAGTTAGCAAAGTGAATTAAAATGACTCTTGGCAGTAAAGCAAAGCAAAATAGTGGAAGTCTATTAGTAGGAGAGGAAGCCAAGGAGGGCAGAAGTCAAGTATAGGCTGAATCTATCACATACTGCTTCCCCTTGTGACTTTAAAATGTGCTTAATCTCTCACATATCCATCGGATAGTTTGCTTACTAGCTCCTTGATGTTCTACCAGCCTGCCAATGTATTGTGATGCAGATGAAATGCAGGAAAAACCTTCACTATGAAGGAGAATACCTGGAGTTTTTTCAGCTCAAACTGGCTATCTTCAGACATAGGGACACCTGCAGACCTTTTTATCTGGATATAATAATGTCATTACGTTGACATGTTTTGTTTGCCAATCACTGTAAACTTCTTTATAAAAAAGAAGGGGCAGTGTTACGCTGTTTAAAACCCTATCAAAATATACTTATCTATTAGATGCACCCTTCTGTGTTAAGATGTCATCGCTACAGTACAAAAAATATAATCAAAGACTATAATGTCTTTATAAGTTCTAGACAGACAGAGATAACATACAGTATATTTGCAGACTCCAAAAGTGTCCAAAAACATTTGACCAATATTTCATATCTTTGTTAAGAGTAATAAAGTAAAGTAGAGAATTAAATATCTTGGGGAAGATTTATATTAGGTGGTATATTCTATATAGTTTAACCAAATGCAGAGAGGTAAAGAGGGAAGAGGAAAGGGAAAGGGAAGGGAAAAAGAGAGAGCCAGTATTAAAAATGTTTTCTTGATCCAGAATGACTGTAAAAAATATTGTTTATTAATCAAGAAATACTTTAAAATTCAGCTCAGTATTTAGCCCATTGGGCTAAAGTCCCCAGTTTGTAAATCCAGTATTTTTCTTTACATAGTAGTAAATTGTCAAAATCTTCTCTTCAAGGTTATACATTAAGGGCAAATAAAAAGTATTGTTCTAAACTGGGTGATCTGGCACAAAGTCAACTTAGCCACTTATGAGCAAATCAGGTAGATGGTCTTGAAGTCAAAATGCCATCATTTTTGCAAATAGCTTATTGTTAATATTAATAAAGGAGACTGACCCATAATTTCCACACTGGGTCAAATCTCTGTCAGCCTTTGGGGATAAATGTGCCTCCAATGATTGTGTTGGAAAAGGACAGAACTGGCAAACATCATTACAAGTTTAAATTAGGAAGGGCACAATGCTGCCTTTATAGAAATGTAATGTAATTCCATCAAGACCTGGGAATTTGCCATCAGGCAAATCTCTAATACCTTTGTGGAGTTCATCTTCTGTAAAGGGGTTGTCTAGAGCAGTGGTTCTCAACCTTTGTCCTCAAGTACCCCCAACAGGCCATCTTTTGGGAATTTCTCTAAGATAAAATAGCTGTCAAAAATAACAAGCCATTGACTCTGATTTAAAGCACCCATGCAAGATAAGAGAAAATCTGCAAACATGGCCTTTTAGGGGTACTCGAGGACTGAGGTTGAGAACCAATAGTTTAGAGTCTGAGTGACCTTCCTAGAAAGGGTCCAAGAGGTTAAAGTTCTTTGATATGTTTTATTTGAGAGGATTGGGGGTGGGGAAAACTGTGGGTGTACAGTTTAGCAGTGTAGTTTCTAACAGTGTTTTCCAAAGATGAGGTAGTAACAGGGATGTGGGATGTGAATAGGCATAAACTATGGAGGAAGTTTCTAAATATTTAGCAAATTTATTTCTGAATTTGAAGTGCAGTATGTATATTTTATCCTCTATCCTGAGAATGTGACAGGGCAGATTGGTCGCTTTACAAAAAAAAGGTATCTTGTTTTATATGATCTTTCTTTCCTAATGCAGGAGCTATGATGACACCGCGTTTATAAAAAATAGTAAAAGATAATTAAGGGGGCGTGGCTTGGACGGGACCCAAGATGGCCGTTTGAGAAGACAGCTCCTATACACCGAGGATGAACTAAGCTAAATTTGGGGCTTTAGAGACTTTTGTTAAGTTGAACCTTGAAATAAAGGACATCAACGCCAATAGAGCTGCATTCGTCTCATGTATGTTTACTTCAGAATATGCACTGTACATACAGCGGACCACAACTTCCAAGGGGATGTGATCCAGATTATAAAGCAGTTCAGACCTTTATAGAAATTCGTAGCATTACATTCTATGCCGGGCAAAAGCTCAAAGTTAAACGTCACAAGTACGCATTTCACCAAGAATGTCAACACAGCTTTTGGCCAGTTTTTGGGTTATCGTGACCTGGCTATTTTTAATTAACAAATTATTTTGACAGAAAAGGAAGAATAATTATTTGGGAAAGGTTAATTTGACTTTTACACAGGGACTTTCTATGTCAACATCTTCCCATATCACATCCTTTCCGAGGATTGTGTCAGGTCATTGGCAGAACATTTAATTGTCAGCTGGCCATCCACTTGTGTTGCAATACTAAAAGAATTCAGAAACATCTTAGAGAAAAACAAGAATAATAAGAAATATCAAAAATACAAATTCATGTTGAAGAGTAGGGATGAGCTTCGTGTTCGAGTCGAACCCATGTTCGACTCGAACATCGGCTGTTCGGTCGTTCACCGAATTGCGAACGATATGGGCCGTTCGCGCCAAATTCGTGTGGCGCGTCACGGCCCATAATTCACTGCGGCATCGCAGTGCATTGCTTGCTGATGATTGGCCAAGCATGCACTATGACCCGCATGCTTGGCCAATCACAGCGCCGCCTGAACAGAGAGCCGTAATTGGCCAAAGCCAAGGAGGCTTTGGCCAATTATGGCTCAGGGGATTTAGTACACGCCCCACACTATATAAGGCCGCCTGCACGGCGGCCCTGTGCAGTGTGTTCCGGTGTGCTTAGAGAGAGAGACAGTGTCATTTCATTTGAGTTAGCTAGATTAGACAGGACAGTCAGTCAGTTAGCTGCACTTAAAGTGTATTGTGTATATATATGCATCCCAGGTGTTGCATATATATATATACACTGTATTCAGTTTAGCTAGATCCGTTCCTGTTATCTTCTAGACTATTTACATTTAGTGCAGTGCGTCCTTCTCACAGTGTTCAGCTAGATCCGTTCCTGTTATCTTCCTACTGACAGGCAGGCTTGTCTTGTTACAGTATTTACAGCTACCTAAAGAAAATTACTGGTGTTCTTTTGATCCTATTAGTACCACGGTCAGGCAGCTAGACTATTTACATTTAGTACAGTGCGTCCTGCTCACAGTGTTCAGCTAGATCCGTTCCTGTTATCTTCCTACTGACAGGCAGGCTTGTCTTGTTACAGTATATAAAGCTACCTGAAGAAAATTACTGGTGTTCTTTTGATCCTATTAGTACCACGATCAGGCGGCTAGACTATTTACATTTAGTGCAGTGCGTCCTGCTCACAGTGTTCAGCTAGATCCGTTCCTGTTATCTTCCTACTGACAGGCAGGCTTGTCTTGTTACAGTATATAAAGCTACCTGAAGAAAATTACTGGTGTTCTCTTGATCCTATTAGTACCACGGTCAGGCAGCTAGACTATTTACATTTAGTGCAGTGCGTCCTGCTCACAGTGTTCAGCTAGATCCGTTCCTGTTATCTTCCTACTGACAGGCAGGCTTGTCTTGTTAAAGTATTTACAGCTACCTAAAGAAAATTACTGGTGTTCTTTTGATCCTATTAGTACCACGGTCAGGCAGCTAGACTATTTACATTTAGTGCAGTGCGTCCTGCTCACAGTGTTCAGCTAAACCTTCAAGTTAGTGGGGTGCGTCCACCTCACAGTGTTCAACTAAAGCTACCTGTAGAAGGTTGGTGGTGTTCTCATACTACAGGCAGGCAGTTGATTTTGCTAGCTGCAGTATATATATATATATATATATATATATATATATATATATATATATATCCCAGCTTAGTGCAGCTACAGGCCATTAGTATGTCTGGAAGGCCAAGAAGGAGAGGCAGACAGTCACAAGCCAATAAGAGAGGGCAAGCAGGCTCTGTGTCTAGTGCTGGTCGTGGAGACAGTGCATCCTCATCAGCACGTGGCCATGGGACACGCTTGGCCTTTTTTTCGGCAGCTGGCCGTGTTGAGCCGCAACATGCGGAAGACTTGGTCGAGTGGATGACCAAGCCGTCCTCATCCTCCTCATCCTCTCTCACCCATGCCCAGGGTGCTTTGTCTGGCAAAGCAGCGGCCTCTTCCCTCGGCTCAATGTCATCAGTGACTCCTTCCCTAACTCCACCATGTCCTCCTGAGGAGTCCCTCGAACTGTTTGACCACAGTGTTGGGTACATGCTCCAGGAGGATGCCCAGCATTTGGAAGGCTCTGATGATGATACTGAGCTTGATGAAGGCAGAGGGGGTGCCCAAGAAGGACAGCAATCTGGCAGTCATGCTCCCCCTGCTGCAGCATACTGCCAGGTTTGCTCCAGTGATGAGGAGGGAGGGGATGATGAGGTCACTGACTCAACGTGGGTGCCTGATAGGAGAGAGGAGGAGGAGGAGGCGGCACATCACCAACGAGGCAGGATTCCCTCCAGGGGCCAGCCTAAGGGCAGCACATTGACTGCATCACATGTGCAGGGCGCTGCAGTCTCTGCGCGTTATTCAAAAAGTTCTTTGGTGTGGGCCTTTTTTGAGACGAGTGCATCAGATCGCACCGCTGCTATTTGCAACATATGTCTCAAGCGTATCTCACGTGGCCAAAACATCTCCCGCTTGGGTACCACATGCTTGACCAGACATATGTTGACCTGCCATGCAGTTCGTTGGCAAGCGCATCTAAAAGACCCACACCAAAAAACAAAGAGGACCTCTCCTTGCTCTTCATCAGCTGAGATTTCCAACCCCACTAGACCTTCAGTCCTCTCTGAGACCTGCACTGAGAGGAATGAAGGTGTAGAATTAGGTGTGTCACAGCCAAGTACTTGTGGGCAATCTGCTTTTGGTACACCGACGTCAGATTGTACCAGGCAAATTTCCCTGCCCCAGCTGCTGCACCGCCGAAAGAAGTTTGCTCCCAGTCATCCACATGCCCAGTGGTTGAATGCTAGCTTGGCAAAATTGCTAGCACTTCAACTGCTGCCTTTTCAGTTGGTAGACTCTGCCCCCTTCCGTGAGTTTGTGGAATGTGCGGTTCCTCAGTGACAGGTACCCAAACGCCACTTTTTCTCACGGAAGGCGATTCCGGCTCTCTACCGGCATGTGGAAGGCAATGTCCATGCCTCGCTGGACAGGGCGGTCAGCGGTAAGGTGCATATTACCGCTGACTCATGGTCCAGCAGGCATGGACAGGGACGTTACCTAAGTTTCACGGCGCATTGGGTGACTCTGCTGGCAGCTGGGAAGGATGCAGGACAAGGTGCAGTAGTGTTGGAGGTTGTTCTGCCACCACGCCTCCAAAATGCTAATGATTGTGACACACCTCTCTCCTCCACCCCCTCCTCTTCTTCTTCCTCCATGGCCTCTTCCTCGGAACCAGCGGTGCTCCGTAGTCGTTCAAGGGGCTACACAAGTACGCAGGCCAAAAGATGCCATGCGGTGCTTGAGCTGGTGTGCTTGGGGGACAGGAGCCACACTGGGGCAGAGGTTCTGTCAGCTCTGCAGGGGCAGGTTCAGAGGTGGTTGACGCCACGCCAACTTAAGGCAGGAATGGTGGTTTGCGACAATGGCACCAACCTCCTCTCTGCCCTCCGACAGGGACAAATGACCCATGTGCCCTGTTTGGCTCACGTCCTAAACTTGGTGGTGCAGCGGTTCTTGGGCAGGTACCCGGGCTTACAGGATGTCCTGAGGCAGGCCAGGAAAGTCTGTGTGCATTTCCGCCGGTCATATAATGCCAGTGCTCGGCTGACGGACCTCCAAAAGGAGTTTAACCTGCCCAAGAACCACCTAATCTGTGACATGCCCACCAGGTGGAACTCAACGTTGGCCATGCTGCAGCGGCTGCACACGCAGCAGAGGGCCATCAATGAGTACCTGTGCGACTATGGCACCAGGACAGGGTCAGGGGAGCTTGGTTTTTTTCCCCACGCCAGTGGGCCATGATCAGGGATGCATGCACTGTCCTGTCACCATTTGAGGAGGCCACGAGGATGGTGAGCAGTGACAGTGCATGCATCAGTGACACTGTCCCCCTTGTCCACCTGTTGGAGCACACGCTGCGTGGAATAATGGACAGGGCACTTGAGGCAGAACAGAGGCAGGAAGAGGAGGACTTCCTTAGCTCTCAAGGCCCCCTTTATCCAGACAGTGTTCCTGCGTGCACGTCGATCACACAGGAAGAGGACGAGGAGGAGGAGTAGGAGGAAGATTGTGTCAGTATGGAGGTGGAGCCTGGCACTCAGCATCAGCAGCAGTCTTTAAGGGATCAGTCCCAAGAAACACACGGACTTGTACGTGGCTGGGAGGAGGTGGCTGTAGACCATGTCATCCTTAGTGACCCAGAGGACTCCGGACTGAATGCCTCAGCAAACCTACGCTGCATGGCCTCCCTGATCCTGCAAAGCCTACGTAAGGATCCTCGTATTCATGGTATCAAGGAGAAGGACCAATACTGGCTGGCAACCCTCCTTGATCCATGTTACAAGGGTAAGGTTGCGGACCTTATCTTGCCATCGCAGAGGGAGCAGAGGATGAAACATCTTCAGGAGGCCTTGCAGAAGGGTCTGTGCAACGCGTTCCCAGAGACTGGGAGGTTACAAACTCCTGTTTCTGGACAACGTGTTGCTGAGGCTTCGGTCAGTCAAAGAAGGAGCGGTGGAGAAGGTGGCCGTCTTGCAGAAGGGTCTGTGCAACGCGTTCCCAGAGACTGGGAGGTTACAAACTCCTGTTTCTGGACAACGTGTTGCTGAGGCTTCGGTCAGTCAAAGAAGGAGCGGTGGAGAAGGTGGCCGTCTGACCGATGCGTTCAGACAATTTTTTGGTCCGCAGCCCCAAGGTATGATCGGTTCCAGCAACCATCGCCAGCGTCTGTTTTACATGGTGCAGGAATACCTAGGGGCAAGATCAGACTTGGACACCTTTCCCACCGAAAATCGTCTGGGTTACTGGGTATTGAGGATGGATCACTGGCCAGAGCTTGCACAGTATGCAATTGAGCTACTGGCCTGTCCTGCATCCAGCGTTCTTTCGGAACGCACATTCAGTGCTGCTGGAGGCGTGGTAACTGATCACAGGGTGCGTCTGTCCACCGACTCGGTCGATCGACTGACCTTCATAAAAATGAATCAGTCTTGGATCACCACCAGCTACCAAGCACCTGATGCTGATGTAACCGAATAATTTTTTTTGAAATCTCAGATCCCTTCAAAGACTGCCTATGCTGATGCTGAGTGACTATCCCTGAGTAATTATCCTCTTCCTCCTCAATCATCACGCTGATAGCTTGTAAGAACATTTTCGGTTCTGGGCGTCACCACCAGTGCCTAAGGCACAATTTTTCAGCCCCTGTTTAACAGGGGCGTGTAATTACAATTTTTGATGTAATACTTTGCAGCAGGGCTCGTTCCTGCATTCCAACTAGAGTGTCTGTGAGGGGTTGCAGTGTTGTGGCACCAGCACCAGTGCCCAAGGCCAAATTTTTCTGCTCCTGTCTAACAGGGGCGTGTAATTACAATTTTTGATGCAATACTTTGCAGCAGGGCTCGTTCCTGCGTTCCAACTAGAGTGTCTGTGAGGGGTTGCAGTGTTGTGGCAGCAGCACCAGTGCCTAAGGCCCAATTTTTCAGCCCTTGTTTAACAGGGGCGTGTAATTACAATTTTTGATGCAATACTTTGCAGCAGGGCTCGTTCCTGCATTCCAACTAGAGTGTCTGTGAGGGGTTGCAGTGTTGTGGCACCAGCACCAGTGCCTAAGGCCCATTTTTTCTGCCCCTGTCTAACAGGGGCGTGTAATTACAATTTTTGATGCAATACTTTGCAGCAGGGCTCATTCCTGCGTTCCAACTAGAGTGTCTGTGAGGGGTTGCAGTGTTGTGGCACCAGCACCAGTGCCTAAGGCCTAATTTTTCAGCTCCTGTTCAACAGGGGCATGTAATTACAATTCTTGATCTAATATTTCACAGCAGGGCCCTGTGAGGGCTTACAGTGTTGTGGCCACAGCAACACCTAAGGCCCAAATTTCTGCTGAGTATATAGGGCAGGACCCTACTTTCAAACATCTAACTTACAAACGACTCCTACTTGCAAACGGAAGGAGACAACAGGAAGTGAGATGAAATCTACCCCTAGGAAGGGAAATTCTCTCCAGTAAGAGTTAATATGGGAAAAAAAATTCTCCTTTCCACTGATGCTTTCCAATCCTTGTTCCACAAAAAAAACCAAATTTTCAAAAAACATTTTTCATTGGGACAAAAAGTAAGGTGAAATCTTCTGAAGAGGAGGAAAGACAGCAAAACAAATGTCACAGGGGTGATAACCCTTCCCTATGTTTTCCAAAAAGCTTAAGATTTTTTGGCTGGAGCTAAACATGTTAAAAATGTACCCGTTCAAAATTACAAACAGATTCTACTTAACAACAAACTTACAGTCCCTGTCTTGTTTGCACCGCCTGTATACTGCTGTTCAGAGTATATAGGGCCTGGTGGCCCCACACCTTTCCTTATTTTAATTTGGGTGCGGGGTTCCCCTTAATATCCATACAAGACCCAAAGGGCCTGGTAATGGACTGGGGGGTACCCATGCCGTTTGTCTCACTGATTTTCATCCATATTGCCATGACCCGACATTACATTAAACCCGCAAGCAGTTTTAAATGAGATTTTTTCCTTTAAAAATGACATTTGGTGCAGGGACTGTTCTAAACACGGGAAACACGCGTCACTTTACAGGCATACTATAGACACCCCCCAGGTACGATATTTAAAGGAATATTTCACTTTTTTTTTTTTTACTTTAAGCATCATTAAAATCACTGCTCCCGAAAAAACTGCCGTTTTTAAAAGTTTTTTTGCATTGATACATGTCCCCAAACCCTTTTTAGGACAATACAATGCAAATTAGCCTTTAAAATGAGCACTTTTGATTTTGAACGTTCGAGTCCCATAGACGTCAATGGGGTTCTAACGTTCGTGAGAATTTTCGGTCCGTTCGCAGGTTCTGGTGCGAACCGAACCGGGGGGTGTTCGGCTCATCCCTATTGAAGAGGAACTCTGGATACATAGAAAGATATGGCTCATATATTTCATATCTTCACAGCCCCTCCTGTGTTTAGAATTCTTTCGGTATACCTTTTAAGCTTCTTCTGTGTCTTTAGGTTGATCTCAGGTATACGGACCACCATCTCATGAGCAGTTCTGACTCGAGACCTTAAGGGCTCAGTAGAACCAATATTAGTACCAGCACGTGTGATTATCTTCAAACAACATTTGCATCACATAGGTGCGCATTTAACTATCAGGATTATGAGGACTATAATTCCTACAATATATAGAATACCATGTAAAATTCCAGAAAACCATCCTTCAATACCAGAAAACCAGTTGAGAGGATTGAGCCAGGAAAGCCAGCTTTCCCAGCTACCCTCAACCCAAGCAGTTTCGGTATGTTCTTTGCGAAATTTAACCTTCATTTGTTGTACCTTTTCTACATGCGAAATTATGGCATCTTCAGTCTTAGTATCATTTCCAATGTAGTTACAACAAGTAGTTCCCACTATGGTGCATATTCCTCCTTGACTGGCCCTGAGATAATCCAGCACCAGCCGGTGCTGCAAAACCTCTTTTTTGATCATCTTCAATTCTATAGCAAGGGCTATAAAGTTTCTATCATACAAGGCAGTAATGTTATCCATCAGGTCTGCCAAATCAATGATGAAACTGAAAGCCTTTTTAATACAACATCTATTTACCCAAGGAATAGAAAACAATGGTTTAATCTCTCTGTCATGTGATTCAATATTTGTGAAGTTATCATCTGACTTAGGATAAAATGTAGGCCTATCAGGAGAATCGTCATTTTTCACATTAATTTCAGAGTCTTCTTCTTCTTCTTGTCCTCCTGTGGTTTCATCTTCTCCTGAAGCTGACTGATCAGTGAGATCCCTTTTAACAAGGTGCACAAAGTCTTTTTTAAGAAAGTGTACAGGTACGGTATTTTGTGGAGCTGTGTTTCTTGAAAGTCATTATCCTCCATATACCAAGTAGCAGGTATGACTCTACCAAAGTAACAAACCCCATTAGAATTCAAAGGAACCCAAGAATATGCTTTCTTTCCACATATGAAATAATAACCTGGTGGGGCAGCACAAGCTTTATTGAAATTATATCCTTACAGGCACATCAATAACTTCACCTCACACAACATCCTTACCATCAAACCAGTACTTGATATCGGCATTATCCATGCAGTTGGAGTTCCCAATCGGTCGGGTAGTACTCTGGTAACCCTGGGAAAGTAACTCAGGTGTATAAGTTCGAGTAAAGTTAATGCAGACTGCTGGTTTTCTCAATGGAGCATTTGTGAACAGTAGAAGTGAGATAGCTCTGTCAAGCATTGTTCTACTGACTTCACCAAAGTGTGCACTGTCCTCTATTTCAGCTAAAGTGCTAGATATTCCCAACAAAGGTATAGTCTTATGAGAAATAGGTGCATGTGTGCATATCCAGCAATTAGTGATATTCAGTTTCTTGGCGGCTTGCAGGTGTATAGATACAAAAGAGTTATGGAAAGGCTCTGCTAGTTTGGCATGATATTCATGTGCGGCTTCCCTCCGTACTCTTAGATCAGTATCTGAAACTGGTTCACGTTGTGACATTTCTTTCATTACAGTAGCATTAAAAAGAAAAGTGTCTTGTATCTTACCCTTTTCTTTCTTGTATGTCCATTTATATGCCATGACTGTAATCCATACCACTGCTCCACCGCAGAGGATAACACTCCAGAGCTTCACATTCATCTTAGGCCCTAGGAGATTCATTCTGCAGTTTTCTTGCTCGCGCACGAGTCTGTGGGGGAGACCTGGAAGGTAAAGGTACAGAACAATTCTTGCCAGTAGCAGACCGGCTTATATTCTCTTTTGGGACCACAGACTTCTTACAGTGCGAACCATGCACCCAATACTTATAGTCTTTCAGCTGCACTGCAGTTGGAGACACAAGAATTACCTGAAATGGTCCTTTCCACTTAGGGGACAAATTAGTCCGGGGTGTGTGATTCTTCATATACACCCAATCTCCTGACTTTAGTCCATGAGTTCCTTCACTCGTGTCAACAGGTTGTCCTGCTTTGGCTCTGGAAAAAGTATCAGAAAACACATTTGCCAATTCGCGAACATATTCTATCATGGAATCTTGACCATTTATTAAAGTCACTGTCTCTGGCTGCACAAGAGATGAATGTAGTCTTTTAGGCGGTCGCCCAAACAATATGTCAAAAGGTGACAGTCCATGTTTCTCTTTAGGGGTAGTCCTAATGGTCGCCAAGGCTATAGGTAATGCTTCTACCCATGTGCTTTGTCCATTAGCAGTTATTTTGGCTAAATACCTCTTCAGGGTTTGATTGCTGCGTTCCACCATCCCACTAGCCTGAGGTCTGTAAGGAGTATGTAATTGCTGTTTCATACCCAAAATATTCACTACTTCTGCCATAAGTTTGTTCTCAAAATGTGTCCCTCTATCTGAGGAAATTATTGACCCTATACCAAACCTTGGGATCAATTCCCTCGACATTTTACCACAGTTCTGGCATCATTTTTGGACGTGGGCCAAGCCTCTGGCCAGTTCAAAAATTGATCAATGCAAACCAAAAGATACTTAAATCGACCACAAGGGGGCATATCCGAGAAGTCAATTTGCACAATTCAAAAGGCTCCTCAGTGTGTGGAATATGCTTCATGGGAGAGGGCACTGACTTTTATATCCTTCTTGCATACTTCTTCCCAGGCTGCTAAAACATTTAATCCCCCCACAATCAGACATTTTAAAAAGCAGATTAAACAATGCATCAATTGTAGGTGTATTAAGGGACCCTCTGGCGGCCACCATTTAGATGGGTCCTTCTTATACTCCTTTTTTGTTAGTTTACACCATTTCACATGATTTTTCAGGGCATCTGGGTCTCCACTCACCATCATTCTGATGATAGGAGCACATGGTTGTAATTTGGCCATATTTAGCCCTGTTGCTTTTGCTTTTTTCAATAACTTGTTTGCCCTATCTTTTGTTAACCCAAATGTATTCATGACAGGCAAAACATTTTTTTCAAGCAAATTTCCCATATTTATCACAATTTCTCATTAATCTCTTCAGAAATGACAATAATTTGGAACTCCGGGACTGAGAGCTCCACCGTTTATCTTTATGGCTGTGTACCAGCAGCCCAGTACATAAGTTGAGATATCTCGCTCGTTCTACTCTCAGAAGGACGTCTCCTTTCTGAGTGGCAATAGGCTAGTCCCTATCTAGACTCTCTATTCCAGAGAACACGCAGCAGGTCATTCACCTCATTTGTGGCTATCTGCTGTAGGCAATACCTATTCGCCTTAGGACCACAAACGCTCAAAAAAAATCATTCACCCATTTGTGGCTATCCGCTGAAGGCAAACCTATCTGCCTTAGGACCACAAATGTTTAAAAAAAACACACAAGGGAATGGGCATGCGCGGGACCTCCGGAGGGTCACGCTGACCGAGAGCTCCGCACCGCTCCGGCCCTCCAGACTCAGCATAAGTGCTATTTTTAGCAGATCTCAGCAGGAGGACCAGGTATCTGTCCCTCTCACCTCCGGGCACCAGCTTAAATGTCCGGAACCCAGCCAAAGAAGGACGTTAACCAGCAATTGAACTTTGGCCTAGCTCCCCCTGTGCCTTCCAAGATGGCGGCCGCAATTTCTCTATGCGGAGACACTGTAAACCTGCAGGGCCCGGTGTACCCTCCAGCTTTATCCACACCATCCACGGCACAAGTGAGTAACATTATGGGGGCTCAAAGCTACATGACATGACATGAATCTCTTCTTAGCAGACTGCAGAACGGCAACTCTTATTCTCCTCTTCTTAACTCCCCTGATAGCATTGCAGACTCTCCACAGGCGTCCCCCATCACTAATAATCATCCCCCAGAAATGGCACAACTGCTTAACTGTTTCTCTGATATGCTCGCTACAGGGCTAGCACTAAATGCTATGCAAATCACCACATCAATTAAAGCAGATCTCCAGAGTCTAGGGGCAAGAATGGATGTCATTGAACAGGCTGTAGATGATTCTGCAGCATGCACCAATCAACATGCCACCTGTATCCAGTCTTTACAGGATCAACTTGAGAATGCTCTAGCCAAAATTGAAGACCTGGAGAACAGAAGCAGACGATATAACATTCGAGTGCGAGGTATTCCTGAAGCTAATATGGATATTCCTAACACAGTCAAAGCCCTAATCAAAGAAATTATCCCCGACATCCCGGACGATAAGCTTGAATTGGACAGGACCCACAGAGTGCTTCAACCCCCCCACCAAGATGGACTCCCCAGGGACATAGTGGTCAAGACACACTTTTACGGGGTAAAGAAGAGATTATGAAAAGATCCCGCTACAAAGATGACATCACCCTTTTTGGTAATAAAATCCAGATTTTCGCTGATATTTCACCGACCACGATTCAAAAAAGAAGATCACTCAGACCACTCCTAGAAGTTCTCTCACAGAAAATGATCAAATATAGATGGGCCTTTCCTTTCCGTCTGCAATTTAGCTACAAAGATAAATCCTACGGTTTCTCAAATTTCCAAATGGGCGAACAATTACTTCCCCGCCTTGGGCTCATATCTCAAGATATGCCCCCACACAATGCAGAAAATCGACCAGCTTCATCCCAAAGGCCTCCTCCAAACAGCCCCCTTACCCTACTGTGGGTGAAACAACAAACGAAGAAACAACAGGAATCCATGCCCCCCAGATGAACTCTGTTAACATTTGATCACTTGGCTCAAGTCACCTTGTTGTGAATGTGTAGAGGTTTCTCCTACACACGCCTGGTCTTTACCAAGACCCACTACGATTTACTTCCCCTTTTGCCTAAGAACCCCCCTTTTTTTTCCTTTATTTGTTTTTTGCCAAACTCTTCTGACGCACTGGAAGCATACTATCCCTTCATCATATGAGGACTGCCAAAGTTTTATTATTTTTTTCTCTTCTAGGTCTCAGGCAGAGGCCTTAACTTGGGACACTTCTTACCCCCCCTAAGCTTCACCCCACCCCCACCTCCCATATCCCTTTTCCCCTTCTCCCCATCCTCCACCATCCCCCCTCCCTTCCCTGCCCCCCCTTAATGTATTATTAATGCATAGCAGATTTATCCAGCATGATATGAAGCCGGGCTTTCTCTTGTTTATATTGTATATGTTTGGTTCTTGTTTTTTTTTTCCAGTATACAAAGGTTATTTCACCGTTTTTTTCTTTTTAGAGGTAGTAGTTGGAAAACATTCAAGGTCGCTCTTGCTAAGGTAAAATTAGTATTTGTTATAGGGAGATCTCTCCCATAGTTTTTTTTTTTTTTTTACTAACAAATGCTCTGCGGCCGGTACGGTTCCACATGCCACTCCACCTATTGTAACCGAGAGGAATTTTGATCCCTTGGTCACAATAGATGTACAGCTCTAATTTGGGCTGTCTTTATTTTACTGAACCCTTCATTTTAGGGGTTCAGTGCAGGTTTTCGACCCTGCAATTAAAGGATCCAGGGTTTATTTTACACTGGACTCCTTCTCTCTCAGTTTTTTCTATTCTTTTCTCTCTTCCTTTTCTGCCCTGTTCTTCCCCCCACCCGTTCTTTCTCCCACCCAGGTGCCTTCGAGGAGAGCTGACCAGGCTAGACACACAGAATTTCGAAGTCGAAATCATGCTCCCAAGACGGATGGTCCCCCTACCCTAGATTGGGTAAGAATTTGTATCTTATTGACAAATGTTCCACACAATGTCCATGGCTGACGAACCTTCCCCACAGTCATCTCTTAAAATAGCGACCCACAACGCACAGGGACTAAACTCCCCAGTGAAAAGGCGCAAAGCCTTCCATAGCTACCATTCCAGAGGGTTAGACGTCATACTCATCCAAGAAACCCACTTTCCGAAATCCTTTAACCCATCTTTCTTACACCGTAATTATCCCACCTTTTACTTGGCCAATGCGGATGACAAAAAAAGAGGAGTAGCTGTTCTCATATCCAAACGCACACACATTTTCTTTGACCAAAACTGTTAAGGACGAGGAGGGAAGATACATACTTGTGAAAGGCCTAGTAAACGGTGCAATCTCTCATACTATGCCCCTAATAAGGGACAGGCTTCTTTCTTCTCATCTTTGCTTACCTCTCTCTCCCCCCATCTGGAGGGCAAGGTGATTTTGGGAGGAGATTCAAATATTGCCTTCGATTATATGCTTGACAAATCGACAAAAAAACACTCAAAGCTCAAAAGACCCCCCAATCAGAGCCTTTGGATTGCTCAACTTCTAAACTCTTTGGGATTGATTGATGTATGGAGAGAGTTGAACCCTAGTGCCAAAGATTAAACTTCTCTGCCCCCCACAGAACTTACGCACGTATAGATCACATTTTTCTGCACACCACTGACATACACTTAGCATCCCGAGCAGTAATTAGCGATGTCCCTTGGTCTGACCATTCCTTGGTCTCCACCAAACTTTGTGGGTTCCTACACACACCAAGCCCACCACAGTGGCGCCTCAATGAAGCTCTCCTCTCCAACCCTGTACACTGTACTATGATAGAAAAAGACATTTTAGAATACTTTTGCCTTATGGATACACCAGAGATTTCTCCAGGCTCTTTATGGGGAGCACATAAAGCAGTAATAAGGGGTAACCTTATACAATTGGCGTCACAACTAAAACGAGAAAAATAAATTGACATCAAAAGGTTGCAAAAGGAGTTCCAATTTATCTGTAAACGGCACAAGCAACACCCCACTTCCGCGTCTCAAGCTAAAATGGATGCTTCTAGGATCGCATTAAACACTGCCCTCACATCTACTGCAGAAAAACACCTAAAATGGGTTAGTGGAAGATTTTACCTTAATTCTGACAAGTTTGGCCCCCAGCTTGCCTCAAAACTTTCACCCAGACATAGATATCAAGCCCTACGCTAAATTAAATCCCTGTCGGGTTCCCTAACACAAAACCCCAAAGTAATACTAGAAACGTTCCACTCGTTTTATTCTAACCTATATTCATACCCTAGTCAGGATAATGTCCAGAAACTCAATGAATTTTTCAATAGTATCCCCCTCCCCAAAATCTCTGAATCTCATCGCTCTTTAATGGAAGCCCCTATTTCTATAGAGGAGGTTATGGAAGTTATAAAAGAAACTAAAACAGGCTCAGCCCCAGGCCCAGACGGGGTCTCGTCATTTTATTAGAAAAAATTTGGAGCGACACTAGCTCCTTATCTGGTCCGGCTCTTCAATTCCCTTAACAGAGAATCACCTTTAGATCCAGCGACGAATCTAGCCTACATCTCAGTCATACCCAAACCGGGCAAAGATCAGAGCCCGGTTAGCAATTACAGACCTATATCCCTCATGAACAACGACCTGAAAATAATGTCCAAAATCCTCTCCAACAGACTAGGCTCCTTTATAGGAGCATACGTTCATAGGGATCAAGTGGGCTTTATACTGGGGAGACAGGGTCCGGACCAGATAAGGAGAGCAATAGATGTCATATCCCTACTGCAGTCAAAATGGGATGGTAATCCACCTCAAGAAGGCTACCTCTTATCTATAGATCTCCAAAAAGCTTTTGACTCCATTACATGACCTTACCTATTCGGAACTTTAGAGAGATGGGGCTTCGGTTCCCATTTCATTAACCTCCTCGCAGCTCTCTATTCCCAAACCAAAGCCCAGATTAGAATCCAAGGTAATTTATCTGACTCCTTCCCCATAACCAAAGGGACTAGACAGGGATGCCCTTTATCACCTTTGCTCTTTGCCATTGGCATAGAGAATTTGGCTATTGCAATAAGAAATCACCCAGACATCCAAGGCGTTAATTGTGGCCAGTCAGGACACAAAAGTGCCTTGTTCGCGGACAATGTTCTTCTCTTCATCACCTCCCCCCTCATTTCCACCCCCAATGTCTTCTCACATAAATTTGGACAGATCTCGGGCCTACAAGTGAATATGGCCAAATCTATAGCACTTAACATATCTACCCCATCAAGCATTGTGGAAAGCCTAAAGGAGCACTTCCCCTTTGTATGGAGCTCAACCTCCATCACATATTTTGGCATTCAGTTAACCCCCCTAATAGAGCAATTATATAGCTTTAACTACCCCCCCATGTTTAAAAAACTTAAATCTGATCTTGATAAATGGTCACTACACAAATTGTCTTAGTTAGGAAGGTTGAACGCGGTTAAAATGACATTATTACCACAGATCCTATATCTGTTCCGATCCCTTCCCATTCGTGTCCCCAAATTACATATCTCCAAGTTACAATCCTCGATCATCCAATTTATTTGGAATAAATCAAACCACAGGATCCCTAAAAAAACACTTTTTAGACAAAGGAAAAAGGGGGGTCTCGGACTGCCCAATCTCTAGTGGTACTACCAACCAGCATATCTTAGCCAAATTTCAGTTGTTTACTACAGAGGCCCAAAACCTGAATGGATAGGGATGAAAAGACAAGCTATACCCAAATTCACTATAGATTACCTTCTATGGTGTCCCCATAAAACTAGACCACTGATCCTCTCCCCCTCCCTTTCACACTCTTTCGCATTGTGTGATACACTACATAAATTACACACTCTAACATCTAAATGGCACCCCTTGGCACACATCTTTAATAATCCCTTCTTCCCTCCAGGCACGAACATAAGAGCGTTCCAGTGGTGGCTTGATAAGGGACTTTATAGAATAGGTCATTTCTGTAACTCTAGTGGACCCCTCACTTTGTCACAATGCACATCCAAACTTGAAATGCCCCAATCAGAAAAATTTCGCTTTCACCAATTGAGACATTTCCTAATCTTCATCCTATCCCAGGAATCGCTTCCCCTTACTACTACTCCCTACGAACAATGGTGTTCCTCAGCTACGGACATGAAAGGGGGAATTTCTCTCATTTACTCAGCTTTAGCCGAACCACAAGAGAAAGCTACCTATATGACAACCTGGAAACAGGATGTCTGATTTGAATGGGATCTAGACACATGGCATTCCCATGTCGCGTCCGCCTTTAAGGGGATCCTAAATGTCTCCCTTACTGAAGCGGATCTCAAAATCATGACGCGGTGGTACCTAGTCCCCACTAGATTAGCTACATTTTACCCACAATCCTCCCCTACATGCTTTAGGTGATGTGGACACCTGGCCACCCTCTTACATATTTTTTTGGGAGTGCCCACGTATCAGAGGCTACTGGAATAAAATATTCAATCTAATTCGCAAAGTCACTGGCAAGGCGATTCCACAAACCCTAACTGTAGCCCTCTTAAATCAAAAAGTCCCCAAAATTCCTAAATATGATCAAATTCTAATTCACTATATTCTTATAGGAGCCAAAATTATGATAGCCCGGGCATGGAAACTTCCTAAGGTATCATTCCACTCAGCCAAACAGAAAGTTTCCTGGATTATGTACCAGGAAAAAATCTCTAACTTGATAAAACTGAAAAATTCAAACGCATATGGGAACCATGGGCCCGCCATATTGGAGTGACCCTCTAATCCCTAACTCATTCTTAAACCGGTTAAGTAAGTTCCCCTGCTCGGCTGATTGACACACTATCACAGCTCTCCTCAAGAGCCCTGGCATTTCCCACCCCACCCACCCTTCTCCTTACTCTCTCTTTCTCTCTTTCTAACTATATTTCTCTCGTTCTTCTTATTCTTTATTAGATAAAAAATTTTATTTTTTTTTCCCACCGAACCAGAATGGTAGGTTGTGAAGCAGAGGTTGTAGGATTATACCTTCGCCTATTACGAATCTTTTGGTTATTACTTATTATATGTTATTTTTTATCCACCCTTGTCTAGGATTAAAACCTAGCAGATTAGATATTGGTTCTGAAACTTCGACTCTTAAGCAGTATTGTCATTTTCAGGAACCCAATTGTATGGCATAGTTCCAGTCTTCATGCACTGTCTAGGAATTATCTCTTATCAGAGAACTGGGGCCATTGGAGCCCGGACACAGCATGATCCCGATTCGGGGTGTCTGGTCTCCGGGTCAGTCGGTATTTTATTTTGATTACCTAACAGGGCTATCTCTATGTCATTGTTCATCATTTCTACGTAGAAGTTTTACATATGAATATTTACTGTTCAGTGAATCTCATGTTAAATCCGAATGTAATTTTTTCTACACGATCAAAATCTGATATCTGCTGTTCTCCCTTGTGTGGGTAAAGAAATGTTGATGTTTAATAACTTGCCTCAATAAACATTTTAAAACTCAAAAAAAAAAAAAAACATACAAAAAAAAAAAAAATCAACACCACCACCAACTTCTACTCACTCTTTAGAAATTGTGGTACCTGCACTTATACATCCCTTCACAAAATATATATATACACATTGTCATTTCTGGAGACAAGGAGAAAAGGCAAGAGCTTAAAATGATCATTCTTTAGCATGCTTTAAATTATAATAGGTACCTTTAATATTCTCAGTAATCATGCAGAGACAAAATGCAGGCAAAATCAAATAGGAAACGTGTTTACCTTCTGTGGCTGCACTCCCCCAACCGGCCCCTCAACACAGCACAGAAAAGACAGTATTTATCATGAGAAAATAAAAGTTTTCTCACCTGAGGCCTCTTTGCTGCTATCCGTCCTGGGGAGGGTGCTGAGCCGGTGGTGGAGATGCAGACAAGAAATCACGTCGGGGTCAGCAAACTGTTAAGTTGAACCTTGAAATAAAGGACATCAACGCCAATAGAGCTGCATTCGTCTCATGTCTGTTTACTTCAGAATATGCACTGTACATACAGCGGACCACATCTTCAAAGGGGATGTGATCCAGATTATAAAGCAGTTCAGACCTTTTTAGAAACTCGTAGCATTACATTCTATGCCGGGCAAAAGCCCAAAGTTACACGTCACAAGTACGCATTTCACCAAGTATGTCAACACAGCTTTTGGCCAGTTTTTGGGTTATCGTGACCTGGCTATTTTTAATTAACAAATTATTTTGACAGAAAATGAAAAATAATTATTTAGGAAAGGTTAATTTGACTTTTACACAGGGACTTTCTATGTCAACATCTTCCCATATCACATCCTTTCCGAGAATTGTGTAAGGTCATTGGCAGAACATTTAATTGTCAGCTGGTCAGCCACTTGTGTTGCAATACCAAAAGAATTCAGAAACATCTTAGAGAAAAACAAGAATAATAAGAAATATCAAAAATACAAATTTATGTTGAAGAGGAACTCTGGATACATAGAAAGATATGGCTCATATATTTCATATCTTCACACTTTCACCCACGATGGGGAAGCCCAACAGGGGCACCTCAACACCCCGCTTGCAGAAAGATCCCGCTCAGCGGGAACATACCGGAGCTATTCAGGACTCGCCAATCGGCACAACATGAGGCGATGCAGGCCTCATAGGCCTCACAGGCCTCATCCCTAGAAGTGCCATGGACTCACTGATAGACGGCGACAGCTCCAATGATACACACCGAGCCTTCTAGACCTACAAAGAGACCTGCAAAAGGTTGCCCTGGATATTACGCATACCATGATGATGGCAATATCCGACCTGAAGGCAGACATCCACACGATGAATCACCGCATATCTGATGTGGATGAAAACTCCCAGGCACAGACAATGGCGATCAGGCAAGTACAAAAAACCTATGACCTCCACCTAACACATATGTTTGAGCTCCACAGGCAAGTAGAGGACTTAGACAATAAGGGTCGCAGACATAACATCAGGGTGAGGGGGTGCCGGAGGGAATCGATCAGGCAGCACTACCACAAACAGTGTGCTCCATATTTAATGATTTGCTTGATCGCCCAGCCGATTCCCCAATAGATATGGAATGTTTACAACGCGCACTAAAGAATGAACCAACCAGAGACATTGTCTGCTGCGTTGTAAACTTTCCCCACAAGGAGGAAATTCTCAGGAAGGCAAGGGACAGAGGCCGCATATTGTTTAACGGCGCAGAGATAAAATTGTTTCAAGACCTGTCCCAGATCACACTACAGAACAGACACACCTTACACCCCCTGCTGGAATCTCTTTGTTCACGCAACATCCGGTACATGTGGAAGTTTCCATTCTGTCTTTCTGCATCTACCAGAGGTCGAACAGCACTCCTCCGAACCCTCCTCCGATTTACCCACTTTCTGTGAGCAACTGGATAAATCCCCGGTGGATCTTCCCGAATGGTACTCCTTTTATTTCCCATGGAGCCATGGAAACCAGTATCTCACAATTCCTCACCTAAAGCCCAGCGACAACGCTCCAGACACCGCAGACTGGATCCTACATCACCGGTAGACCAACTCTCACGCTGAGACATGCCTGCACATAGCCAGAGACCAGCAGACACTCCACGTCGAGGTCACCC
This sequence comes from Lithobates clamitans, assembly GCA_037952925.1. Lineage (NCBI taxonomy): Eukaryota > Metazoa > Chordata > Amphibia > Anura > Ranidae > Lithobates > Lithobates clamitans. Next base: position 8,065,275 of record JBBGZY010000056.1, on the reverse strand, counting down.
TGGGGTTTAACATGCCTATGAGCTGAATCATGCTAAGCATATATAGGCCAAGCTAACTTTTGTTATCGTATGACTTAACTTGACCTTCCTCCCCTGCTTTTTTTTCAATTTATTCCGAATGTTTCCCAAGGTTTCTTCACTTCCCAAACCATTCCACTAGATGCTCTATGGACAACAGAATGGATCTCCAGACATCTTTTATACAGGTACCGCTCTCCTCCACCTGAACTAGCAACCTCTTCATGTGAGACGTCATCTTGACATATCATTGCCCTATGGGTTTAGTTCCATCAAAGTCTCTCCATCTTATCCGACCATTGTTTAACAGCTTAATTGGCAGTTCTCAGATGACTGTAACTTTGATGCCATACCTGACCTTAACACACCCCCTTCCATTCCCTCACTTTCAATTTGGGTTCCCCCTTTTCTCTTTTTTTTAATGTATGGTTTATATGCCTATGCTAACTAATATTGTTTACGTATCTTAACTAGACAATTTGGGAGGGAGGGGTTGGAGCTCTAGCCGACCAGAGGTAGCCATCGTACCCATAAAACTTAACAACCCTCCTGGCTTGAGCTGGGACCTCTCCCATATAATTTGCCTACTCATATTTAAAAGTATTGTTAATATTTTTTTTTTCCAAATGGTATTGTGTTTTATTTGAAGAGCAAAAGGCATACAGGTTACATATAGTAGTAATACAAATTGTATTAAATCCAGTTACAACAAAGGAGTCCAAATAAATGGAGTATTCAACAGGGCATATGTAAATACAATGTCACATTGCTTAGATTCAAGTAAACATAAACCAGAGGAGTGCTAAAGACCCAGGCCTCGAATCAACATTTAGAAATACCCATGTCCCCAGAGCCATCAATCAGACAACGAACTACACATGGCTGCATTCCCTAACCAGGTATCCCAAATTTTGCCATATTTGGCTGGACAACCCCTGTGGACGTAAATCTCTTTTTTCTACGGCAAAACATTATTAATAGCAGAGATCCATTCTTGGAGTGTTGGTGCTGCAACCTGCAACCATTTCCTGGCTAAAAGCAACCTGGCAATAAACAGTGACTCCTGGAGAAATATTTTATGAAATTTATCCCGAGTCAGGATCTAGGAACACCCCCAGTAGGCATTGTTTGGGACATAGTGTTAAAGGGGATCCCATCTCATCGTGGATAAATTTCACTATTTGTGACCAGTAGTCTTGTATTGCTGGACATAACCAAAGGAGGTGGAAGAAGGTACCAGAAGGACTATTACATCTGGGGCACTGTGGGTTTTGATCACGTTTGTATTCGGCTAGGCGGAGAAGGGTCAGATATGATCTATGTGTAATATAGAGTTGTGTAAGATGGTCCGATAACTTAGTGGAGACCTTTTTTGCAGGTGTCTAATGCATCTTCCCACTCATCATCCTCCAGCCCCCCCACATCCCAAGACCAAAGATCTTTCAATTTGTATGCAAGGGTCATTGCTGTGGGATTGAGCAAAGAATTATAGAACCCCAAAATAAGTTTGCGAGAGTCTGGCCCTAACACAATATGCAGAAGATCTAGCTGGTCTATGTTGGGGGAGGTTTCACCGAATTGAGCTCTAAGGGCATGGCGGAGCTGGAGGTAGCGGAAGTGCATGGTATTAGGAAAACAGAATTCCACTTTAAGTTGTTGAAACAATTTTAGAACAGTATCACAATAGACATCCGACAAAAACCTTACCCCCTGGTTAAGCCACAGACCATGGTTTGGCACAGTTAATAATTCTCCCAGATCAGGATTGTCAAATAGGGGCGTGTGGTAATGTATGGGTGGCAACTTCAATCTATGCCTCGCCACCTCTCATATTCTACAGTGATGATATAATATTCCTTTACGATTACCCAGCCCACATGTACCTTCAATACCTCTAAACAGAATCTGGAAAGGGTGGGTAAGCCTGCGACTGTGAGGGGAGCATATCAAAGTCAAGTAACGGTCTCTGTCATGTTTGTCTAGATGAAAAAAGTGGCATAATTGTGCTGGCAGGTAGTAGAGATTAAAAGTCAGGTAGTGCCACGCCACCCAACTCAGTAGGATTTTTCAGTATTTGCCAGGACAGCTTATGTCGACTCGACCCCCAAACAAAAGAGTTGATGAGGGCTTCAATAGATTTGAAGATCCTTAGAGGTAAGTAGACTGGGGCATGCCACAAAACTTACAAAAATTTAGGGAGGAGAACCATCTTAATTAGGATCACCCGACCCATCACCCCAAGGGGTAATTTGGCCCATGTTCAGTCTCTGTGCATGACATTGTTAAAATCTCCTAACCAGATCACAGGAACAGTAGGAAATTGGGACATAAATGCCAAACCTTCAGTTAAGACATTGAATTGGAAGGGGGGAGGTATATAAATTGCCAATATCAAGATCTCTAGGCCGTTTAACTTATCATGTAAAAATAAAATTCTACCCTGGGGATCAGACCTGGGCATTATTAGTACAAATTGCACTGTTTTGGCCAAGTATTGTTAATATTAGGAGTTAGCTTACTACACATCAACTTCACCTTTAGATGAAGCGGACCGACTCACGCTCTTGTCATAAGAGGAATGTGACACTTGCATAGGAGACTAGCTACAAGGCCACCGTCTATTTCTTTCTCACACAAATGTAATCAGTTAACTCTCCTGCACCCCAAACTGAACACCATCCACCCATCCACCTAACTCTTGCCTTGATATAACATTGGAATGATACCATCGCTGCCTCAGCTATTGCTTATACCCTGACTTTAGAGTGTTGGGTAAGACATACACAACCTTACCATATTTTATATTCAAACAACCTTACTCCCTGCAGAGCCTTTTCATGCTACATCCTTGGGTAGAATAAATGAAAGGAATGATGCGATTAGGATAATGAAATGAGGAGATTCCATATAGTACCTTGTAGCTCATTTTTATATATATACGCATGTCCACTATTGTAAGGACTAAACCCTCATGGAGAGAACATACCATACTAAACATACAGCAGAGAACCCTGCTAATGTGGTTTGTCTGAAAAAAACCTATCAACCTCCATTTGGGTTGTGCAAAGCTTTGGGACCACTGTTGTTTTGTGATCCCTTAAATGACTGTTATACATTAAGTATTTCTATGTTTCAGAATAATCCTGCTCGAACCCCACTTACTGGGTAACACTGTTAAAACCCATTAACTGCGGCTTGCATACTATACTCCCTTCACTGTAATGAAAACATTGATGAGGAGGAATCCCTGGGGAATCTTGGCATATCAGCTCACACCCCTTGTTGTATCTGGTTTAATACTTTGTCCTCCTTCGTCCTACTTTGATGCCATGCCTGACCTTCACACACCCCCTTCCATTCCCTCACTTTCAATTTGGGTCCCTCCCCCCTTTTCTCTTTTTTTTTTTAATGTATGGTTTATATGCCTATGCTAACTAATGTTGTTTACGTATCTTAACTAGACAATTTGGGAGGGAGGGGTTGGAGCTCTAGCCGACCAGAGGTAGCCATCGTACCCATACAACCTCTGACCTGCATCTAGAAACCTGGCAGGTCATGCATTAAAGATACATCGTACCAAATAATCACTTTTGTGTGATAAACTTAACAACCCTCCTGGCTTGAGCCGAGCCCTCTCCCATATAATTTGCCTACTCATATTTAAAAGTATTGTAATATTTTTTTTTTCCAAATGGTATGGTGTTTTATTTGAAGAGCAAAAGGCATACAGGTTACATATAGTAGTAATACAAATTGTATTAAATCCAGTTACAACAAAGGAGTCCAAACAAATGGAGTATTCAACAGGGCATATGTAAATACAATGTCACATTGCGTAGATTCACGTAAACATAAACCAGAAGAGTGCTAAAGACCCAGGCCTCGAATCAACATTTCAAAATACCCATGTCCCCAGAGCCATCAATCAGACAATGAACTACACGTGGCTGCATTCCCTAACCAGGTGTCCCAAATTTTGCCATATTTGGCTGGACAACCCCTGTGGACGTAAATCTCCTTTTTGTACGGCAAAACATTATTAATAGCAGAGATCCATTCTTGGAGTGTTGGTGCTGCAACCTGCAATCATTTCCTGGCTAAAAGCAACCTGGCAATAAACAGTGACTCCTGGAGAAATATTTTATGAAATTTATCCCGAGTCAGGATCTAGGAACACCCCCAGTAGGCATTGTTTGGGACATAGTGTTAAACGGGATCCCATCTCATCGTGGATAAATTTCACTATTTGTGACCAGTAGTCTTGTATTGCTGGACATAACCAAAGGAGGTGGAAGAAGGTACCAGAAGGACTATTACATCTGGGGCACTGTGGGTTTTGATCACGTTTGTATTCGGCTAGGCGGAGAGGGGTCAGATATGATCTATGTGTAATATAGAGTTGTGTAAGGTGGTCCGATAACTTAGTGGAGACCTTTTTTGCAGGTGTCTAATGCATCTTCCCACTCATCATCCTCCAGCCCCCCCACATCCCAAGACCAAAGATCTTTCAATTTGTATGCAAGGGTCATTGCTGTGGGATGGAGCAAAGAATTATAGAACCCCAAAATAAGTTTGCGAGAGTCTGGCCCTAACACAATATGCAGAAGATCTAGCTGCTCTATGTTGGGGGAGGTTTCACCGAATTGAGCTCTAAGGGCATGGCGGAGCTGGAGGTAGCGGAAGTGCATGGTATTAGGAAAACAGAATTCCACTTTAAGTTGTTGAAACAATTTTAGAACAGTATCACAATAGACATCCGACAAAAACCTTACCCCCTGGTTAAGCCACAGATCATGGTTTGGCACAGTTAATAATTCTCCCAGATCAGGATTGTCCCATAGGGGCGTGTGGTAATGTATGGGTGGCAACTTCAATCTATACCTCGCCACCTCTCATATTCTACAGTGATGATATAATATTCCTTTACGATTACCCAGCCCACATGTACCTTCAATACCTCTAAACAGAATCTGGAAAGGGTGGGTAAGCCTGTGACTGTGAGGGGAGCATATCAAAGTCAAGTAACGGTCTCTGTCATGTTTGTCTAGATGAAAAAAGTGGCATAATTTTGCTGGCAGGTAGTAGAGATTAAAAGTCAGGTAGTGCCACGCCACCCAACTCAGTAGGATTTTTCAGTATTTGCCAGGACAGCTTATGTCGACTCGACCCCCAAACAAAAGAGTTGATGAGGGCTTCAATAGATTTGAAGATCCTTAGAGGTAAGTAGACCGGGGCATGCCACAAAACTTACAAAAATTTAGGGAGGAGAACCATCTTAATTAGGATCACCCGACCCATCACCCCAAGGGGTAATTTGGCCCATGTTCAGTCTCTGTGCATGACATTGTTAAAATCTCCTAACCAGATCACAGGAACAGTAGGAAATTGGGACATAAATGCCAAACCTTCAGTTAAGACATTGAATTGGAAGGGGGGAGGTATATAAATTGCCAATATCAAGATCTCTAGGCCGTTTAACTTATCATGTAAAAATAAAATTCTACCCCGGGGATCAGACCTGGGCATTATTAGTACAAATTGCACTGTTTTGGCCAAGTATTGTTAATATTAGGAGTTAGCTTACTACACATCAACTTCACCTTTAGATGAAGCGGACCGACTCACGCTCTTGTCATAAGAGGAATGTGACACTTGCATAGGAGACTAGCTACAAGGCCACCGTCTATTTCTTTCTCACACAAATGTAATCAGTTAACTCTCCTGCACCCCAAACTGAACACCATACACCCATCCACCTAACTCTTGCCTTGATATAACATTGGAATGATACCATCGCTGCCTCAGCTATTGCTTATACCCTGACTTTAGAGTGTTGGGTAAGACATACACAACCTTACCATATTTTATATTCAAACAACCTTACTCCCTACAGAGCCTTTTCATGCTACATCCTTGGGTAGAATAAATGAAAGGAATGATGCGATTAGGATAATGAAATGAGGAGATTCCATATAGTACCTTGTAGCTCATATTTATATATACGCATGTCCACTATTGTAAGGACTAAACCCTCATGGAGAGAACATACCATACTAAGCATACAGCAGAGAACCCTGCTAATGTGGTTTGTCTGAAAAAAACCTATCAACCTCCATTTGGGTTGTGCAAAGCTTTGGGACCACTGTTGTTTTGTGATCCCTTAAATGACTGTTATACATTAAGTATTTCTATGTTTCAGAATAATCCTGCTCGAACCCCACTTACTGGGTAACACTGTTAAAACCCATTAACTGCGGCTTGCATACTATACTCCCTTCACTGTAATGAAAACATTGATGAGGAGGAATCCCTGGGGAATCTTGGCATATCAGCTCACACCCCTTGTTGTATCTGGTTTAATACTTCGTCCTCCTTCGTCCTACTTTGATGCCATACCTGACCTTCACACACCCCCTTCCATTCCCTCACTTTCAATTTGGGTCCCCCCCCTTTTCTCTTTTTTTTTTAATGTATGGTTTATATGCCTATGCTAACTAATGTTGTTTACGTATCTTAACTAGACAATTTGGGAGGGAGGGGTTGGAGCTCTAGCCGACCAGAGGTAGCCATCGTACCCATACAACCTCTGACCTGCATCTAGAAACCTGGCAGGTCATGCATTAAAGATACATCGTACCAAATAATCACTTTTGTGTGATAAACTTAACAACCCTCCTGGCTTGAGCCGAGCCCTCTCCCATATAATTTGCCTACTCATATTTAAAAGTATTGTAATATTTTTTTTTTCCAAATGGTATGGTGTTTTATTTGAAGAGCAAAAGGCATACAGGTTACATATAGTAGTAATACAAATTGTATTAAATCCAGTTACAACAAAGGAGTCCAAACAAATGGAGTATTCAACAGGGCATATGTAAATACAATGTCACATTGCGTAGATTCACGTAAACATAAACCAGAAGAGTGCTAAAGACCCAGGCCTCGAATCAACATTTCAAAATACCCATGTCCCCAGAGCCATCAATCAGACAATGAACTACACGTGGCTGCATTCCCTAACCAGGTGTCCCAAATTTTGCCATATTTGGCTGGACAACCCCTGTGGACGTAAATCTCCTTTTTGTACGGCAAAACATTATTAATAGCAGAGATCCATTCTTGGAGTGTTGGTGCTGCAACCTGCAATCATTTCCTGGCTACAAGTAACCTGGCAATAAACAGTGACTCCTGGAGAAATATTTTATGAAATTTATCCCGAGTCAGGATCTGGGAACACCCCCAGTAGGCATTGTTTGGGACATAGTGTTAAAGGGGATCCCATCTCATCGTGGATAAATTTCACTATTTGTGACCAGTAGTCTTGTATTGCTGGACATAACCAAAGGAGATGGAAGAAGGTACCAGAAGGACTATTACATCTGGGGCACTGTGGGTTTTGATCACGTTTGTATTCGGCTAGGCGGAGAGGGGTCAGATATGATCTATGTGTAATATAGAGTTGTGTAAGATGGTCCGATAACTTAGTGGAGACCTTTTTTGCAGGTGTCTAACGCATCTTCCCACTCATCATCCTCCAGCCCCCCACATCCCCACACCAAAGATCTTTCAATTTGTATGCAAGGGTCATCGCTGTGGGACGGAGCAAAGAATTATAGAACCCCAAAATAAGTTTGCGAGAGTCTGGCCCCAACACAATATGCAGAACATCTAGCTGCTCTATGTTGGGGGAGGTTTCACCGAATTGAGCCCTAAGGGCGTGGCGGAGCTGGAGGTAGCGGAAGTGCATGGTATTAGGAAAACAGAATTCCACTTTAAGTTGTTGAAACAATTTTAGAACAGTATCACAATAGACATCCGACAAAAACCTTACCCCCTGGTTAAGCCACAGACCATGGTTTGGCACAGTTAATAATTCTCCCAGATCAGGATTGTCCCATAGGGGCGTGTGGTAATGTGTGGGTGGCAACTTCAATCTATGCCTCGCCACCTCTCATATTCTACAGTGATGATATAATATTCCTTTACGATTACCCAGCCCACATGTACCTTCAATACCCCTAAACAGAATCTGGAAAGGGTGGGTAAGCCCGCGACTGTGAGGGGAGCATATCAAAGTCAAGTAACGGTCTCTGTCATGTTTGTCTAAATGAAAAAAGTGGGATAATTGTGCTGGCAGGTAGTAGAGATTAAAAGTCAGGTAGTGCCACGCCACCCAACTCAGTAGGATTTTTCAGCATTTGCCAGGACAGCTTATGTCGACTCGACCCCCAAACAAAAGAGTTGAGCAGGGCTTCAATAGATTTGAAGATCCTTAGAGGTAAGTAGACCGGGGCATGCCACAAAACATACAAAAATTTAGGGAGGAGAACCATCTTAATTAGGATCACCCGACCCATCACCCCAAGGGGTAATTTGGCCAATGTTCAGTCTCTGTGCATGACATTGTTAAAATCTCCTAACCAGATCACAGGAACAGTAGGAAATTGGGACATAAATGCCAAACCTTCAGTTAAGACATTGAATTGGAAGGGGGGAGGTATATAAATTGCCAATATCAAGATCTCTAGGCCGTTTAATTTATCATGTAAAAATAAAATTCTACCCTGGGGATCAGACCTGGGCATTATTAGTACAAATTGCACTGTTTTGGCCAAGTATTGTTAATATTAGGAGTTAGCTTACTACACATCAACTTCACCTTTAGATGAAGCGGACTGACTCACGCTCTTGTCATAAGAGGAATGCGACACTTGCATAGGAGACTAGCTACAAGGTCACCGTCTATTTCTTTCTCACACAAATGTAATCAGTTAACTCTCCTGCACCCCAAACTGAACACCATACACCCATCCACTTAACTCTTGCCTTGATATAACATTGGAATGATACCATCGCTGCCTCAGCTATTGCTTATACCCTGACTTTAGAGTGTTGGGTAAGACATACACAACCTTACCATATTTTATATTCAAACAACCTTACTTCCTACAGAGCCTTTTCATGCTTCATCCTTGGGTAGAATAAATGAAAGGAATGATGCGATTAGGATAATGAAATGAGGAGATTCCATATAGTACCTTGTAGCTCATATTTATATATACGCATGTCCACTATTGTAAGGACTAAACCCTCATGGAGAGAACATACCATACTAAGCATACAGCAGAGAACCCTGCTAATGTGGTTTGTCTGAAAAAAACCTATCAACCTCCATTTGGGTTGTGCAAAGCTTTGGGACCACTGTTGTTTTGTGATCCCTTAAATGACTGTTATACATTAAGTATTTCTATGTTTCAGAATAATCCTGCTCGAACCCCACTTACTGGGTAACACTGTTAAAACCCATTAACTGCGGCTTGCATACTATACTCCCCTCACTGTAATGAAAACATTGATGAGGAGGAATCCCTGGGGAATCTTGGCATATCAGCTCACACCCCTTGTTGTATCTGGTTTAATACTTCGTCCTCCTTCGTCCTACTTTGATGCCATACCTGACCTTCACACACCCCCTTCCATTCCCTCACTTTCAATTTGGGTTCCCCCCCCTTTTCTCTTTTTTTTTTTAATGTATGGTTTATATGCCTATGCCAACTAATGTTGTTTACCTATCTTAACTAGACAATTTGGGAGGGAGGGGTTGGAGCTCTAGCCGACCAGAGGTAGCCATCGTACCCATACAACCTCTGACCTGCATCTAGAAACCTGGCAGGTCATGCATTAAAGATACATCGTACCAAATAATCACTTTGGTGTGATAAACTTAACAACCCTCCTGGCTTGAGCCGAGCCCTCTCCCATATAATTTGCCTACTCATATTTAAAAGTATTGTTAATATTTTTTTTTCCAAATGGTATGGTGTTTTATTTGAAGAGCAAAAGGCATACAGGTTACATATAGTAGTAATACAAATTGTATTAAATCCAGTTACAACAAAGGAGTCCAAATAAATGGAGTATTCAACAGGGCATATGTAAATACAATGTCACATTGCGTAGATTCAAGTAAACATAAACCAGAGGAGTGCTAAAGACCCAGGCCTCGAATCAACATTTCGAAATACCCATGTCCCCAGAGCCATCAATCAGACAATGAACTACACGTGGCTGCATTCCCTAACCAGGTGTCCCAAATTTTGCCATATTTGGCTGGACAACCCCTGTGGACGTAAATCTCCTTTTTGTACGGCAAAACATTATTAATAGCAGAGATCCATTCTTGGAGTGTTGGTGCTGCAACCTGCAATCATTTCCTGGCTACAAGTAACCTGGCAATAAACAGTGACTCCTGGAGAAATATTTTATGAAATTTATCCCGAGTCAGGATCTGGGAACACCCCCAGTAGGCATTGTTTGGGACATAGTGTTAAAGGGGATCCCATCTCATCGTGGATAAATTTCACTATTTGTGACCAGTAGTCTTGTATTGCTGGACATAACCAAAGGAGATGGAAGAAGGTACCAGAAGGACTATTACATCTGGGGCACTGTGGGTTTTGATCACGTTTGTATTCGGCTAGGCGGAGAGGGATCAGATATGATCTATGTGTAATATAGAGTTGTGTAAGATGGTCCGATAACTTAGTGGAGACCTTTTTTGCAGGTGTCTAACGCATCTTCCCACTCATCATCCTCCAGCCCCCCCACATCCCCAGACCAAAGATCTTTCAATTTGTATGCAAGGGTCATCGCTGTGGGATGGAGCAAAGAATTATAGAACCCCGAAATAAGTTTGCGAGAGTCTGGCCCCAACACAATATGCAGAACATCTAGCTGCTCTATGTTGGGGGAGGTTTCACCGAATTGAGCCCTAAGGGCGTGGCGGAGCTGGAGGTAGCGGAAGTGCATGGTATTAGGAAAACAGAATTCCACTTTAAGTTGTTGAAACAATTTTAGAACAGTATCACAATAGACATCCGACAAAAACCTTACCCCCTGGTTAAGCCACAGACCATGGTTTGGCACAGTTAATAATTCTCCCAGATCAGGATTGTCCCATAGGGGCGTGTGGTAATGTGTGGGTGGCAACTTCAATCTATGCCTCGCCACCTCTCATATTCTACAGTGATGATATAATATTCCTTTACGATTACCCAGCCCACATGTACCTTCAATACCCCTAAACAGAATCTGGAAAGGGTGGGTAAGCCCGCGACTGTGAGGGGAGCATATCAAAGTCAAGTAACGGTCTCTGTCATGTTTGTCTAAATGAAAAAAGTGGGATAATTGTGCTGGCAGGTAGTAGAGATTAAAAGTCAGGTAGTGCCACGCCACCCAACTCAGTAGGATTTTTCAGCATTTGCCAGGACAGCTTATGTCGACTCGACCCCCAAACAAAAGAGTTGAGCAGGGCTTCAATAGATTTGAAGATCCTTAGAGGTAAGTAGACCGGGGCATGCCACAAAACATACAAAAATTTAGGGAGGAGAACCATCTTAATTAGGATCACCCAACCCATCACCCCAAGGGGTAATTTGGCCAATGTTCAGTCTCTGTGCATGACATTGTTAAAATCTCCTAACCAGATCACAGGAACAGTAGGAAATTGGGACATTTCAGTTAAGACATTGAATTGGAAGGGGGGAGGTATATAAATTGCCAATATCAAGATCTCTAGGCCGTTTAATTTATCATGTAAAAATAAAATTCTACCCTGGGGATCAGACCTGGGCATTATTAGTACAAATTGCACTGTTTTGGCCAAGTATTGTTAATATTAGGAGTTAGCTTACTACACATCAACTTCACCTTTAGATGAAGTGGACTGACTCACGCTCTTGTCATAAGAGGAATGCGACACTTGCATAGGAGACTAGCTACAAGGTCACCGTCTATTTCTTTCTCACACAAATGTAATCAGTTAACTCTCCTGCACCCCAAACTGAACACCATACACCCATCCACTTAACTCTTGCCTTGATATAACATTGGAATGATACCATCGCTGCCTCAGCTATTGCTTATACCCTGACTTTAGAGTGTTGGGTAAGACATACACAACCTTACCATATTTTATAGTCAAACAACCTTACTCCCTACAGAGCCTTTTCATGCTACATCCTGGGGTAGAATAAATGAAAGGAATGATGCGATTAGGATAATGAAATGAAGAGATTCCATATAGTACCTTGTAGCTCATATTTATATATACGCATGTCCACTATTGTAAGGACTAAACCCTCATGGAGAGAACATACCAAACTAAGCATACAGCAGAGAACCCTGCTAATGTGGTTTGTCTGAAAAAAACCTACCAACCTCCATTTGGGTTGTGCAAAGCCTTGGGACCACTGTTGTTTTGTGATCCCTTAAATGACTGTTATACATTAAGTATTTCTATGTTTCAGAATAATCCTGCTAGAACCCCACTTACTGGGTAACACTGTTAAAACCCATTAACTGCGGCTTGCATACCATACTCCCTTCACTGTAATGAAAACATTGATGAGGAGGAATCCCTGGGGAATCTTGGCATATCAGCTCACACCCCTTGTTGTATCTGGTTTAATACTTCGTCCTCCTTAGTGCTAAACCATCCGCCTCTTCTAGGTTTACAGACCCCCCACAGCTGTTCAAACAGACTTTAGCTTATACTCCAGTTCAGTTTCACTAGGTGGAGCGGAATTTCCACTTTCACCTCTGGTAATTTCATACACATACAATCTGTGTACCACATAAATACATAGTTCACACGACCCACTAGCAACTAACCTCTCTTCCTTTTCTTCTCCCCCTTCCTTTTGCCCCCCTTCTTTCTTTCTCTTTCTATACTATACTCTTTACCTCTTCTCCCCCTCCTCGTGTGGGGGCCGCCCCCCCCTCCCCGCTGATCACTCGTGGCTCACTCTTATATAACACTTAGGTTCCCAGATTGGGCTTGAGTGACCTAGACTTTGTTAATTTATACTCATGCAACCTTACGTGCCTCTTCCCTCGCTTAGCAATGCAAACCAATCCGACAACTCAACATCAACTGACATTAAAATGCCTGAATCACTGAATGTAAAAGGTTTAAACCTCCCGGAGAAAAGGTCACAAATGCTGTCAGCTTTGACCAAACACAAAGCCCATTTCCTTCTCCTACAAGAGACACATTTCCGTACAGATTCCATTCCTAAAATAGCAAATCACATCTATACGAAGGCACTACACGCTACAAACTCAGAAGCTAAAACTAAAGGGGTCAGATTCCAGAATAGACCCAGAGGGTAGATATATCCTTAATAGGGGCACGTATGCGTCCAGGCCAATCACATTGGCTAACGTATACTGTCCTAACGAACACCAGCTAGCGTTCTTCTGGAAGGTATGCGGCCTATTGTAATCCTTCAAGGAGGGTATAGTAGTTCGGTGAGGAGATTTTAATATCTCACTGAATCCACTCCTCGACACTTACACAGGGACATCCGCCCTGCCCAGCACTGATAGCATCTTCTGGGTTCCACGGAGAGGAGATGGTGAACCTTTATCCCCAGACACCAGTTGCAGAGACAGGGGATTTGATAGACTTTTCTGCTGAGGAAGAACAACCTGGTGAGCCTCCAGCAGAAGAGGAGCTGTTATTAGGGCCAAACTTCACTATTCTTTGCCCAGCACTAACAGAAGTATCTGTGAAGTCACAAGGAACTTCCCCAGCTGAAGCGCTGGCAACCGGACAGAGGGTCCAAGATCTCTGCCCTACACCTGCGGCGGTTCCAGAGGCTCAGGGTGAGAAGGAGGTGGTCACTTCCCAGCAGCAGATCAGGATACAGGGGGAGAAGGGAGAGGAGGTGTTCGTCGTCCCTCCCCAACAGTTAGCTGGAGCAGATGGTGTGGGGTTTCCAGCAGAAGGGCTGGCAACAGGGCCGAGTACTGCTGGACTCTGCCCTCAACTAACAGAGGATGGATGTCCTGTGAAGGTGGATGGGACTTTAGTCTCCACCTGTATATCCCAGGGATGCTTGGCAGTCGGCCCAGATCCCCAACAGCATGACGGAGTGAGCCCAGACACCCTGTCTTCTCTTCAGCGGCAGAAAGGACTCCAGGGAGAAGGGCCAGTTTAGGCTTCTCCCCAGTGGGAGATATGTTCTCTGAGAGAGGCAGAGGTTGGCTGGGTGAGTAATACTTTGTTTGGAACAATTTGTTTGGGGTACTGTGTGGGTACAGGCATTAGAGGACTGGAACTACTGACTAACTTCGGAGTCAACCCGTCTGGGGTCTCCTCCTGTGTTAGTCTCCTGCCAAAAGGGGAGAAATGTGACAGACCTAGCTGGGAAAGAGACTTTTGGAGGGGACTGTATGCTAGCCTCTTGCAGATCGATTGGGGGCCCTTGCATTTGGGGGAACATTGCTCTTTGTGAGCTGTATGCCTGGGGACCCTTGAGGTGGTATTACTGTGGATTCGGGTCCTGGTCCCCCAGGACACACAGACTCTGGGGACCCTGGATTTGCCATATTGGAATAGTGGCTGATTCATAATGCTGGGACAGATACTGTTAAGAGATGCTGATGTAAATTCCTACACCTGTCCGTCTATTGTCTGCTAAAATGTGTATTGTAAATAAGCCTACTATGGGATCTAAGAGTCATTAGATCCCCATTGTTATTTGTGTTAATTAACTCTGCTATTGTGTGAAGAAGAGTCTATGTTTTTTTTTTATCCAAGAAAGAGGTTTTTTTTGAAAAACAAGTACATACAGTCCAAGAAGTCCACAATTAAATTATACATAATAGCATAAACAGGCATATTTCCAGAAATGGATTCAAGTTTATACAATCATATAGTTCTCACTGATAAACAATAAAAACAAAAAAGGAAATTAAATCACTGCATCTTTATCTTCCCATAGTCCTTCCCTCTGTCTTTAACCAACAGGAGCAATAAGCTCTATTCAAGTCTAATGCAGGGTACACAGTACTTTCAACCATTATTAAGGTGCAATAGTCTATCCATGACCAGATCCTCCGGGGCTAGCCCAGGAGTGCCCAGCCATGGATCCCAGAGTTTTTCAAATTTCCTTGAACATCCCCTGTGTTGGTATATCATTTTCTCCATTCTTATTATATTGCCTAGTGCAGTAACCCATTGCTTGACTGAGGGGGGCGTTTCAGATTTCCAGTGTACCTTGATTAACTTACGGGCCACAAAAAGGGCTTTAGATAGAGCTTCTCTGACATGGGGTTCCCACTCCAGTTCATCCAACACATTCAAAATACAGTGTCTAGGGTCCAATGGAATTGAGACCCCAAAAACTGCGCTCAGTGTGTCCACCACCCCCTTCCAGTACACATGTAATTTGGGACATCTCCACAGCATATGTATTAAATCTCCATGGTCTCTCTTACATCTAATACAGATTGGAGTGGAAAGAAGTCCCATATTATGTAACCTATGAGGTGTATAATACGTTCTCAAGAGTGTATATAATTGCGTTAGTCTTTGCGTTAAATTCAATGAGCATATGGAAACTGACTGCAGAGCCTCCTCCCATTGATCCTCATCCAAAGGCCCAACATCTAGCTCCCATTTTCCTTTCACTGTCAAGGGGTATTTTAGAAGGTATTTGTGAAGTAAAATGCTATAGCTCTGGGAAATGAATCCTTTAGAGGTCTCAGCCACTTTAAGTAAAGCTACCAGAGGGTTCGAGTCTTTATGCCATTCAGAGGCTTTTGACTGGGCTGCAAATGCATGCCTAAGTTGCATATAGTAAAAAAGCATGGAGGTCGGTAGTCTATATAGGTCCCTCAAGTTGTCAAAGGAATGCAATTTTCTCTCACTTTTAATTTGCGTTGAGTAAAGAATGCCAAACCTCTTCCACCGCTCCGTGTGTTGTAATTTAGCAAGTTCTGGATAGGATTCATTTCCCCATATAGGACTATACTCATTAATGCCTGTCGCCTCCTGAATATACTTAGTTTTATTCCATATTTTTTGTATGAGGGCATATGTGGGAAAACATTTATGAGGCTTGCTGAAAGCTGAGGCCTCCAAAGCCGTGGGAACAGATTTACCCCCTATCGTATGTAACATTATATATTCTGAAGCGCTAGGGGTTCTGACTGTAGACTCCCCCTCCATGGCCATGGTACCTATCAAATGTTGCATCTGCGATGACAGGTAATAAAGCCACGGATTCGGTAGTGCAAGGCCTCCTTCATCTTTAGGGCATTGTAGATTTTCTAATTTTATCCTAGGTGGATGGTTCTTCCATATCAATTCACAAAAAATGGCATTAACTATCCTGAAAATTTTAAGTGGTATGACCACCGGTGAATTGTGCAGTATGTATAACAGTTGAGGCATCAGAATCATTTTAATTAGATTCACCTTGCCTGCAACCGACATACACAAAGCATTCCAGGTTTTGACTCGTAAACGAAATCGGGCCAACAGTGGGGAAATATTTAACTGACTATATTCCCTAATCTTAGGAGAAACCTGTATCCCCAAGTATTTAAAGGAAGTAGTTATAGGTATTTCCCCAACTTTCTCTTCATTTAATAGTCGTGTATCATCTATCGGCATTAGGGCTGATTTGGTCCAGTTTATTTTAAGGCCTGAAAATTCCCCAAAGCGAGCCACTGTGTCCATTGTTTTTTTTTAGCGATTGGTCAGTATCTCCTAAGAGAATCATGGTATCATCTGCATAAAGCATCACTTTCTCCTGTCTATCTCCATAGCAGAAGCCAGTGATATCCCTGCAATCTCTAATCCGTATTGCCAACGGCTCTATGGCCAGGGCGTACAACAGCGGGGACAAAGGGCACCCCTGCCGTGTACCCCGCCCCAGAGCAAAGGGCAGCGACATTCTACCCGCTTCTCTAATTATCGCCTGAGGGCAGTGATATAGCAAACGCACCCAAGAAATGTATATCTCACCAAAACCGAATCTCCTCATCACCTCCCATAAATATGGCCATTCCACTCTGTCAAAGGCCCTCTGACCTTTGTTATCCAGTAAGGACTGCATGTTAAGATATAATCTTCTAAGGTTTATTGCAGTAGATTTATTGGGCATAAATCCCGCCTGATCGGGGTGTATAATTGAGGTAATAGCCTTATTCAGCCTGATAGCCAAAACTTTTGCTAATATTTTGATGTCTGACTGCAGTAGGGATATTGGTCTATATGAGGCCGGGTCCACTGGGTCCTCACCTGGTTTTAAAATTAACACAATGTGGGTCCTGAGCATGGAGGGCGGTAGGGTATTATGCTCCCTAGCAGTAAGAAATACATTTAGTAGTTTGGGGAGTAGTATCTCAGAATAGGTTTTATAAATTTCCGTAGGGATGCCATCCCCCCCGGGGGCCTTACAGTTAGGGAGTTCTGCCACCGCCGCCTGCAACTCATCCAGGGTTAAAGGGGCGTCTAAATCTTTTCTCTGAGAGCCTCTGCTATGGAGATAGACAGGAGAAAGTGATGCTTTATGCAGATGATGTGGGAATACAATGCCATCGAGGTAGCTGGACAACTCCCCGGGACTGCATCTAGAAGAGGAACAATATAACTGTTCATAAAATTCCGCCAACGTCTGGAGTATCTGATCTGGGGAGTGTACCAGCCGCCCATCAGCCTTCTTTATGGAACCAATTACTGGAGATCTCTTTTCAGAATTAGCTATTCTAGCTAAAAGGTGGCCCGTCGTTTCCCCCTCCTCAAAAAAAGCAGTCTTAGAGAAAAACCTCTTTTTGTCCGCCGAGGAGGCCAGCAGATGCTCATAAGCTGATTTAGCCGACTGCCAAGCCTCTCTTGCAGAATCAATTGGGTCCTGAACATACCTTGCCTCAAGGAAGCAAGCATGGGATTCCAGTGTTTCCCGTAGCGCTTCAGAGTGTTTCTTAATCTTGGTAACCTCATTACTAAGTATTTTCTTAAGGTGAGTTTTAAAGCCCTCCCACTCTGCAAGGACAGACAATGAACCCGGTTAACAGGAGAAAAACTTTTTTATATTGCCTTCTAAGTTCTCAGGGGAGGTAAAAAGCTAAAGCCAAAAGGCGTTAAATTTCCCCGGTACCTAAGGTAGTGTGGATTGGTGGGTTACCATAAGATTTATCACCATATAGGAGTGATCAGATACACACCGAGGTTTGTACGAAATATCCAGGACCGAGGAGAGCATAGCCGGATTTCCCACTGCCAAATCTATTCTAGATAATGAACCATGTGTTTTCGAGAAACAGGAGAACTGTTTAGCAGTGGGATTCCGGTGTCTCCATAAATCCAACCATCCTACCTTCTGTAACAATCTAGCCAAAGGAGTTAGTCTTTGAGGTGTTGGGGTGCTCGGGCTCGGATGTTTGTCCAAGGCCGGAGCCAACTAACTGTTGAAATCGCCCACTAGCATCAGCGGGAGATCCGGCTTCCCCTCCATAAATTCCAGGAGGAGCCGGAGTACCCGAGCATTAAACGGGGGAGGAATATACTCACAAGCTAGCACACATTTCAGAATACCAATGCGACAATGCAAAAATACAAATCTAGCCTCCTGATCTATTTTTGACTCAAATTCCTGGTAGTCCAGGGAGCTGTGTATCACTACACTCACCCCCCAAGAAAAGGAGGTGTGGGTGGAGTGGTACGACCACCCGATCCATCTATACTTCATACAGCTTTTAGAATCAGACGTTAAATGTGTTTCCTGCAAGCAGATAACTGCAGAATAAAACTTTTTCAGACATGAGAAAATCATAGTGCGTTTCAGGGGGGAGTTCATGCCCCTGACATTCCAGGAGATCACTGGGGAGCCTGCCATGGCAAAAACACAGTTAGCTGCAAGGGTAGGACATAAGGTGGCTTCCTTGCATAGAACCCACCGGGATCCTGTTGGGAGGAATGGCAGTAGACTTGAGTGAGATCAAAGTACCATATGATTAGTGGAAGTAAGATTCTTGGACTGCAGCATGAAACAGGTTGTATAAAATAACATAGCACAATGGTGCCTATAAACAACAGTGCAACTGCACTAAGGTATTTCCTTTTGCGGTGTAACGCTCTCACTCCTGTGAGAGGCCAAGCAAAAAATAAACAGTATGGACATCCTGACGAGCCATGCCAACAAGGTGTGCCCGTAGGGCCCAACTCGGTCCAAAAACAGACCAACTAATAATTCTAACATCTCAAGTTAAGTAAGGGGGGTTTCACAGTTCAGTTCCTTTCACTGAAGTAATATAGGATGCTTCCCGGCAATTAGGTAACTTAGAAGAGGTCAGGTGTGCAAGTAGATTTATGGTAAAGGGTATAGAAAACAACATCTAGAGGTATGGTAACGACTTTGCAGTCCAAAAAAGAACAGTAAGGAAGAGGGAATGTAGCATCCAAATGTGTAGACAGCCCTCTTACCCTCTAAGAATATGTCCCGATCAATCACCCTCCACCTCCGCACGATGACGGCGAAGCGCCTGCTCATTGTGATCTAACCAGGCAGCCGCCTCTCTGGCAGAATCAAAGAATTGTGCATGTCCTTCCGCAGTCACCCGCAGATTCGCCGGATAAAACATGGCGTATGGCAATTGCAAAGCTCTGAGGCGCCTCTTCACATCACTGAACTTAGCTCTATTTCTCTGCACCTCAGCCAAAAAGTCTGGATAGAATGACACTCTTACTCCATTAAACTTCACATTGGCCTGTTCTCTCGTGCATCTTAACACTGCCTCTCTGTCACGGTAGTGCAGCAGTTTGGCCAGCATTGATCTGGGGGGAGCACCTTGAGGAGGAGGTCACCTTGGCACTCTGTGGGCCCTCTCCACTGTAAAGAATGGGGAGAAAGCTTCCCGACCAAATAGCTCAACCAGCCAGCTTTCCACAAACGATGTAGGATCTCTGCCCTCCGATTTCTCAGGGAGGCCGACAATACGTACATTGTTTCTGCGCAAACGGTTTTCCGTGTCTTCTGCTCTGTTGTATGTGTCTTGGGCCATGCGATAAGCTGCCTTTGCTTCTCGCGCCAACGGGGGTAGCTGCTCCTCCAGATCACTAACTCTGCTCTCTACTGCAGTTGCCCTTTCTCTAACCTTTTGAAGGTCTTGTCTGAGTAATGACACTTCTTCCCTCAAGCCCCCAAACTGCTCCTTCATATCAGTGACTGTAGCCGTGCACACATTAACAGCCTTTAGAATATCAGCCAGAGTAGGCTGCTCCGGGTCTTCTATTATTTCATCTGATGGTGGGGGGGAGGGAGGATGATTCATGTCCTCATGCTGCTGCTCAGGAGTACTGTCTGTGTCAAGGCCCCAGTCAGCTTGTGAAAAAGGATCTGCATCTTCCCCATTACTTGCCGTCCCCCCACGTCCTCCGGGCTTTGTAATTTCTGTGTATAATATGTCATGTTTCTGTATTGTTCCTTACCCGGTGCTTTCAGCTGCTTTTTGCTGGTATTATCCCTGGGCTTGTCTGTCGTTCACGGCGTGCGCTGTGCTTTTGTTGCTGCGGCGCCATCTTGAGAGTCCGGTCCCGCCATCTCTAACGGGCCTCGGCGGGTCTTTGCTCTTGTGCAGAGGGCCGGTGGTGGGTGCAGATGGTAGGGGGTCTCGGAAGCCAGCTGGGGGGCTGAAAAAATCAGGATCAGAGGTGCCGGGAAAGGATCAGACTGAGGATCAAGCAGGAGCTGTGAGAAGTGCGTCCTCTCACATGCCGATCTTGGCCATGCCCCAAGAAGAGTCTATGTTGATTGTGATAATGTTTTCTGAACTACAAGACGGCCAGTCTGGCCTAACGGTCATGTAGTCATCTAGGCTGTCTAAAGGGATTAGTTAATTAGCTCATGTTAATTAGGTTAATTAGGTTACAGCTGTATTGTTAGATTAATATGAGCAGTAGGTCTGCACCTCCACTTTGAGTGTATAAAAGCCTGTATTTTGCAATAAAGTGAGATTCCTGTTTGAACTTTCATACAGCCTGCCTGGTGTTTGTTCTGAGCTATCACAACTGGGTTAGAACGGCACAGAGCTGTAGTTCTAATCCCGGAGCATCGGATGACCGAGCAATCAAATGGTGTGATCTGCAATCTGATTCAATAGCTGCAGAGGAGTGTCGGGAGAGTGGAACCGAGCGAGCAAGGGGCTCGTTACAAGCACATTTCGCCAAATCAAAATACAACTGCAAAGCCTACAGTAACTCTACATGACACCTGGCGTACCTTATTTCCGAACGGTAAAGACTATACCTTCTACTCCCCACCACATCAGAAGTACTCCAGAATAGACTATTTTTGCCTATCTCAACCTGACCTAGCCTCTCTCTCAAGCCTCCATAGAACCAATGTTGCTGTCCGATCACCATCCCAATATGATGACCCTTACATTCCTGGAATCAATCAAAACAACAAAATCATAGATCCCTCCCTTCTAAAAGACTCAGAGTTAATGCCACAAATACGTTCTCGAATACAACTATAGTTCTAAGAAAATTCCTCTCCTGACATTACACCCATCACATTATGGGAGGCTCACAAATGTGTAATCAGAGGTAAACTTATATCCCTATCAACAGCCAACAAAAAGAAACATCAGGAACAGATTAAGTCCCTTATCGAAACAATTAATAGACTTGAAAAAACGCATAAACACTCCACCTCACTAGCTATACTCCAAGACCTTATGCACACTCGCTCCACATTACTGGAGATGCTAGGGAAACGTACCAGATGATGATATATCCTTGGACAGAAAGTGTTCTATGAACATGGAAACAAAAGTGGGAGGCTATTAGCTTGTACAATCTAGACAGCTAAATCCCTATCCACGATTCATCAGATTTGTGACAACCATGGTAAAATCATTTCTAAAAATGTGGATATTGCCAAACAATTCAAAAAATTCTACTCTAGGGGGCGTGGCTTGGCGCGCGGTGGAGATGGCTGTTCACTGAGGAGGCTCTGAGGCACACGCGGGGATTCTAAGCTTTACACCCGACCTACAGCTTACAAATGCCGGGCAGAAAGCTCCACTGGACCCCTGGACCACGTACACGTAGAAATTCAACCTCTGCTAGCGCCAACATCGCGGAAATCTTCCGACACAAACCAGCGGCCCGTAGCGGGACCGCGAGAGGCAAGATGGCGCCGACTTCACAGGAGGAGGGAGAGAGCGAGGACTCGATGTCCGCTGCAGAGGACACCAACAGGGGTAAGTCCAAACCGGACCACCCGCTCACGTTCGCAGACATGTCTGTGTTTGCTGCAGACATCAAAGCTACGTTTTCGGCCGCTATAACAGATTTGAAAACGAGCATTATGGTGATAAATGAAAAGATGGCGGCGGCCGAGAATGCAGGCAGACAGAGGGACAAGGCAATACACAAGCTAGAGATGGTATCATCTAACCATATGCAGCACTTTATTAACATGAATAGACACATTGAAGATCTCGACAATCGAGGAAGGAGATGCAACATCAGAGTCAGGGGAATACCGGAGTCAGTGGAGCAAGATCAGATTACCACAGCACTCCGCAGAGTCTTCAACAGCCTGCTTGAGAGGCAGGAAGACACTGAAACTGATTTTGTTAGAGCCCACAGAGCCCTCAGGCCCAGAGGCTCTGACACCGCACGACCCCGGGACATAATTTGCCGCTTACAGAGTTTTGTTACCAAAGAGGAGATTATGTGGAAAGCAAGACAAAATGATCAAATCATTTTTAATGGCGCCACAATCATGCTGTTCCAGGATCTTTCGCAGATCACTCTGAAGCACAGACGTGCACTGCGACCCCTACTGGAGAAGCTAAGAGCAAAGGACCTGAGATATGCCTGGAGATTTCCCTTCGCCCTCACAGTCACTCATAACGGCCATCAAGCTGTTCTCCGCACACCGACGGACTTACCTGAGTTCTGTGAATCATTAGGCCTGGAACTCTTAGATCTACCAGAATGGTATGAAGAAATATTACAACCACCCCTGGTCAGGAGCCCCCCATCCTCTCCGCTCTCTTCCCCAGATAAAAGATTGCCTAAGAAATATAAACAAAACAAAGGAAATAGCTCCTATGCTGATACACCGAGGAGACTGGCTGGTCCGTCCAGAGCACAGGAATGTGAATAGATGTCCTTTACCACTCTGGTTCTGTCCTTAGCAACTCTACAGTTTACAACATAACTTTTAACACACAGGAATCCATGGCTTTGATGATGCCGCCCATGGGTTGACCTCCCAAAAGAGAAGAAGGGAGAGAAAGGTGAAAGGGGATACCCACTTGCTCAAGACTCCTTTTAAAGAGAAGCTCTAACAACACCCCATAATTTCCCGTACAACTGACATACCCTGAATACGGATACTGGCACAATTCCTGGAGGAGTAACACAATATCCGAACCACATCTCTTTTGAATGAGGGAAGGACACAGATCTCAACTGTGTCACCAGATCTGCCCTGGACGTGGCTCACTGATACACCAACATTCCTCACAAGAACCGTTGAGACTTCAGTGGGGAAACATAAAGATCTGAACAACTGTTTTTTTTTTTTTTTTTTTTTTTAGGTGCCACGGTTCTGACTTGAACCAATTCATATAAACAAATTTGAAGCAGTTATGTGGTTTGTTGGGGGCCATACCCATGGGTAACAGTTAGTGTTAACCAGTTAGAGAATAGTTTGTTGACATACTTATTATAGTTATTCCTGTGTGTTTTCGTTCACATACATAGGCCCGAGTTTCCCTATTACACATCCTGGTCGGGTGTGATTAATACAATATCACCATTTTGAGTAGTCTGAATTACCGTGTGTGTCTCGCTGAGACCATTCTTATTTAGATAACGCAGTTCTCCATATATTTGGAGCCTAGGTTACGTCTAGCCGTGGTCACCTCCCACGGACCCCGCAAATCCTGATCGATATTTATATTACGTCTGGGGGCACTTCTCCATTTGGGGCGGCTTAGAGTTTTTGGAGAGTGAGCTCCATTGTAATAACTTTCTACTGACCTTTCCCTTCTCTCTATCTTACTCCTTCTTTTTCTCTCCTCTTTTTCTTCTCTTCTAGGGCACCTGTTTGTTTGGGGGGGGGGCGCCTGTTCAGACCAATAGGGAAATTTGTTTCTGGGCGGGGGTCTAGTAACAAGCCCCATATAACAGTTTTGTCTTTACAGATCCGGGCTTCGACCGTCTCCTCCTCTGCTCCCAGCATGGTATACTCATCGTTGGGGACCCGTCCCCTTGTGACCTCTCACAACATCAGAGGCTTAAACATTCCCGAGCGGCGCTCCACCCTACTGCGAGAACTTAAAAAAGGTAAACCTCAATTTGTGTTTCTACAAGAGACCCACTTTAAGACAAATAAAATTCCTAAATTAACATCCCCACAGTTCCCAAGAGCTTTTCACGCCACAACAGCTGACTCCAGGTCGAAGGGGGTCACGATACTAGTAGGTAGAGACACACCATTCAAATTAAACGAACAATTGTGTGATCCTGAGGGCAGATTCGTGTTCCTGAAGGGTGACTACAATGGCCTCCCCCTGACACTTGCCAATGTATACTTCCCCAATAAGTCTCATATAGCTTTCTGCCAGCATGTTGTGGGAAGGTTACAGGAGTTTGCCAGTGGCTGCATTATACTAGGAGGAGATTTTAACGTACCTCTAAATCCACTTTTGGATACGTCCAACGGCAGGACCTGCATTACCTACAAAATCTTGAAAAAGATTAAATCACTCCTACATCGTCTCCAGTTGGTGGACTCCTGGCGCTTCCTCAATCCCGACGGTAGGGACTACACCCACTTGTCAGTCCCGCATAACAGGTATGCCCGGTTGGATTACTTATTTGTCTCTCAAAGAGATCTATCGAAAATCTCCACTGCGCACATAGGCACCCAAACAATTTCAGACCATGCCCCTATTTCAATAACACTAGACTTGAAGAACACAAACAGACAACAACAGACGTGGAGATTGAACACGTCCCTATTGACAGACCAAACGCTCTTGCCAACACTCACAAGACATGTCACCGATTTCTTCAAACACAATAACACACTTGGGGCAGACCCACTACTAGTGTGGGAGGCACATAAATGTACTATTCGAGGAGTCTTAATAGAGATGGGCTCAAGACGCAAAAAGGAAAGGGACGCCCAAATTAAAAAATTACTCACCCAAATTGAGACATTGGAATCGTCACACAAACAATCTCTCTCGGAGGCCTCAGCCAAGAGCCTTCTAGAGGCAAGGAAAGAGTTACAGCAGATACTCCACACTAAGGCCAAACGTCTGCTTTTCTTTAAGAAGCGGCTCTATTATGAATCAGGCGACAAAGCTGGGAGGTTCTTGGCGAGGGCCCTGAGAGAACAAAATTCCAGCAATCAGATAGCTGGAATCAGATCTAAAGAGGGGAAATTGGAGGTAGCAACTGAGGCGATAGCAAAACACTTCCACGCCTTCTACACGAAACTTTACAACCTGCCACCACAACACAAACAGTCACAAATGTCCGGAGATAGAACACAAATCTTACAAGATTACATACTAAATAGTGGACTCCCAACCTTGCCCAAGGATGATACAGATTTACTAAAAGCCCCAATTACATCAGAGGAACTTAAACAGGCTATCAAACTGCTAAAATCAGGCAAAAGTCCGGGTCCGGACGGATATTCCGCCACATATTACAAATCTTTTATAGAAATCCTAGCTGAACCCCTAAAAAATGCCCTGAACTCCTTATCCAGGCCAAGATGCGTAACTCCAGGCTTTCTCTCGGCACACATCATGGTTATACCGAAGGAGGGCAAGAACCCCGAGGAGTGTGCCAGTTACCGCCCCATATCTTTGCTGAACTTAGATGTCAAGTTGTTCCCAAAGATCCTAGCATTGAGGATGGGGCCGTTGCTTTCAAAAATAATCGGCCTGGAGCAGGTGGGCTTTATGCCAAACAGGGAAGCCAGGGACAATGTCACTAAGGCACTCTTGCTGTCACAGGCTGCGGGGAAGAGGAAGATCGAAGGTTTTCTCCTCTCAACAGATGCGGAGAAGGCCTTCGATCGTGTGGCATGGGACTTTATGATGGCGGTTTGTAGGGAGGTGGGTCTAGGACCAAACATGCTGAACTAGATCGCCGCCCTTTATCAGAATCCGACAGCGGAAATAAAAATAAATGGTACCCTATCAGAAAAAGTATATATCAAAAATGGGACTAGACAGGGCTGTCCCTTATCGCCCCTATTATTTATCCTTTCACTAGAACCCTTTATTAAAACAGTACAAAAGAATACCACAATACAGGGATTTCAGATTAAAAATAAAGAATACAAGATAGCCGCCTATGCAGACGATTTATTGTTTTTTTTAACGAAACCGATTACAACCCTGCCTAACCTATTGCATGAATTCGCACTATACGGATATGTATCCAATTTAAAAATCAATTACACAAAGTCAGAGGCTTTGAACCTCTCCCTTTCTGACAGACTGCTCAAAATGACACAGGCAAATTCGACTTTCAAATGGGACAAGTCCAAATTAAAATATTTGGGGATCTGGCTTACACCATCTTTAAAAACTGCCTTTGAGAGAAATTTTGTGACCTTTCTTAAAAACTGTGCCAAAGATCTAACAAAGTGGAATGAGAAATTTTTCTCTTGGTTCGGTAGAGCGGCCATAGTAAAAATGGTCATATTGCCCAAATTTCTGTATCTAACCCGCTCACTACCGATAGAGATCCCTCAGAAGTTTTTCAATGAACTTAATGCAATGGTCACGAGATTTCTCTGGCAACACAAAAAACCCAGAATTAAACTAGACACATTGGTGAAACCCAAAGACCTAGGAGGAATTCAATTCCCGAACTTCCGCAGATATTATCAGGCCTCACATATAACCAGAATCGTAGATTGGCATTGCCATGAATCAATGAAGGACTGGGTTGCCCTAGAGAAAGCACTCGCAACGCTTCTGCTTAAATTCTTACCATGGTCCTCCCTCAAAACTCTACCTCACGTCATCCGAACACATCCGATAACTTGCACGACGTTGAAGGTCATCAATCTGATAGCCAAACACAGAAAACTAACCACACTACCTAGCCCCCTAACACCCCTATCAGACAACCCAGACTTTACACCAGGTCTACATAACCCGACCCTCAGGTCGTCTCTAGGGGGGGAACCTCTATTGGCGGGGGACTGCTATGCTGAAAACAAACTCAAAGACTGGTCGTCTTTTAAGACAGAAATGAACCGACCCCTTCTGAAGCAGTGGACATACTTTCAGATAAGAAGCTATCTGGGTAACATTAAGGGACCACAAGCACTGTGTAGGCCCCTAACGACCCTGGAGTCAGTCTGTAGGGAGGGGATCCCAATTGAAAAAGCTACTTCTATTGCATACATGTGGTTAAATCGCTCGGGATCGGACGCATCGGACGGGCACAGGAGGAGATGGTCGGAGGAACTTGAAACGGAGATCTCTGACAAACAATGGAGGTACGTGGCCATTCTAGCACATAAATGCTCCATAAGCACAAAACTGCAAGAGACAAATTATAAACTCTTGACCCATTGGTACAGTACTCCTGATAAACTACATAAATGGGATACACAAAAATCGGACACATGCTGGAGATGTCTCTCTGAGAAGGGCACACTAACACACATTTGGTGGTACTGCTCCAAAATCAAACCATACTGGGATGAGGTAAAGGCCTTAATTAAAAAAATCACAGAAACTAGAGTAGAGCTAACCCCAACATGTTGTCTGCTACACCTAGCCAATTCCTCTCTCAAACGCTATAAACGCTCATTGACGATTCATCTCCTCAATGCAGCTAAATCTCAAATCCCTCTACACTGGCTGTCTACGTCAACTCCCTCTGTTAGGGATTGGCTGTCAAAGGTTAGCGAAATCCATGAGATGGAAGACACACTGGCACAAGACAAGGGCCATATTGAACGATTCCACAAAACGTGGCAGCCGTGGCTGCTTTTCAAATACTCTGCAGATTTTCCTACCTGAATTACGGGTAGGAAGGGTGTGGGGGTCGCGAGCGGGGGCCCTCCCTCCGTATCTTGTCCTATGGGTGTCCTTCACTCCACTCTGTCCTACTACACTCCATTTTTTCCCACTCCACTTTCACTTACTGTTTCCTTTACATCTATCCCCTATCTCTCGCTGACTAATCCTTATCATATGTTATATCTGGTACATAAATGCATTACATGTACTTCTCTCTTAGGCATGAGTAAGACTATCTCAGATTACTACAGAGACCACGCTTCTATAGGTTATCAATAATAAATACTCTGAATAGCTGATAAGAGAATTCTGCTGCATTGAATGGTGCAGAGCAGATAGTAATTCTTTTTCTGATACAAATAATTTACTTTGTAAAAGACGAAAAGTACGCAGTTGCACCTGCGAAATTTGCATTGTACAAGCATTTCTATGTTTCTTTCTTTCTATCAATAAACTTGGAATGATAAAAAAAAAAAAAAAATTCTACTCTACAACTTGACGTGGTGCAGTACAGAAACAATAAATCCAGATTGCCGTTCGGCCAAAATAGCAGATTTCCTGTCCCAGTACTGTCCCAAGCCAATTACCGTACAACATGCAGAAGCCATGGAAAGTCCTCTCTCCCTAATGGAAATAAACTTGGCTATAAACTAAATGAAAGTGGGTAAAAGCCCAGGACCTGATGGCCTGCCACTTACATACTACAGAGGAACTGACACCAACACTATTAAAGGTTTCAACTCACTGGCAAACGCTCGAACCTCCCCAGACAGATTATTAGAAGCTCACGTAACAGTGATCCCGAAAGATGACAAAGATTTGACACAGGTTTCCAATTATAGGCCCATTTCTCTACTTAATGTGGACATTAAACTTTATGCTAAGATTCTCGCCAACAGATTGCTCCCTCTTACCCCTGGCCTCATCTCATCTGATCAGGTGGGCTTTATCCCAGGTAGGGAGGCCAGGGATAACACTATATGCACTTTGAACCTTCACCACTGGCTCACCTCATTGCAGTCCCAGGGATTCTTTTATACCTTAATGTAGAGAAGGCGTTCGACAGGGTGGCCTGGGATTATATGCAGGCAGTACTGAAAGGAGTGGGTCTCCTACCATGCATGTATGCACATATCAATGTCTTATATTCTAATCCTTCGGCCAAGGTAAAAGTTAATGGCCTCCTGTCTAACGCCTTCTTTATCAGCAACGGGACGCAACAGGGTTGCCCCCTGTCTCCCCTGATCTTCGTCCTGACTCTTGAACCCTTCTTAAATAGATTGAGAGCCAACCCTGATGTAAAAGGATGCCTTATAGAGAATAGAGAGTTTAAAGTGACTGCCTTTGCCGATGATATCTTATTATCTCTACAAACCCCACGACTGTTCCTACCTAACTTAGTGACCTAAAACACTTTGGTGAGCTATCAAACCTGAAAATTATTTATTCCAAATCACATGCCCTAAACGTCTCACTACCCCCAATGGAAGTAACCCATTACCAGGAAAAAAAGATTCCATTATCTACCTTGGCATCCAAATCACCAGGAAAATGGCAGATCTATATAATAAGAAATTTTTGGCCCGCCCTTTCTAAGATTCAAACAGAACTAAAGGATTGGTCCAACCTTAATGTTTCATGGTTTGGTAGATCGGCCTTAATAAAAATGATAGTTCTTGCCCGTCTCCTATACCTGATGCAAACAATCCCAATTCATCTCCCACCTCCCTTCTTCTTAATGTACAAAAAAGCATGCACTACCTTTATTTGGAAGAACACGGCTCCACGCATCAAGCATTCTCGTCTCATGTGTGCTAAAGATAAAGGGGGAATCGGTCTACCCGATCTCCACAAATACCACCTGGCATGCCACTTAGTCAGGCAAGTTCACAAGTCGGTGAAAGCATGGATAGCGTTAGAAAATCATTTCACAAAACCCCAATACTCATCCTCCCCTAGCTCACACCCAGCCATTGGGCCCAAAACCTCAAATCGCACCCCCTTATCTTCCCCTCTTTAATGGCCTTTAGACAAGCCATACGCCTCTTTAACCTATCCTCACAACCAGGTCCCCTGACCTCCCTGCAGGGTAATCCAGAATTTCTCCCAGGTGAATCTACCTCGTTCCTGAAAAAAGAATGGCCACCTGAAGAGGTGCTAGCACACCAATTCTTTAAAAAGGGGCTAATGCGTTCATATGAAGACATAGTATCACTTTCTCAGACAAATGAATTTCCTTTTTGGACATACAGACAACTAAGACATTTCCTCAGCAACAAAGACCCAACCACAATGTAGTGCAGACAACTCTCACCATTCAAAACTTTATGCTCACGTAGCTCGCCCCAAAGACACCTGATTTCCTACACTTACACTTTGCTTCAGGACGAATCCGACCAGATGAAAACTAAACCCTCACACAGCTCATGGGAAAAAGACTTACATCTGACTCTCACAGAGGACAATTGGGAAGATATCTATACATACGCACACAAAGGTTCAATGAACGTAGCGATCCAAGAAAATGGATACAAAATAGCAACACAATTGTATAGAACTCCTGCTCGCTTACACAAATTCTCACCCTCAATCCCGAATACCTGTTGGAGATGCAAAAAGGAAGTAGGTTCCATGATCAACATCTGGTGGGAATGCTCCCTGATCCAACCATTCTGGAAGGAAGTTCATTCCATTATTTCACAGGTCACCACCTACACCTTAAACTACAATCCAGCCCAATATCTCCTACATCACTCAACCCTCCCTAAAAAGGTCTACTACAAATCAGTGGCCATGCATATGGTCAATGCGGCCATATTGTGTATTCCAATACACTGGCGATCTACAGATATCCCCTCCATGCGCGAGTGGTTGACCAGGGTTGCTAAGATAGAGGAGATGAAGGAACGGATCTATACCTCCCAGGAACGCTTACAGAAGTTTTCTATCATTTGGGCCTGTTGGAAACACTTCCAGACCACATAAAAATACAAGGCATACTTTCCTATAATATTTAAGGCCATCTAGATCTTACACAAATGACTGCTAAATCGGTGGGCTAGGGGGGGCGACACCCACCATCTCTCTCCCCTTCCCCTCTCTCTCTCTTTCCCTACCCTAATCCTTTCCTTTCTCCCCTTAACTTCTTCCCCCTTCTACCTCTGTACAACAGTTTTATTCCTCCTTTAGGGCGTTTTAGCCAACCAAAAATTCTCTGAGGACACCCTATTCAACACACCGGAACAGTCACCACTCCATAATGGTCAAGTCGTATACTATTTCTATTATTACCCAGGTTGGACCTGATGATATTGGTCCCACGGGTATTACACCAACTCACAAAGTTACTTGACCTAGCTCGAATGTCTCTTCCTTAAAAGATCAATATATTGGTTGTTTATTTATTGTTTTCTTTTTCTGCCTAGCAATCTATGACTAAATTTATATTGCACTGTTCTGCTTACCATGACCCATACCACTACAATTCATCCTGATTTCTCTGCTGTATAAGAGGTCATGGAGGCACTCTTGAATTTGATATGTTTCTGTTACATATTTGTTTACCCCTTGATATTCTCAATAAAATATTTTGTGAAAAAAAAAAGCTTTGTGAGAAGAACCACAAGACTATCCACTAGAATCAGAGAACAAAATTCAATTATTCAATTATTCAAACACTCAATAATATAAAGAAAGGTTCAAAAAGCACAGCCTTTCCAGAGATTTTAGGGAGTTATTGTGACCCGCCCAGTAACCTAGTCTTCTATGGAATAGAGAGGATTACACAGCAATGGAGGGGTGCACTATAAAAATTCAGAGTTTCCCAAAATGAAACAAAATGTATACACAAATTGGAGACGTTGGCCCCAGGTGGCCTCAATAGTGAGACTGATCTCAATTGCTTCATTTGCAATTCTTTTTATATATTTTTATACATTTTTTACATAACTTTTTTATGTATACTTATATTTTTTGATATATGTTTTATAATAGTAATGTATGTGTACACTTGTTTTGACATATGTTTCTAGATATGTCTTTTATTTGAAAAACAAATATAGAAATAGTCTTTATTGCATATACAGGATTATGGAGTCTGCTCATCTAGTTATCTGTATGTGAAGACACAGTGGGATATACTGTAGATGTTTAATGTTATACTACCTTTATTAGGATGTTTTAAATAATATTTTATTAATACACTGTTTGGGAAGTCATAATGGGAAACAAATAGTTGATGTTATATTTCCCTTATTAGGATGTTTTAATGAACATATTGATATTGTTCATGACAATAGGTTTACTCAGTTTGTAATGGGTCCGACGGCATAAGAATGTTATTTGTGTATATTGATCTACAGTAAAATGGTTTCCACTTGTACGCATTGGCAGTTGCTAGGAGGTGAGCAAGTATATATATATATATATATATATATATATATATATATATATATATATATGGAAGTGAGGCAAAATTGCCGCTGTTAAAATCATTAGTAAGACCTCATCTGGAATATGCAGTTCAGTTTTGGGCACCAGTTCTCAAAAAGGATATCGGGGAACCGGAGGAAGTACAGGAAGAGCAACCAAACTGATAAGAGACATGGAGGAGCTCAGCTATTAGGAAAGATTAGAGGAACTGAATTTATTCATTCTTGAGAAGAGGAGAATAAGGGGGGATATGATGAACATGTTCAAATATATAAGGGGTCCATATAGTGAACTGTTGAGTTATTCTCTTTACGGTAAACCCAGAGGAAACGGGGGCACTCTTTACATCTAGAGAAAAAGAGATTTCATCTCCAAATACAGAAAGGTTTCAACACAGTAAGAGCTGTGAAAATGTGGAATAGACTCCCGCCAGAGGTGGTTCTGGCGAGCTCAGTAGATTGCTTTAAGAAAGGCCTGGATACTTTCCTAAATGTACATAATATAACTGGGTACTAACATTTATAGGTAAAGTTGATCCAGGGAAAATCCGATTGCCTCTTGGGGGATCAGGAAGGAATTTTTTCCCCTGCTGTAGCAAATTGGAGTATGCTCTGCTAGGGTTTTTTGCCTTCCTCTGGATCAACTGTGGGTATAAAATTTGGTATATTGGATTGTACGGTATTTTTTATTTTATTTATTGTTTTTAAGGTTGAACTGGATGGACTTTTGTCTTTTTTCAACCTGACTAACTATGTAACAAATAATTTAATAATTTCAGGTGTGCTTACAATAGTTTGTTTTATCCAAAACGGGAAAATAAACTTTGCTATAACTATGCTGTAATTTAAAATGTATTAGCTGGAGTCCCAAACTAGTCCACAAAGTAGCTAATGCATCGTACACTACATTCACCCAAGATTGACACTGCTGCTGTCCAGTGCTGCTGTCTTTTGCTTCTTTAGTTCACCCTGAGACAGGAAGTGTTTTTCTAGCTGAATCACCAGGCGAAAAAAGAAAAATTAATGCAGCCATTGCATTAGGATTGTCAGATTTTTTGTTTTTGCTTAATAGTACTTAAAGGGCCCTAATAGTACAAATGCATGACAACATATGATTACAAGACTAATGCCCCGTACACACGGTCGGACATTGATCGGACATTCGGACAACAAAATCCTAGGATTTTTTCCGACGGATGTTGGCTCAAACTTGTTTTGCGTACACACGGTCGCACAAAGTTGTCGGAATTTCCGATCGCCAAGAACGCAGTGACGTCAAGCACGTACAACGAGACTAGAAAAGGCCAGTTCAGAACCAAGCGCGGCACCCCTTGGGCTCCTTTTGCTAATCTCGTGTTAGTAAAAGTTTGGTGAGAGACGATTCGCGCTTTTTCAGTCTCGTGGCTTTCAGATTATTTTCTGCCGTTCAGTTTGTGCTTGTGGGTTTGTATCTGCTCTTCAGTGCGTGCAAGCAAGTTCCGCGTGACTTAGTCATTGTGTTCTTGTTCTTTCGTTACTGTATTTCAGGTCACTCTTCACAGGCCTTGCTGTTCTTCAGTGCGTTCTGTTACTTCGTTCTGAGCAGCTGACCGTTTTCTAGCCATGTTGCGTATGCGTACTCCTCGTAGAGGTTGTGCTGTGCGGGGGCTTGGTGTTGGGGTCCTGACCTTGACACAAGTCCAGTCCATGAACAGGGTGGGGAGGAGTTCATGGACCAAGAATTCGTTGCTTCAGCGTGACCAGTTCTCTCATATGCCTTTGCTCCGTGAGATCCGTGAGAATAATCCTGATGATTTCAGGAACATTCTCAGGATGACGGACCCCGTATTTCACCGTTTGTTGGCTTCGCTGACCCCTTATATTAGCAGGCAGGATACCTGCATGAGGCAAGCCATCACTCCGGAGCAGAGGCTTGTCGCTACCCTGCGGTATTTGGCGACAGGGAGAAGTCTGCAGGACTTGAAGTTCTCGACAGGCATCTCCCCCCAGGCTCTGGGTATCATCATCCCAGAGATCTGTTCTGCCATCATCCAGGTCCTGCAGAAGGAGTATATGAAGGTAAGATTTGTATCCTTTAATATCACATTTTATTGTATTTAATGTTTGCTAATATATTGTATTTCTTTCCTCATTCCCTAATTACCATGATTGGAATATGCTGTGAATGTCCCCTTTGTCCTCATGCATGCTGGATTTTTATGTAATTATTTTTTAGGTCCTTCATACAGATTCCTTCACTAACCTCCCCAGCATGCTCTCCTGCCCTATATTCACCTCATGTAGTCACTTAACAATGTATTTCAACAGCTCCATAGTAGTGCTTTACCCCAAACACCCCCTAAAATGTTTTGAAATGTTATTTTAGCTTTAAATTCAGGCGGAGTGTCAAAGGCTTATTTTTTGTGGTGTCCCCAAATCATTTTTAGTAACCCTCCCTCCCCCCAACTGCTAAGTCAGCTGATCCCAATTCTCTATCCTCAATCATCTATCTGCTGACTTTGCCAAACCCATACACACTATACCCATCTCTTTTGTGCTCTGATTTATGGATGAATTCCCCAAAGTATGTAGTGCAAGGGCCTGCCTGTATACTTTCAAATGGTATTGTTTCAAGTTTTTGTATCCTATTATTATCTTGACAGGTAATAGCAGAATGTCCAAATGTCCTCAAATGTGTACAGTGTGTATTTATATCTTTGTATTATGACACTTCTTACCTGTCCAGTGGGCTGTCAATAGTGTAACTAAGGAGGGGCTGTTCAAAGTAATACACATTATTTAGGCATTCATCTCTCAATGAAGTGAAGAGGGTTACCTGTCCAAAAGATTTCCACACCCCCCATAATATTAGAAATGGCCCATGAGAGGGGGGGAGGGGAATATGATAGGTGTACCTTATACTTTGGCGTTGTTAAATTCCCCTTACTAAATGCTATCTGGAGGTTGGCCAAGAATGTTTGTGTCTAATCTGCTTGCCATGTTTATGTGCAAAAATACTATTTTTTTTTTCATCAACAGTTTCCTTCCACACCACAGGAATGGCAGACTGTGGCCTCCCACTTTGCCCAGCGGTGGGACTTTCCTAACTGCGGAGGGGCAATTGATGGGAAACACGTCCACGTCGTCCCACCACCCAACTCGGGGTCGTACTATTTCAACTATAAGGGGTTCAATAGTATAGTGATGTTGGCGGTGGTGTCGGCTAATTATGACTTCTTGTATGTGGACGTGGGGAAGAATGGCCGGATGTCCGATGGTGGAGTCATCGCCCAGACAGAGTTCTACAGGCATAACCAGAATGGCAGCTTGGACTTGCCAGCTCCAGAGGACAATGTGGAAGGACTCCCATTTGTGTTCATTGCTGATGAAGCGTTTGCGCTGGGGGACCATCTTATGTGGCCATTCCCTATGAGGACCCTCACCCCGGAACAGAAGGTTTTTAATTACCGGCTGTCTAGAGCCTGAAGAGTGGTGGAGAACACATTTGGAATCCTGGCCAGCCGGTTCCGCCTATTTCTGACACCTATCCATATGGCGGAGTATAAACTTAATCATATCATCATAGCGTGCTGTATTCTTCATAACTTTTTAAGGAAACATTCGGCCAACTATGCTGGCTCTGTTGGGCCTGAGGCCGGAGTGATACCTGAAACAACACTGACGGCGCTTGAACGCGGCCGTCCTGGCTTGCCCTCCCTAAGTGTCCTTGATGTCCGGTTACAATACCTGGAGTTCTTTGCGGGTAGGGGGGCCATCAATATGCCAGCAAATATGTGAAGCCTTTTTCAAATAAAAAAGCAAAAAAAAGAAATTCTTTGTGGACATTTACTGCTTGTGTTTGTTTTAGCTGACCCTGACAGAACTGTGTTGAGTCCAGAAAATGGCGTGATTGTGTAACCTTATACAAAGCACTGTTGGGTGTTATTGACTAAATGCAAAGACACTTTTCACTACAAGTGCACTTGCAACTCCACTGAAACTGCACTTGTAGTGCCAAGAGGATTTGTCCTTAGGAAATAACCCCCATTTTCACTGAAAACACCAATTACATCACCACCAAAGTGTTTTAGCGTTGACACAATAATCCACACATTCTTGATTAACACACTTTTTAATACCTGCACAATCACATGTGCATTTACCAAAGGTTTTTCAAACAAACCAACATGTTTGTTGTCTAACAATTTTTGGGGTAGCATTATCAAAAATAGAAATGTCCATTTAAGATAAAACAGGCATGTGTAAAACCAACAAGAAAGACACAAATCTTGAACTTACAAAGTTCACATTTGCTAGAATTTGAAGGCAATATCATACATGAGTATTTAGGAACTGTGTTTGATATTGCGTAAAGATGGGGTGAAGTCACCCCAGGAAAAGCCAAATTTGGAAGATGCACACAAATTTCCCAATGTCAACATGTGCAACCTGCCATCACAGAGGATCAAGGGACGTGTTTGGGGTGAGAAACCCCTTCCTCTCAGCTACTTTATTATTGAGGAAGGGGTTGCACCCCCAAAATGCGTCCATTGATCTCCCGTGATGGCAGATAGCACATGTTGACACACTGTGTGCATCCTCCAAATTTGGCTTTGGGAAAAATCACCAAAACATTTTTCACATTGTAGCACACCAAAAAACAAAGGGATTTGGAGGGGCTTTAAATTCGCCCCAAAACATCAATGATGTTTATATTTTTTTGAATAACATCATTGATGTTTTTCTTGAGGTTTTCCAATTGTAAATTACACCCCATGATCTCCCCGATCAGGATCTGGGCACTTTCGGATGTGAAAGGATCTCGATCCACAACATCACAATCACCTAAAAAGAGAGGAACCCCCCAAAAAATTAGGTATCAAAAATATGCCGCCATCCATCTCTTACCTGAGCCTGTGGTTGCAGACACTCACCTGTTGTGGTGACTAGTTCCACCACGTCTTCCTCCTCCTGCTCAGCTTGTGTTGGAAGGATTTCCCCTTCTTCCAGAGGGGGGTGGGCTCTGGTCTCCTCGGATGAGGGGTGTCCTCCGAGTCTTTTATCCCCTATGTAAAACAAAATAGTATAATTAGCACACAGATATTTGATGGCAGAATTAGAAATAGTAAACATTGCTTGGAAGTGGAGTACAATTGTCAATTTTAGCAGAGTTCCAAAATGTAGCATTTTCAGTGTCCTTTGTCAAGCTTCAATACTTTACCTGTTTTGTACAAGCTTCACAGATGGAGACCCCCCCCCTTATAGTATACACTGGAGCACCTGTGTGGCCCCCTAATAAAAATGGTGTTCTTGTGTCCCACACTAGTGCTCCAGTGTCCAGATGTGAAAACAGCTGCTGAGTGTCCTCTCCTTACACAGAATCTAGTTTGCATTTCATTCTAGTAACAAAGCCATCTACACAACCAAATTTGTTTCAGACAAGTATAGGGCGTAAAAATGGTGGCCAAATGCATATGGCCTAAACAATGGTGTTTTATAGGCCGAAAGAAAAATGTTTGATCCGAACGAATAATGTGCCCATGAACATGAAAGTTGCCATTTTAAACTGTACAACAGTTCCTAAAAGCACATGGAGCAGCACAAACGTAATAAACATCAAAAGAATAGGAACACAGCACAACTACTTACTTTTTTGCAGCACTCTCTGGATCTTTCTGTACGGCTCTTGTTCTCGTAATTTCAGGTCCGACCACCGCTTCCTGAGCTGATCTTTCGATCGTCGTACCCCGAATTTCCGGTGCAGACTCTTGACTACTTTCACCATGATCTTGGCCTTTCTGACATTGAAGTTGGGGTAAGGTCCGTACTTTCCATCATAGTCGGCCTTCTTCAGGATGTCCACCATCTCCAACATCTCCCCAAAGGACATATTTGAGGCCTTAAATCTCCTTCTGGATTGGGACGTTTCCGGATCCGGGCTTTCCTCCTCCTCGTTGCTGCATTTAGCACGATCCTGCTGTGTATCCATCATGTGCTCTTCCCCCACTGCACAGATCGAAAAGGGGCGGGAATAGACTAGAAAGAACGTCAGGGGCGGGCGAAGTTACACGCATGCGCAGTGTGTATAAAGCGTAACACGCGTGCATCTTACGTACGATCTGTGAGCAGAGGAAGGAGCATCGGAGGCACCGATCGTGATAACGAAGGTACGATCTAAACTATACTATACTGCTTCAAAATGGAAGCCTATATTTTAACAAGATTAGGGGAGTTTGGCCTGACCTTAGGGTTTGTCTTGTGTTGTGTCTTGCAGAGAAAATGGATGGGTTCAACGACCACAATTTCCTTCCCCTGTTCATAGACAAATACCGGGAGCTGCCCTGTCTGTGGCAGGTGAGACACCCCCATTACAATAATAAACAAAAGAGGCAGGCAGCGCTGGAGAAACTGCTGGAGTTGGTGAAGCCGGTGGTCCCCACAGCAACCATCTCTTATTTAAAAAACAAAATTGGTGGCCTGAGGAGCACTTATCTTAGGGAGCGCAAGAAGGTCACAGATTCCCAGAGGTCCGGAGCTGCAGCAGATGACGTTTATGTCCCCAGGCTGTGGTACTATGAGAGACTGCGATTTCTGTCAGACCACACTGAAGTCAGGGAATCCCTCTCCACCCTTCCTTCCACGCTTTCTTCCACCCCAGCTGAGGCTTCCGATGTCCAACCTGGGCCTTCCAGCCAGGAAGAAGTGGAGGAGCCCAGCTGGAGCCAGGTATAGCATTCTTCTACAGATTTCTGGTCAATAAAGAAATGATGTTCACTATAGATGTTATTATTGATCACTAATTGGTGATTGAAAAAAAGTGTTTTACATATTAATAGACAATAGTGGGCAAAAATAATTGGGACAAGAATGAAAAATGCTGGTCTCAGAAGGATAGTCTGTTATATTTGTTATATAAACTGAATTCACCAAAAGAAAATTATAGATGAAATAGTGGCACTAATCCCCAGGTGGGGAGATGCCAGACACTCTTATCCAGCCAGTGAGCTGAATACAGACGTGACTAGAGAAAAAGTGAAAAAACATATATTGCTAAATATCCCAAAAAGTAAAATTAATATTAAATAAAATAAAAAATTCAATATGAGCTAATATAAATTATAACACTCAGTGAAAGTGATATACAAATATATAAATCCAAGAAAAAATATATAATGAAAATTGAGCACAGTAAATATCTATAAAGTCAAGAAACCAATCAATCGTGAAAAATAATCGTGAAAATATTTGAAGAAAGTCCAAAAAAGAGTGAGGGTGACTCCAAAACTGCTCAGCTGTGTTTTCAAACATCCACCACACCTCTGTGACGTGAATCCACTCCCTGCTGTAATTCAAACTCACCAGCTGTTAAGGCCTCTCACTCTCGTGTTTGGCCTGACAGAGCCTCTAACCCACTTACATGGGGGTTAACATGCGAGCATACACCTCCACTGCTCCATAGGAACACCGCTTTTCTCAGGTTGGTAGTATGACATAAAAATAAAAGAAGCTCCAATAGTGTAATCTCGTTTAAAAGATTTAATCACATATAAAACAACTTGTAATGAACTCACATTTAAAATAAAATAACAGGCAAGTCACTTCACAGCAAATGGAGAACTCCCACAGCACAGCAAGCAATAGCAACTAAAATAACAACAGGCAGGCCACGGCGGACCCAGGAGGTGTGCGTGCTCACGTTCGTCTCACCCGTCCACAGCACTCGGCCCTTCACTGGAGCTCCGCTCTGTGCCCCTTCACTCCCTCCTCTAGCACTCGTGTGAGATAGTGGCTGAGCAGTTTTGAAGCCACCCTCACTCTTTTTTGGACTTTCTTCAAATATTTTCACGATTATTTTTCACGATTGATTGGTTTCTGGACTTTATAGATATTTACTGTGCTCAATTTTCATTATATATTTTTTCTTGGATTTATATATTTGTATATCACTTTCACTGAGTATATACTAGTTTACCACTATCCCTTGAAGTACCTTCATCTCCTGTGGAGTTGGACATTCACACCCTTTCATGGACACTATGTTTAATTCACCTTTGGCTTGTTAATTTTTTCAGCACTAATTCACAACCTCATTTATTTATTTCCTTCGCACATGCGCTGCATTTTTTTCACATATTAGTTCATTGTTTTTGTCAGACTGTATGCAGCAGCTTCCATTTGCTTTACCAGTTAGCGCGGTGTTTTATATTAATTTTGAGGAGGTTAAAATTGTGTGTGATTGATGAAGAAAATACTAAAACAATGTCCCTTTTTCATACACAGGAAGACCTCAGCCAGGAGGAGGTTGTGCAATGTGGCAGTCAGGAGGAGGCAGGGATTAGTGGCAGCCAGGAGGAGGCGGGGCTAAGTGTCAGACCACACTGAAGTCACTGTATATATTCACCAAAAGAAAATTATAGATGAAATAGTGGCACTAATCCCCAGGTGGGGAGATGCCAGACACTCTTATCCAGCCAGTGAGCTGAATACAGACGTGACTAGAGAAAAAGTGAAAAAACATATATTGCTAAATATCCCAAAAAGTAAAATTAATATTAAATAAAATAAAAAATTCAATATGAGCTAATATAAATTATAACATTCAGTGAAAGTGATATACTCAGTGATATATACTGTGACTTCAGTGTGGTCTGACGTGTGAGATCGCCGTGTAGCTACGCCCCGACATGTTTCATCATAAAGATTTAATCATTTTGGTGAATTCGGTTTATATATATTTTATTGTTAAGTGGCAGCTTTGGTAGGTTTTGACATTTATTAACATAGCGCGGAGGTGGTAATACAGGTCAGGGGTGGCGTAATTTGCACCTGGTTATCTCCAGTTTCCAATGTTATATTTGTTAACATTCAATTTGCAACAGTCAGGAGGTTAAAATTAATATGTGAAAAAATGCAGCGCATGTGCAAAGGAAATAAATAAATGAGGTTGTGAATTAGTGCTGAAAAAATTAACAAGCCAAAGGTGAATTAAACATAGTGTCCATGAAAGGGTGTGAATGTCCAACTCCACAGGAGATGAAGGTACTTCAAGGGATAGTGGTAATCTGATGATTGTCAGAAGTCACCTAGTATCGTGAACCGACCACTTCGCAGGATGAATCGATAAACGAAAATACAAAAAGGACTCTTACCAGATCCCGCGGACTCCCATGTCAGTGACAGGGAATCGCATGCGCCGTTTGTCAACAATGACGTGGAGTGGAAGGTCTGGACCATCAAATCCTCTGAATTGCGGTCTGCGTGGATCTCCGAAAACGACCAGATGAGTCCTCACAGGGGACGGCCGACATGGATCAGGGGAGTCCAGAAAGACCTTTAAGGAGCAGTTGGAGGTACTGGGCCTCATGCAGTGGATGTAAAGACAAAAAAGATATGCCTCCACATAGTGCAGATAAAAGGGGTGTTTTTATTGGGAAAAACAGCCGTATACACCCCAGTAAAAACACCCGATAAAAACACCCGTATACAAACACCCGTATACAAATGCTGGGCTCAGAAGGATAGTCTGTTATATTTGTTAACATTCAATTTGCAACAGTCAGGAGGTGAAAATTGTGTGTGAATGATGAATAAAAAACTCAAACTATGTCCCTTTTTCATACACAGGAAGACCTCAGCCAGGAAGAGGTTGTGGAATGTGGCAGTCAGGAGGAGGCGGGGATTAGTGGCAGCCAGGAGGAGGCGGGGCTAAGTGTCAGCCAAGAGAAGCCTGGGTCAAGTTGCAGCCTGACCGAATCGCAGGTTCCTCCCCTCCGCCTTCCATATAAAAGAGCGAGGAAGACGACTCCCATGCAGGATTCTGCGCTCAGGCTAATTCAGGAGGCTTCTGCGTCCCTCCGAGCCTTACCCACTCCTGAAGAGGCCTTTGCCTGCATGGCTGCCACCAAACTGCAGGGCATGCAGGAGGGTCAACGCCTCCTGTGTAAGCAACTGATTTATAAAGTCCTAACTAAGGGGGTGAGTGGGGAACTAACACCCAAGACCGACGTGATTGAGTTGGACCATCCTCCTCCTCCTCTTCCTGCTGCCACAACTCCACCACCAGAGCCACAGCGTGGAAGGAAGCGTGGAAGGAAGACCAGAGAGTGATGACCCTGGGTTCAGTCTGGTCTAACAGAAGCTGCAGTCTCTTGTATGACCACAGCCTGGGGACACAGATGTCATCTGCTGCTTTCTGGATCTCTGGGACTTCTGGACCAGACTGCCCTCCCTTAGATAAGGACTCCTCAGGCCACCAATTTTGCTTGAAAATTATTGATGTCTGCCCTGGGGGTCCAAGGCTTTGCCAATTTCTGCTGTTTCTCCAGCATTGCCTCCCTCTTTGTTTAGTTGTGAGCCCTTAATAATAAAATTTTTAAGGGAAATTCTACTTTCCTGTGTGTGTTTTCATCCAAAAAGGACAGTTTGTTGGTGAGGATTCAGGTACATTTCTAACATAAAATGTGAAATTAACAAGGGACACCAACACCAAACAATCTCCTACAGATTAAATAGAACAACATATCAATGGTGTTGTGGTAACTTGACACAAAAAACACACAAAAAAAATTTCGGGAGTACAAATAAAAATCCAAAAAAAAACACCC
Source organism: Lithobates clamitans (assembly GCA_037952925.1). NCBI lineage: Eukaryota > Metazoa > Chordata > Amphibia > Anura > Ranidae > Lithobates > Lithobates clamitans. The sequence continues at coordinate 8,022,362 of JBBGZY010000056.1, read as the reverse complement.
TTCAAAAAAATACAAACACAAAAAAAATAATCTACATTAAAGCCAAAAAAAAAAAAAAAAAATCAGATGTGAGAAATCAAAATATATTGAGTAAATCATGATAAATAGTAACGAAATAAGTTTGTGAGAAGTGTGTGTGAAAATGAGCAGCAAAACTACTTCATTCTTGTCACATTATAAAGAAGAAGAGAGTGCGCTGTATTAAACCATTTTTAACATTGCAGCATGACGAAAGTGCTGTATCCATTGCGAACACTAAGTTTACCAGACCAAGCTGTTCCGTGTCGGAATTTCTTCTAAGCATGCGTGGCACTTTGTGCGTCGGAACAGGCCACACGCAGTCGGAATTGACGCGATCGGATTTTGTTGCCGGAAAATTTTATCTCCTGCTCTCCAACTTTGTGTGTCGGAAAATCCGATGGAAAATGTCCGATGGAGCACACACACGGTCGGAATTTCCGACAACACGCTCCGATCGGACATTTTCCATCGGAAAATCCGACCGTGTGTACGGGGCATAACACTACTCCTCACAAATTCAATGCAGGAGTGTCCACATTGCCAGCCCATGGAGGGGATACTACACAATTCTTTTCAAGAAGAGGAATAAAAAACTGTAATGCATAATAAACTTCAAAACCACACAACATCCTGGATATTCTCAATATTGCATTTTGCACATGTGTGTTGTTGTTCTTCATTACATTCTGCAGTTTGTTTTGTTTGGTCTGGGGTTTAATAATTCATAATAATACTTTTGAATTATAATAAAGTTACATGATTATGCAATTGTCTAAAGCCTTTATTATTTTTAAATCTTGCTTGCATTTTTCGTATATTTAATAATTCAATGTGATAGCTAGCTACTCAATATAAAGTACAGAAAGGTTTGAAAATCAGTCAACCATAAAGAGATACATATTTGACCTTTAAATTATTAAATATGTGAATGCTTTCTAAAGAAGAGTTTCTGTCTTTTTCCTGCTTTAATAATTTTAGCATTCCATCTGTTCTTGTTGGCAAGAATAATAAGTAAAATGATGAGGATGCATGTATGCAAAGTAGCGAAGAACCCCCACCGCTAATGCTCTTGTTCATCTCCAACCTGCTGATTTTCAGATGGGTCTCACCCTACATCTGCTGTAACACTGTGGAAATAGTTATGCTCTTTCATGGATGTAAAACTTTAACATGCGTAAGTAAGTCCTGTAAAAACAGTAAAGTGACATTTAAGTTGATACACTCCTTTACCGTGTAAAACAAGAAAGACCTTTATATGAAAATTTCCTTTTTAGTATGTTTTACAAAGGTAATGATATGTAGAATAAAGCATGTAAATGAATCTTGTTAAGCATGTAAATGGATCTTGTTTTATATTCAAAGCATTTGGTTAGTTATGTCTTTGTTTACATTACAAAAAGAACCATCACCACAGGGTGGTGCTGTGGATGCAAAACAGTGGTTAACAGTGCCACGTCCTTAATTTGAAATATAGTGGAAGTAGTAAAAACTCTAGATGGACTTTTTAGTCACCACAATATACACAATATTAAAATATAATCATTTATTGATACAAAGTTAAAAAAACAACAGACAACAGTGCAATTAAAATTGCTAGCAACATACGCTAGACAAACTACCACATAAGAACATCCCCACCACTACTCATAGGCCATAATGTGACTCGACCTATAAACATAGGATCATGTATAGCACTTAGAGGCCTGGTGTGGGTTGATGTCACAGGTAAAAGAGCTTGAAGGCTCAATGCTCTACATGTTTCGTGCTGACGCTTTTCTTCAGGAGCTTCAGGTAGGTACTTTATGTGGGAGAAAATATATACAATAAGTACCAACAATTGATGTACAATTATACGCAGTAATTATAAATCGTCTACCAAGTCACACTGTCATAGTTACATATACATCCTGCTTCTGATCACTAGCAGAACAATGTGGGATGGAAAGTGCAGCATGAATTGGGGGACACAAGCAGATGACCACCACTATGGTGAGCCAGAACAACCAGGGAGTGGTAGGATTGCATGGTGTGCTAAAATATAATAAGCAGCTAAGTTTCTAGCAGACAAGAGAGGGGGGGGGATTTCCTTCCACCAGCAAACAGCAGAGGGTAATCTCCTTACATAAATGGTAGTTTTGGATTCCGGGGGGCACTACAATGCTCAAGGAGCGTGAGCCAGAAGATATAGCATTTAAGGTTTATATAATAAATAAGTGAATCTATATGGTGAGATCTAAAGACATATTGTCTGAGAGCGATAGACAGTTACCAAGATAAAGTCTTTGTTTATGTATTTATTGTTCTACAACAGTCAGTATACATAGAGTATATAGCAATAGTTGATCCCTGCGCATATTAGATTGATAAAGTCCAGGGTGTACACTGTAAGGAAAATCCAGCAGCATGAAGCCCAGAACACAGGTATTTGAAAAAATATGGATGTGTGGGCATCCAGGTTCTTCAACCCTGAGTCTAGGTTTGGTGGTGACCAGCACTCGCTGATTTTGCAGCTGTGCATATGCTTTATGGTAGTGGTCCTGTCTATATAAACAGGGGAATATAAACAAAAACAGGTTTTCATTGTGTTTGATGTTTTTTATGGGTCTCAGTCTATCTTTAGACTTTACACTGAGGGGGGATTCTATACTAATGGGGGGTCTGCACTGAGGGGGAATTCTATACTAATGGGGGGTTGGCACTGAGGGGGGATTCTATACTAATGGGGGGTCTGCACTGAGGGGGGATCCTATACTAATGGGGGTCTGCACTGAGAGGAGATTCTATACAAATGGGGGGTCTGTACTGAGGGGGGATTCTATACTAATGGGGGGTCTGCACTGAGGGGGCATTCTATACTAATGGGGGGTCTGCACTGAGGAGGGATTCTATACTAATGGGGGAGTCTGCACTGAGGGGGGTTCTATACTAATGGGGGGTCTGCACTGAGGGGGGATTCTATACTAATGGGGGTCTGCACTGAGAGGAGATTCTATACAAATGGGGGGTCTGCACTGCGGGGGGATTCTATACTGATGGGGGAGTCTGCACTGAGGGGGGATTCTATACTAATGGGGGGTCTGCACTGAGGGGGGTTCTATACTAATGGGGGTTGGCACTGAGGGGTGTTTATACTGATGGGGGTCTGCACTGAGGGGGGATTCTATACTGATGGGGGAGTCTGCACTGAGGGGGAATTCTATACTAATGGGGGTCTGCACTGAGGGGGGTTCTATACTAATGGGGGTTGGCACTGAGGGGGGATTTTATACTGATTGGGGTCTGCACTAAGGGGGGTTCTATACTGATGGGGGAGTCTGAATTGAGGGGGGATTACTATACTAATGGGGGATCTGCACTGAGATGGGGATTCCATACTGATGGGGGTCAGCACTGAGGGGGGTGTATGTACTGATGGGGGGTCTGCACTGAGTTGGGAGGTTGATACTGATGGAGGGGGGTCTGCAGACTCTACACTGAGGGAGGGTGTTTGTACTGATGGGGGGGTCTGCAATAAGGGAGGGGAGTCTGTACTGAGGGAGGGGTTCAGTACTTAGTGGGGGTCTATACTGAGGAAAGGGGTCTGCACTGAGCAGGGGTCTGTACTGATGGAAGGGGGTCTGTACCGAGGGAGAGGAGTCTGTACTTAGTGGGGGTTCTATATTGATGGAAGGGGGTCTGTACTGAGGGAGGGGGGCTATATTGATGGAGTGGGGTCTGTAGTTAGTGGAGGGGGGGTCTGTACTGAGGTAGTTAGTGGAGGGGGGTGACACCAATTTTTTCGGCACTTGGTGACACCAACTCTAGTGACGCCATTGGACCATGGAAATAAGCTGTTTTGCAGCCTTGTGGTATAAGAGGAAATACTCCTACATCTCCTGCCTGAAGGCAATACTGTGAACCAGGCATTTGCAGGATAGAAGCTACCCTTCCGGTTATTATTAGCTCTCTGAAGGCACCTCCTGTCCACATATTTTTCATTACTCAGTAAACACATTAATTTAATAATCTTCTGTGCTGTTTTTAACACCCTCTGCAAGGCCTTTCTGTAATGGACCATGCACATGCCTTGTCACAGAGAGATGTGATAACTCAGCACGCTCTCAATGACAGCCTGCCCTCCACAGCTTACTCACAAAATACAATCTCTGGTAAGCCTTGCCTACAAAATGGAATATATGCCCTGTCCACCAAAGGTCCTCCCTAATTATTATTTCCAGAAAATGGAACTCCTGTACCTTCCTAACCTCTGTCCAACTAAAATCAATCACAATTGACTCAGAACTAGACTCTGTGCTTCTCCTTAAATATACAAATACTTATTTTGCCTTATCGGCATTTAGCTTAATTATTATCTGTGCACCAACCCACTAAATTTCCTATTTCTTGCCAATATGCAGCCTCGTCATCACCCCTCCTCAAAGTGAGAGAGAGATGCAATCATAAATATATAAACAAAAAGGACAGTGTTGATGAGTAGCAACTACAAACTTTTACCCTCTGTTGCCTATCGGCCAGGGAATCCAGTTACAAAGTGTTGGGCTTAACCCCAGCAAATTTTATTTCAGTAAGTTTCTTTAGTAATATTGTATTAAATCTGAACTGAAATCAATAAAAAGCATGTAAACATAATAGTTTTTACCTTCTAAATGGGTTAGTACAGAATGTTATGCCCCGTACACACGGTCGGACTTTGTTCGAACATTCCAACAACAAAATCCTAGGATTTTTTCCGACAGATGTTGGCTCAAACTTGTCTTGCATACACACGGTCACACAAAGTTGTCGGAAAATCCAAACGTTCTAAACGCGGTGGCGTAAAACACGTACGTCGGGACTATAAATGGGGCAGTGGCCAATAGCTTTCATCTCTTTATTTATTCAGAGCATGCGTGGCACTTTGTCCGTCGGATTTGTGTACACACGATCGGAATTTATTCGGATGGAAAATGTGTAATGGAGCCTACACACGATCGGAATTTCCGACAACAAGGTCCTATCACACATTTTCCGGCGGAAAATCCGACCGTGTGTACAGGGCATAAGGCTAATGCAATAGCATCTTCTGTGGATTAATTAGCTCTAAAGGCAAATTGGTGGCTATCTAGCCCTTACAGAATACACTCTTTAGATGTATTTATTTATTTGTAGCGCTGACAATATTTTTTTTAAATATTTGTAATGCTGTAAGGTTAATAAGTTGGTATATGGCGCCATCTAGCGGCCAAAGTATATAATTACAGCACCTTTATATTTCTTTTATTGTTCAGAAGTTTGACATGGAAGTATTTTGTTTGTTTACATCTGGACATTAACTTGACCTACCCACAATGCTCAGTGACTCCCACAAATCTCAGGGTAAAGAACTGCATTGTGGGAAGACTATAAAAAGGCTGGGAGCTGCCATCTTAGGTCTCTTGTTCCTAGGACGCGTGGCCGGCAGCAGGACTTTGTGGGTGTGTGTGTCCCACAGTGTTGCGGCCTATCCTGTGAAGAAGTGGAACAGCAACAAGCGATCCTGCCATCGATCACAGTATGCTGGAGGTGGGAAAGTGTCCGGAGTTAGGACAATTTCACTTTGAACACTAATCCCACCTGGAGACACACCAAGAGGGGTCTATTCAAGAACGTATATATATGTATGTATGTGTATGTATACAAAGAAATTGGTGAATATTTACTGTACTGTTGCACTACGTTGGTGTGATAGTGTAGTCACTGCAATAACTTTTAAATACCGTTTCAGTAAAAGAAATCAAGTTTGTCAAATCCCAAATTTTTGTGTGCAGTGTTGTTTTTCTCCTGCAGGTGGAACAACAAACACCCAGATAGAGGTACATGTGTATAATTATAGTAGAGATATTGTGAGTTAAAATCTATATAAATATCACTACAACACTGCACTACAGCAGTGTCAAGGGGATTGAACAGGTTCAAGGGGTGTAAGATATCAGAGAACAGGCCCGATCAAAATCAGCAGCTCCTTCGGGGGTAATTGTTACATATTTAAATTTCCATTATTATATTAATCACATCAGAAATGGAAGAACAATATTTTCTAATACTGAAAAAACATTTGAGTTGACAAGTATACATAATGAAATGATGACATGTACTAAAAGGTAATGGCAGTATTAGACCAAAGGTATAGTGAAAAAAGGGGGAGGGGGAGTAGGAGGGGGAATTGGTGGAGAGAAGAGCCTAAAGAGAAAGGGAATAAGACATCCATAATTATGGTGTCCTGTTGTCAACTGTAAGATACTGAAGTAAAGGGTAAGGGTGTAATGAAGATCCTGCAGAGGTTAGTTGTTCCAAAGTATCTAATGAAGAGTAATGTATTCAAACCAACCATAGAGTTTTAAAATTGTCCCACATATCAGAATCCCATGCTAGAAGCTCTTACATCTGCGTGATGTCATTGACAATATTTACTGTTTCATGGCCAGGTGTGGGCTACTCCTTTGTTTTTTCTTCATCAATTAAAGCAGGTAAAAGGTCTGGAGTTGATTCTAAGACCCCATACACACTATTAGATTTTCTGCAGATTTTTGACTTCAGTTTTACCAAAACCATGTAGTGCAAGGGCCTGTCTGATTGCATACAAATTGAAACTCTTAAGGTTTGACCTCATATTATATGGTTTTGGTAAATCTGAAGACATAAATCTGCAGAAAATCTAATAGGCCTAACTTTAGGCCTATATCTTTGCTCAACACACATGTCAAAATATATGCTAAGATTCTTGAAAAACGTTTACATGAAATTCTTCCATCTCTGATACAGCCTGACCAAACATGGTTTGTCAGCGGTAGACAAGCTTTTGACGCTACTAGGCATATCTTAAACATAGCTCACTTTGCTGACCAGACGCGAATGGCTTCTCTGCTTCTATCCCTCGATGCAGAGAAGGCATTCGATCTGGTCAACTGGGGAAACATGAGGTAGATATTGTCTAAATTTGGCTTTTCCGGCAGAATTTTATCAGCAATTATGGTTTTATACTCCAATCCCTCTGCGAGAGCCTCCTCTCTAAATCATTCTCAATATCTAAAAGGACATGACAGGGTTGACCTTTATTTTTAATTTAGTCATAGAAACCTTAGCCAAAGCCATTCATTCCTAGCCTGAGATTTCAGGTTTTCAAGTTTGTGGAGGCATGAGATTCAGAGTCCTCTGGGTTACTGAGGATTACAGTATCTGGAACTGCCTCCCCAAAGCCACGTTACGTACTACTCCCAAGGGTTCTGGTGCTGGAAAACATCTGTTAAGGGTTGACGTATGTCTCACTCTTCTTCAATGCCTCCAAAGCTGCCAAAATCCTCCTCCTCCTCCCTCTACTCTTGTGTGTTCTGTGGTGTAGGAAGAATAGCGTGTGCATAAAGGGGGCCTTGAGAGGAAAGAAATTCATCCTCCTCCTCCCACTGCTCTTACTCGTGTGCCCTGTCCATATTGCCACACAGAGTCTGCTCCAGCAGGAACACAACAGGGATTGTGTCACTGATGCATGCATTGTCATGGCTCACCATGTTTGTGGCCTCCTCAAATGGTGGCAGTACAGTGCATGCATCCTTTATCAGCAGCCATTGGCCTGAGCCTGTCATTGTGCCATACTTACACAGGTACTCGTTGATGGCCCTCTGCTGCATGTGCAGCTGCTACTGCATTGCCAAATCTGAGTTCCACCTGGTGGGCATGTCACAAATCAGGCGGTTTGCAGGCAGGTTGAACAACTGAACACTGGCTGTGTATGACCACCTGAAATGGCTACAGACTCTTCTGGGCTTTTTTTAGAGGATCTTGCAAACCTAGGTAGCTGTTTAATAAATGCTGCACTACCAAATTGAGGACATGTGCCAGGCATAGCATATGTGTCAACTTTCCCTGTTGAAGGATGGACAGAAAGTTAGTGCCATTATCGCACACCACCATTCCAAGCTTCCATAGCATGAACCACCTCTGGGCCGGCCCCTGCAGAGCTGGAAGAATCTCTTCTCCAGTGTGGCTCTTGTCCTATAGACAGACCAGCTGAAGCACTGCATGGTATCTTTTATCCATTACTTGTTGAATGGCCCCTTGAACGTTTAGGGGGTACTGGTGGTTCATAGGACAATCAAGCAAAGGAGGGTATGGAGGAGGAGGAGCAGGGGGTGGAGCTGACAGATCTTGCATCATCACCACTAGCTGTATGGAGACATGGCGGAAAAACAAGCTGCAGCACTGAGCACAGTCCTGCATCCTTCTTAGTTGTAAGCAGAGTTACCCAGTGTGCTGTGAACAAAATAGATCTTCCCTGACCATGCTTGCTGGACCATGAGTCAGCAGTAAGGTAACGTTGCAGCTGACTGCCTTGCCCAACAATGCCAAACATTGCCTTCCACGTGATAATACAGAGCTGGAATGGCCTTACGTGAAAAGAAAAAGTGACTGGGAACCTGCCATTGTGGTACAGCACATTCTGCAAATTCACGGAAGGGGGCAGAATCCACCAGACAGAAAGGCAGAAGCTAGCCAGCAATTTGGACAAGCTTGAATTTAGATGCTGGGCATGTGGGTAGCAGTGAGTGTATTGTTTTTTTGCGCTGTAGCAGCTGGCGCAGAGAAATTCGCCTACTACACTCTACAGCTGGCGGTGTGCTGCTGGCAGACATGTTGCAAGGACTTGTGACACCCTTTGCTATACCATTATCCCTGTAGGTGGAGGCTGATGAGAGGTCATGAGATATAGTGGGGTTAGACAGGAGAGGTGAGGAGTGAAGAGGAGAAGAATTGTGTCCCTTGTGCATGGTTTTTAGGTGCTCTTGCCAATATGCTGAGTGGTGGGAGGTTAAATGCCTAGTAAAGCATGTGGTACCCACATGATTGGTGTTTTTGTCATGCTTGATATGCTTGCGGCAGTGATTGCAAACTGCAACAGTGGGACCAGCTGCAAATTTGCTAAAAAAAAGGCCCACACAGCTGAGCTGTGGGAAGTGGGCTGGGAGATAACAGCTCCACAATCTGATGGAATAGGGTGGCTGCTCTCTACTCTTCCATGATGGCTGCCTCTGTAGGACATCCTGCCTCCACTGTTTCTCCCCCTCACTTTCCTCCTCTGCTCTAACCGGCACCCAAGTCACGTCAGTGACCTCATCATCATCATCATCCCCTCCACCCTCATCATCACAGGAGCCGACTTGGCAAAACGCTATGGCTGGGGGAACATGACTGCCAATTTGTTGTTTATCAGTGTTTTCCCCTCTCTGTAGACTCATGTTACTCCCTTCCTTTACCTCAGAACCAACATCAGAATCAAGTAATATCTGTGCATCCTTAAGAAGCAAGTGGCTGATGCTGTGTTCAAATGATTCAACTGAATCCTCCATGCATGATGTTGGGGCTATGGCAGGAGTAGCTGTGGACAAGGAAGCAGAATAAGCCACTTTGGCAGCTGCAGTGGACTACACACTAGTGCCAGTTTGGGTCATAGAGGATGAGGAGGATCAGGATGGTTTAGTAAGCCAGTCCACTGCCTCCTTTACATGATGTGACTGGCAACATCACTAAACAGAGACAAAGATGCCCTGCCTGACGACGGATCACATCCTCCTTTATCTGTGAACACAGAAGCTGCTGGCCCCCTCATAGTGGCATGGAACTTCTGCCTCACCGTGTTGGCTTCCCAGACGTGATGGGAAGCTTATCACCCATATAGATACTGGGTAATGTGTAATTGGATGCACGTTATTCAATGAAAAGTGTTGTTTAGTGCACTTTAAATTGACGGAGTGACGCTGACAGAAATGTTAAAACTATAAAAAAATAAAAAGGGGGGGGGGACATCAGTGTTGCAGTCAGAAAAACTGTGGCTGACTATTGTAAAAAATCTGGAGCAGTCAGGCGACAAAAAAAATAAATAAAAAAAAGCAGCAACCAAAAACAAAATGGTATAAAGCACTGTATACAGCACTAAATGTTATGTAAAGCTTTGTTAAATACTGCACTGCACTAACACACTACACTGACACACTATTCTCACACACTATACTAACACTAAACTAACAATTTACATTCAGAGTCAAATGTTTTGTAAAGCTGTGGTAAACACTGCACTACACTAACACACTACACTGACACACTATACTAGCACACTATACTAACACTAAACTGACACACTATACCAGGGGTGGCCCGTCCATTGTGGGTGCACGGGCGCCCCCTCCCCTATCCATGCGCATGGCCCCTTTCAGGATGCCAGGTGCATGAATTCCTATGGTGGGGGTAGACGGGAGTGTGTTTTTTAATCACCTGATTAGAGTCAGAGACTCTAATAGGCTTACAAATATTGTGGGCTTGGAGCGCAGAGCATAGCGTCCAGAGCCCACCCAGATGTGTTGCAACAGCTAATGAATGCAACACCGATCCTCCTCCCGGCCAACAGGGAAGCGGGTCTGATACCTGTCACCCAATTGTCTGAAAGGACAGGCGATCCTATTGGATGCCTAGGAGGAGGAGGGAGGAGTTGGAAGCCTCTATGGAGGAGTCGCTGAACGCTGCCCGCCACAAGACACAATGGGGTAAGTGCCGGAGTGACCGCAAACAGTGGGGGGTCATTAGCATGTGTGGTGTGCAGTGTCCCTGTGCTGGTGTCATAGATCGGCAGTGTTTCACTCTCAATACAGGATTTAGCATTTTCAGGCTGAGCAGGCTGTGTTAACCCACTATTTACTATTCAACATTTTTAACCTCATTAGTAAGAAACGCATTATACCCACTGCACAGCAGAAAGGCTCTTTTGGAAGCGGATTTCCTCACCGGACTTGCCACCACTTCACTGGTATAGGACATATACTGAGTCACTTGTACATTTTTGTCAGCAACGGTCTTACCACTACACTTGTCAGGTGTTGCACTTTGCATGCCGTCGCTTCAGAAACCATTCCTCTGTGGTACTTTCACTGGCGCATTTCCCTATGCGACCACAGGGTGGTCAGATGCCCTCTTAGGCATCACAGACTATCTGGCATCGCAGCCCTCTTTATGGAAATGGTCAGCCACCTCTTCGCTGCAGCTCCACCATCCAGATGATACTTCCTCTCTTGTTGCCATGGGAGACTGCACTCTCCCAGCAGAAATTTTCCAGTACTCTCCAACTGGCTGTAATGGTTCCTCTTGAGCCTACCAGCCATGACTCCCCTCAGGAACACTCCACCATCCACCACAGGTCTCACGAGTGACCTTGACTTTGTTGCTATGGGCAAAAACACTCATGTTTGCAGTCACAGACACACAGTTCTCCAGAATTTTTGTTTTTTTTAAAGATGCGAGACAATACACACCTAGCTGCTCACACAGCAATAGCAATGCAAACAGTCTCTGGCACTCACTATTTCATATCCATAGCATTTCTCCACCAATTGTAATGATTTAGGGTATTTTGGTCTCATTGGTGGCGGCAAACAGTGAGTATACTCCACTCCAAAGTCAGTTTAAGGCTTTTTCTGCCCACTTTAATTAAAAACAAAAGTTCACATTAAAGCAGTTTACCTTGCAGGGGTTTTCACCTTCAATGTGGTAACCAAATCATACTCAGCCTTGTGGCTGTTCTTTGCAGTATCTCTTCTCAAGCCTCCTGCCTTAATCTTCCAGACCATCAAACACACAGTACAAGTGCTTGTGCACTAAATGCTGAACCTTCAGGCACCCACCTCTTTTTTCAATACAGTTGCATCGAATGCCCCCCCCCCCCCCCAGGGATGCTGAGGATGCACATTATTATGCTCCCCAAACTTGGGAAAGATCTGAACACAGCAAACTTTAAACCTATATCTATGCTGAATTCTGGTGTAAAATGTTATGCAAAAATATTGGCAACCTGGTTAATGGATATTATGCATCTGTGGGTCCAACAGGACCAAATGGGATTTACTAGAGGGAGGCAGGCTTCAGACGCTACAAGGCATACACTTAATGTTATACATCATGCAGAGTGGAGTCAAACATCTTCTCTGCTTGTCTCCATGGATGTGGAGAAGGCATTCAACAGAGTCCATTGGGGTTATATGTCCAAAGTTTTCACATAATTTGGGTTTAATACTATCCTCCATTTTAGCATTTTATTCTTGTTCATCAGCCCAGCACTAAACCTTGAGTCTGCTCTTAAAACTCTTCTCTATCATCAGCTGCACCCGACAAGGGTGTCCCCAATCCCCATTTTTTTACCCTTATGATAGAGCCTCTGATGGAAGCTATTCACTCTCTCACCTCACAGTTTTTACATTCCACTCTACATTCCACTCACAGTTTTTACATTCCACCCATACCATAAACCTTTTTGAGGATGATGTTATACTATTCCTAACAAATACATCTGTATTATTACCCAGTGCCCACCAGCTTCTAGCCAAGTTTAGTTCCCTCTCCTACTACAAAATCAATTTTAATCAAAGTCGCTAATACTGAACTTAGGGGTTCCCAAGCAAACCCAACTTCTGTTTCCCCAATAGATGCTCTACTCCTGGGTGGTAGCAGGAATGCCTTATTTGGGCATTACATTGACATCACTTACAGTTTCTTTAGCAGAAGCAAACCTCAAACTCCTTAAATCCAAATTAAAAGCCAAACTCTGCCACCTTTTTCAGCATGAACTATCCTGGTCTGGCATACTGGCCTCCTTCAAGATGCTAATCCTCCCAAAGGTCTTTTACCTCTTCCACACACTGACCATGCCTCTCAAACCCTCATATCTGAAAATGTATTTGGCTAAGCAAATGAGCGAGGTGTTTTTACATCCAACTCATCAAACTTACGAGGGTAGGGGGCATAGCTTTGGTTGATATCAAAGACTACTACACAGCTGCTCTTTTAGACCAATTGAAACATTGGTTCAATAAGTACACAGGGGGCCCCTGAGTTGACATAGAAACTTTGTCGACAAAAACTTAAGAGCTATGCCTTGACCCCCCCTGGACATGGCTAACATCGCTGACACCAAACTGTATGACCTGCTCGGGGTGCAGCCCAGTGCCACTCAAAACTAGCTGAAGAAGGCTTATCGCAAGCTGGCCATGGTATGGAGAGCAGGGACTGCGGGAAGGGGGCAGGGGCCTAAAAAAATGCCTTTTCCTACTGGTGGACCTGTGGAAACCAATAAACTTAGATACTACTCCTTTGCCGGCCAAAGCCTATCTTCTGGCATGGTGAACCCTAAATCAGTCTTTAGGGTATACCCTGCAGAACAAACCCATCTGAATCTGAAAACCTCTTGCACTTTTTAAAATTATCATGCCGCATATATCAGTCAAAATTGGCCCCGTTATGGTATACAATGGGTTGATGACTTTTTTGCAGCAAATATACTCAAAGACAGGGAGGAACTGGAGGAGGAGTATGAAATTCCTGAATATTTCACGTTGCTCCATATACATTTTTTAATCTCATTTCACTACCCCTACAGCATCTAACATTGTGTTAACCATTGGGAGCTTGCACAAAAGATAGTAACTTGTTGGTATCTTACTTTGGAAAATATAGAAGCATGAGCTTGGCTGAAATATCAGCACCACATCCCTAAAGTAGCTGCAAAAACAATATATAGAAAGATGGGACTTTAAAGGCGCTGAAAAACTCCTCTCAGAATAGATGCCAATACATATAAAGTTAAAAAAGATTTTATTATAAATACAATTTTAAAAGACAAAGTAGAGGATATACCCCCTTAAAACATGAATTACTTTCACATATTGTGTTCCAACCAATACACCCCTGATGATATAGGTCTTTCCCTATGTGTATACAGTGCATAAATATAGTTATAACGCATGTATTATTTTTGCTGTATAAAGCACATATCAGAATAGGAAAGGATGACTCATACCTACGCGTTTCACCTGGTTGGCTTCTTCAAGGGCTCAGGGAGGTGCGTGGTTAGAATAACTAGAAAAGGAAAAAATAAATACACATGATATTCAGCCAATACAAGATAATTATTTACATTACATATTTAATTATATTGCTTTAAGTTCTTTCAAATGACTTACAATCAGTATGAAAACAGTTCATCTCAGGATTATCCAAGAGGTGCACATGTATTACCCTCCAACACAGCCAGAAAAAATGATAGTGTGCAGACACTGACAGACGGGTAGGTCAGAGAGCCCCACCCTTGGGCTGTAAGACTGACCCTGGATATGGGGAGTAGATAGAGATGGGCAGTGGGTTGTTACACTTATCAGAACCACAAGAGAAAGATGGCAATAACAAAAGAAAATGTAAAAATATATACATGGCTATCTGTTTCTGCCTACATGTCACCAAAATACACTTAATAGGGGAAGGGACTAGGGGGCAAAACAGCATGCGTAGAGCAGGCTGAGACTGGGCCTTACTGGATTTTAAACAGTATAGGCACATATTTTTAATGTTTTACATAGTTATACCTGCAAAAGGGGCCAACCCAAAGAGATCCATCAGACCTTAATTTTCAGACTAAACTTCCACTTGATAATTATGTTGCTGCTAATTTACAAAAAAAAAATCCTAATGTTTATTAGCAAAATGCATTGTTTTCCATATTTAAACAGTACCTTTCTAATGTTATTAACTCTTAAAATGATGACATCGGAGAAGTCAATAGCATTTTTCTCTTTATTTTAACAAAATATATGAAAAAATTAATGAAATAATATATAAAAAAAAACATGAATGACATTTAAGAGATACATATAATATAATCTCAGTGGATTTTAGTAAATTGACTAACCTCTTCTCTTGGCATTTCTTACTGCATAGACACTGCAGATAATTATCATATACAGCTGTTTCCAGAATGAATTAGAATCATGCAGTAACATTAATCAAGCATCAGTCCACTTCCTTTTTTTTAAAGAGTATATTTATAATGAAGTGCATTTGACATTCACTAAAAATTCACTGCAGAGGTCTTTTCCTGGCATAGACAGTGCTCAGCATAAATGAGTACACCCCTTTTGAAAAGTAACATTTTAATCAATATCTCAATGAACACAAGAACAATTTCCAAAATGTTGACAAAACTGAGTTTAATAGAACATTTATTTAGCTCATTATATAAAAGTAAGGGTAATAATATTACTTAGATTACAAAATCTTCAGTTTTGCTCAAATAAGTTAAAATAAAATAAAATGTTTATTGAAAGCATAGCTGATACATTTAACCATTAGATTTTATCTGAACAAAGCCAATATAGAATACAGTATACCACAGGGCACAGTCATACAAAAACAAAAATTCTAATTGAAGGGTGAGTAATTAGACAATATGACTGTACAGCTATACCCTAAGGAAATGCAAAATAATTTCTTTAGGTATATAAAAGTGATATTCAGGTTTCTATGCAGCTTTTAGTAAATAATTGAAAGTTGTAGGAGGAAATGAAGTGAAAAGTAGAAAGAATAGTATTTCAAAAGAAACAGTAGGATGGACTCTTGAGAGATAGCGTAAATATATAGAGTGTTTAGGGTTTTGGGGCCGAACTTTCGTTGCTCGGACATTCGGCGAACATCCCAACTGAACAGTGCATTGCAAGCCCTGATTGACTGAAGCAGTGAAAGCTTCAGCCAATCAGGACACAGAGCACTGTCAGAGTCATGATTGGACACTGTCATCATGACTTTATCCAATCATGGCTCATTCCCGCCCCACAGTATGAAAGTATTCTTTCAATGGCAGCCATTTTCAGTGTGATTTCAGTATGGAGAGAGAGAGATAGAACAGGGCTCTGTTCAGTGATATTAGTTAGTTAGTGTGCTATACTGTGCTATTTTGCTTCAATTGTTAGTATAGAAAATTAGTTTAGTGTGAGTCTAGGGATAGTGTTATGCCTCGTACACACGGCAGATTTTCCGACGGAAAATGTTCGATGGGAGCCTTTTGTCGGAAATTCCGACCGTGTGTAGGCTCCATCGGACAGTTTCCATCGGAATTTCCGTCGCACAAAATTTGAGATCTGGTTCTCAAATTTTCCGACAACAAAATCCGTTGTCGTAAATTCCGATCGTGTGTACACAATTCCGATGCACAAAGTTCCACGCATGCTTGGAATCAAGCAGAAGAACCGCACTGGCTATTGAACTGCATTTTTCTCGGCTCATTGTACGTGTTGTACGTCACCGCATTCTTGACGTTCGGAATTTCCAACCAACTTTGTGTGACCGTGTGTATGCAAGACAAGTTTGAGCCAACATCTGTCGGAAAAAAAACATGGATCTTGTTGTCGGAATGTCTGATCGTGTGTATGAGGCATAAGTATAGTGAGGACTCGGAGGACCATCATTCAGCTTTGCATAGTGTGCAGCTAAAGTAGGGACAGCTCAGATAGTTTCACTGTAGTGTAGTGAGACCGTGTCATTCATACATACATTAGTGTAGAGTAGGGACAGCTCAGATAGTTTCAGTGTAGTGTAGTGAGACCATGTCAGTAATCCTGACATTAGTGTATAGCTAGAGTAGAGACAGTTCAGATAGTGTCAGTGTAGTGACGGTTGAACACTGTCTATTTGATTGCATTACTGCCAGTTTAACGCCATTTACTTCTGTGTACGTTACTGCAAGTTTAACGCCATATAGTTTTTTTGTGCGTTACTACCAGTTTAATGGTATATAGTTTTGTGTGCGTTACTGCCAGTTTAACACCATATAGTTCTGTGTGCGTTACTGCCAGTTTAACACCATATAGTTCTGTGCGTCATTGTACATTTGGCGCATTATATTGCAGTATATTATAGTGTATCCATGGAGTGTGTCTGTGTAGTGTGAGTACTCAAATTAAAGTGCACCAAACACCACTTTACATTGATTAAAGTGCATCTACTGTACGTACAGATTTCCACTTCTTCTTTATATTTGCTTTTAAGCACCGCCCCCTCCCTCCCAATAATGTCTGGGAGGACAACAAGAAGAGGCAGACGTTCCCTTGGCACTGTAAGGGGGCCAGCAACAAATGTGTCCACAGGCAAAGGTGGATGTGGTGGTCAGTCCTCAGGCAGGGAATAATTTCCTCTGTTTAGTGAGTTTGCCCGTGCTATCCAGCCACAGCATGCAGAGAAGGTGGTGGACTGGCTTACTAACCTTCCTCATCCTCCTAATCCTTTGTCATGCAAGCAGAGACAAGTGTGCAGCCCCCTGCAGTTGCCAGAGTGGATAAACCTGCCTCCTCGTCCACATCTATTCCTGCCATAGCCCCAACATCAGCCATGGAGGAGTCAGCAGTTTATTTTATTTTGACGCTGTGGTTATTTGACCACAGCGTCAGCCACTTTCTCCTTGATGATGCCCAGCCATTACTGGATTCAGATGTTGGTTCTGAGGTTGAGGATGACAGGAACATGATCCTAGAGAGAGAGGAGAACACTGATAGACAAATTGGCATTCTTGTTCCCCCAGCCGCAGCGTATTGTCAAGTTGTCTCCAGTGGTAATGATGATGCAATTTTTTACAGCAAGGCCAATTCTTGCTTTCATCAAGAGTACCTCTATAGGGTTACGGTGGGAAGGCGCCACCGACACCCAAAAACCAATTTTTCTGCACCTGTTTGACAGGTGCATATTATTGCAATTTTTACAGCAAGGCCAATTCTTGCTTTCATCAAAATTACCTCTATAGGGTTACAGTGGAAAGGCACCACCGACACCCAAATACCAATTTTTATGCAACCTTTGCTTCTATCCAAAGTCAAAGTGACACCAGTGTATCCAAAAAATCTCTAATCTTGTTCCCAGTACACTACATTTGGGACTCATCATATACGCTGGCTCCCCAGCTGTTGCTGAGAAAAATAAAGGCAGCTTGCAGGGAAAATTTCATTTTTTTTGGCTTTATAAATGCAATTATTGCTGTAGCAGATTCTAGACATGGTACAGATCTGCCACTTTACAGGTAGACTAAGGGGACCCCCCAGGCACTTTATTGAAAGGAATGTTTCATTTTTATTATTTCACTTTAAAAATCAAAAAATCACTGCTCATTTAAAAATGACCTTTTTCACAAACTTTTTTGTTATTGATACATGTCCCTCAAGGCAGGACCTGGACCCCTATAACCATTGTATGCCCAATTACTTGCATATAAGCCTTCAAAATGGGCACTTTTGATTTTTGACGTTGGGGTCCTATTGACTTTAATGGGGTTCATGATTCGGGTCCGAAGTTTTGCGGTGTTGCAAAGTTCTGATGCGAACCGAACAGGGGTCCATTTGGCCCATCCCCAATGATTAGTTAATGAGTATTGGGGGCGTGGTCTGGAGCTGTTCCAAGATGGACGTGTAGATCTGGAGCTCCCGTTCCAAGAGGTCCAGTTACATCAGCTAACAAGCCTAACTACCAAGACATGGTGAGAACCTTCTGCAGTGTTTCGGCAACACGTTCCCGATCCCCACGGGAACAAGACATCCAGCTAAGCGGACACATTCCCGCGATCTTCCGATCGTGGCCTAGAAGCAAGATGCAGGCCTCACAAACACCCTCCTCGCATGAGCCCCGAGCATCAGCCCACAACGCTCCAGAGCTCGTAGCCCGTTCGGAGCGGAAGCAGGGAAGAGATATCCCCATGTTGTTAACCTGGAGGACCTCTGCAGTGTCGCCGTTGATAATTAAAACACACTCATGGCAGCCATCATGGACATCCAGACCATAGGCTTAAGGGTGGAAGAAGTAGAAAGCACTCAAGCCCGCCAAGACACTTCTCTATGTCATGTACAGCAGCTGACTGAATCCCACGCTGTCCACCTCAGAGAGATTAACTGCCACATAGAGGACCTAGACAATTGTGGGAGATGCCAAAACCTTATGCCGCATACAAACGATCGCACATTGATCGGACATTCCGACAAAAAAATCCATGAGATCCATTTAATCCATTTGAGATCCAGATCTCAAATTTTGTGTGACGTAAATTCCGATGGAAAATGTCCAATGGAGCCTACACATGGTCGGAATTTCCAACAAAAAGCTCCCATCGAACATTTTCCGTCTGAAAATCCGACCGATTGTACGGGGCATTAGGGTAAGAGGAGTCTCGGAATCGATAGATCCCAGTCATCTATCCCTATCGGTCACCAATATATTTAATGATCTCCTAGAAAGGCCCCCAGACAGACCGATCGCCTTTGAGCAGGTCCACAGGGCGTTACACCCGAGGGGAAGGGACACAGATCCCCCTAGAGACGCAGTATGCTGTCTCATGGACTTTGCATTGAAAGAGGAAATCTTTCGCAAAGCAAGAAGCCGTAACCAACTATCCTTCCAGGGGGCGACGATAAATATCTACCAAGACCTATCAAATATCACCCTACAACGCAGGCGGGAACTGTGGCCTTTACTGGAAATTCTGAGAGCTAGATCCATCATTTACCACTGGAAGTTCCCCTTCTGCCTATCAGCGACACACCAGGGCCGAACAGTAAATCTCAAAGTACCAAAAGATCTGGAACACTTTTGTTCTGCATTAGACATCCTGCTGGTTGACCTACCGGACGGGTACAGCAACTTCTGTCTGCCATCACCTAGAAGAGCCACTTCCATGAAAGGCATAGATGAAGCGGGCAACTACAGTATCAGTTGCCGCCGACCCCATCCTCTTCCTCCTCATACTCCATGAGGATCCTTGGAGCCCCACAAATTGGTAGCCCAATGGCCTCTACAGCTCACCGCAGGGCTCACATCACCTAGACAGGTAACTACACTTTCCTTCCTTTTTTATGTGACACAGGGACCCAACACCCAAAAAAAAACTTGTTTCCAAAACCATGACCACCAACCACAGCATGACCACCAACTTCATGGTCTGCTTGAACTCTTTAACTGAACAGTCATGGTTCCAAAGACACGGTAGAACACCCCTCTGATCCGCGCCACACAAATTGTTCACATAACATATCCCCCTTACCCTACCCTTCGGACAGCCAAAGAAGTATGTATGTGCCAAAATGCATGATTTGGTGCATTGGTGGTCAGAAATATTGATGCCTAACGTGTTTGCCCATTTTCTTCTAAATCTATCTTTCTGTGTATCTACTCTTTGTTGAAGCCAGACATAGGATTGAAAAATTACTTTATCTATTATTTCCCCCTTAAGGCAGAAGGTTTCAAAGTGCGTTAAAGGTCTGGAGTAAAAATTCTTATTCTTACGTGTCTGGATGTAATTGCATAACTGTAGATATAACTAGAATGGTAAATCCCTAACTTTGAGTTCTTCTGTGAGGGTGGATCTAGACTTAACATTCCCTGTCTGGAAGCAATGGGTGGCCAATAACAATTTGCTGGATGGCAGGATAACGTGTTTATTATGTGTACCTGGTAAAAAGTCAGGATTGTTTGAGAGCAGAGTAAGGGGGACAGGTGAAGTCGATATATAGTTTGTTTTAATAATGTGATGGAAAGTTTGTAAAGGAGCTCCTATCAGAGGGTATGATAAAAGTGTCTTTTCACATTTTGATAGAGGAATCCATGGAGAGGCCTCAAGTGGGGAGGATGTAAAGGTTTTCTCTAAATGGGTCCAGTCTTTTGTGTCGTCATGACAATTCCAATCAGGGGCGGAACTACCACCATAGTGACCCATGCGGGCGCTATGGGGCCTGCAGCCGTGTGGGGCCCAGTGAGGATGAAAGCACCGCCATCACAGTCTCCCAGCCAGGGGAAGAGAGAGGAGAGGAAGAGGCGAGCTGTCCGTATCAGCATAGAGCTGAATTGCCCAATGCAATAGCTTTCATTAGAACTTCCAGCGTTCCCGGGGCTCACGTCACATAGCTCCACCTCTTGGCCCGGCGCCTTTGATAGACAGTAGACCAGATAGACCACAGATAGACCACAGTTGTAACACCCTACAGCACCACCTCCAGCGGCCACTTATTCTCAGCAGCCCAGGTTCAACTCCCAGGATTACTCACAACCCATCAGGTGTTTCGAGTGTAAACAGATAGGGCACAAAAAGCCAGACTGTCCGTTGAATCCAGCCAGGCAGTCCCAGGCATGAAGAAAGCCAGCAGGGGGGAATCCCCGCACATCCATGGCTGCGGCTCACTGCGTTGAGGAGGAAGAACATTGGGACATCCTGCATGAGGCTGATCCAGTACAAGCAGCTAACCAGGACAACAGGCAGCAACACAGGCAAACTGTCAGGGTTAATGGGAAGGTAGCCAATGGCCTACGTGATACTGGCACCACCATGACCCTACTACAGAAGAACCTCATCCCAGAGAGCCAACACACCGGAGACACTGTAGCCATAAGGGTTGCAGGAGGCACCGTTTTCCGGCTACCCGTTGCCCGTGTTCACCTGGATTTGGGGGGTGGGTTCGGGGCATGTTAATGTGGGGGTGATGAAAGATTTGCCAGCGGATGTACTACTGGGAAATGATTTGGCCCCCTCGTTTCTGCTTACGCCCCGATGGGCCCCGCTGGGCCCTGCTGAAGCCAACCCAGTGACTACCCGTGCCCAGACCCATGCTGTTGGAACCGGCCCACTTGCTGCTGAGACCCAGGTAAGACTATCTTCCCCGACATGTACCTTAGATCAGGCTCCCCTAGGCTGGGATACCCCAGAGGCATTCGGAAGGGAAACCCAGGAGGACCCGACCTTACACAAGTATAGGGCTAAGGCAGATACTCAGGAAAGGGGAATAGATGAGGAGATTTATGAATGGGTGGGGGATAGACTGTATAGGATCCCTAAGCCATCCCCGGGAAATAAAGCCCCTTTGCAGAAACGACAGCTGGTGGTACCTAAGAAATACCAGCTGGAGATTCTGCGAATCGGGCAAGATGTACCACTAGCAGGACATCTAGGGTCCCATCACACAGCCCATAGAATTATGCAGAATTTCTTCTGGCCCAATTTTAACCAGCATGCGTGACAGTACTGCAAAACGTGTGACACATTTCAATGGGTAGGTAAGCGAGGGGACCACCCTAAGGCCAGACTTATGTCCATGCCTATTATTGGGGAGCCTTTTTACCACATAGCCATTGACATTGTGGGCCCTTGGCCAGGCCTAGTCCATCGCCAGGCCTAGTCAATCCGGGAAGAAGTATATTCTCACCATGGTGGACTATGCCACCCGTTACCCAGAGGCAGTAGCTATGTCCAACATTGAAGCAGAGACAGTAGCTGATGCCCTGGTTAAGATATTTACTAGAGTGGGGTTCCCTAAGGAGATTCTCTCTGATCAGGGAACCCAGTTTACTGCTGTGCTCACCCAGCAGTTGTGGAAGGTGTGCAATATTAAGCCCTTGCTGAGCTCACCTTACCACCCCCAGACTAATGGTCTCTGCAAGCGCTTTAATGGGACCCTCAAGCAAATGCTGAGGACCTTTTTGGACGCTTGCAGAGACTGGGAGAAATTCCTGACTCACCTGTTATTTGCATACAGAGAGGTACCCCAGGAATCTACTGGGTTCTCTCCCTTCGAGTTACCCTATGGGAGAAGGGTCCGCGGACCCCTCGATCTCATTAGAGGACACTGGGAGGGAGAGAAAAAGCAGGAGGGGCCCCCATCGTGCCCTATGTTCTGGAACTCAGGGACCGCATGGAGCAACTGTCTCTGATGGTAAGGGAGAATCTCCAGGCGGCCCAGGGGAGACAGAAGAGATGGTACGATTGGGGGGCCCGATAGCATATCTTCCAGGTTGGGCAGAAGGTCTTAGTGCTCAAGCCTGTGAAGACCGACAAGATGCAGGCATTTTGGCAGGGCCCTATAAAGTAGTAGCCCAGATATGTGATACTACCTATGTTATTGCCAGCTGTGCAGATGAAAGAATCCAGTGAATCTTTCATGTGAACATGCTGAAGGAGTATCAGGAACGGCAGGAGGATGTTGCTGCAGTATGTGCCCCTGCTGCGGAAAGACTCTGAAAGTTTACCCCTCCCTGACTTACTATAGAGAGACTCCCAGAATGACCTCATTAGCCTCGTACAGCTAGGGGACCGGTTAAGCCCCACAAAGAAGTGACAGGCTAAGAGACTTCTGTGGGAGAAACAGGAGACTTTCTCCTAAAAACCGGGCGACCACGACCCTGGCTGTGCATAAGGTAGAGACCCCGGGACAAGCACCCCTTCAACAGCCCCCCTACCGTATCCCTGAAGCAGTCCGAGAAGGAATGCGGAAGGAGATACAAGAGATGATGCTTTTAGGAGTCATTGAGCCCTCTGACAGTCCTTGGGCCTCGCCTGTAGTCCTGGTGCCTAAGAAGGACAGAACTACCAAGTTCTGCGTGGACTACAGGCGACTCAATGAGAAGACCATTACTGACGCCTACCCAATGCCCAGGGTAGATGAACTGTTAGATCGTATAGTCAGGGGATGTTATTTAACTACAATAGACCTGTGTAAGGGCTATTGGCAGATTCCACTGGCCGAGGATGCTATCCCCAAGTTGGCATTTCTTACCCCGTTTGGCCTGTACCAGTCTAAGGTCATGCCATTCGAGATGAAAAATGCCCTGGCTACCTTCCAACGTATGGTGGATAGGCTCCTCAATGGCTTTCAGGATTTTGCATGTGCATACCTGAATGACATTGCGATCTACAGTGGGTCTTGGGCGAAGCACCTGGTTCAAGTAGGGGTGGTTCTGGACAAGATTTGGCCTGACCTTTAAACCAGACAGAAGTGCCATCTAGGTATGGCAGAGGTGCAGTACCTGAGACATCGAGTAGGGTGTGGGCACCAGAGCATAGAGCCAGCCAAGGTAGAGGCAGTAGCTAACTGCCCCACACCCCGTACTAAGACCCAGGTATTAGCCTTCTTGGGGACTGCACGTTTTGTCCCTGATTATAGTGCTATCGCCAATCCCCTGACTGACCTGACGAAAAAGAATTTACCTAGGCAGGTCCTGTGGTCTCCAGCTTGTGAAGCCGCGTTTCTAGCCCTCGAGCAAGCACTTGTAAATGGCCCTGTCTTGGCTGCCCCCCTAACAAACATTTCCTTGTCCACACAAATGCTTCCATGTTTGGACTGGGGGCTGTGCTGAGCCAAATCGGAGAGGATAGAGAACACCCTGTTGCATACCTGAGCAGAAAGCTATTACCCAGGGAAGTGAGCAATGCGGCAGTGGAGAAGGAGTGCTTGGCACTGGTCTGGGCCCTTAAAAAGTTGAACCCTTATTTGTACGGAAAGGAATTTTCATTAGTCACTGACCACAACCCATTGGTCTGGCTTAACTGGGTCTCAGGAGACAATTGCAGGGTGAAGCTTAGCCCTGCAACCATACAACTTCATCATCAGCTACCGACCCGGTAAGTAAAATGGCAATGCTGATGGGTTGTCCTGGCGAACAGACGTCACTCCGGCCTCCTAGTTCCGGACATCCCCAAGTTGATCCGGTAAGGATCAAGCCAGGTCTGCCGGAGTGTCCCACAAGGAGGGAGCCATGTGACGGGAGTCACTTTTTGGTGCAGGGTGACCTAGAAAATAATGAACCTTGTATCTGCCATATTAGAAATAGTGGCTAATTCATAATGCTGGGAAAATACTGTTAGGAGATGCTGATGTCAATTCCAGCCACCTGTCTCTGTCTGTGTCTTCTATAATGTAAATGAGTCTAGTTTGGCTTCTCTTTCAGCCATTGTTGTCTGCGCTAATTAACCCTGAAATTGTATGAAGGAGTTCTGTGTTGAGATGCATGATAATGTGTATTGTATGAGTCACCTAGGCTGTCTAAAGGATTAGATAATTAGCTCATTATAGGGGAAATAATTAGGTTTCTGGTGAGCGGTTGTATTTTCATCCTGTTGTATATATTTGTGTGAGATCTCAAAATAAAAAAAACATTCCTGTTTGACCCTCAAGACAGAGCCTCGTCTCATACTTGGTGGGGGGGGGATTATTCGTATGGGTTTCTTGTTCGGCTGATTGCAGTGTTCGGTAGCTGCCTTTGTGTTCGGAAATGGAATGTCTTAAATGGCTTTAACCCCTTTCATACTTGGGGTGTCGTTACAGTAGGGATTTTACTCTGATGTAAATATTCTTTTAAAATGGATTCTCTGTTACCTTGTAAAGTAGCAGATTTGTTCTGTGGTGGGAGGTTATATAGGTTAGAATAGTAATTTTGGAATTGTTTCGCAATCTGCTCTGTGGAGACTTCCAATTTCCCAGCTTAATTTCTCATGCCGTGGTTATTAGACGATAATTGGGTCTCCTTTAGGGCCCTTGCTAGAAATTTACTGGTTTTGTCACCTTGTTCATAATATATATCTTTCCGTCGAAAAAGCATGTGTTTAGCTTTGGAACCTAATAGCTGTGGAAGTAGTTTGCTAAAAGTTCTTTACCTATCAGCATACGCCGATGACTTGATGTTCTCACTATCAAACCCGGTAATCTCCCTCCCTAACCTGATTAAAGAATTTTCTACATATGGAGCTCTCTCTTATCTGAAAATTAATCTAGCTAAGTCAGAGGCAATGAGCATAGGGATCCCACTAACACAACTTACATCTCTACAATCCAGGTTTAAACTGAAATGGACAAACAAAGCTTTGAAATATCTGGGCACCCATATACCCCAAACCTTAGCGAAACTATATGAGATCAACTTTCCTCCATTACTATCTGAAATCAAAACATTACTAAACACATGGCAATCTGGCCTACATTCCTGGCTAGGGCGCTGTAATATTCTAAAAATGTCTATCCTACCGAAATTACTATATCTAATGCAAGCCTTGCCAATACACATACCTCTCAGTTTTTTCAGACAAGTACAATCGCTATTTCCTTGATTTATCCTAATTTACTGTTTATGCATTTATTACTATGCAATACGATGCGGTCGCATTTATGGTGCAATTATCAGACATTCATATCATTACCATGTTGTGTCACCTTCCCAGCTGCATGTCTCATTTAAAGTCCCAAAAACCCCCACCTCTCTGTTTTTTGTATGCAATTTGGGGATGGAGGTACATTTTTGTAAATGTCCTCATCTAAAGTCCCATTTAGTTAGTTTTCCTTTTTTTCAAAATATCAGGGATGGAGACATGCATGCTACCTTTTATATTTTTTACTTTTATTGGTGGCATTCAGTGTAAGTGCTATTTAGGCTTAAGCAGCATACACACTATCAGTTTTTCTGCTGACTTAGTCCTTCAGATTTACCAAAACCATGTAGTGCAAGGGCCTGCCTGATTGCATACACATTGAAACTCCTAAGGTTTGACCTCATATTATATGGTTTTGGTAAATCTGAAGGACTAACTCAGCAGAAAAACTGATAGTGTGTACGGGGCTTTATACTTTTTGAGTAAGGTTTTTAATTTTACTGTGGATAGGATCGTAGAATTTATCATAACGTCTATTATTTTGGCATCTTCTAATATTAGTACTTGTATGATTTAAAACTATTGGCTACAACTCTCTTCCCTTTTGAGGCTCCTTCCCAGAGACAGGTATTTGTTTAGTACCTATATTACCATTTTAAACCTTGTCCCGTTTATACCTCCTTGCGGACAATACCCTGTGTGGGGGGTGTGGTCGGCCTTTGGGTGGGCCTCCTTGCCGGGGTTCGCAATCCCGGGAGCTGCGATGCATGCTGGGAGCCCTCCCCCTCCCATGTCACGTGGGGGTTGGGGCGGACTTCCCATCACGCATCGACGCCACACTCCCAGTTTCGTGCGTGTGACGTCGGTATGACGCCATCACGTCGACACTGTGTGCCGTCCATCCCAGCGTCTATAAGAAGCGCCAGCTGCGGGCTGGCTTGGTTCGGCTCCGACAGCTGTCACCCTTCTCCATTTTAGCCGCCCATGTGGCGTTGGCGGTTACCTATTGGCGGCACTCTAACCTATATCTATTCCCCCTAATTGGATACACATTCCCCGTTAAACACTTCCTACCGGTGGCCACCTAGTTGGCATTTTGGTGTTCTGGGAATCTCAGGTAATACTATGGCTTCTTTTGGCCTCCACTGTTGTTGTTACACTCTTTCCTGTGGCACAGGCATACACATGCAACTCTATTTCTCCTGACTATATTCCTCCCGGTTCGGTCATTACATTACCACTTATTTGTATAATTTTCACTGTTCCCTTTGCTTTTTCTCAATACTGCAACCGCTACACCTATTGGTTTAGTCTGGTATTCACGCACACTTTCTCAATGCTAAATATTCTACTTCATATTTATTTCTTTCTATAGTCACTTTTAGTTTTCTCATCCCTTTAGAACATGAAGATGTGATTTTCACTTTCAACAATTCCTCACAAAGTCGCCCTTTAGGTACCGCCTCAGCTCCCGGGGTTGTTTGACTTTTATCCCCGACAGGCTCACACCCTCGGTGCCCTCCACCCATCTACATAGGTTCTTTGTAAGTAACCTTTTATGGTTTTTAACCATCACTGCTACTATAAGATCATATTACAACAATTTTCTCTACCTGCCCTGTGATTAGCCCCTGAGAATTTCTTTAATATCTTTTATAGACAATTACATTGCATCTGCTCCTGAAGATTGGAAAGATCCATGAAATGCGTAGAGCTCTTAGATGCTATTCACATTAACAGCCCTTCCACATTTTTACCAGATTACGCCGTTTGGATTCCACCAACTGCTATGTTATTATATTACTGTGAAGACACACAACTTCAAAATGTAATTGTTTTTATCTCACCATTGCGTTCCACATCGTGCTGCTATGTTGATGGGTCACCTTGTCATTTTGGTTCATACTCATGGAATATTTATTTATATGTCATACTCTCTTACTTTGTATACATGCAAGCTATTTGGTCACTAATGTGGTCCATTCACCAGACATTATTGTTACTATGATGCAGTCGTATGCAAATATAAGTCTGAATTCTTACTATGGTACCATGATGACCATAATAGGCTGCTATGCCATTATGTTGTTTTATGATGTCTCAATAATATATACCTTATTATGAAATAAAGTTTCCTTGATTTATCCTAATTTACTGTTTATGCATTTATTACTATGCAATACGATGCGGTCGCATTTATGGTGCAATTATCAGACATTCATATCATTACCATGTTGTGTCACCTTCCCAGCTGCATGTCTCATTTAAAGTCCCAAAAAACCCCACCTCTCTGTTTTTTGTATACAATCGCTATTCACTGACTTTGTCTGGGCTAAGAAAAGACCCAGGCTCCCTAATAAACTACTAGTGCTCCCAAAGTCTTCTGGTGGGTTGGCACTACCTAACATTCGTGCTTATTATCAGGCTGTTCACTTAGGAAGACTTATAGATTGGCGTAGACACCGGGAAACCAAGTTATGGTCCCAAATGGAACAATCCCACACCACAATTCCACTAGGTGGCACCCCGTGGTGTTACCAGGGGTTACCAACGGAACTCAAACGCCACCCTCTAATAGGCAACACGGCCCGAATTTGCGCAAAACTAATATCTAAAACGACCATTTCTTCCCCGAACTCACCCCTATATCCAATAATAGGCAATCCCCTGTTCACTCCAGGCCTACAAGATGGAATTTTTCAAAAGTTGGGGGAAGCAGGTATACACTTGGCCTCCCACTTTAGTTCTGGAGGGCGCTGGAAAACATACTCGGAGCTTTCCGATCTCACGGGTAGGTTCTGTCTAGACTTCATGCAGACACTCCAATTAAGACATTTCCTCAACTCTATCCCACCCCCCACAGATAGTAATCAAAACCTCACGACATTAGAAGAACTCTGTACCGATACAGGTGTTTTACCACACACACTCTCACTGACCTACAACCTACTGAATACACCCCCCTCGGACTATATACCGCCAGGCTTACTTAAATGGGAAGAGGAATTGGACTGTAGATTTAGCCCCGCAAAGAGACAACACATACTTCGTTTCACACACAAATCTTCCATTTGCGCTAAGACACAGGAAACAAATTATAAGATACTTTCCAGATGGTATAGAACCCCAACACGCCTGCATGAAATGTTCCCAACAACATCAGATATGTGTTGGCGCTGTCAAATGGACAAAGGAACTTTGCTACACATATTCTGGTCTTGCCCCAAACTCACACACTTTTGGAGAGTGATACGAGAGACTGTACAACTGTTTACTGACAGGACAATTGCAAATGACCCAGCATTCTTTTTACTACACGCTACAGACATTCCCGACAAGATATACAAAAGATCAGTCATACGTCACCTGCTGGATGCAGCTAGAGCCTGCATCCCACTGTGTTGGAAATCCGCCCTCCCACCGACAATTGATATGTGGCTAGGGAAAGTAGAGGACATCAGACAGCTGGAAGACCTAACCCACACGGCACAACACAGAGAAGAAATATTCTCTAAGACTTGGCAACTGTGGACTATGTTTATTTACTCGACGGCAGGACAATCTCTGAGAAGAGCTGATTGTGACCCGAGAACAGACGTGCGACAATGAGCTATCGCTGTTGAATCAAATAATGACATAATACTCCGTGGGAACGGACTGCGAGACCCTCCATGCTTGCGAGACACACACCCATCTCCCCCCTTTCTCAACTACTCCATTATACTCTCTCTCTCCCTCAGCTCTACCCTCTTCTTTCTTTTCATTTCCTTCCCCTTCTCTCCTCTAACTTTTCCTAACCTTTCTTTAGTTCCTTTTATTAATGTCTATTTGAGAGACAAAAAAAAAAAAAAGGAGGAGAGCCGACGCAACGGGCCATATTACAACACAATGTCACATGCTCAATAAAGGTTAGTCATTTAACACACTACCGGCTTATCCGGGATTGGTTATCACTTTTTCAGTATTAAGACAAAAGAAGATGAGACATTGTAAAACATGTTAAACACAATGAGTTTTTGGTCTTCTAAAATATATTGTGTATGTTACATGATACATGTGATACTCTGTAACATGTTGGTCCATGTGGGCCGTGTTCTTTTCTTTTCATAAATAAAAAATTAAAAAAAAAAAAAAAAGTTCTTTACCTATCTTGACTGCTTAAGATTGTTTATGTTGCATTTCTAGTGCCGCTATCTTGTCCACAAGTTTCGCAATTTCTAGTTCTCTTTCGCATTTACGTTTCGCCCTCCATTTTATGAATTGACCCCTTAAAGTGCATTTGTGGGCTTTCCTAGATTGACAAGGTAGCCACTTCCTTTGATGAATTAGATGTAAAGAAGTGCAAAAGTTCTTCCGTGATATGATGGTGAATTTCAGGGTCCGTTAGTAGGGCTGGGATTAGTCTCCAGTTAATTGCTTTTTGTGTTTGTTGTGTGGTTGTGGCAAGTGACTTAGAAACTGGGGAATGATCAGAAATAATTTAATTCCCTATCTTTGCATCTCTAAGATCATCCAAATTCCATTGGGATATAAAGATATAGTCAATACCTGAATATTTGTTATGGACATTGGAGTACTATGTGAAGTCTCGATCTTCTGGGTGCAAGGTTCTCCATACATCAACAAGCATCAGAGAGCGCAATAGTTCCTTAAGCCTTTTAAGTAACTTGTATTTAATGCTGGAATGTCCAGTTGAGGTGTCTACTGAGGGATCCAGGGGTACATTAAAATCCCCTCCCAGGATGATACATCCAGAGGAGAACCATTTTAACTCATCTACGATCTGCTTGCAGTATGACTGTGAGGAATTTGGAAAGTATACGTTAGCTAGTGTGGTAGGTCTGCCAGCCAAGGTACCTTTAATAAAAAGATACCTGCCCTTTGGGTCACTTAATTGTTGTTGGATGACAAACGATGCTTCCCTGCTTACCAAAATGGACACCCCTTTGGATTTAGATGTAGGATAAGGTGCATGATATGCTTTAGGGGAAAATGTGTTAGTTAGGTTGGGAATTTTTGACGTGCAAAAGTGAGTTTCTAGTAGGAAGACTAAGTGTGAGTTGTTTTTCTTTAGTTCTCATAACAGTAATGTCCTCTTTTCAGGGATGTCTAAACCTCTGCAGTTGAGAGAGATCAGCATGTTCCCTCTCCCAAGGGAAGAGAAAGACATAATGAGGTGTGGTATGGTGGTTATTGATAGAAATTAGTGCCTGTACTTACATTAATGCGGATGTTGCAACCTTGTTCTCTCGAGTAGGTAATAAACCTTGAGTATGATCTGAAGGGGAGGATAAAAGTAAGTTAGAGAGAGAATATAAAGATAGGTGAGTGAAAGTGTTTTGAGAGGAGACAAAACAGGAGACAAAGGTTACGTAGCCACTGATATAGGTTCAAAAATAAACTTTAGTCATATATAAACTATGGCTATAAAGTATGGCAACAACGGCTCTTGGTGATATACACCTAGGCTAAAAAAATTGCAGAATTACTATTGTAGTCTAAGAAAGGCTTGTGTAGCCAATAGTGTGTCTACTTGTGGGAAGCATGGGAGGAGATAAATGGCAACCCACAAAAACAAGTTAATAAGTATATGAACTAAATAGGTCTGAGCCCAGGCCTTTTCATTGAAAGCTAAACAGAGACAAATGTTGAAAATAGATCTCCCTCTTGGTGACACCAGGAGGGGGCAAGGCGGTTTGAAGTGCCAACTCCAACTGTTAAGTCACAATAGAAGCTCAAAAGGGGCTCTAAACATTTTCAAAAACATTAACTTAAACTTATCATAAACAGGTAGATTTAGTTGCGTATCCTGGGCGGACATATATACGGTATTTTAGTCAAAAAAAAGAGTCTTTTCCCGCTCAGGAAGGGTAGTGAGAAGGTTACTAAGTCAGATCTGGGTTAGTATGATCTTAATAGAAATTTGTATAGTAGTTACAGAATCTGCCTAAATATGGGAATAATGCCTTCCATAGTCATTTGAGGCATTAGGCGCTGGTTCCCCAGCATCAATTTCTTGAATTTGCATTTTCATTGCTGGAACTAAGACCCTGGGGCACTGATCTGTGTGGGTGTTGGTAGAGTCAGAGGTATTTTCCATGTGTCCCTGATATGCTATACATATAGACCCGAATGTGGGTCAATTTAGGTCCGCTCTCTAGCCCAAGAAAACAGGCAAGTCCATGAACCTGGGTGATCTTGACTGGTGCTTGGAATCTCGGATTGGATTAAGCAGGGTCAACATGTGTTACAGCAATATCAAAGTTCAGACAAGCTAACCTGATATGTGACCCTGTGATTGTCATGTGTATAGCCCCAAATCCTGAGTAGATAAGACCTTTAAAGAAATGTCAGTTGTAGGTCAGGTAGGCATGGGGTACACTAAATGACGTTGGAGTATGAGATTGCCATCTAAGAAAATGTCCCTGGGACCCAGTGTCCTGGGGGGTTTGGATTGATAGGTCATTCTGCCTAGGGTTCCAGTTAGTTGTCTGTTGATCTTGGATCTTTTAGCAGGTTGCTTGGAAGGCGAGAATGGTGGTGATGATGGTGGACTGGAGGGCAGTTCCTGATTCCTAAATTCTATGTACCATTCTGGAACATCCACAAGTGGGATCTGTAAGGCATTACAGAATGAAGAAATATCCTCTGGTGTACGGAGGAGATGAAATTTGCTGTTATGGGTGACACTGAGAGCAAAGGGAAATTTCCATCTGTAAGTGTTACCCTCTTTTTTAATGGCCTCCAGCAGAGGGTGCAGTGCTCTTCTGTTTCTGAATAGGAAAAAGTTGGCGCTTTACATCAACTGGGAAGAAATCCACCTGGCTAATTGCACGCCTAGATAAAGCAAGAGAAACAACAATGTTAAAATATTGTGACTAAATGTAGTCCATAAAGTCTGTGAGTGTGCACTTGAAGGCAGCTTCCGTGGAGTTTACCATCCTTGGCTTGCAATCCCCTTGTTCATCATTTTTTTATTTATTTATTTATTTTTTTAAATCATTTTTTAATACTACTTCATACCATTCTCGCTTTTCTCTATTTTATCTATTCTACTACTCAATAACACTTTATTTTCAATTATTTTATTTTTTATCTAATTTTTCATCTCATTTTCATCTCTTTATTCTCACAACCTAAACCACACCTCTATCTTTATATTTAATTTATATAAATATTTAATTTATATTTAATGTTTATAATAAACATATAAATATATATACAGTTGTGCGGCCCGCGGTACAGGTGGCCGGTCGGTGTGTACGTGCGCTGGCTGGACAGTCCGGAACGGCGGCGGTCTGTACAGAGCTCTGTGGTGCTTGTGCATCTAAGATAATGGAAGATCAGTGTCAGGCCATGCAGGGACCTCCAGTGCCTCAGTTCCAGCCACAGGTCACACATTGAGGAAACGGATCTCCTGGCTGTAGTGATTGAATAGCCTTACTTCCTATCAGCACCCTTAAAGATTCCAGGTTGAGTTCTAAGCCATCTGCGTTTTAAAGCTTGCAAGCTAGTAAGCACATTCTACAGCCATGGTGGTCGGGTTATCACTTTTGTTTTAAGTGCACACCAGGGTGTTTGCTGCAACTAAGTGTCCACATGTGATACTCAGACATACTACACTATGGCCAGTTCTCTTGTTTTTTCTCTCTTTTTGGTATATATCTACTGAGGGAACGGTGATCTGAGCCTGGAGAGAGCGGAAGTATTTACTGCACCCAAAAGGCCCGGGCTGGGTTTTAAGCCATCTGCTCATACTGCTTGCTGTTTGGTAAGCGCAATGTACAGCCACGGTGGTCGGGCACCTCACTATTTATTTTCCATACTTTGATGGTGTTCGGGTGATCCTTAGCGCCTCTGTTTGATACCCACAGATAAATCTTTTGGACATTTATTCTCTTTTAGCGCAGTTTTTTAATTTATATTGGATTTTTTGTGTTGTCGCACTGTTTACTGCTGCTTTTTGATCTAAGATACATTTTTTCTAGCGCGGTTCTTATATCTGATATAAATATATACATTTTCATTTATTGTACTATTACACCCAATTCAGCTCGTCCTTTCTCCTAAATACTGCCCCAGTACTTGTAGTCCCACAGCAATATTCACAGCTGCCTGCAGTCGGCTACATGCTTATGTTACAACTGGTTGCAATTATCCTCTTTCCCTTTCCTTTTCCCTTATATATACATACATAATAATGCTCTTAATCACCAGATCCTGTTTTTGCCATGGTTTGTAAGACCCAGGAGCCTCGGTAGTGAAATCTATAAAGCTCTCAACCACTATGGTCCCCGTCAGGCCTGAAGAAGGAGCGCATGCTCCGCAAACACGTCACCTGTTACTGAACTACTCGTCCGACTGGAAGTGAGTCATCGATCAGCATACCGAGCTCCTGAGGACCAGGAATCGTCGGCATCCACCGGCACAACACGCTCCACGGTTCCCACGCCTTGCCTCTGAGGGACTCACGGCTGGACATCCCGCTGGACTCTATTACGGATTCCCCCTGGACGGGTTACTTTGGTGTAATGTTTACCTGTCACTAGGGATGAGCTTCGAGTTCGAGTCAGCTGTTTGCAAGTTCGCCGAACAGCGAACAATTTGGGGTGTTTGCGGCAAATTCGAATGCCGCGTAACACCCTCTAAAAGTCTATGGGAGCAATCAAAAGTGCTAATTTTAAAGGCTTATATTCATGGTATTGTCATAAAAAGTGTTTGGGGACCTGGGTCCTGCCCCAGGGGACATGGATCAATGCAAAAAAAAGTTTTAAAAATGGATGTTTTTTCGGGAGCAGTGATTTTAATAATGCTTAAAGTGAAACAATAAAAGTATAATATCCCTTTAAATTTCGTACCTGGGTGGTGTCTATAGTATGCCTGTAAAGGGGCGCAAGTTTCCTGTGTTTAGAACAGTCTGACAGCAAAGTGACATTTCAAAGGAAAAAAAGTCATTTAAAACTACTTGCGGCTATTAATGCATTGCCGGTCCGACAACACACATAGAAGTTCATTGATAAAAACGGCATGGGAATTCCCCACAGGGGAACCCCGAACCAAAATTTTAAAAAAAAATGACGTGGGGGTCCCCCTAAATTCCATACCAGGCCCTTCAGGTCTGGTATGAATATTAAGGGGAACCCCAGCCAAAATTTTTAAAAAAATGACGTGGGGTCCCCCTAAATTCCATACCAGGCCCTTCAGGTCTGGTATGAATATTAAGGGAAACCCTGGCCAAAATAAATACAAAAAATGGCGTGGGGTCCCCCTCAAAATCTATACCAGACCCTTCAGGTCTGGTGTGGATTTTAACTGGAACCCCGCGCCAATTTTTTTTTTAACAAGGGGACTCCCAGATCCCGGGCCTCCCCCCTGTGTGAAATGGTAAGGGGGTATTTGTACCCCTACCATTTCACTAAAAAACTGTCAAAAATGTTAAAAATGACAAGAGACAGTTTTTGACAATTCCTTTATTTAAATGCTTCTTCTTTCTTCTATCTTCCTTCGGTTTCTTCCTCCATCTTCTTCTTCTTCTGGTTCTTCAGTTCTTCTGGTTCTTCCTCCGGTGTTCTCGTCCGGCATCTCCTCCGCGGCGTCGGCGTCTTCTTCCCTTCTTCTCCTCGGGCCGCTCCACATCCATGATGGCATGGAGGGAGGCTCCCGCTCTTCTCTTCATCTTCTTCTCTTCATCTTCTTCTCTTCATCTTCTTTTCAGGCCGCTCCGCATCCATTAAGGCATGGAGGGAGGCTCCCGCTGTGTGACGCTTCTCCTCTTCTGACGTTCTTAAATAATGGGGGTGGGGCCAGCCGGTGACCCCGCCCCCTCTGATGCACGGTGACTTGACGGGACTTCCCTGTGGCATTCCCCGTGACACCACAGGGAAGTCCTGTCAAGTCACCGTGTGTCAGAGGGGGGCGGGGTCACCGGGTGGCCCCACACCCCTGTTATTTAAGAACCATCAGAAGAGGAGCAGTGTCACACAGTGGGAGCCTCCCTCCATGCCATCATGGATGCGGAGTGGCCCGAGGAGAAGAAGACGCCAACGCTGCGGAGGAGATGCCGGACGAGAACGCCGGAGGAAGAACCAGAAGAACCAGAAGAAGAAGAAGATGGAGGAAGAAACCGAAGGAAGATAGAAGAAAGAAGAAAGAAGAAGCATTTAAATAAAGGGATTGTCAAAAACTGTCTCTTGTCATTTTTAACATTTTTGACAGTTTTTTAGTGAAATGGTAGGGATACTTTTGTACCCCCTTGCCATTTCACACAGGGGGGAGGGCTGGGATCTGGGGGTCCCCTTGTTAAAGCCTCCCGCCTGCAGACCCCCACAACCACTGGCCAGGGTTGTGAGGATGAGGCCCTTGTCCTCATCAACATGGGGACACTGTGTTTTGGGGGGCTACCCCAAAGCACCCTCCCAAAGTTGAGGGCATGTGGCCTGGTATGGTTCAGGAGGGGGGGCGCTTTCTCGTCCCCCCTCTTTTCCTGCGGCCTGCCAGGTTGCGTGCTCGGATAAGTGTCTGGTATAGATTTTTGAGAGGACCCCACACCATTTTTAAAAAAAAATTTGGAGCGGGGTTCCCCTTAAAATCCATACCAGACCTGAAGGGCCTGGTATGGAATTTAGGGGGACCCCCCACATCTTTTTTTTTTTAATTTTGGTTCGGGGTTCCCCTGTGGGGAATTCCCATGCCGTTTGTCGGACCGGCAATGCATTAATAGCCGCGAGTAGTTTTAAATGACTTTTTTTCCTTTGAAATGTCATTTTGCTGTCAGACTGTTCTAAACACGGGAAACATGCACCCCTTTACAGGCATACTATAGACACCCCCCAGGTACGAAATTTAAAGGGATATTACACTTTTATTGTTTCACTTTAAGCATTATTAAAATCCCTGCTCCCAAAAAAACGGCCGTTTTTAAAACTTTTTTTTGCATTGATCCATGTCCCCTGGGGCAGGACCCAGGTCCCCAAACACTTTTTATGACAATACCATGAATATAAGCCTTTAAAATTAGCACTTTTTATTATTCATGTTCGTGTCCCATAGACTTTAACGGTGTTCGCGTGTTCGAACAAATTTTTTGCCTGTTCGCATGTTCTGGTGCGAACCGATCAGGGGGGTGTTCGGCTCATCCCTACCTGTCACATATTTTTGTGAGTACCTCACATCCTGTGTTATAATAAATTGTGCCCTATACTGCACTTAGAGTGGCGTTTCTTGTGCTTTCTCCTTTTGAGGGTGATGGGAGAGAGGTCCTGATTCCTGGGAAGTCCCCGTGCATCAGAGGGGGGCGGGGTCACCCGGAAAAATCACCGTGTGGCCCCGCCCTCACTTATAAAAGAACTGTCATCCGTGCTGAAGCATCATTAGGCGAGTGCCTCCCATGAAGGTGGATCTTTTTTCATTTTATTTTTTGGTCCGTCGGCGGAGCCATAGAAGAAGATGAATAGACTTTGTGGGACTTTTTAATTTTTTTATTTTTTAATAAAGGACTTGTCAAAAGGTGTATCTTTTTTTAAACATTTTGACACTTTTCTTGTGAAATGGTACTGGTACAATGTACCCGTTACCATTTCAAACGGGGGGGTGGGATCTGGGGGTCCCCTTGTTAAAGGGGGCTTCCAGATTCTGATAAGCCCCCCACCCACAGACCCCCACAGCCACCTGGCAAGGGTTGTGGGGATGAGGCCCTTGTCCCCATCAACATGGGGGCAAGGTGCTTTTTGGGGGCTACCCCAAAGCACCCTCCCCATGTTGAGGGCATGTGGCCTGGTATGGTTCAGGAGGGGGGGCGCTCTCTCATCCCCCCTCTTTTCCTGCTGCCTGCCAGGTTGCCTGCTCAGATAAGGTTCTGGTATGGATTTTTGGGGGAACCCCCACGCCATTTTTTTTTAAATTTTGGTGCAGGGTTCCCCTTAAAATCCCTACCAGACCCTTCAGGTCTGGTAGGGATGTTGAGGGGGACCCCTACGCCATTTAAAAAAAAATTGGTGCAGGGTTCCCCTTAATATCCATACCAGACCTGAAGGGCCTGGTATGGAATTTAGGGGGACCCCCACGCAATTTTTTTTAAAATTTTGGTTCCCCCTAATATTCATACCAGACCCAAAGGGCCTGGTAATGGACTGGGGGGATCTCATGCCATTTTTTTCAATGACTTTTATCTGTATTGCCGGGACCCGACAATTCATTATAGCACCGAGTACTTTTAAATGACTTTTTTCCTTTAGAAATGTAATTTTGTGCAGGGACTTTTCTAAACATGGGAAAAATGCGCCACTTTACAGGCATACTATAGACATCCCCCGGTTAGAAATTTAAAGGAATATTTCACTTTCATTGTTTCACTTTAAGCATTATTAAAATCATTGCTCCCAAAAAAAACGCCATTTTTAAAAACTTTTTTTGCATTAATACATGTCCCCTGGGGCAGCACCAAGGTCCCCAAACACTTGACAATACCATGCATATAAGCCTTTAAAATTAGTACTTTTGATTTCTCCCATAGACTTTTAATGGGTGTTCTGTGGATTTCAAATTTGCCACAAACACCTCAAATTATTCGCTATTCGGCGAACAGGCGAACACTTACTCACATTCTATAAAAAGCAATATAAAGTGCAGCGCAAAATCTTGAGAAAAACTAGAGTCCTTTAAAAGGCATACATTTCTCTTCTGTAATCTTTCTTCTTGTTAAGAGACAACCCACATACTTCAGCGTTACTGAGCAAATTAACTGCTTACCAGATGGGAGATCAAAATAGGCATAATTACCACCAATACTGGGGATACCCGGATCAGCTGATCTGACGGTCTGAGGAAATATCCGGCAGCTTGTGCTCCAATGCGATAGGTGATACAGTCACTTCAAGATGCGGTAAAGCAGGAAAAAAGAAGGGACATCTAAGAGTGTTCCATATGGCTCAATATAATTTTATTAACTTAAATGGATTGGAATACAGTCCATAAAAAAGCGCGCATAGATAGCGCTGTTTAAAAACATCCACGAGCGGAGATAAACCAGACTGTTCGCGTCCGAACAGCTGTGAGATGACAGCGGGTGACGTGAGACTCCGCCCCCGTACGCGGCGTTACGTCCAATGGACTTCGTCAGCAGGGGTGGTGGAGTCAGGCTGTCACCCGGGATCTTAAATACTCGCCGACTGTCAGCAAGAAGAGTATCTTAGAGCGGGAGTGGAAGCGCAATTCCAAATTTTCCTGAATGGAGACACTTGCTGAGAATGTAGCAGTAGATAAACTAACGCTAGATTACAAATAGATTGGTTAATACACATCTATACTAAAGGCATAGGTATACCATTTAGCTATATAAATAGTAAAACATACTGGTCGAATTGGTTATTACACATCTATACTAAAGGCATGGGTATACCATTTAGCTATATAAATAGTAGAACATACTGGTCGGAATAATGATCTGGAGATTTTTAAACATGAGGGGGGTTTTAGGACTAAAAACTACTGTAAACCCACGGATAGGAACGGGTATATACCCCTTGATAGCTGCCACCACAGCTCATGGCTGCTTAACATCCCCAGGGGGCAGTTTATTCGCCTTAGGCGAAACTGCTATCTGGATGATGATTATTTTTCACAAGCTAACCATATGGCAGAAAAATTCCTACAGAAGGGATATTCCAGGTCTCTTATAGCAGAGGAAGTCCAAAAAGTGGGTAATATGGATAGATCTTCCCTAGTAAAAAACTCGGATAAGAGACAACCTATGAACACAGAACAACAGAATCCTCAATACAGAATTATTTTGGACTATAACATCCAACATAAGAAGGTTGAAAAGATCATTCTTAAGTATTGGAATATTCTGAAAAAGGACAATGTTTTAGGTCCTACCCTTCCTGACCGTCCCAGATTTGTATATCGGAGACCACCTACCTTGAGAGATATCATTGCCCCAAGTGTGGTTGACCCTCCGGTGATTAAAGAAAGTAGAATCTTTAGCTTCATGTCAGGATTCTATGCCTGTGGTAAATGCCCAGCATGCAGGCAATGAAAATTTAATGTTAAGAAAAGAAAGGAATTTAATGCTACCGCCACCAATAGAACCTATCAGATCAAGAACTTAATTACATGCGATACGGTGGGAGTAGTATACATGTTGCAGTGCGAATGAGGACTGCAATATGTAGGACAAACTTCCCGACCAATGGGTGTCCGTATAGCGGAGCATGTTAATATTATTAAAAAAGGTTTAAAGTCACATTATGTATCGAAACATTTTAGATTATGCCACAATAGGGACCTGAGGAAATTGCATTTCTGGGGTATAGAAAAAGTTTTGAAACATTGGAGGGGCGGTAATTTTATTAGGCAATGTAAAGCAAAAAGTTCCGCGCTAGAAACACAAAAGGATAAGCAGCAGTAAACAGTGCGACAACACCAAAAACAGAAAAAAATATATAAACTGCGCTAAACAAAGGTTATATGTGTTGAGGTGGATAAATATGTGATCTATCACCAACAAAAAAAAGGTTTTCAAAATACACAAATCAAATGAATAAAGTCCAAATTTCCCACGTGGTAGGTATTCAGTATAAATGTGAAATGCTGATCCAAATGAGCTATGATTGCTCTTACCAGAACTCCAAAGAAATAAGCGGATGGCAAAAAAACCCTTGCCGGGGCCTCTGGGGTATTGGACCAAACAGCACCGTCCGTGGTCAGATCAAAGTCCCCTCAATGGATACAGGATAGAAGCAAACACAAGAAAAAAGACTGGCCATAGTGTAGTATGTTAAATGCTGGACATGGACATACGAACATACCAATCACCCAGGTGTGCACATAAAAACAACCAAAAACAGGGGGGGAGGGAAGTGAAAAACCCCACCACCGTGGCTGTAGATTGTGCTTACCGACTCACGGTGATACACAGGCTTTTAATAGGTTAGGAGCTGACATATAGCTGGCAAGAAGCACCTTGATACGTCCTCGGAGTCCCGGGAGTGTTGGATGGGATCGCAGAGAGCCGGATCGGAGCAGGGACAGGCAGCCAGGCACACAGCAGCCCCGATCATCAGGATCATCAGACACACAGCACTCATCTCCCCCATGAAACAAAAGTGGGAGTCCCTAGAGGGTTGAACGTTGAGTTCGACCTTAATTGTTTTATTTCTGATAAATGAGTTTAGTTTTTATATTCTTTGGTTATTTATATTTATTAGTTTTTATTGTATGTTTTTTAATATGCATGTTTTTAGTAACTTTATAATAACATCCTGTGCTGTTTTAATGCAATTGTTGTTATAGTACATTGAGTGTTGCTGTAATGTATAGGAGATGGCAGCGGGTGACTATTCCGACCAGTATGTTCTACTATTTATATAGCTAAATGGTATACCCATGCCTTTAGTATAGATGTGTAATAACCAATTCGACCAGTATGTTTTACTATTTATATAGCTAAATGGTATACCTATGCCTTTAGTATAGATGTGCATTAACCAATCTATTTGTAATCTAGCGTTAGTTTATCTACTGCTACATTCTCAGCAAGTGTCTCCATTCAGGAAAATTTGGAATTGCGCTTCCACTCCCGCTCTAAGATACACTTCTTGCTGACAGTCGGCGAGTATTTAGGATTCCGGGTGACAGCCTGACTCCACCCCTGCTGACGAAGTCCATTGGACGTAACGCCGTGTACGGGGGCGGAGTCTCACATCACCCGCTGTCATCTCACAGCTGTTCGGACGCGAACAGTCTGGGTTATCTCCGCTCGTGGATGTTTTTAAACAGCGCTATCTATGCGCGCTTTTTTATGGACTGTATTCCGATCCATTTAAGTTAATAAAATTATATTGAGCCATATGGAACGCTCTTAGATGTCCCTCCTTTTTTCCTGCTTTACCGCATCTTGAAGTGACTGTATCACCTATCGCATTGGAGCACAAGCTGCCGGATATTTCCTCAGACCGTCAGATCAGCTGATCCGGGTATCCCCAGTATTGGTGGTAATTATGCCTATTTTGATCTCCCATCTGGTAAGCAGTTAATTTGCTCAGTAATGCTGAAGTATGTGGGTTGTCTCTTAACAAGAAGAAAGATTACAGAAGAGAAATGTATGCCTTTTAAAGGACTCTAGTTTTTCTCAAGATTTTGCGCTGCACTTTATATTGCTTTTTATATTATGTCATTTGGGCTTGGTGTTAACCCTTTAGTGTTCAGCTTGCAATTAGATTGATTTTTTCGTTTGCGCTGATTGTACATATCTCTGGATATACTAACTCACATTCGACTCAAACATCGGGCTCATCCCTATCTGCAGCTATGGCAGTCATGTCTGAGAAGGTAAGTGGATGGTCAGGGAAGGATTCGTTCCTTACCGGTTCCTCTGATGCAGAGAATGACGCCTCACTGAACTCAGCCTCGTGGCAGGCTTGCACCATCTTGCCAGCTAAAGTGCCGGGACGAGCTGAAGCCTGAGCCTTGAACAGGGAGGTTATGTTCCTGTTAGAAGAGACGGTGGACAATCATTTCTGGTGGTTTTTAGAGGAGTGCTGAAGAATTCTGCTCATCTCAGTGCCACCGGGAGACCTTTATGCACTGAAAAGACCACTGGGCTCAGGGAGCTGCTCTAGCATGCTGCCATCTGCCGCGCTGTCCAAGCCACGCCCCCCCCCAATTTTTTTTTTACATTTTTTTTGTATATGTATTATAGCAGAAAGTAAGAATATTGTTCTTTTTTTTTTCAAAATTGTCGGTCTTTTTTTTATTTATAGTGCAAAAAATAAAAACTGCAGAGGTGATCAAATACCACCAAAAAAAGCTCTATTTATGTGGAAAAAAGGACATTGATTTTTTTTGGGTACATCATCGCACGATGTGCAATTTTCAGTTAAAGTGACGCAGTGACATATCGCAAAAAATGGCCTGTTCAGGAAGTAGGTAAAACCTTCCGGGTTGAAGTGGTTAAGTAACGCCCTTTTATAATTAACTGTCTATTTAATGAATAATTAGACTCACCTGTAGTTGAATTCCTGTTAATTAGGATTTTGTTGTCTAAAATTTAGCTTTGCTCCTAAGACTTTCATTGGGGTATATTCATTTTTGCAACATGGTCTTGAATGAATTTGTTTGGAAAAATTACTTGTGCAAAGCAAACAATCTTGGTTGCAATCAATGGCCCGTGTTTTTGGGAGTATTTTGTAGTAGTTGACATGAGGAAAAACAAAATGTCCATTGAAAATATGAAAATTAACAATGACACCACAGTCTGCATATACAAACAATGTGCCCAACCCACGTAGCTGTTGATTAAGCTTACCAGACGGCAAGCTTAATAAGGCAGATGGCTATAGCCCAGCCAAGGCCTTTAAGCTCGTTGAAGATCACAGTATTCAGATGGCAGGGAATCACAGTGTTCAGGTAGCAGGGGATCACTCACTAGGGCCCACTGACGGTATCCACGTACTCAATAGAAAGCCCAGGTAGCCCAAAAGAGAAGAAGACTGGCCATAGTGTGATATCCTCCGAACGTTTATTAAAAAACAAGTAGTCACTTACATTTAAAAGCAGCAATATCGCGCATACACAAGCCGGCCGGCATGTAACAAAAGTGGAGCCCGTTCTCCTACTCCGATGGCGTGGTGACATCACTGCGTGCCTTCCCAGACGTGTTTCGTCATCATCTGGGTTCCCCATTGACAACGTCAGATGATGACAAAACGCGTCTGGGAAGGCACGCAGTGACGTCACCACACCATCGGAGTAGGAGAATGGGCTCCACTTTTGTTACATGCCGGCCGGCTTGTGTATGCGCGATATTGCTGTTTTTAAATGTAAGTGACTACTTGTTTTTTAATAAACGTTTGGAGGATATCACACTATAGCCAGTCTTCTTCACTTTTGGGCTACCTGGGCTTTCTATTGAGTACGTGGCTAAGAAAAAAGCGACAAAAGTGGGACTTTAAATGAAAAGCGTGAAATGTCCAAAAAACAAAACCGATGGACTACTAGGAAAATTTTATTGAATTCATGAAAATAGAACATGCATATAAAATTATATATCAATCACAAATAGAGAGAAATATCAGCAATAATAGCAGCAAATATACATGATTCAATGAATAAAACAATTCTCCATGGTACATCAGTAGGATATTAATACACAACCATATAATAAGAAATATTGCCTGCAAAATAAGCCTCCAAAAAACTCAAAAAATAGGAATGGTATGACGCTGGTGAGAAACGCGACAATGATAGCTCTACGCGCTTCGTGGCTTCTAGTGCCACTCGTCAGGAGCAAGCGCGTATCTTGATCTAAAATAAAGAATATAAAAAATATAGATGAACTAATAATTATAAACATGAAACGGAGGTGGGGTAATTAAAAAACCCCACACAGAGTGCATGCTTACATATTGTGGTTCGTGAGATGGTGGCGGAGGCCATACATCGCTCGGCAATCGGAGACACCACCCCCCCGGGAGCTGAGGTGGACAGACCAATGGGGGCAGCCCCACAGGGCACCATCCAAGGCAGACCAGGACCCCCGAGGCAAACCTGGAGTGGGAAGTACAGATGGGAGATCAAATTAGCAACCCGACCGTGGAGGTGAACAGCTGAGTGTGAATGGAGAATGCAGGGGTAAAATGGAAGAAAGATGAGTGACCATGTGGAAGACAGAGAAAGAAGGCTGGATGGAAGCATCCAAGCAAAACCGCCAAAAGAAACCCGACACCACAGAAAAAGAAGGCAAGAGAAAGAGGAGAGAACCAGAGAGTAAAGCATAGATGGAGATACCTAGTGTGCAGGGTGAAGCATCATGGAGGAAGAAAAACGGTGTGTGTTGCCAAACAGACATGACACCCAGTGGAGTGGACAGCCTCGAGAGCCAAACGTTGGCGTCGGCTGGCCGGGCGGCAGTGCCTGATTGG
This sequence comes from Lithobates clamitans, assembly GCA_037952925.1. NCBI lineage: Eukaryota > Metazoa > Chordata > Amphibia > Anura > Ranidae > Lithobates > Lithobates clamitans. The sequence goes on along the minus strand of JBBGZY010000056.1, from coordinate 7,977,662 downwards.
TGATGCCGTACGCCCCTCCCATGTGTGTGCGGCGTGACGTTGGTGGGCGTTTCCGGTGGTGGCGCTCATATGGGCGCAGCCTCGGCGGGTTTGGCTCTCGAGGCTGTCCACTCCACTGGGTGTCATGTCTGTTTGGCAACACACACCGTTTTTCTTCCTCCATGATGCTTCACCCTGCACACTAGGTATCTCCATCTATGCTTTACTCTCTGGTTCTCTCCTCTTTCTCTTGCCTTCTTTTTCTGTGGTGTCGGGTTTCCTTTGGCGGTTTTGCTTGGATGCTTCCATCCAGCCTTCTTTCTCTGTCTTCCACATGGTCACTCATCTTTCTTCCATTTTACCCCTGCATTCTCCATTCACACTCAGCTGTTCACCTCCACGGTTTGGTTGCTAATTTGATCTCCCATCTGTACTTCCCACTCCAGGTTTGCCTCGGGGGTCCTGGCCTGCCTTGGATGGTGCCCTGTGGGGCTGCCCCCATTGGTCCGTCCACCTCAGCTCCCGGGGGGGTGGTGTCTCCAATTGCCGAGTGATGTATGGCCTCCGCCACCATCTCACGAACCACAATATGTAAGCATGCACTCTGTGTGGGGTTTTTTAATTACCCCACCTCCGTTTCATGTTTATAATTATTAGTTCATCTATATTTTTTATATTCTTTATTTTAGATCAAGATACGCGCTTGCTCCTGACGAGTGGCACTAGAAGCCACGAAACGCGTAGAGCTATCATTGTCGCGTTTCTCACCAGCGTCATACCATTCCTATTTTTTTAGTTTTTTGGAGGCTTATTTTGCAGGCAATATTTCTTATTATATGGTTGTGTATTAATATCCTACTGATGTACCATGGAGAATTGTTTTATTCATTGAATCATGTATATTTGCTGCTATTATTGCTGATATTTCTCTCTATTTGTGATTGATATATAATTTTATATGCATGTTCTATTTTCATGAATTCAATAAAATTTTCCTAGTAGTCCATCGGTTTTGTTTTTTGGACATTTCACGCTTTTCATTTAAAGTCCCACTTTTGTCGCTTTTTTCTTAGACTAGTAAAGGGATGGAAACGCATGACCTCATCCGGTCATGGTTTCATTTAAAGTCCCACGGGATGGACAATCCCAAACCCTTCTCTAACATCTATTGAGTACGTGGATACCGGAAGTGGGCCCTAGTGAGTGATCTCCTGCTACCTGAACACTGTGATTCCCTGCCATCCGAATACTATGATCTTCAACGAGCTTAGAAGCCTTGGCTGGGCTATAGCCATCTGCCTTATTAAGCTTGCCATCTGGTAAGCTTAATCAACAGCTACGGTGGTTGGGCACGCTGTTTGTATATGCACACTGTGGTGTCATTGTTATTTTTCATATTTTCAACTGACATTTTGTTTTTCCTCATGTCAACTACTATGGACTTTAACTTTAGTGCAGCTTTCCCCATTTTTTTGAATTTTTGGTGTTATCACACTGTATGCTGCTGCTTTTTGCTATTCTTTTGTTAGTGCTGTATTTTTATATTTCTATAGTATTTTGTAGTATAGTGTCCTATAGAAAATGTTGATTTTGAAGGGAAAGTAAAGGTTTTCTGACAAAACTGTAGGGGTGTACTCATTTATGCTGAGCCCTGTATGTTCTAACCCTTTTGCTGCCACTGATGTAATGCATATGGTGGATCAGAACCTCTTCCAACTAGCAAGGTCAGTATTAGGGATGAGTTTCGAGTTTGAGATGAAAAAAAGTCATTTAAAACTACTTGTGGCTATTAATGCATTGCCGGTCCGACAATACACATAGAAGTTCATTGATAAAAACAGCATGAGAATTCCCCACAGGGGAACCCCGAACCAAAATTTTAAAAAAAAATGACGTGGGGGGGTCCCCCTAAATTCCATACCAGGCCCTTCAGGTCTGGTATGGATATTAAGGGGAACCCCGGCCAAAAAAAAAATTAAAAAAATGACGTGGGGTCCCCCTCAAAATTTATACCAGACCCTTCAGGTCTGGTATGGATTTTAAGGGGAACCCCGCGCCAAAAAAAAAAAAAAAAAAACGGCGTGGGCTCCCCTCAACAATCCATACCAGACCCTTATCCAAGCACGCAACCTGGCAGGCCGCAGGAAAAGAGGGGGGGATGAGAGAGCAGCCCCTTCCCCCTCCTGAACCGTACCAGGCCACATGCCCTCAACATTGGGAGGGTGCTTTGGGGTAGCCCCCCTAAAACACCTTGTCCCCATGTTGATGAGGACAAGGGTCTCATCCCCACAACCCTGGCCGGTGGTTGTAGGGGTCTGCGGGCGGGGGGGCTTATCGGAATCTGGAAGCCCCCTTTAACAAGGGGAACCCCAGATCCCAGCCCTCCCCCTGTGTGAAATGGTAAGGGGGTACAAAAGTACCCCTACCATTTCACTAAAAATCTGTCAAAAATGTTAAAAATGACAAGAGACAGTTTTTGACAATTCCTTTATTTAAATGCTTCTTCTTTCTTCTTTTTTCTTTCTTCTATCTTCTATCTTCCTTCGGTTTCTTCCTCCATCTTCTTCTTCTTCTGGTTCTTCTGGTTCTTCCTCCGGTGTTCTCGTCCAGCATCTCCTCTGCGGCGTCGGCGTCTTCTTCCCTTTTTCTCCTCGGGCCGCTCCGTATCCATGATGGCATGGAGGGAGGCTCCCGCTCTTCTTTTCGTCTTCTTCTCTTCTTCATCTTCTTCTCTTCTTCTCTTCTTCATCTTCTTCTCTTCATCTTCTTCTCGGGCCACTCCACATCCATAATTGGCATGGAGGGAGGCTCCTGCTGTGTGACGCTTCTCCTCTTCTGACGGTTCTTAAATAATGGGGGGCGGGGCCACCCGGTGACCCTGCCCCCCTCTGACACACGGTGACTTGACGGGACTTCCCTGTGGTGTCACGGGGAATGCCACAGGGAAGTCCCAACAAGTCACCATGCGTCAGAACCGTCAGAAGAGGAGAAGCGTCACACAGCGGGAGCCTCCCTCCATGCCATCATGGATGCGGAGAGGCCCGAGAAGAAGATGAAGAAGAGAAGAAGATGAAGAGAAGAAGATGAAGAGTATGCCTTACATCAACTGCATTCTCCCTTTTGCTATAAGCTCATACTAGTTTCAGTGGCCATGAACTGTCCCCCAAACTCTATTAAATAAAAGAAAAGCTGCTTGTCAACCGCTGATTGTAGCCATTCTTAAAATATGCGACCCCCCCCCCCACAAATGCCACTAGTGCTACTCCTGTTCGCAATGCGTCTTGTGTTTCTATGGCTGATCTCATATGCCAGCTTCTATCCCCTGATTTATGTGTCCTCTGATGCCCCAGCAGGATTCCCTTCAATGCTCTGACCCCCCGCAAACTCCTTTTTCTCCCCAGAAGCTCTCTTAGCTTCTCTTCATAGCTCTCCCTCCCCCTTATCTGGCAGCATTTGCCAGCACGCAGGAGGACTATGTATCAGGATAGTGAGCATTAGTAAACAAGTTCTCATTGTTTACCAATGCCTTTCTTTCCTGATTGAATAAGCAGTGAGTGATTAGTACTGATCACTCTTTTGTTCATTCATGGGAGATATTGTTTCAACTTACAGTTCAATCTCGTCCCTTAACAAATTCACATCATTGTGGCGTAATCTTTCTTTATCCAATTATTGAAAAATAATAATAGAAACAAGCAATACAAATATCCCCAATTAATTAAATACCCCTAAACCCCCCCCCCCTCACTACACCCAATTACCCCAACTGACCCCCCCAACCCTATCCCCCAACTCGTCCCGCTGGAGCCATGACCTATACCTATCACCATCCTCCTCCTTCTCTTTTACACTATTTGAGTGTGAGTCATCTAGTTAAAGTTTATATTGAAATTTATGTTGGGTGAGATATCCGGCTAAGTTTCCCACACCTCTGCCGCCTGAAGTGAGGACTTTCTGATTCATGATATCTTTTAGTTGGACCTCGTTCTTCAATATCCACCTCCCGAACAGATCTTCCCTCCCAGGCAAAAAGTAGTTTGTGTCCTTAAGCGGGATTAACGGTGAATTATATCCCCATTGCTCCCTGTCGTGCAATTTATCCCACATAGTTAGTGAGTGTTTGGTGATGTCCAAAGTTTTCGTGCTCAATTGTCTATAATGTGGTGGTATCCACACATTCTTACCCAACTCAACTCCACTCATTATACTCTCTATTTTCACCCATTGTTTTTCTTTATTGTTTTTTACCCAATCTAAGATACGTGATAAAACTATTGCTACATAATATTTTTTATTATCAGGTGCCCCCCACCCCTCCTTCCTCTTATCATTAACTAATTGTGCATACTTTATTTGTGGTTTTTTCCCCCTCCATATGAATTTTAGAAACAAAGTGTGCAATTTATTAAAATAGCTCTGCGGGATTAAGATTGGGAGCATTTGAATTTTATATATAATTTTTGGAAGGATTGGCAAATAGATTTATTCTGCCTTCCCATGAGAGTTGGTTCCGCGGGAATCTATTCAAGTCGGTTCTGATCTCATTGAGGAGTAACATAAAATTTGCTTGGAACAGTGACTCTTTCGCTGTAGTGATTTTAACATCTAGGTAATTAAGCTTGTTTATCCCCCATTTAAATGGAAGACTCTTTTGGTATGCCTTTTCCCCTTCTTTATCTTCAACTATTTCCAAAATTTCCGACTTAGTTGAATTAACCTGGAAATTCGATAGTCTGCCATAAGCCTTAATAGTCTCTAACAGGTTCGGGAGGGTGATCCTCGAGCGGGTAACATAAAGTAGTATGTCATCCGCAAAGGCGGCTATTTTGTACTCTTCTCCCCCTATTTTAACCCCACTGATGTCCGGGCTGAGCCTTATCTTCACCAATAAAGGTTTCAGCGTCAGCACAAAAAGCAGTGGGGAAAGTGGGCACCCCTGTCTAGTGCCGTTATACATTGTGAATGGTTCAGATAGAGTACCATTCGTCTTTACTCTTGCTGTGGGGTAAGTGTATAGGGCCTTTATCCATCTGAGCATTTTGTTACCTAGACCAATCTCCTCGAGAGTGTCCCACATGAAGCCCCAGTCTACCCTGTTGAAGGCTTTTTCAGCGTCAATCGACAGGAGTAGACCTGGGGCTCCCCTGTCCTTCATTTTCTGGGTCACCATTAACGTCTTGATGCCATTATCTCTCCCTTCCCTACCTGGCACAAAACCCACTTGATCTGGGTGGATAATCTCATTGATTTTCTTTTTCAGCCTGTCGGCTAAGATCTTAGCAAATAGCTTTGTGTCAACGTTCAGAAGAGAGATGGGCCTATAGCTAGAACATAACGTGCTGTCTTTCCCTTCTTTCCAGATGATGGCAACGCTAGCTTCTAGTGCTTCTTTCCTCATCTTCCAGTTCTCCCCTATCCCATTCATATATGAACACACGGGAAAAAGGATTAATATATGCTCATGGAACGTAAGAGGGGTAAAGGATAAGCTTAAAAAACAAATAATTTTCTTAATAGCCAAAAGGGGGAATGTCAAGATACTCTGCCTCCAGGAGACCCATCTGGTAAAAGATACAATTGAAACTTTAAGTAATAAGCAGTTCCGGACACAGTTTCACTCCACTCACTCATCATATTCAAGAGGGGTGAGTGTATTGATAAGCACAGATTTGGCTTTCTCCTGCGGGCAGAGCAGATTGGATGAAAAGGGAAGGTATATTTTCCTCTCTTGCTTAATAGAAAACAAAAGATATATACTGGCCAATGTGTATATCCCACCCCCATTTAGTACATAGGTAATGGAGGACCTAGCCAGGTTCATAGCAGACTTCCCTGGGACCCCAGTAATAGCACTGGGAGATTTTAATATGACGATGAACAGGAGCATAGACAGGTTCCCGTTAAGGCATGGAGCTGGAGAGGCCAACAGGAGTCCCCTTCTGCAGTACTGTGATGAAATAGGGCTGGTGGATATCTGGAGAAGGAGGCATCCTGGAGAGAGGCAGTACTCATGTCACTCCAGGACTCATGCTACCCTGTCCAGAATTGACCTTGTATTGGGTAATGAGGAGGCATTAAATGTAGTGGAGGAAATAACCTATGAACCGAGAGGCGTCTCAGACCACACGCCAGTTATTGCCTCCATGAAGGTAGGGGGGCAATATAGCAGGGGGAGCTGGAAGATTAATCCCTTTTGGCTCAAACTTATAGGAGAGGAGGAGAAAATGATGGAGGGGCTGTCTGAATTTATTAGTATAATTTTAGGATCGGCTCCATTGAGGGTGGTCTGGGACTCCCTGAAGGCATATCTTCGAGGAGCTTTAATTCAGAGAATTGCTTATGTTAAGAAACAGTCACAAGCCGAGGAACTGGGAGCTAAAGAAAATGCAAGACTGTCGGAGGCGCACTTCGTGGTAACACCATCCCAAGCTAATTATGAGTGCTGGGTGAGGAGGCAGGAAGAGTATAGTAGGGTACTCCGAGAGAAGACAGAAAAGATTAGATCCTTTCAGAGACGGAGCTTTTTTGGAGAAGGAGAGAGAATTGGGAAAGCTCTGTCTCTGATAATTAAGGCAAATGGCCTCCCGAGTGCAGTGCCGGCAATCAAAGGGAGGGAAGGAGAAATAAGAAAAAACACCCCAGATATAGTAGATGAATTCAAGACATACTTCGAGAAGTTATATAGCTCCTCCAGGGTAAATGTAGAAGGGGAAATGCAGGGCTTCTTTGAGGGGCTGGGGATAATCCTGGTATCAGAGGAGGACCGGGAAATGTTGGATGCCCCATTGACCCTCAAGGAATTGCAGAGGGCTGTTGGAGTGTGTATAGACAGTGTAGCGCTAATGTTAAATCACAAAAAAGTCACAAAAAGCATAGTGACCAATTCGTACCACCACAAACTTAGGGGGTGGTACCGAGAAGGATTTAAATAAATGTCTATTCACCTGAAGGAAATATGGAAACCAATAGAGGGTCAGATTCTGATGGTAGTGTCTATGTACCCCATAGTTAAATGAAAGGAGCAATAGGCAAAAAAACAAGGAAAATATACATATAACTATTTAGTTCACAACACCATATATTCTAAATGGTTCTTTGAATGTCCATAAGTATCTATTTATGTAGAAACTGGAGATAATAGGAATCCAAAGTAGATGATGATGTCTCTACGTCACATAGGTTGAAAACAAGTGGTGTATAATGATGGAGGCTTACCAGAACCGTTGGACTCACAGAGACATATATCCCTTGAGTCAGAAATGCTTGTATTGCCACCGGGCAGTAAATGAAGTATCCCGCTGGACCGATATGGAATCCGGATGCTGTATCAAAGGCTCCCAGCAGATTTCTTTCTTGTATGGCCCAATTCAGTAGTGGCTGTGCACATCTTCCAAGCTCTTTTCTGTCCAGGTAATGGAAGATTTTTAAGGCAATTTCATATGGAAGTTGAATATCAAAGAAAGGGATTTCATTTATTTCATTCAGGTCACTGATGAGTTGCTCCACCAGGGTCCTGCTTGTGTCCTTTGCTCTCGGCTTCTCCTCCTCGGGTGGCTGTTGGAGATATGGCGGCTCAAAAGTCCCCGGGCCCGGATGGCCTGCCCATAGAATTATATAAAAAATACGGGGTGGGTACTGTTACCCTTATTACTGGAGGTATTCAATGGGGCTAGGGAGGAAGGGGCTTTGCCCCCCTCTATGGCAGAAGCCATAGTAATACTTTTGTTGAAAGAAGGGAAGAATCCAATAGATATGTCTTCATATAGGCCCATCTCGCTCTTGTGTTCGGACGTAAAGATCCTGGCCAAAGTACTAGCTGCGAGGCTGAATAAGATAATCCCCAAATTAATACACACAGACCAGGGGGGCGTGGCCTGGCAGTTCATGGAGTAGGACGTGGGAAGAGAGAGCTTCTTCTCCCGGCACTTCTAACAAAGATCCTGAGCTAATATCCGAGGCAAACAAAGTTCCAAATCTACCTCCCTGTGATGCAGGCTGGTGGGGGAAAATGTCACCACCGAAAAAGGCAACTGGGGCGGCCGACAAGCTGGCACAATATCGCCGGCATGAAAAGGAGATGCAGACTGAAGATGGCGCCGGCTCAGGTACAGACACCGATCCTCATGCTGACGGCACAGCTAAAGTGCTAGATGCCATAGCGACTCTCCAGGGAACTCTAACAGCTAAAATTGATGAAGTAAAGATAGATATATCCCTGCTCAGACAAGATCTATCTAAAGTGAGGGATAGAGTAACGGAGGTGGAAACCCGGGTCGGAACAATGGAGGACACTCTATATCCTATGCAGCATGCTACAGAGGATATGCAGAGGCAAATTCAGCAGCTGCAATCCCACCAAGATGACCTCAAAAATCATATTCAGAGATGTAACCTCCGGTTCATAGGCATCCCGGAAAAGGAGGAAGGCACTGACCCAGTCACATTTCTAGAATCTCTCCTTACTGCACAATATGGTAGAGAAGCCTTTTCTATGATGTTTGCGGTGGAGAGGGCTCACCGCATCCAAGCAAGACCCCCCCGCCTGGAGCGCCGCCTCGTACATTTATTGCAAAATTCTTGAACTTTCGTGACAGGGATAAAGTTCTCCGTTTATCGAGGGAAAAGGGGAATATTTAACTAGGAAATACTCATATTGCAGTATTCCCAGATTTTTCCAATGCAGTACAGAAGAAATTAGCGCAATTTCAAGACATAAAGCAACGCTTGCGCACACTGCACCTTAAATATGCTATGCTATTTCCCGCCAGGCTGCGGGTGGAGGAAGATGGACGCGCACAGTTCTTTGAGGATCCTGAGGCTGCAGCAGCATGGCTAGACCAAAGAGGCCGTCCAGCATAATAATGGTTTCTACAGTGAAGATTGGACAGATGGACAGACTTTCTTGCTATGCGATGGGAGGTAAGGAAGAGAACCAAAAATGTGCATATCCTAACAATGACTTACAGGGCACAGCGAAGTGCTTTCCCCTCCCCTAACTCTATCCCCCATATTTTGATCTACCCTGTTTAGTATTTCACCGCAAGCACTATTGCAAACTATGCGTACTCATTATGGATAGCAGTTTGAACTTTGCAATACTCCCCCTCCCTTTTTCTCCTTAATCCGAACTGTACCCTGGCGGAATACACTCAAGGACCTAAATATGACACTAGAAAATACGTCTCAAACTTTTCCATGCAGACTCGGAACAAGAGGAAATTCTGACACAGTCATGGTTCGGATTTTACATAGAGGTACCGCGGGGGGAGCATGGTAATAACTTCGCTCCCCCTCTTGTCACCTTGCTTCGTGACTGTCAGTGGAAAACTCTTTTTTATTTTCGCCCCCAAAGAAATAATTATACAAAGCAGACCACGGTTAGTGGATGCGTTAAGATTTGTGCCTCCAGCTGGTTTAATTAGCTGGATGTTAATTCTCGTTTTGAAAGTTCGGGATAAAATGCTCACGCCAAGTTGGGGAGGCGTGCAGCCGGGAGGGAAAGGATGGGTTCAATTTTGTTATTTTAGTTTTGGGAAATGTAACATGGCTGTAATCTATAGACATATCAGTACATATACTATGAATAGAAATGCAGATAAATGTGATATACAGAGGAAGAGCTGGAATTTTGGAGATTTCTACGTGGATTTGATCTTACCCTGCTGGTCTGGTATAGTAAAGCTTACTCTTTGATAAAATGACCTCTATTAAATTTGTAATGTGGAATGTGAGGGGCCTGCGAGATAGGGTCAAGCGGACTGTGGTCCTAACATACCTGAAATCACAAAAAGCTGATATTACTGCCTTGGTAGAAACGCACATTACTGGACATCTGCAGACGGCTTTAAAAAAACCGTGGGTGGGATGGAGCTATCATAGCATACATACCAACCAGTCTAGAGGAGTTTCAATTATTATTGCCAAAAAAGTTCAGTTTGAGCTGGTATCTTTGGAATCGGACCAGCAGGGAAGATTTTTGTTTCTCAATGCACTTATAGGAGGGAATCCACTTTTGGTGCTGGCAAGCTATATACCTCCCCCATTCGCGTCGGAAGTGGTCATGAAGGGGTTGGCATTTTTAGCCAAGAACCCGTCGACCCCGGCCGTTTGGATGGGAGACTTCAACATGGTTATGAATCCAGCATTAGACAGGCCATTGCAAGAGGGTTCCCCCAGGGGTTCATCACAACACACTAGATTGAGCCGTCTGCTGACAGAATTCGCCCTCACGGATGACTGGAGGTGGCACAATCCATCCACAAGGGCATATACCTGTCATACAGTGGGTCATCATACGATGTCACGGATAGATTATGTATTAGTAACAAATACTCTACTACCAAAGGTTACTGGGTCTGGAATCGCACCTAGAGCTTTATCAGATCACGCTCCGTGCTGGATAACGATATCTCTACTAAAATCAGCCCCCACCTCTGTGTGGCGACTCAACCCCTTCTGGCTCACAGTTCTACCAAACACAGAGGGCCTTGCGATAGAACTACAACATATACTTAATGATAAGTGTAATAGAGATACATTAGCCGCAGAATGGGACTCATTTAAAGCACATGCACGTAAATTACTGTCCCTCAGGATAAATAGATATAAAGCATCCTCCAAATTTATTCTACAAATGGCAACTGAAAAACTGACAGAACTTGAAAGAGAATACACATCAGACCCTAACTCTGAAAATCTTCAAAGAGTTAAATTACAAACCAGAGTAGTTAATCATATACATATAGAAAAAGCTAGACAACAAGTTTTTTTCTGCAAACAGCGAGTGTTTGAGTATGGCGAACAGGCAGGTAAGCTCCTGGCATATTTGGCACATCTGAATGATAAACCCCCAGTAATAGTGTCCCTGAGTACACCGCAGGGAGACATTGTTACGGATCCCCCCCCAGGTGGCGGCCAGGTTTCAGTCATTCTATGGTGAACTGTACAAATCTCAGAACAATTACTCCCAGCAGGACATACAGGCCTATTTGCACACAATACAGTTCCCCAGACTCAACCTGGAGCAAGTTGAGATGCTTGAAGCTCCTATAACACAGGAAGACATTGCGGAAGCAATATCCCATCTATCTAAATCCAAGGCGCCTGGGTCAGACGGTCTACCTTTAGAATTTTATGACACTTTTTCAGAGATACTCATTCCTAAGCTCAAACAATTATACCATAATATTTTTGAAATGGGAATACTCCCCCCATCTATGCAAGAAGCACAAATAATAGTCTTACCTAAGGCAGGGAAAGACACTCGGTTTCCCGAGTCGTATAGACCCATTTCCTTACTCCAGGCAAGCTGTTAGCCAAGATACTTGCCTCATGCCTTAATAAAGTCATTTTATCCTTAATACACCCAGACCAAACTGGCTTTATGCCGGGCAAAAATACGGCCATGAATATCAGGAGGTTATTTATGAACCTCCAAGCCCAACACGACAATCACGGAACTAGGGTGGTGGTGGCCTTGGATACAGCCAAGGCCTTCGACTCAGTAGAATGGTTATTTTTATGGGAGTGTTTAAAGGAATTTGGTTTTGGCCCTCGTTTCCTTAAATGGGTGCAAATTCTATATCAAACAACAAAAGCAACAGTCTCCGTAAATGGGTGGCTATCAGATCAGTTCCCCCTAGAAAGGTTCACACGACAGGGGTGTCCCCTCTCCCCTCTTTTATATGCATTGGCAGCCGAACCGCTGGCAATTGCTATCCGAGCGGAACCAGGAATTGATGGGTTACGTATAGATAAATATACTGAAAAAATAGGCTTATACGCAGATGACACTATCCTATATCTAGCAGACCAGGGCACATCGCTTCAAACTGCGTTAGGTATTATTGAAAAGATGGGAAGCTACTCGGGACTACGCATAAATTGGGATAAATCCCAGATACTCCCCATAGATCATTCTCCCCCTCCGCATACATGCCCAGAACTCCCCTTAACCAGAGTAAATATGATTAAATACCTAGGGGTAATGGTTACGCGGTATTTAGGGGACTACATAACTGACAATGTTGAGCCATTGTTCTCCTTGATAAAAACCAAGACACAGGCCTGGTCCAGATTGCCCCTGGGGGTAATGGGACGTATAAACATCATCAAGATGATTTTACTCCCTAAAATCTTATATATGGTATGGCACGCACCCCTATATATTCCTCTTAAGATCTTTAAAAAAATGGAAGCTATTCTTAATTCATTTGTTTGGGGGCATGGAAGGCATAAATTGGCCTGGCATATTCTTAAAAATCCCACATCTATGGGGGGAACCGCACTGCCAGACTTACAGGAATATTACATTGCGGCACAATTATCCCATTTGTACTATTTCAACAAGACTGAAATGCAGCGGTACAAAATGTTAGTGTGCGAGGATCCAAGGAGCGCACTGTCGACCCCCTTGCAAGCTATATTTAGAGGGGGACAAGCGCGTAAATGAACTCCCAGATTCAATGTAGGAATGCTCTCACACCATCGGAAAATATGGGAAATAACTTTGAAAAGGCTAAAAATGGGACATATACACTCCTATTCTCCCCTATGGCTTAATAATAATATGCCAGAACTCAAAAACATACCAGACCCAACTGTGTGGGCCAGGTACGGGATAATATACCTACATCAGGTAATGACTGATATGCGGTCCAAATCCTTCCAGTCTTTAAAGGACGAATACTCAATTCCGCATCACTTATTGTTCAGGTACCTGCAGCTTCGCCATGCTCTACGTTCACAAGTCAGAAGCATAACAGGCACCATTGCTCACCCTCAGGTTTTGGATATAATTCTGGGTGAAGGATCCCAAAAACTAATCTCAGGTCTATACTACACTATTCGTATACCTGGGATATTGTCAGTAATTCAGAAAGCCAAATCAGGATGGGAAAGGAATGTGGGAGCCATTAATGATACAGACTGGGATGAAGTGCTAGAGAATGTAAAAATGTCCTCACCCAAACTGTCAGACAGGCTCACCCAGCTGTATATAGTCCACCAAGCATACCTGACACCGCAGAGGCTGGCAAAATTCCAACCTTCATATAGATCAACATGCCCCTTATGTACCTATGGACCAGGCACCTTCTATCACTCGATATGGGATTGCCCCACGATACAAGAATACTGGAGGCAGGTGATAACATTTTTGCATGACAACATGGGCTCCCCGGTTGTTTTAGACCCAAAGCTATGTATATTGGGGCTACTACCTGACACAGATTTAGACAAGTTTCACACTACTTTCATTTATGAAACTTTGTTTATTTCCAGAAAAGTTATAGCCCGCACCTGGATGCAAACCACACCTCCGAGTATAGCAAGCTGGAAAAGGGATGTCAATAATACCCTTCCTTACAAAAAATTGATTTATATACACAGAGGCTGCACTCAAAAATACTCGAAGGTCTGGGATAGATGGGTAGAAGATGGAGAAACCTGTACATACAGAGTTTAAAACCGAGTACTGCCCGCTTTGATGGTAAAGCTCTGTTGGATACAGGGTATACAAAATTTGACAAACATGGGAAACTCACATAAGCTTAATCTAGAAAGGATACACTTCAAGTGCTAAAGGTCTCTCTTTAACTGTTATTCATGGTAGACAATTGAATGTAATCACATGCATCTGTAATAGTTATGACTGAACTCATGTATTAGGATACGTCAAATGCTAAATGTAAACCGGTAAGTTTATGTTCAATAAAGTTGGATTTCCCAATTAAAAAAAAAATACACACAGACCAGACTGGGTTCATCCCGGACAGATCTACAAGCACGAATATAAGACGGGTATACCTCAATATGCAAATACCCATAGAAAATAGCGGTAGGAGAGCAATTCTTTCGCTAGACGCAGCCAAGGCCTTCGATTCCTTGGAATGGCATAACTTATGGAAGGTGTTGGCGGAATATCAGATTGGCCCTGGGTTTGCTCGGTGGCTAAGATTGCTATATAGTAAGCCGAGGGCCAAGGTGAAAATCAACGGGCAGTGCTCGGAGTGGTTTCAGCTGAGCAGAGGTACGAGACAGGGGTGTCCTTTGTCCCCCCTGCTCTTTGCCCTGGCAATTGAGCCCTGGGCGGTTGCTCTGAGGATGGCACAGGGCATACAGGGGTTTAAGAGGAGGAGAGGGGTGGACAAAGTGGCCTTGTATGCCGACAATATTTTGCTGTTTTTGGCGGATACGCAGGATTCACTGAAAACAGCTATGGGGATAGTGAGGGAGTTTGGTGTCTTCTCTGGGTTACTGATCAATTGGGAGAAATCAGTGATCCTGCCTATTGACGCCTTGAGTGAGCCTCTCCCTCCCCAGGCATCCCAAGTCCAAGTAGTCAGGCAAATGAAATACTTGGGGATTAATATATCTAGAGACCCAGGCCAGTATATATCCGGAAATCTAGTTCCATTGATGAAAAAGCTGAAGCAGAAGTGTCAAGTGTGGAGACGCCTGCCCCTCTCGGTCGCCGGGCGCTGCAATCTGATTAAAATGGTCTGGCTACCCCAAATCTTATACGTCCTGCAGAACTCTCCTGTTTGGATCCCCAAGCATTGGTTTAAAAAAATGTAAAAAAAAAAAAGTATGTTCAGAGAGCTTATTTGGAAGAATGGGGTGGCCAGGATCGGGTTGGGGACGCTACAGCGACCAGAGGTGAAGGGCGGCTTGGTGGTACCAGATCCACGAGGCTACTTCCTGGCAGCTCAATTGCAACAAGTTGGAGGTAGTAATAGGCTAAGAGAAGTGGGAGCAGGGGGTAGAATCTTATTGAACGACACCAGACATGACACAGTGGCAGAGGGATTAGAGGCAGATTCATTTCGTACTAAATGCCCCACTACTCAGATGATGAGTAAAGTCTGGGTACAAGCTAAAAGAACCCTGGGATATACCGGTTTTGCGGAATTTTCGCCACTTTGGGACAACAATAGCCTCAATGAGCTTAAAAAAATGGGGCGCGTTGAGGAATGGGACCGTCAGGGTATCCACTACCTGGCACAGGTATATAGGGCGGGGAGGTTGAAGTCCTTTCAGGAGCTGGTAGAGGAGTATGCGATCTCCAACAGGTCATTTTACAGATATCTGCAAGTCAGGCATGCCCTGGAGGCACAATTTGGGAAGGAAGCGCCAGTGTGCTGCGAAATGACCTCTTTGACAAAGCTGATCGACGCAGGATCCACAAAGGGATTGATCTCAGACATGTACGGATGCCTGAAAGCAGCAGCCCAGGAAGGCCCGGTTGAAAATAAAAACAGAGCTAAATGGGAAAAAGATGTGGGAGCACTGTCTGACGATCAATGGGACCAAGTCTTGGCGTCTGGTCCCAGGGTCACTCTCTCTCCTTCACAAGTGATGTCTCACCTGTACTTATCTTATAGAGCATACTATACGCCTCTGAAATTATTTAAGTGGGGTAAGAGACCCGACTCGAAATGTCAAAGATGTAGAGGGGGACATGGGGATTTGATCCACATGTTCTGGCGATGCCCCAAGCTGCATAGATATTGGAAAGGGGTAGTGGGGAAAATAAATTTAGTGTTTGGGACATCGCTGAGGTTGGAGGTGAGGGAGTGCCTGCTGGGATTGATGGGGGAGGGAGGGACCTCAAAGGACATACAGACGGCAAGAGTCAGATGCTTGTTTCAGGGAAGAAAGCTTATCGCACAGCACTGGCAAAGGAAGGAGGCTCCGACAGTGATAGAATGGGAAATGCAGTAAGGGAGGTGATTTGCAGGGAAAAGTATATCTATAAGAAAAGGAGCAATTATAAGAAATTTGAGAAAATATGGAAAGCATGGTTGGATCGGGATAGAGCTGGATCGGAGGGGGAGGTGGGGTGAGGATGATATGGGATAAGAGTGGTGTAGGGTATATCTGAGGATGCATGGCGGGTGAGGGGGGAGGAAAAAGAGGGGAAAAATGAAGAAACTATTTTTATCTTTCCCTCTTTGAAGGTTACAGCTTATGGGTATTTTGAATTGGCACGTATTAGATACACAAGAATTTATGGGAATAATGGTTGATTTTAATGAGTTGGCGATTTTAGTGACAGTCCCTATTTTTGTACTTATTTTTTTTTTTTCCCTTGTGATTTGATTGTGTTGTGTATGCTGTAATGGATAACTTTTTCAAATAAAGAGATTAGAAAAAAAAAAACGTCTTGATGTCATTATCTCTCCCTTCCCTACCTGGCACGAAACCCACTTGATCTGGGTGGATAATCTCATTGATTTTCTTTTTCAGCCTGTCGGCTAAGATCTTAGCAAATAGCTTTGTGTCAACGTTCAGAAGAGGGATGGGCCTATAGCTGGAACATAACGTGCTGTCTTTCCCTTTCCAGATGATGGCAACGCTAGCTTCTAGTGCTTCTTTCCTCATCTTCCAGTTCTCCCCTATCCCGTTCATATATGAACACATTATAGGAATCAATGATTCCTGGAATTTTTTGTAGTAAAGAACGATCAGCCCGCCTGGGCCTGGGCTTTTCCCATTTGGGGTATCCTGTAGGGCTTTCTTAAGTTCCTGTTCAGTTATAGGGGCCTCTAACATAGCTTTATCATCTTCCACAATTTTCGTTAAATTTACCTCTTTTAAAAAATGTTTATTGTCATCTTGCTTGCGTCTATTAGACTCGTGTGAGTTATTTGAGTTTATTGCGTACAGCTCTCCATAGAATTTTTGGAATGCTTTCGCAATATCGCACGTTTTATATTTAATTTCCCCAGACTTAGTCTTTATTTTTTCTATATAGTTAGTCATTTTCTTTTTTTTCAAGGCCGTGTCTAGGAGTTTGCCTGGTTTATTACCATTGATATATCTTTCTTTCTTAACCAAATTATAAATTTTACGCATTTCCTGTTCTGTATAATCCCTCAACTCTTCTCTTCTTCTTTGTAAGTTTATCCAAACCTCCCTCACTCCCGATGATTTGTGTTGCTGTTCTAATTCTTGGATTTCTTTTATCAGGGCTATCCTTTCTTTTTTCAATCTCCTTTTTTTTTCCGAGCCTACCATCATTAGTATGCCCCTGATATATGCTTTATGGGCCTCCCAGACTGTAGCCTCGTTTACCTCCCCGGGCACATTGATTTTAAAGTACCAATCCAGTTCTTCCTTGATTCTCTTTAGAATTTCTTTATCTTGGAGAAGTTCTTCGTTCAATCTCCACCCTGTACCCTGTGTATGAGGTTCCCCTATTTTTATATGTAAGCTCACTGGTGCATGATCAGAAAACGTCAAGTTACCAATAACCACCTCCATAACCACCTCCAGTAACCGATGTTCAACCAAGAAGAAGTCAAGTCTCGAGTACGTCGCATGCACGGGGGAGTAAAAAGTGTAGTCTCTTGTATCACCATGTTGTATCCTCCACACATCGACCAACTGATGCTGGTGCAGCTTCTTTTTGAGTTTGCCTGCCCATACTCCACCTGTCCCCCGAACATGTGATGAACAATCTTTTAAAGGGTCTAAACATAAATTAAAGTCCCCCGCTATGATAGCCCTCCCACTCTTAAATTCTTCGAATCTTGCCAGGATACCTATTACGTTTCTATATGTGTTCTTGTTTGGTCCACAGATGTTTGCCAGTGAGCACTTTGAGCCGTTAATTTTACCTTTTAAGAAGAGAAACCGACCATCGGGGTAGGCCAGTCCCTCCTCCAGCTCAAACCTGACCTCCTTGGCAAACCCTATGGCCACTCCTCTTTCCCCTTTAATCGGTGAGTCACCATAGAACCATACTGGGAAGTCTCTAGAGTAGATTTTTTGGTTCTTGCTAATGCTTAAGTGTGTCTCTTGAAGCATTGCCACCTTGGCTTTCAGGAATTTCAGCTCACATAAGATATTGGCACGTTTTATGGGGGAATTCAAGCCCCTGACAGAGTATGTAATAATTTTTAAGCTAGACATCCTCACTTACTCTCATTTTTTGTACTTCTCTGTGTGGTATATACTCATGACTCCATTTCGTTGATACTCCCCACCCTATCCCCTCAACCCCTCCCTTCCCCCCTGCACACCCCATCGCTTCTGCCCCTCACCCAACCCCCCAAATCCCGTCCACCTACCCCCCTCCCCCAACCCCCCTCCCTTCCCCCGAACATTTGGGGGAAAGACAGGCCTCCCGTGTGCCCAATACAAAACCGTGGCCCTCTGACTCCTCCTGGCCTACCGGTTGTCCCCCCAGAGGTTGAGCTCGGGGTGGGACCTGATTGGAACCGAAAGTTTCCCCCTGGATTGGAGATTTACCAGGATAGCCCTTAGGGCTGCGCATCTTCACTCACCTCACGATTTGATTTGATTACGAATATCCCGTCCACAATTCGATTTGATTTGATTCCTCGATGCATCACGATGCATCACGATTAATATCCAAGTGCCCATGGCTTTCAACTTTTTCTCAAAAAATTAATTCAAGCAGTCAGAAATTGAAGAAATATTAAATATATTTATTTGTATCTGCTATTTAAACAAATTACACCAAGTTCCCTGCATATAGCAAAGTCTGAACATGAACAGTACAGCAGACAACAACAGTATTTATTTAAAAGAGTACTGTGACATCAAACTGTTGTGTATAATACATACATACAGTGCTGGCCTGGTGCAGTAGTTTACATTTGAATATTTTCTTTTATGAAAAAGTAAACTATAACTTGTAAACAGTAACACCTACATCTTTATAAAACAGAGCACTTCCGGTTATTGACTGGCAAACATCACAGTGAACCTGTAACACAGTCACACAGTGTGTTGCAGAACTTCCTGGATCACAGTGATGATTGTTTGCCAATACCACCACCACCACCACCACCAGCGCCAGTGAGTCAACACAGATGGATGGCTAGATCGGCGTTATAAGCTCTCGGAGTTGTGTCACTCAGTCACTTTACAGAAAACGTTACCTGCACTCTACCACAATACACCTGTAACTGAAGCCAAGCCAAGCCACCATTAGAGGAAGTCTGAAAATCCTTGACAGAATAAATTGTCAACTAAATCTAAAAACCTTGGACAAATCTTTATGGGATCACAAATATACAGTTACACACCACAATACCAAAAAAACACAGACATCACTGAATCTGTTAGGTACCTGGTAGGAGAGCCTGACTTGTAGGAGAAGACCTCTCATACAACGCTGGTTCAGGAGCCACTGGAGTGGGGACAGTGGTCTCCTGAGCGCAGTGGGGTAGGAGTGCCTGTTGAGCTGAGTCTCTGATGCAGAAGAGGTGAGAGATCCCGCAGGGATGGCTGGACTGCAGATCAGGTGAGACTGGAAGCAGCAGACTGGAACACTTGAATGTGCAGAGGTCTCTGGAGCTGAAGCTGAAGGTGCAACAGCAAGGACAACAGGAACAAGCAGGGTCAGACGATCCGGGTCAGCTAGGGTATAAGGCAGGCAAGTACAGCAGGCAGAGGCAGAGTCAGTAGGCAGGCAGAGTTCGGCAACGGTATCAGGTAGGTAGCATAAGAGTAGTCAGACAAGCCGGGTCGGAATGGAGCAGGACGGATGGTCAAACAAGCCGGGTCAGATAGGTAGCAAACAATCAGATAACAAACACTAGAATCACGAAGCTGAGACGAAGCAGCAATGTGTCACAGCACAGAGGGGCTTTTAAATGCACTTTGGCGCCAAACCGGCGCTATCGCGAACGCGCGCACGCCCGTCCGCGCCCACGTGCACACGCGCGCGCGCCCAAGCGCCGCGAACCCGCGCGCGCCCTAGCGCCGGGCCGATGCCCGGGAACAGCAGGCATTTGCTGAGCAGCGCGCAACGGCGCGCGCCGGCGCATAGGCATACGCCGACGCCCCGGTTCGGTGCCAATGGTGCCCTGACATTGCCCCCCCCCAAGGGGCAACCTCCGGGTGCCCAAAAGCCTTTTCTTCTCCGGATGACTAGAAAAATAGGCTTGCACTAAACGTCTGGCATGTACATTACAATCTGGTTCCCAAGAATTACTTTCTGGGCCGTAGCCCCTCCACTTAATTAGGAACTGGATCTGACCTTGTCTTTTCCTGCAATCAAGGATAGCCTCGACCTCAAATTCCTCGTTGCCATCAACCACAATGGGCTCAGGAGGTCTAGTTCCTCTGCCGGGGAAGGGATCAGGTACAGCAGGTTTGAGCAATGACACATGAAACACGGGATGTATTTTGAGAGAGTCAGGTAAAGTCAGTTCATATGAAACTTCATTGATCTTCCTTTTGACCGGAAACGGTCCCATAAATCTAGGTGCCAACTTCTTAGAGGGACATGCTAGTTTAATGTTACTTGTAGATAGCCATACCTGGTCACCAAGCTGAAGCTTCAATTCCCCTCTTCTCTTTCGGTCAAAGATCCTCTTGCTGTCCGCCTGAGCCTTGGATACTGCTTCCTGCAACATCTGGTTGTTGTGGTTGATGAAGTCTACCGTACTCTGTACTGCCGGGACTGAAGACTCTGGAAGGAAATCAGGTAAAAAGGTTAGATGGAACCCATAATTGGCAAAAAAGGGGGATTGACCGGTGGCTGAGTGTTTGGCATTGTTGTAGGCAAATTCTGCTAGCGGCAGCAAGGATACCCAATCATCCTGTGAGAAAGAGGTAAAACATCTGATGTACTGCTCAAGAGTCTGATTGGTCCTTTCCGTCTGACCGTTGGTCTGAGGGTGATAGGCCGAAGACAGGGCCAGTTTGATTTTTAAAGATTCACACAGGGCTCTCCAAAAACGTGAGGTAAATTGTACCCCCCTGTCAGAGGTTATGTTTACAGGAATTCCGTGGAGTCTAATGATTTCTTTAATGAAAATGTGAGCTGTTTCCATAGCTGACGGAGTTCCTTTTAATGGGAGAAAGTGGGCCATCTTGGTAAAACGGTCTACTATCACAAAAATAGCAGAACAACCTTCTGAACATGGGAGTTCCACAATAAAGTCCATGGATATCATCTTCCAGGGCCTATCGGGTACAGGCAAGGGTTTTAACAGACCCCAAGCTCTACTCCTGGATGTCTTATTCTGGGTACAGATAGGGCAAGATTTGACGTATCTCTCACAAAAGTCCTTCAAATTGGGCCACCAGAAAGTACGCTGTACCAATTCCAGAGTTTTACGAACCCCAAAGTGACCTGCCAGTGGGTGATCGTGAAGGAGTGCCAGGACCTTGACCCGAACCTCCTCAGGAACAAAAATTTGACTACCTTTCCAGAACAGTCCGTCCTTGCTACTTAGGGTAAGGCCTGAGGGTCTGGTTGCTTCAGAAGATGCTTCCTTAATCTGAGAAAGAAGATCAGCTTGAATGAGCAAAAAATTGTTTGCAGGTAAAATGGTGTCTGGGGCAGATAAATCCTTTGGGTTGTCATGCATTCGAGATAATGCGTCTGGTTTAACATTTCTTGAACCCGGTCGATACGTAATGTGGAAGGCAAAGCGTGAGAAAAACAGCGCCCAACGGGCTTGACGGGGTTTCAACCTTTTAGCGGATCGCAAATATTCTAGGTTCTTATGATCAGTGTAAATTAGTACTGGATGCACAGCCCCCTCCAACAGGTACCTCCACTCCTCTAATGCAGTCTTGATGGCGAGAAGCTCTCGATCACCGACATCATAGTTTCTCTCTGCAGGGGAGAGTTTTTGGGAGAAGAATCCTACGGGATGCATAATATCCTTACTGCCCTTTCGTTGCGAGAGTATCGCACCGACCGCTATCTCAGAAGCGTCCACTTCTAGAATGAATGGCAAGGATGGTTCAGGGTGACTAAGAATAGGTGCTGAAGTAAAAAGTCCCTTAAGGTTCACAAAAGCCTCTTGGGCTAGATGATTCCAGGAGAAACGGGTATTCTGCTTGGTCAGTTGTGTGATTGGTGCGATTATAGCAGAGAACCCCTTGATGAACTTCCTGTAAAAGTTTGCGAACCCGATGAATCGCTGAACCCCTTTTTTGTCCAGGGGTACCGGCCAGTCCAGAACGGCAGAAACCTTTTGTGGGTCCATCTTGATGCCAGTCGATGAGATAATCAAGCCCAGGAATTGGATGCTTTGTTTCTCGAATTCGCATTTTTCCGCTTTTGCATACAGCCTGTGTAAGCGGAGACGACCCAATACTTGACAAACATGTTTCCGATGGAGATCTAGGGATTCCGAGAAGATCAAAATATCGTCTAGATATGCGATCACAAACAGGTCTAAAAAGTCTCTAAGCACATCATTAATTAGGTGTTGAAAAGTTGCAGGGGCATTACAGAGTCCAAAAGGCATGACTAGATATTCATAATGCCCGAATCGGGTCCGAAAAGCTGTTTTCCACTCATGCCCAGCCCGAATGCGGATCAGATTGTAGGCCCCTCTTAGATCAAGCTTAGAAAAAATAACAGCAGTCCTTAATTTCTGGAATAGTTCGGGTATCAAGGGTAGGGGATACCGATTTTTAATCGTGATCTTATTCAATTCCCGGTAGTCAATACACGGGCGGAGAGATTTGTCCTTCTTGGTAACAAAGAATATTCCTGCCCCTGCTGGAGAAGTAGAGTGACGAATAAATCCTTTGGCTAAGTTTTCATCAATGTATGCTTTCAACACTTCTTGTTCCTTTTCGGATAGGGGGAAGATGCGTCCAAAGGGAATTTCGGATCCTGGCAGCAACTCGATGGGGCAATCGTAGGGACGATGAGGTGGAAGAGAATCTGCCCCTTTTTTGCTGAAGACATCCAAGTAGTCATGATAGTGTTTGGCAATAGCTTGACGATTGGTCTGGTCGGAGTCCACACAAAGTAGAGTAGCTTGGGGATCCGAGTCTTTCGCCAGACAGTGTTCCTGACAGTAGGGTGACAGAAATTTTATTTCTCCAGTTGCCCAATGGATGTGTGGATTGTGGGCCTGAAGCCAGGGAATGCCCAGGATAATGGGAAACATGGGAGAGGAGATGGCGTCAAGGGTCAGCAGTTCCTTGTGTTGAGAAGAAGTCGTAGCGGGTAATGGCAGGGTTTCTTGTGTCACTTGTCCAGATCTGATACGGGAGCCATCAGCAAGGAAGACAGAGAGTCCATGGGCTTTAGTCTGTAAAGGGATGTTGTGCAGGTTGGCAAAACTTAAGTCTATGAAGCAGCTGCATGCCCCGGAGTCAATAATTGCGTTGACTTGGAGTGTCTTTTCTTGAAGTTGTAATGAGAGAGGAATGGCAAGATGGGTAGAATTTGTGGATAAAGCAGAGAGATTGGTAGGTATAGGAGATGAACACTTACTCATTCTGATTGGGCAATTATGGACATAATGCCCGGTTCCTCCACAGTAGAGACACAGATTCAATTGTCGGCGACGGGCACGTTCTTCGGGGGTCAGGGCAGGTCGCATCAGACCTAGCTGCATTGGTTCGGAGGTATCCAATGTGGTATTGACTGGCGGTGGACTTGGCACAGGTAGGTAGCGAGATGCAGGGATCGGTGCACGTGGTGTCATCCAGGTCGGGCGGTTAGGTTGAACTGCTCGTTCAGATCGGCGTTCTCGGAGGCGACGATCGATCTGGATAGTTAGGGTGATCAAGGCCTCCAAGGTGTTTGGAATACCGACTCGAGCCAGTTCATCTTTTAGATTTTCAGACAGTCCAATGCGGAATTGATGACGCAGAGCCGCGTCGTTCCACTGGGTATCCGCGCTCCAACGTCTAAATTCAGCAACATAGTCCTCCGCAGGTTTGCGGCCTTGTTGGAGCGCGAGCAGAGCAGATTCAGCTGTGGCAGTCAGTTGAGGATCCTCATACAATTGTGCCATAGCTTCGAAGAAGGCTGATAAGGATTGGGTTGGGGCTGAGTCCCCTTCAAGTAAACGGTGTGCCCAGGTCTGTGGTTCCCCTTGGAGGAGGGAAATGACAAATCCAACTTTTGTGGCTTCCAATGAAAAGGTTCTGGGCTGCAAGGCAAAAAAGAGCTGGCAGGCATTGCGAAAACCTCGAAACTTAGACCGGTCTCCGGAGAATCTTTCAGGAGTGGGGACTCGTGGTTCAGGAGGGAGCATTACCACTGAAGGCCCTGGAACAGTCTGTGTTGGGGCGGCCGGTGAAGAGGAGGTTGAAGGATTAACCCCTGCGAGGTTCTGGACTTGTCCCTCCAGTCTGTTGTAATTGTCCTGAAGAGCCTGCACTGCTTGGGTGAGGGCTGCCAGGTGTGTGCATATCTCCTTCAATGGAGAGGTATCTCCTGCAGGCTCAGACATGGCTGCTTCGTACTGTTAGGTACCTGGTAGGAGAGCCTGACTTGTAGGAGAAGACCTCTCATACAACGCTGGTTCAGGAGCCACTGGAGTGGGGACAGTGGTCTCCTGAGCGCAGTGGGGTAGGAGTGCCTGTTGAGCTGAGTCTCTGATGCAGAAGAGGTGAGAGATCCCGCAGGGATGGCTGGACTGCAGATCAGGTGAGACTGGAAGCAGCAGACTGGAACACTTGAATGTGCAGAGGTCTCTGGAGCTGAAGCTGAAGGTGCAACAGCAAGGACAACAGGAACAAGCAGGGTCAGACGATCCGGGTCAGCTAGGGTATAAGGCAGGCAAGTACAGCAGGCAGAGGCAGAGTCAGTAGGCAGGCAGAGTTCGGCAACGGTATCAGGTAGGTAGCATAAGAGTAGTCAGACAAGCCGGGTCGGAATGGAGCAGGACGGATGGTCAAACAAGCCGGGTCAGATAGGTAGCAAACAATCAGATAACAAACACTAGAATCACGAAGCTGAGACGAAGCAGCAATGTGTCACAGCACAGAGGGGCTTTTAAATGCACTTTGGCGCCAAACCGGCGCTATCGCGAACGCGCGCACGCCCGTCCGCGCCCACGTGCACACGCGCGCGCGCCCAAGCGCCGCGAACCCGCGCGCGCCCTAGCGCCGCGGCGATGCCCGGGAACAGCAGGCATTTGCTGAGCAGCGCGCAACGGCGCGCGCCGGCGCATAGGCGTACGCCGACGCCCCGGTTCGGTGCCAATGGTGCCCTGACAGAATCATAATGGTAAAGGGCAGGCCATAGGTC
The DNA here is from genome assembly GCA_037952925.1 of Lithobates clamitans. Taxonomy (NCBI): domain Eukaryota; kingdom Metazoa; phylum Chordata; class Amphibia; order Anura; family Ranidae; genus Lithobates; species Lithobates clamitans. The sequence continues at coordinate 7,952,689 of JBBGZY010000056.1, read as the reverse complement.
AGGTGCCGGCAATGGTACAGTCACAGTCAGACATGAGGTCAGGTCGGTGTGTGTTTTTGTTTGTATGTGTATTTGTGTGATCCAATAAAGATTTACTCCAGGTTTTAATTTATTCTTTCAAAGATTTTCCTTCCTCTGGTGGCTTGGCGGGCGTCAGTTGTCTTGAATTAAATACAATTTTAGAATTTTATTTGGCTGATGGTTGAGTTGACCCCCCCAAACATTGACATTTGACAATATAACATCAAGATGGACACATTTTTGAAGATTGTGTCCGACACAATCTTCAAAAATAAACCATCCATCTCCATCTCCCCCCAGTGCTAGCAAAGCTTGTTGTCATTCAAGTTGTCACTCAGTCACTTTACAGAAAACGTTACCTGCACTCTACCACGATACACCTGTAACTGAAGCCAAGCCAAGTCACCATTAGAGGAAGCCCAAAAATCCTTGACAGAATAAATTATCAATTGAAGCTTAAAACCTTGAGTTAAACCGTTATGGGGTCAGAAATATGCACACACAATATCAACAAAAAACACACACGTGACGTCACGTCAGTTGTGAATCATGAGAAAGGGCAGGCCACTGTGTGAACAACGCAGGCAAGTGGCACAGTCAGTCAGCCACTCATCAGGTCGGTGTGTGATTTTTCTTTTGTGTGTGTATATTTGTCTGATCCAATAAAGATTTACTCCAAGTTTTAAGATTCAATTTATTCTTTCAAGGATTTGCCTTCCTCTGGTGGCTTGGTGGGCGTCAGTTGTCTGGAATTAAATACAGAATTGATTTGGTTGAACGTTAAACCCCTAGAAACAGACAGGCAGTCACAGAGCATGACAGACACACTGTGACATTGAACACGCCACAGTCACACGACATGACGACACTAGTATAAAAATTCTAAATGGACAGTTGGACACACAATAGAAAACCATTCTCCATCTCCTCCAGTGCTAGAAAAGCTATAACAAATATAATATTTATATGACATATAAATGTCATATGTCAATGTTCAGTTCACTGTGATGATCATTGATTGTTTGCAATTGCCAGTGCCACGGCCACCTGCAGGCCTGCTGCCACCAGTCAGTCAAAAACAGTGTGACTGTGACTGCGTTGAGTTGACGCTAGACTGAACTAGACTAGAGTGGCATAACTGGCGTTATAAGGTCTTGTTGACAATGACATAGGGAATAGATAGGAGGGATTTGGGTGGGAAAAAAAAGAAAAAGGGATGTAGAGATGAAGGGGAATGGTGGGGACTGGGGAGAGGGGGATGGTTGCAGAAGGGGGGTGGGGGGGGAGAGGGGTATGGCATTGGTATTTGGTAGGGGAGGGAAAGGGGACGGGGGGAAAGGGGAAAGGGGAAAAGGGGAAAAGGGGAAAGGGGAAAAGGGGAAAGGGGAAAAGGGGAAAGGGGAAAAGGGGAAAGGGGAAAAGGGGAAAGGGAAAAGGGAAAGGGAAAAAGAAGAGAAAGAAAGAAAGAAAGAAAGAAAGAGAAAGAAAGAGAAAGAAAGAAAGAAAGAAAGAAAGAAAGAAAGAAAGAAAGAAAGAAAGAAAGAAAGAAAGAAAGAAAGAAAGAAAGAAAGAAAGAAAGAAAGAAAGAAAGAAAGAAAGAAAGAAAGAAAGAAAGAAAGAAAGAGAGAAAGAAAGAGAGAAAGAAAGAAAGAGAGAAAGAAAGAGAGAAAGAAAGAGAGAAAGAAAGAGAGAAAGAAAGAGAGAGAAAGGAGAGAAGTTCTCCTCCTTTCCTTCTCTCTCTCCACCTTTCCTTCTCTCTCTCCATCTTTCCTTCTCTCTGAGGGAGGGAGCAAGAAAGAAGGAAGGAAAGAGGGAGCGAGAAAGAAGGAAGGAAAGAGGGAGCGAGAAAGAAGGAAGGAAAGAGGGAGAGAGAAAAGAAAGGAAAGAGGGAGAGAGTAAGAAAGAAGGAAAGAGGGAGAGAGAAAGAAGGAAGGAAAGAGGGAGAGAGAAAAGAAGGAAGGAAAGAGGGAGAGAGAAAAGAAGGAATGAAAGAGGGAGAGGGAAAAGAAGGAAAGGAAGAGGGAGAGAGAAAGAAGGAAGGAAAGAGGGAGAGGGGAAGAAGGAAGGAAAGAGGGAGAGGGGAAGAAGGAAGGAAAGAGGCAGAGGGAAAGAGGGAGAGGTAAAGAGGGAGAGGGAAAGGGGAAGAGGGAAAGGGGAAGAGGGAAAGGGGAAGAGGGAAAGGGGAAGAGGGAAAGGGGAAGAGGGAAAGGGAAAGGGGGAAAGGGAAAGGGGAAGAGGGAAAGGGGAAGAGGGCCTTAAGGGGAAGAGTAGGGGGAGAGGGAAGGGGAGTAGAGGGACTAGGGGAGAGGGCGAGACTGGGAGGGGAGACAGAGACTGGGCTGAGGGGGGAGAGGGGATGAGGCTTGGTTGGCAATTGGCATCAGTTGTTTGGAACTTTTAATATTTGGCTGAGGGTTAACGTAACCCTACTTTAAAAAAAAAAAAAAATTAATCTTTTTTTGACAATCTTCAAAAATCAAAATCTCAGTGGCAGACACTGACAGTGCTGTGCTATAAACAAAATATATAAAATTAACAACACTGGTGTGGTCAGTGGTGTGGCAGACTAACAGTGAGCTGGGCAAGGGCAGGGGCAGTGGCTGTGGCACTGGCAGACACAACAGTACATCAGCACTTCCTGGATAAAAAAAATGGGTCACTGCAAAGCGCAAGCAATGCTGCTCAGGATTTGGGAATGTGTAGATTTTTCTGTAAGAACACTAGTTGATCCACATGCTCTGCTTTGAGTGCGCTTCTTTTTGCAGTTACCACATCTCCTGCAGTGGAGAAAACCCGCTCTGCAGACACGCTTGTGCCTGGGATACACAAGTATTGCTTTGACAGCAGTAAGAGGCAGAGGTGGGGCTTTACAATATTTTTCCATTTCCTCTTCAGCCTTGGCATAGGGGGTCTTGGGTTCTATTGTACCTTCAGTGTCAGTGAAAGACTGTCTCAGCAAACTCATGAGCAGCGATCTGGCCTTTCTTTTGGGAGGAGATGGAGAATGGTTGTCCTCGACGGGTGAACTTTCTTCTTCTTCCAGAGTTTCTTTTCTTCTAGGCAGTGGCACTTGATCCTCCTCATGTGTCCTCCTAGATGTAATCTGTGTTTGAACAAAAAAGAATAGGAAAAAATAAATAAAACACATTGTCAATTGCCTACGATTCTGATGGGGTGATGAAAAAGCACAGGAAATGGACGGTGCAGTTCCTGCACCGTATCAGACTCAGAAGCGTGGCTTACACTATGTAGCAAGCTGTAGCTAGCTACTAGTTACAGTTCGTTTCAAGAAACATGATGTAATTCAAATCAATTGAATTACCTCCAAGGATGCAGCCTCCTCAGTCACTCCTTTGTATATCTCCAATCTCTCCTCCTCTGTGAGGATAAAAGGCAGTCCCTTAAAGCGAGGATCCAGTGCAGAGGCTGTATGAAGGATCTTCTTCTCTGCCTCACTGCTGTACCTCTTCTGAAGATCTGTTCTGATGGCATTCTTGATCTCATGGATCATGGGTGTGTCTCCCATGGTGTCTGTCATGCTCTGGAGGAGTTGTGCATTTAGAGGGGCAATGAGAGAAACTGTTGGATTGCGCTCTTCTGACATCAGCATGGTTGCATCCTTCATTGGCTTTAATGCACGCACAGCATCCTCTGCATTTGACACATCTGTTTCGTTGAGAGTGCAGAGATCGGACTCTCCTCTTCTGACTTCTGGAGACAGCAAGGTGGCACAGACTGCAGGTTGTTGTTCTAAGAACCTCTCGACCATGTCATATGCGCTGTTCCATCTTGTTGGCACATCAGTTATCAGCTTATGATTCTTCAGGCCAAGACATTTCTGTTTCTCTTTTAGACAGTTGCTTGCTCTAGTGCTGCGGTGAAAGAATGTGGATATCCGTCGCACTCTGCTAAGAAGCCTGGAGAGTGTGGCCACTTTCAGCGCTCGCTGGGATGCAAGGTTTAGTGTATGGGCGAAGCATTTCACATGGGGGAATTTACCAACTTGAGCTGCAACAATCATGTTTGACGCATTGTCGGTCACAAGCACTACAGATTTATCGGACAGTTGCCATTCTTCCACAACACGAGAGAGTAGCTCTGCCAGATGAGCACCTGTGTGAGACTCATAAATGGCTCTCGTTTGCAGCACATGCGACAAGATCTTCCACTCCTTAACATAATGTGCTGTTATTGTAACATAAGACTCCATCGTGACTGAAGTCCATGAATCACACGTTATTGCGACTCGACTTGCTTGGCTCATTGACGCAATTATCTGAGCTTTAGTTTCGTGGTAGAGTGCAGGTATAAAGTTTTCTGTAAAGTGACTTTGTGATGGGATCTTGTAACGCGGCTCTATCGTCTTCAACAGGTAGCGAAACCCAGTGTTCTCCACAACAGAGTAAGGGCGCAGGTCCTTAGCTATGAAAGCTGCCACAGCTTTTGTTATTCTCTTCCCCTTTTCAGAGTTGGGCAGCAAAGTTGAGAGTATTGCATCAATTCTTGGCTGAGCTGGGTCTATTGACTTGGCGGCATTGGTGGTGGTGGTGGCAGGTGTTAGCATCTTTGAGTGAAAATGGCTAGCGTGGTTTCTCATATTAGTAGTATTCCCTAGATATTTAATTTTTGTGTGACAGGCTTTACACACGGCGTATGACTTGTCCCACTTGTTTGTTCATGTTCATAAAAGCCAAAATGTGCCCAGATGTTTGCTTTTAAAAAGCTAGGTGCATTTTTTATCTCTCGGTCTTTTTGGTCTCCTTCTGCCATTTTTTACTAGTCTAGCAGCAGTAGCATGCCATGTAATTGTTGTGACAGGGGTGATGATGAGAATGTTGTCTACTACAAACTCTGTCAGTATTAAAAGAAGAAGAAAAAAGAATTAGGTGATTAAACATAAAGCCTGCCATGAGATCACCAGAAAAGTAACAAGTGTATGTAATTGTATTTGATAATGTTAAACAAATAGTTGCCACAAAATCCTTATTCTACCCCACACGTCGTCACTAGCTACTCGCATCGCAGTCGCACTTAGTTGCTATCATGCTACTAGTAACTATCTATGTGTTAAAAATGTGCCCTCATCTTATCTGTGATCTGTGCTACTGCTAGCCGGCCAGTCGGCCACCATGGTCAGAGTAGACATCAACTGGCACTGCACTAGTCATTGGTCAATGGTCATTGAACACGTCACAAACAGCTACAAACAACATATGTCCCTGTCCCGCCAACATCCCCCCCCACCAAATGACAATGTATGCCATTTAATTATTTCTAGTTTTATGTATTCATTGTCTTAGTGAATGATTCACATCACAACTTCATTAGTTATCTTGTTTGTGTGTGTATATTATAATTTATTATGGTTTTGCTCATCACTGCCCCTGTGTCCCACACGTTGTGCACTGCAGCAGCATGTGTGGGGCAGTGATGAGCAAAACCATACATGATCATACAAGTGAAGTTGTGATCAGTCACTAAGACAAGACATTGGACATTCAATAGATTAGAGATAGACCTACATAAACCATAATTAATTAAATGGCATTGGTCATGGTCACTTAAACTCACTTTCTTTAACCCTTTCATGACTAAGCCTATTTCTCTGACATTTGGTGTTTTTTAAAAGGTCAAAATCCATATTTTTTGATAGAACATTACTTAGAAAACCCCCAAACATTATATATATTTTTTAGCAGAGAATCTAGAGAATAAAATGGCGATTGTTGCAATATTTTATGTCACACTGTATTTAATGTATTGTGCAGCGGTCTTTTAAATGCAACTTTTTGGGAAAAAAAAAGATACTTTCATGAATTTTAAAAAAACGAAACAGCAAAGCTTAAGTTAGCCTAAATTTTTTGGTATAATTTGAAATATGATGTTATGCCGAGTAAATAAATAACAAACATGTCGTGTTTTAAAATTGCGCACACTCGTAGAATGGCGACAAACTACGGTATCTAAAAATATCCAAAGGCGACACTTTTAAAAAAAATAACGGTTACCACAGGTTAGAGTTACAGAGGAGGTCTGGTGCTAGAATTATAATTATTGCTCTCGCTCTGACGATCCCAGCGATACCTCACATGGGATTTGAGCACCGGTATTATGTGGACCGGGTGCAACTTGCCGAGCCACTTCATATATGCATTTTCTTTGCTGCGGGGTGCTTTTAAAATTATTTAATTTTTTTTCTTATGTATTCCCGCTCCCGTGGCTTTTAGCCGCTTTGGTTGTTATCCATGGGAAAGCCGAATCCGATGGCGGCGCCCGCTGTAAAAAACGGTACCAGGATGATGCCTGCAGCAGGGCAGCTGCGGGCATCGTCCCGGTATAACCCCCTAAAGCCGAGGCCGCAAATGCATCCGCTCAGCGCAAAGGGGTTAATGTTTAGGAATACAGAATGGCAAGGCAAGCAGTGCACCGTCATTATTAACATTTATTATTTACATTTTACACTCCACACAATGCAATGCTTCAGAGATACAGTGGGTTACCTACCTGTGATGATGATGAGCTGAGTGCAGTGGCACTCACTGCTGGAGCGGGTCTCTCTCTTCTCCTTTCCTACTGCTGCGCTGCCTGTGAGTGCGGAGGACTGGAGTCTGAGGAGTGGACACTGGACAGAATAACAACAAGTTTAGTGAGTGTACTTCTTCATTAATTTCATACTGTGTGCGATAGTAGTGACACTGACATGACACAGTCAGTTAGTTACCTACCTGATTAGTTATGATGATGGTGGTACTACTGTACTACTGGGCTGAGCTGCTGAGCAGTGTGGCACTGTGTCTGTCTGGCATCAACTGGCACTCACTGCTGGTCTCTTCTTCTGCTGCTGCCTGGACTGTGAGGACAGGACACAGTCAGTCACTAGGACAAACAAAATCAGTGCGGCCTGGTGGCTAGCTCGGGTCTCTCTCTCCCAGTCCTCTACCTTCTGTAGCCTTCTACCTTCAGCTCTTAGAGGACGGTCACCTCCAGCTCTGCTTCGTGTAGATTCGTGCTTTCCTTCTCTCCTCTCCTCTCCCCGCCTACAAGCGCCGGCTCGCGCTGGGGGAGGCTCGGCGTACCCGGCGGAGCTCCCAACCGAAGCGACCACTTACAGCCGCTGGCTGGGGCACACCGTTCCCACCGCCTCCACCCCCCCCCGCGGCCGATACCCAGAACAGAGATGCAGAGTGGAGGACAGTGGGGACCAGGAGCGGCACACCTGGGGGGGACGGCAGAGGGCTAGCGTGCGGGCCGTGAGTGAACCCTGGCTTTATCATGGCTGGAGGGACGCCGAGCATCCCAGGCTCAGCAATGGCAGCACAACCTCGCCCACATCCGGCTCCTCCCTGACTCTTTTGTTCATTCATAATCAAAGCATAGTAAGCATTGTTTACCATGTATTAAGTTTGTGAATGAACAAGAAGCCTTTGTACAGAGTATTTCCTGTTCTTTCAATCAGTGCAGCTGTGACTGCAGAGGAGGATATTGGGGACTTTTGTGACAATCTTTTTCTCTATCTCAAAAGTGAAACCTTTGTTTAGAACCCCACCAACAAGGCTGTGAAAAAAAATGTAAACAATAATAATAATAATTGCAATTGAAATAAAACAATCATTTTGATTCACATGCAGAATGTATTTCCATGCCTGGGAGTCACAAGTGTTTGCATACAGCTACAGACAGTGGCTTGTTCAGATCAATGAGAGGCTGGCATGCACCATCTCAATATGCCATGGTACCGTCACATACTAGGCACAAACTGGGCAACCCATACATTCCTATACGCATGTAACCATTTTAAAGTGCAATGACATGCATACAATGATGTCGTCTGTCTAATAAAAAAGAAAAAAAAAAAGAACATCAAAGATACTTATCGCAAGACTGTCCTTTAGATATTGTCTCGTCAGCTGGGCTCAAAATGGCAACAGAGCCATGCGGCATGAGAGGCATCAGGCAAGATCCAGGAGAGAAAAAAAGGGTGATATCCCTTTTGTGTGCACTTTTTAAACTCCACCCATACACCGTCCAGACCCAACCCCATTGCCAGCCCATCTAGGTCTCTAACGCATCAAAGTAGTTGATAGGCAGCCCTTCTAAATACATTATATTTCTGTTCGTCCTGCTTTATTTGCCTCTAGGGGCAGCATTCGTCCATGTATCATCGCTATGTGACCTGAGTCATCTTCAGTGATAGCAGCCATTGTTCTCTTTGAAGCTTGTAATCACGCATTACAATCTTTAAAACACCAGTTGGTCAGAAGCCAGGCTTTTGTTCCACAAAGCTTTGATGTGCAACTTGTTACATTCCAGTCACCTGGTTGTATAAACCAGAAAGAAAAACTCCAAAAATATGATATTAAACCTTCCAACACAGCTTGAGCGGTGGATGTGCCGGCTGGTGGCTCAGGTCTCTCCGTGGTACAGGAGGAAGAACGGCGGAAGGCAGCGGGAGGGGGAACATCCCCTCCCGCTCCTTTAGGATAACAGCCGAGCGGATTTAGCCACATTGGTTGTTATCACTAAAAAGCCAACCACTGGCTCTGAAAAAATGGCACCTGCAAGTGCAGGCATCCCTCCAGTTTAACCCCTTCAAGCCATGAACGTAAATTTGCGTATGGTCGGCGTGAAGAGGTTAATATATAATTACTATGAGAAATCAAAAATGAGAATGTCCATGTGTGATATTTATTCTAAATGGATAAGATGGTAAACTATATATTATTCCTAATAATTATACTAGCATCAAGAAAATGGTGAATCAGAATTAATTAAATTATTGTCAATATTGTGAAAATTTATGGAAAATCACAGGTAACTGACCAGAAATGAGAGGCAAACGATGAGGGCTTAAAAAGAACACTTATTACTTATTATGTGCACTTTTTTATGACTTGCTAGTAATTCTTTTCATTTAACAGCAAACAATTAACCATTAAATTAATTGAAATTTAGTTCAAAATAATACATTTATAATGATTTTAGAAAGAGAAAAGTAAAGAAGGGCAGTTTCTATGAGACTAACTGGTTTTTGGTACAGAAAGGGTATGATGATTTTGCATTAGTAATGAAAACACTATGGGGGTCATTTACTATAGCGCTATGGCGCTAATTCGCGCTAAATTGCCGCGAATTAGCGCTAATTCGCGGCAATTTAGCGCTAATTCGCGGCAATTTAGCGCGAATTAGCGCTAATAGCGGTAATTCGCGCTAAAACGGTATTCACTATAGCGCTGGTGAGAAAATTCTCCCAAAATCGAATTTACTATGGGGGTCATTTACTATAACTCCAGGAAGTACTGGGCACTATGGCAAATAATAGAGCCAATTTTAGCCAAATGGAAACAAAACAGCGAATTTGCGCATGAAAATCAGCGATACAAGTGGAGAATAAACGTTTGAAAGTTGTTATATAGCAGTGTACTGTAGCCATGATCCATGTATGTGAAAGAAACATTTTTATGTGAGATGTGCTCTACCTCGTGTGCATCTATTGATGTATGTTGCAATTAGTATTCCTATTTCTTTCTTTCTTTTGCTAACTAATGCAGTTATGAATGATTATTACATAGTAATGTCTGCTATTCTGTAAAGTTACATGTATTAAACATTTAGGTTACCTATTTGTTGTATGTTGTTTTTTATTTTTTAATTTAGGTGACTATAAAGCGGTAATTATTTATTTTCATTCTTTAATCATACTACACTATTATGTAGTTCTCATACTTAGCACAATGGCTTAGTAGTCTGCTCAGATGTCTCCACAGCACTCACGGTACAAGTTCAAATACCAGCCAACCTACCATCCCCCAGCTGTGTTTATTTTTTCAGTGCACAAGCGAATTAAAATGAACAAACAAAAAAATGTAATCTGCCCATTAGTTAGTGTGTGGTGTTTGGAATTTCACACCATAATAGTATTGAATACTTACATATCATTGCATGCATTTGAAGAGTTAATATAATCAGCCAAATTTAAAGTGCATTGGCTAATTGGCATTCACCTATTTTCAGCATATGCTACTTTGGCTAATTGGCTAATAGTCATTTGCTTTTTTTTTCACTAATTCAATCTTTTAGTATTTCTCTGTGGGATTTGAACCCATGAGTTCTTCAAGGTAGAAGTGCTGACTGCTAGCCTATTGGGTGTAGCACAGTCATAAATAGAAAATACATAGAAAATACATTCACTAGTGTTTGATGTTTCTTCTCCCCGAGCTGTCTCTCCTGCTGCCACCATCTTCCCCGCTGATGTGTTCTTCAGCACAGCCGGTTACCCACTAATAAAAAAAAAAGCCGCTTTTCTTGTGGCGGTCTTCTGTGGCCATCCGATAATGTCACCCGGAGAGTCCGCTCCATGGCTATGTAAGAGACGCCACACAGCGGGTGACAACACAGCAGAGGAAGACCACCATGGAAAAAGAGCAGCTTTTTTTTTATTAGCGGGTAACCAGCGGTGTGGAAGAAGACAGCAGATGGAGAACATGGCAGCGGCAGGAGAGACGGCTCTGGGAGAATACAGCTCGGGGAGAAGATGGAGGAGGGAGAGACAGCGTCTGGAGAAGATGGCCAAGGGAAGAAGACAGCTCGGAGCTATTTTACAATGAAGGACTTGTCAAAAACCGGCTATTGATTTTTTTTACATTTCACTGCTTTTTTTGGTGAATGGGTAGGGGTAAAATGTACCCTATACCTATTCACATAGGGGGCAGGATCTGGGAGCCGACTTTTTAAAGGGGGCTTCCAGATTCTGATAAACCCCCTGCCTGCAGACCGACAACCACCGACCAGGGTTGTCGGGAAGAGGCCCTTGTCCCCATCAACATGGGGAAAAGGTGCTTTGGGGCATGTGGCTTGGTAAGGTTCAGAAGGGGAGGGTGCTCACTCGTCCCCCCCTATCCTGACCTCCAGGCTGCATGCTCGGATAAGGGTCTGGTATGGATTTTGGGGGGCCCCACATCAAATTTATTTTACAATTTGGTGTGGGGTTCCCCTTAAAGTCCATACCGAAGGGCCTGGTATGTACTGGGGGGACCCTACGGCATTTTTTTCCTTGAATTTTGGAATTCCATACCATAATATTATTGAATAAGTACATACCATTGCATGCATTTGAAGAGTTAAAATATGGAATAAAGCAAGCTGATGTGCTTTGGCTAATTATGCTTCTGAGTACAATGCACACTTCTAGGAGGTAATGCTGTCAGTGGGATTTGAGTTCATGGCTTGAACTTTTGGGGGCAGCAGGGTATACCGCTATGCTACAGAGCTGAGCACTTACCTACAGAGAAAATACATTTACTAATGTTTGATTCAATACAAGAATGTTTTGCATTTCAGGCATTAATATTATAGTAACAACCATGCTCATGCCGATGTGCCGATGTGGCATTGGCTAATAGGCGTTCGCCTCTTTTCAGCATACGCTGCTGAGTACAATGCAAGCTTTCAGTAGGTGATACCATCTGTGTGATTTTCAGCCATTTGAGCACAATTATATTGAGAACATATGTTTACTAGTGTTTGATGGTGGGACTACTTTATATTCTAGGTATAAAATAGTACTCAGCACAGTGACTTAGGCACCTTTCACACTTGTGCAACCTGAAAGTTGCGAGATTTTAATGCGACTTTAAGCAATGCCTGTGTAATCTTGAGGTCTATGGACGCAGGAGTCGCAGGGAAAGACACGCAACTTTCCCACGATTTTGCATCAGCAATTTTGCCGCAATTCCAGGGAATGCCTGTGTAAACTTGAGGTCTATGGACCTCAACTCGCATCAAAGTCAGACCAAAGTAGTACAGGGACTACGTTGAAGTCAGTGTTACTTGAAGTCGCACAGATATGAATGGTACACATTGAAAATCATGGGGTATGACTTGTCATACGACTCTGATGTCCAAAGTTGCACAAGTGTGACTCAGCCTGACTTTGTCAGCGATTTCAGAGACATCAGTGCACTTTCCTGCACAAATGGCTAGTGAAATCACATAGGTCCCAACTGTTCTCCTTTAAGAAGGTGTCCTATGCCTACCTACTTTTGCTAATAGGTGTCCCTTATACCCATCTCAAAAAGTTGGGAGGTAAGAAATCGCCCCCTGAAGTCGCCCAAAGTAGTGCAGGAACTACTTTTGGGAATTGTTGTGGCGTCGCACCAATTTGGACAGTTCCATTGCCATCAATAGGCGCTGATTTGGCCTACAATTTGACATGTCAATTCAGACCTATGTGAACATGGGTGAAGTTGCATAGATATTAGAGCTGCACGGTTCTGGCCAAAATGAGAATCACAATTTTTTTGCTTAGAATAAAAAGATCACGATTCTCGTGACATAAAACCTTTCACATTATCCCACAAGAAATTGGGCTAACTTTTCTTTTCTTTTTTTTAAATCATTAAAGTAATTTTTTCCAAAAAAAATTGCATTTGAAAGCCGCAAATACAGTGTGACATAAAATATTGTAACAACCACCATTTTATTCTCTAGAGTCTCTACTAAAAATATATATATAATGTTGGGGGGTTTTAAGTAATTTTCTAGCAAAAAAAAAATGATTTTAACCTGAAACCAACAAATGTCAGAAAAATGTTTAGTGTTTAAGTGGTTAAACTTTCCTCACTTACACAGAATTCTATTTAATTGACAAATTGTTACAAGGTTTCTAGTCAAGTTCACTGATAAAGAATGTTCTAATTCTTGGCAGACTTCCTGTTTTTTCGGCTGTGGCTTCAGAAGAGCAGAGAGAGTTCTTTGCAATAGCAAGAATCGTGAAACGCTTTTTTCAAGATCGTAAAGGGGAAAAAAATTACGATGACGATTAATTGTGCAGCTCCAATAAATATTAATGGAAATCAAGGGGGACAACTTTTCATGTGACTCTGAGGTCCAAAGCTCCATGAAAAGTCACCCAAGTGTGAAAGTAACCTAATGCGATTAATTGATAACACCTTTGAATAAGGCCCCATTTGCACAGCTTTGTCATGACTTGAAGCAATGTCTGTGTAATCTTGTGGTGTATGGACCTCAAATTGCATCAGTCAAACCAAGGTAGTGCAGGGACGAATTTGTTACACTTTCAGGATGCACAAGTGACAATAGGGCCAAATTCAAAGGTGTTATCCTTGAATCTCATTCACACTGCTGCGACCTGAAAGTCACACTATTTTGCTGCCACTTTGCCGCTGCAACTTGGCCCCAACTTCTGGGAATGCCTGTGTAATATTCTACCTGATATACCTCAAGTCACACCAAAGTAGTACAGGGACTACTTTGAAGTTGGTGCGACTTAAAGTAGCACAGATATGAATGGTTGTCATTGAGAATCATGGGGTACAACTTGCCATGCAACTCAGAGGTCCAAATTTGCTGGAAAATTCGCCCAGCTGTGAAACAAGTCATATATATTTTAATAAAAGGAGCTCTCATTTATACTTGCATAGTCCTTACTGATTTACATCAGCAGAACAAATGCAGGAAGTGATGTGTGCACATGGGACGGAAGCAAATGTGTGGTGATGCCAAACAAATCAATGAACCCCACCCACACCAAATCTAACTATGACATCCACCCCCGCATTGATTAAGCACAAGTACATATCCTACACTTACCCGGCCAATGAGCAGCGCCTCCTCTCTGCTAAAGAGACCTCGCCATGTCCACCTAGATTGAGATCCTGACCAGCACAAGAACTTCCGGGTGCATACAATGACTAATTTCCAGGTCAGAAGGTGAAACCACATTGCAGCTGCGAATATTTGATCTCAACCATGATTAGTATTTTTTTATTTTCAGATATGCAAATCTGTATTTCTACATATATTTGAAGGTAAACTTAAGGGAGTTTGCTAAGAAATGGTGTCCCTGGGTTAGCAGCAGGTGAATTACAAAGGCAAAAGGCCCAGTTTGAGCCCTGGTTCACACTGACAGCAGGAGGAAAGCGTTCAGCTGAACTCCCACAATTTCATTCCTGCATGTCAGTCCCGACTGTGGGGGCAACATCAGAGACATCGTTGCAGGTTTCTGCACCAATATCAATACAAATCGCACTAATTAGAACAGTGCAATTGCCACAGATTTGACATGTCAAATCACACCAATGTGAACCAGAGCTGACAGATTCAAACACTGCCTATCCACCAGCTGAATTCATTACCTGCAATTCTCCACAGCTGTTATATATAAAGATTCCACCTTTATCATTAACTTGCAGTTGTGCAGAAGCCTAGGTTTACATTGGAGCAATTGGTCATGCGATTTGAGAGATCAAATCGCGTGACTATTGGCAATGGCACTGGCACTGTTCCAATTGATGCAACATTTTTTTTGTGGCACCGCATCAATTTGCTAAAGTAGTTCCTGCACTATTTTTGCCGATTTCAGGTGCGACTTCAATAGACATTTGTGTATGAACCACCTGAAATCACGCTGACCTTGCTACTTTGAAATCATGCTACTTCAAGTGAAGTAGCACAATTTCAAAGTAGCATGTGAACCAGGGCAAAGAGATTAGTTTTTTGGTGCACAAATACATATTGAAATAAAATATAAAAGAGATATTGCACTTTCCCAAAACCACCACCCACAAAAACTAAAGAAAGAAAAGTAGAAGGAAAAAAGAAAAACCCGACACACCACAACAAGAGCTCAATGTACTTTTATTTTACCAGCAGAAAAAAAATAAATTTACATTTACTAGCTTCAAAAAAATTTGGACAGGATATATGGTACTACATTTAGCAACGGAATTTTAAGGGCCCTGCTCATAGGAGCTTACAATCTAAAATTAGACAAAACCTTAGAGTGGACACAGCTTTAATTTCAGTGTATAACGGGCAACACATCACATTATTATCTGAAAGATTATAGAAACATACTTAACAGTCATTCTTACAAAGCATTCCAACATAATATTGCAAAAGACTTATTCAAAACACCCACCACCAGCCCACAATCCACACATACATACATTGGTGACCATGTTCTACTGGAAGCTGCATTTCGGTGTACACAATTAAACGAGATCAAAAATAGTAGGTCAGCAGATGCTTCCAAACGATGTTTGCATGAACAGACAGGAACAATACACACACAACATTGACAGCATGGCCACATAAACCCACTTTTGATTGAAAAAATGCACAAGAATTTCATCAAATCTCCCAATATCATTCCTTCTCCATCACAACAAAAAACCTGACCTTCTCAGGCCAAACGAACCCCCCTACTGCAGGCCTTTATATAAGAGAGGTTGTATTGTTAGCACACTGACACACCCAATAGAAGTACACGCCCACCAGTATCTTTCAATCTGTCTCTTCATGTATGTCTAAAGTGATTGCACCTGATGAGCAGGAACACATAATAGTATTCGCAACTGTGTTAGCCTTGGCTATGTGCATCAAATCTCCAACTACAGGACAAAGATCAAAGTCCATTTGCATCCACATAAACAAAGCAAAAGTTTTCTAAGCATATGTACCTGTGCAGTGTAAACCCTAAAATTTGAAATGTCCAAGTCCCTGGGCATGATTAGTGCTAATAAACATTAATATCAGTCCCTGGCTGCAATGAGCTTCCAATATAAAGTCCAAAATTAACTTTCTTACATTAGAACCTATTTCGACAGGAGACAAATAAGATGCCAGCATGTCTTTAGATTGTGGTGAGAAACCCACACAGGGAGAACATATAAACTTCAACACAAGCATTAGCATGTTGGTGGAAGTGAACCAACATCCCAGGTGCTGCTAGACAGAACTGCTACCCACTTAGCCACCAGGGCAGACCCACACATGTTCTCTGCATCTCTGTGGTGTGAACTAGCCCTAAGTCCATAGCCATGCTCAGTGTCACAAGCAATATACAGTATATTGGCGTAAGTATTGGGATGCCTGCCTTTAAACACACATGAACTGTAATGGCATCCCAGTATTAGTATTGGGTTCAAAACTCATTTGGCCCACCCTTTGCAGCTATAACAGCTTCAACTCTTCTTGTCCACAAGGTTTAGGAGTGTGTCTATGGGAATGTTTGACCATTCTTCCAAGTGCATTTGTGAGGTCAGGCACTGAAGTTGGACAAGAAGGCCTGACCTACAGTCTCCTCTCTAATTTATCCCCAAGGTGTTCTGTTGTGTTGACGTCAGGACTCTGTGCAGGCCAGTCAAGTTCCTCCACCCCAAAATCACTCATCCATGTCTTTATGGACCTTGCTTTGTGCACTGGTCCAAATGATTTGGTGATGGGGGATTATGGTGCGGGGTTGTTTTTCAGGGGTTGGGCTTGGCCTCTTAGTTTCAGATAAGGGAACTCTTAAGGCGTCAGCATACCAAGACAATTTGGACAATTTCATGCTCCCAACTTTGTGGGGACAGTTTGGGGAAAGCCCCTTCCTGTTCCAACATGACTGCACACCAGTACACAAAGCAAGGTCCATAAAGACATGGATGAGCAAGTTTGGGGTGGAGAAACTTGACTGGCCTGCACAGAGTCCTGGCCTCAACCCGATAGAACACCCTTTGGCTGAATTAGAGTAGAGACTGCAAGCCAGGCCTTCTCATCCAACATCAGTGCCTGGCCTCACAAATGCACTTCTGGAAGAATGATCAAACATTCCTATAGGCAGACTAAACCTTGTGGACAGCCTTCCCAGAAGCTGTTCTAGCTGCAAAGGGTGGGCCAAATCAAATTTTAACCCTACGGACTAAGACTGGGCTGCCATTAAAGTTCATGTGTGTGTAAAGGCAGGCGTCCCAATACTTTTGGCTATATAGTGTATCTGGAAAAGACTTACAATGGTGGTGGAACCCTCCTACACATAACTACTACAATTAGACATAGTTATAGGACCTGGGAAATGAGACAACTTCTCTACATGAAGTAACATGGTTGGGATTTGAACCCAGACCCTCAGAGATACTAAGCAGAAGTTCTAACCTCTAAGCCACAGAGCTCCCACGTGTCAGACCCTCCTACACATAACTACACATAAATACACATAAAAACACATAAATACTGCATTTCTATGGACATACAGGTGATGGAATTACATTACTCAAGAGTTATTCTTCTTGATTTATTCTGTGATATTTGGTGTTTTTTTGTGGGTGAGAGTAGAATATTACCCTCAAATTTTTGGGAATGACATTTTGATTTCTGATGTTGGTACACATATCACATTTTTGGGCTCAAATTATGAATATTTGCAAATAATACAAAGCACAAAAAATTGTGATTCATTTTAAATTTTCATCAGCAATGGTATTGTTTGTGGATTGTAAAGACACCTGTGTGAGTTTGGGGTAAAGATGGTTGTGAGATGAAGAAAAACAAGTGAAAGTGACAGAGAAAAATATATTTTACCAAAACATCAAAACATTCCACATTGTAGTATTCTTAAATCAAAATATTTTAAGTAGAAGCAACAATGTTGCAAAGGAAAATGTATTTCACAGAAAGATACATTTCATCTCAACATTAAAAGGTTTTTTTGTGAAAGTTAGAATTGTTCCATTAGAATCAGTGACTGAAACTTCATTTGGACTAAATTAGAGCAGATTTTAACTCCCAAAAAATGTTCTCTAATTAGCTCTCATTTTGGTATTTACTATACCTCCAGGTAAAAAAGACACTTGAGTTAAAATGAGAGTTATTTTCAGGTCTGAGCATGCTCAGTTGTGTTGGCACCTAGTTGTCCAAAACGGGGAATTTTTCACTTTTCAGACTTTTAAAGATATTTCAGTGTAGAAATCACTTTTTCACACAGTTTAAAAGCAGATAATCTTTAAATAATATACCACATATTTCAGTACCATTTAGGCAATTATATCATGCTCTAAAAATTATTTCCATGTGCAATTCTCTAGGTTTTAGCAGAGTAAGGGTTTGGGCTCTATTTAGTTTCAGGGAGCTATAGTAAATTCGATTTTGGGAGAATTTTCTCACCAGCGCTATAGTGAATACCGTTTTAGCGCGAATTACCGCTATTAGCGCTAATTCGCGCTAAATTGCCGCGAATTAGCGCTAAATTGCCGCGAATTAGCGCTAATTCGCGGCAATTTGCGCGAATTAGCGCCATAGCGCTATAGTAAATGACCCCCTATAGCTCCCTGAAACTAAATAGCGCCCAAACCCTTACTCTGCTAAAACCTAGAGAATTGCACATGGAAATAATTTTTAGAGCATGATATAATTGCCTAAATGGTACTGAAATATGCGGTATATTATTTAAAGATTATCTGCTTTTAAACTGTGTGAAAAAGTGATTTCTACACTGAAATATCTTTAAAAGTCTGAAAAGTGAAAAATTCCCCGTTTTGGACAACTAGGTGCCAACACAACTGAGCATGCTCAGACCTGAAAATAACTCTCATTTTAACTCAAGTGTCTTTTTTACCTGGAGGTATAGTAAATACCAAAATGAGAGCTAATTAGAGAACATTTTTTGGGAGTTAAAATCTGCTCTAATTTAGTCCAAATGAAGTTTCAGTCACTGATTCTAATGGAACAATTCTAACTTTCACAAAAAACCTTTTAATGTTGAGATGAAATGTATCTTTCTGTGAAATACATTTTCCTTTGCAACATTGTTGCTTCTACTTAAAATATTTTGATTTAAGAATACTACAATGTGGAATGTTTTGATGTTTTGGTAAAATATATTTTTCTCTGTCACTTTCACTTGTTTTTCTTCATCTCACAACCATCTTTACCCCAAACTCACACAGGTGTCTTTACAATCCACAAACAATACCATTGCTGATGAAAATTTAAAATGAATCACAATTTTTTGTGCTTTGTATTATTTGCAAATATTCATAATTTGAGCCCAAAAATGTGATATGTGTACCAACATCAGAAATCAAAATGTCATTCCCAAAAATTTGAGGGTAATATTCTACTCTCACCCACAAAAAAACACCAAATATCACAGAATAAATCAAGAAGAATAACTCTTGAGTAAAGTAATTCCATCACCTGTATGTCCATAGAAATGCAGTATTTATGTGTTTTTATGTGTATTTATGTGTAGTTATGTGTAGGAGGGTCTCACACATGGCAGCTCTGTGGCTTAGAGGTTAGAACTTCTGCTTAGTATCTCTGAGGGTCTGGGTTCAAATCCCAACCATGTTACTTCATGTAGAGAAGTTGTCTCATTTCCCAGGTCCTATAACTATGTCTAATTGTAGTAGTTATGTGTAGGTGGGTTCCACCACCATTGTAAGTCTTTTCCAGATACACTATATAGCCAAAAGTATTGGGATGCCTGCCTTTACACACACATGAACTTTAATGGCAGCCCAGTCTTAGTCCGTAGGGTTAAAATTTGATTTGGCCCACCCTTTGCAGCTAGAACAGCTTCTGGGAAGGCTGTCCACAAGGTTTAGTCTGCCTATGGGAATGTTTGATCATTCTTCCAGAAGTGCATTTGTGAGGCCAGGCACTGATGTTGGATGAGAAGGCCTGGCTTGCAGTCTCTACTCTAATTCAGCCAAAGGGTGTTCTATCGGGTTGAGGCCAGGACTCTGTGCAGGCCAGTCAAGTTTCTCCACCCCAAACTTGCTCATCCATGTCTTTATGGACCTTGCTTTGTGTACTGGTGTGCAGTCATGTTGGAACAGGAAGGGGCTTTCCCCAAACTGTCCCCACAAAGTTGGGAGCATGAAATTGTCCAAATTGTCTTGGTATGCTGACGCCTTAAGAGTTCCCTTATCTGAAACTAAGAGGCCAAGCCCAACCCCTGAAAAACAACCCCGCACCATAATCCCCCTCCACCAAATCATTTGGACCAGTGCACAAAGCAAGGTCCATAAAGACATGGATGAGTGATTTTGGGGTGGAGGAACTTTACTGGCCTGCACAGAGTCCTGACATCAACACAACAGAACACCTTGGGGATACATTAGAGAGGAGACTGTAGGTCAGGCCTTCTTGTCCAACTTCAGTGCCTGACCTCACAAATGCACTTGGAAGAATGGTCAAACATTCCCATAGACACACTCCTAAACCTTGTGGACAAGAAGAATTGAAGCTGTTATAGCTGCAAAGGGTGGGCCAAATGAGTTTTGAACCCAATACTAATACTGGGATGCCATTACAGTTCATGTGTGTTTAAAGGCAGGCATCCCAATACTTACGCCAATATACTGTATATTGCTTGTGACACTGAGCATGGCTATGGACTAGGGGTGCAACGGATCAAAAAACTCACGGTTCGGATCGTTCCTCGGATCAGAGTCACGGATCGGATTATTTTCGGATCAACAAAAAAAAAAAAAAAAGACAAGACAAATAAACATAAGTTTTGTCTTTTTGTTTATTAACACTTTTACATTACTTGAAAATATATAAAATCAAGTTAAAGTGCACAAGGCATAATTTCTTCTTTGTAACATAATGAAAAACTTAAGGTGCAACATAAAAAAAGGCATATCTCCTTCCTTCAAACATGGACCGATGGGCTATGAGCCAAAAACAACTTAAAGTGCAACATAAAAATGGCACATCTCCTTCCTTTAAACATGGACCGATGGGCAACGAGCCAAAAATAACTTAAAGTGCAACATAAGAAGGCACATCATCTTCCTTGAAACATGGATTGTGAAAGCCTAGTATGTCCACACCATCAAAGAAGAATAAAGGAAAGAAAGCAAAGCATTCCTGAGCTTATAATTGCAAATTCTTTTTCAAAAAGACAAGGGTGTCTACATTGTCTGGGGAGAGTGTGGACCTCGTTGCAGTCACTATGTCCCCTGCTGTTGAGAACACTCTCTCGGAAGGAACTGAAGAGCCTGGCACAGCGAGATAGCATCTTGCCATCGTGGCAATATGAGGGTATCTACACTCATTGCTTTTCCACCATGTCAGCGGATCACCATCCACTGTAATGCCGCTTGCTGCCAGGTAGGATGCCACCTCCTCTTTGATGATGTCAGCAGGAGTCTTCTTGTCTTTGCTGGAAGGGGCAAAGGTCTCTCCAAAAAGCTCTGCCATCGCTGACTTCTTTTGTGGAGGAGACGATGAGTCCAAGTTTGCTCCTGTTGGTTCTGCAGCTTGACCCTGCAGAAAAAAAAAATTGTTGATTAATTAAACCTATTATTTATTTTCATGTTTCATAGACATGAAAAATGTGACAATATTATTGCCACATTTTTCATGTCTATGAAACATGAAAATAATAACATTTAAAAAAAGCCATTATTACGAAAATAAAAAATGTATTTAGATTTAAATTTATGATATTTTTAAATAATATTCTTTTTCTTTACCTCATTACAGTCTTCAGTGCCCAGACTGCTCACAATCTCAGTGGTGAGGTCACTGTATGTCCTCTGGCGAGGGGAAGGGTCCATGTGAGACAGGGACTTGAACCTCGGATCCAGGGCAGTAGATCTGTGAAGGTAGTCCTGTAGAGTAGGGGGTGAAGTGTATCTGTGCTGCAGGTCCTCTCTAATGGCAGTCTTGACATCTCGAGTGATGATGCTGTCTTCCACACTTGGAGCCATGGATTGTAGAATCCTTGTTTTAAGCGGCAGGATCATTGACACAGATGGTGAACTTTCAGTGCTCAGCAGAGAAGTAACAGTTTTGAGGGGTTTAAGCACCTTGAGGACCTCCTCTGCCACTCTCACATCATCATCAGACAGGGTAATGATGTCTTTGACATTTTTCTTCAGGGTCTTGTCGGTCAATGCAGAGTATATAGCTGCCTGCTGCTCCAGATAACGCTCCATCATATCATAAGTAGAGTTCCACCTTGTTGGGACATCATGTATGAGCTTATGAGTAGGCAGCTTTAGCATTTCTTGCTTTGTCTTAAGCACATGAGCAGCTGTTGTGCTTCGGTGGAAGTAGGAAACCACCTTCCTGATCCTCCCAAGGAGGCGGTCCATCCTATTGATTGAGATTCCCTTCTGTGATGCCAAATTCACTACATGTGCAAAGCACCCTATATGTGGGCCCAGTCCTGCCTCATTCACTGCATTTATTTGATTTTTGGCATTATCAGTTGTGACTGGGATATTGGTACTGGGCCTCTTCAACTTCCATTCCTCCACTGCTTGAGTCAGTATCTGCGCAAGATGAGTGCTTGTGTGACTCTCGTAGAGGGGCCGTGTCTGCAGCACCGGACTTCTCATCTCCCAGTCTGCTGTGATGAAGTGAGCGGTTATCGTCACATAGCTCTGTGCTCCCCTGGATGTCCACCCGTCTGTCGTGAGCGCAACAGAGGATGCTCGGGATAGTTCATCCACAACTTTTTTCTTCTCCTGCTCATAAAGATCTGGCACAATCTTTTCGCTGAAGTGGGTGCGCGACGGGATGTTGTAACGTGGCTCAAGCACTTTCAGCATGTGTTTAAAGCCCTCGTTTTGGACAACCGAATATGGCCTCATGTCTGCACCTATAAACACACCGATGGCTTTTGTGATGGCTTTAGCCCGGTCTGATTGTGCACCAAGTGGCTGCGTAAATGCTGCGGTGATAAGCGGTTGTTGAGTAGTTTTCGTTTTCTGTTTCACTTCTTTCAGTGAAACACCGGGGTGATGTCGCTTCAAATGCGTAGCCATGCTTGATGTGTTTCCAGTGTCATATGGCTTTCTTGTGCCACAGTGCCTACACGCCGTCACGGTTTTATCCACTAACCTCTTTCCTTCATCATCATATTTGACAGGGAAGCCAAAATGCTCCCATACAGGGGATTTCAATGACGTGGGGCGTTCAAGCTCCTCCCTTCCTCCGCTCGCCATGACCACACTGTGTGTGTGGACTGATTCCTTCCCGAAAGTAGAGGCAGGATGTGGAAGCGCTTCGGTAGCCTGGAGGACGTTCCAGGGGAGGACGAAACAGTGGGCAGTCGTTTGCCCGACTCGCCAGTCAGGGAAGGCAGGGGAGCTCACCTGGAAAAAAGGAAAGAAACTGCGCTGAGACCTAGAAGCGATCCTGTGCGGCCGAAAATCGCCTAAGACTCAGTGGAAGCAGCAATCCTTCTGCAAAACCCCAATACAAGGAAAAAAATATAGAAAAAATAGGATTGCGCTAAACGTAATATTACAATAGTGAACAACGTAAACACATGAATTGACAAGAACACCAAAAATATGAAAAATAATTAGAAAAATATATGAATCTAAAAGTCAGTTTGGATAAATGTGCAAAATGCAATTAATTGAATTTGCAAAACCTGTGAAAATTCCACCACCATATAGTCCCCACTGTAATCCAGTTATCCACAATCTCCCCCACTGCTGTAATATCCACGTCATCTCCCCCACTGCTGTAATATCCACGTCATCTCCCCCACTGTAATATCCACGTCATCTCCCCCCACTGTAATATATCCACATCATGTCCCGCACTGTAATATAGCCACATGTCCCCCACTGTAATATAACCACATGTCCCCCACCGTAATATAGCCACATGTCCCCCACCGTAATATAGCCACATGTCCCCCACCGTAACATAGCCACATGTCCCCCACCGTAATATAGCCACATGTCCCCCACCGTAATATAGCCACATGTCCCCCACCGTAATATAGCCACATGTCCCGCACCGTAATATAGCCACATGTCCCGCACCGTAATATAGCCACATGTCCCCCACCGTAATATAGCCACATGTCCCGCACCGTAATATAGCCACATGTCCCTCACTGCAATATAGCCACATGTCCCTCACTGTAATATAGCCACATGTCCCGCACTGTAATATAGCCAAATGTCCCGCACTGTAATATAGCCAAATGTCCCGCACCGTAATATAGCCACATGTCCCGCACTGTAATATAGCCAAATGTCCCGCACTGTAATATAGCCACATGTCCCGCACTGTAATATAGCCACATGTCCCTCACTGTAATATAGCCACATGTCCCTCACTGTAATATAGCCACATGTCCCGCACTGTAATATAGCCACATGTCCCGCACTGTAATATAGCCACATGTCCCGCACTGTAATATAGCCACATGTCCCCCACCATAATATAGCCACATGTCCCCCACCGTAATATAGACACATGTCCCCCACCATAATATAGCCACATGTCCCCCACTGTAATATAGCCACATGTCCCCCACCGTAATATAGCCACATGTCCCGCACCGTAATATAGCCACATGTCCCGCACCGTAATATAGCCACATGTCCCGCACCGTAATATAGCCACATGTCCCCCACTGTAATATAGCCACATGTCCCGCACCGTAATATAGCCACATGTCCCCCACTGTAATATAGCCACATGTCCCCCACTGTAATATAGCCACATTTACCGCACCGTAATATAGCCACATGTCCCCCACCGTAACATAGACACATGTCCCGCACCGTAACATAGCCACATGTCCCGCACCGTAATATAGCCACATGGATGTCCCCCACCGTAACATAGCCACATGTCCCGCACCGTAACATAGCCACATGTCCCGCACCGTAATACAGCCACATGTCCCCCACTGTAATATAGCCAGTCCACATGTCCCCCACTGTAATATAGCCAATCAATGTCCCCACTGTAATATAGCCAATCAATGTCCCCACTGTAATATAGCCAATCAATGTCCCCACTGTAATATAGCCAATCAATGTCCCCACTGTAATATAGCCAATCAATGTCCCCACTGTAATATAGCCAATCAATGTCCCCACTGTAATATAGCCAATCAATGTCCCCACTGTAATATAGTCAATGTCCCCACTGTAATATAGCCAATCAATGTCCCCACTGTAATATAGCCTATCCAAAACATGTTCCCCAATGTAATATAGCCAGGCAGTCCATGTCCCCCACTGTAATATCACACTCCAGCAGTATACATTAGTGCTGCTGTTAGTCATACCTTCCTTGCTTGCTTTAGCCGACAAACCCACGAGTTGGGGGCGGGGTGATGACGTCAGCACGATGCTGTGCTCAGCGCCGCCGGGTGTACCAAGATGGCCGCGGCTCCGGAGCTAGGCCGAAGCCGCGGCCTTTCCTAAAACCCGAGGCCGCGGAGCGCTCCGCGGATCGCGGGTGTGCCGATCCGAACAGGTTGGCCCGTTCGGATCGCGGATCGGTGACGATCCGTTGCACCCCTACTATGGACTTAGGGCTAGTTCACACCACAGAGATGCAGAGAACATGTGTGGGTCTGCCCTGGTGACTAAGTGGGTAGCAGTTCTGTCTAGCAGCACCTTGGATGTTGGTTCACTTCCACCAACATGCTAATGCTTGTGTTGAAGTTTATATGTTCTCCCTGTGTGGGTTTCTCACCACAATCTAAAGACATGCTGGCATCTTATTTGTCTCCTGTCGAAATAGGTTCTAATGTAAGAAAGTTAATTTTGGACTTTATATTGGAAGCTCATTGCAGCCAGGGACTGATGTTAATGTTTATTAGCACTAATCATGCCCAGGGACTTGGACATTTCAAATTTTAGGGTTTACACTGCACAGGTACATATGCTTAGAAAACTGTTGCTTTGTTTATGTGGATGCAAATGGACTTTGATCTCTGGCCTGTAGTTGGAGATTTGATGCACATAGCCAAGGCTAACACAGTTGCAAATCCTATTATG
Source organism: Lithobates clamitans (assembly GCA_037952925.1). Lineage (NCBI taxonomy): Eukaryota > Metazoa > Chordata > Amphibia > Anura > Ranidae > Lithobates > Lithobates clamitans. Next base: position 7,927,109 of record JBBGZY010000056.1, on the reverse strand, counting down.
TGTTCCTGCTCATCAGGTGCAATCACTTTAGACATACATGAAGAGACAGATTGAAAGATACTGGTGGGCGTGTACTTCTATTGGGTGTGTCAGTGTGCTAACAATACAACCTCTCTTATATAAAGGCCTGCAGTAGGGGGGTTCGTTTGGCCTGAGAAGGTCATGTTTTTTGTTGTGATGGAGAAGGAAAGATATTGGGCGATTTGATGAAATTCTTGTGCATTTTTTCAATCAAAAGTGGGTTTATGTGGCCATGCTGTCAATGTTGTGTGTGTATTGTTCCTGTCTGATCATGTAAACATCGTTTGGAAGCATCTGCTGACCTACTATTTTTGATCTCGTTTAATTGTGTACACCGAAATGCAGCTTCCAGTAGAACATGGTCACCAATGTATGTATGTGTGGATTGTGGGCTGGTGGTGGGTGTTTTGAATAAGTCTTTTGCAATATTATGTTGGAATGCTTTGTAAGAATGACTGTTAAGTATGTTTCTATAATCTTTCAGATAATAATGTGATGTGTTGCCCGTTATACACTGAAATTAAAGCTGTGTCCACTCTAAGGTTTTGTCTAATTTTAGATTGTAAGCTCCTATGAGCAGGGCCCTTAAAATTCCGTTGCTAAATGTAGTACCATATATCCTGTCCAAATTTTTTTGAAGCTAGTAAATGTAAATTTATTTTTTTTCTGCTGGTAAAATAAAAGTACATTGAGCTCTTGTTGTGGTGTGTGGGGTTTTTTTTTTTTTTTCCTTCTACTTTTCTTTCTTTAGTTTTTGTGGGTGGTGGTTTTGGGAAAGTGCAATATCTCTTTTATATTTTATTTCAATATGTATTTGTGCACCAAAAAACTAATCTCTTTGCCCTGGTTCACATGCTACTTTGAAATTGTGCTACTTCACTTGAAGTAGCATGATTTCAAAGTAGCAAGGTCAGCGTGATTTCAGGTGGCTTCATACACAAATGTCTATTGAAGTCGCACCTGAAATTGGCAAAAGTAGTGCAGGAACTACTTTAGCAAATTTATGCAGTGCCACAAAAAAAATGTTGCATCAATTGGAACAGTGCCATTGCCAATAGTCACGCGATTTGATCTCTCAAATCGCATGACCAATCGCTCCAATGTAAACCTAGGCTTCTGCACAACTGCAAGTTATATATAAAGATTCCACCTTTATCATTAACAGCTGTGGAGAATTGCAGGTAATGAATTCAGCTGGTGGATAGGCAGTGTTTGAATGTGTCAGCTCTGGTTCACATTGGTGTGATTTGACATGTCAAATCTGTGGCAATTGCACTGTTCTAATTAGTGCAATTTGTATTGATATTGGTGCAGAAACCTGCAACGATGTCTCTGATGTTGCCCCCACAGTCGGGACTGACATGCAGGAATGAAATTGTGGGAGTTCAGCTGAACGCTTTCCTCCTGCTGTCAGTGTGAACCGGGGCTCAAACTGGGCCTTTTGCCTTTGTAATTCACCTGCTGCTAACCCAGGGACACCATTTCTTAGCAAACTCCCTTAAGTTTACCTTCAAATATATGTAGAAATACAGATTTGCATATCTGAAAATAAAAAAATACTAATGGTTGAGATCAAATATTCGCAGCTGCAATCAAAAGTGTGGTTTCACCTTCTGACCTGGAAATTAGTCATTGTATGCACCCAGAAGTTCTTGTGCTGGTCAGGATCTCCATCTAGGTGGACATGGCGAGGTCTCTTTAGCAGAGAGGAGGCGCTGCTCATTGGCCGGGTAAGTGTAGGATATGTACTTGTACTTAATCAATGCAGGGGTGGATGTCATAGTTAGATTTGGTGTGGGTGGGGTTCATTGATTTGTTTGGCATCACCACACATTTGCTTTCCTCCCATGTGCACACATCACTTCCTGCATTTGTTCTGCTGATGTAAATCAGTAAGGACTATGCAAGTATAAATGAGAGATCCTTTTATTAAAATATATATGACTTGTTTCACAGCTGGGCGAATTTTCCAGCAAATTTGGACCTCTGAGTTGCATGGCAAGTTGTACCCCATGATTCTCAATGACAACCATTCATATCTGTGCTACTTTAAGTCGCACCAACTTCAAAGTAGTCCCTGTACTACTTTGGTGTGACTTGAGGTATATCGGGTACAATATTACACAGGCATTCCCAGAAGTTGGGGCCAAGTTGCAGCGGCAAAGTGGCAGCAAAATAGTGTGACTTTCAGGTCGCAGCAGTGTGAATGAGATTCAAGGATAACACCTTTGAATTTGGCCCTATTGTCACTTGTGCATCCTGAAAGTGTAGCAAATTCGTCCCTGCACTACCTTGGTTTGACTGATGCAATTTGAGGTCCATACACCACAAGATTACACAGACATTGCTTCAAGTCATGACAAAGCTGTACAATTTTAAGGTCGCACAAGTGCAAATGGGGCCTTATTTAAAGGTGTTATCAATTAATCACATTAGGTTACTTTCACACTTGGGTGACTTTTCATGGAGCTTTGGACCTCAGAGTCACATGAAAAGTTGTCCCCCTTGATTTCCATTAATATTTATTAGAGCTGCACGATTAATCGTCATCGTAATTTTTTTCCCCTTTACGATCTTGAAAAAAGCGTTTCACGATTCTTGCTATTGCAAAGAACTCTCTCTGCTCTTCTGAAGCCACAGCCGAAAAACCAGGAAGTCTGCCAAGAATTAGAACATTCTTTATCAGTGAACTTGACTAGAAACCTTGTAACAATTTGTCAATTAAATAGAATTCTGTGTAAGTGAGGAAAGTTTAACCACTTAAACACTAAACATTTTTCTGACATTTGTTGGTTTCAGGTTAAAATCATTTATTTTTTGCTAGAAAATTACTTAAAACCCCCCAACATTATATATATATTTTTAGTAGAGACCCTAGAGAATAAAATGGTGGTTGTTACAATATTTTATGTCACACTGTATTTGCGCCTTTCAAATGCAATTTTTTTTGGAAAAAATTACTTTAATGATTTAAAAAAAAAAAAGAAAAGTTAGCCCAATTTCTTGTGGGATAATGTGAAAGATTTTATGTCACGAGAATCATGATCTTTTTATTCTAAGCAAAAAAATTGTGATTCTCATTTTGGCCAGAACCGTGCAGCTCTAATATCTATGCAACTTCACCCATGTTCACATAGGTCTGAATTGACATGTCAAATTGTAGGCCAAATCGGCGCCTATTGATGGCAATGGAACTGTCCAAATTGGTGCGACACCACAACAATTCCCAAAAGTAGTTCCTGCACTACTTTGGGCGACTTCAGGGGGCGATTTCTTACCTCCCAACTTTTTGAGATGGGTATAAGGGACACCTATTAGCAAAAGTAGGTAGGCATAGGACACCTTCTTAAAGGAGAACAGTTGGGACCTATGTGATTTCACTAGACATTTGTGCAGGAAAGTGCACTGATGTCTCTGAAATCGCTGACAAAGTCGGGCTGAGTCACACTTGTGCAACTTTGGACATCAGAGTCGTATGACAAGTCATACCCCATGATTTTCAATGTGTACCATTCATATCTGTGCGACTTCAAGTAACACTGACTTCAACGTAGTCCCTGTACTACTTTGGTCTGACTTTGATGCGAGTTGAGGTCCATAGACCTCAAGTTTACACAGGCATTCCCTGGAATTGCGGCAAAATTGCTGATGCAAAATCGTGGGAAAGTTGCGTGTCTTTCCCTGCGACTCCTGCGTCCATAGACCTCAAGATTACACAGGCATTGCTTAAAGTCGCATTAAAATCTCGCAACTTTCAGGTCGCACAAGTGTGAAAGGTGTCTAAGTCACTGTGCTGAGTACTATTTTATACCTAGAATATAAAGTAGTCCCACCATCAAACACTAGTAAACATATGTTCTCAATATAATTGTGCTCAAATGGCTGAAAATCACACAGATGGTATCACCTACTGAAAGCTTGCATTGTACTCAGCAGCGTATGCTGAAAAGAGGCGAACACCTATTAGCCAATGCCACATCGGCACATCGGCATGAGCATGGTTGTTACTATAATATTAATGCCTGAAATGCAAAACATTATTGTATTGAATCAAACATTAGTAAATGTATTTTCTCTGTAGGTAAGTGCTCAGCTCTGTAGCATAGCGGTATACCCTGCTGCCCCCAAAAGTTCAAGCCATGAATTCAAATCCCACTGACAGCATTACCTCCTAGAAGTGTGCATTGTACTCAGAAGCATAATTAGCCAAAGCACATCAGCTTGCTTTATTCCATATTTTAACTCTTCAAATGCATGCAATGGTATGTACTTATTCAATAATATTATGGTATGGAATTCCAAAATTCAAGGAAAAAAATGTCGTAGGGTCCCCCCAGTACATACCAGGCCCTTCGGTATGGACTTTAAGGGGAACCCCACACCAAATTGTAAAATAAATTTGATGTGGGGCCCCCCAAAATCCATACCAGACCCTTATCCGAGCATGCAGCCTGGAGGTCAGGATAGGGGGGGACGAGTGAGCACCCTCCCCTTCTGAACCTTACCAGGCCACATGCCCCAAAGCACCTTTTCCCCATGTTGATGGGGACAAGGGCCTCTTCCCGACAACCCTGGTCGGTGGTTGTCGGTCTGCAGGCAGGGGGTTTATCAGAATCTGGAAGCCCCCTTTAAAAAGTCAGCTCCCAGATCCTGCCCCCTATGTGAATAGGTATAGGGTACATTTTACCCCTGCCCATTCACCAAAAAAAGCAGTGAAATGTAAAAAAAATCAATAGCCGGTTTTTGACAAGTCCTTTATTGTAAAATAGCTCCGAGCTGTCTTCTTCCCTTGGCCATCTTCTCCAGACGCTGTCTCTCCCTCCTCCATCTTCTCCCCGAGCTGTATTCTCCCAGAGCCTTCTCTCCTGCCGCTGCCATGTTCTCCATCTGCTGTCTTCTTCCGCACCGCTGGTTACCCGCTAATAAAAAAAAAGCTGCTCTTTTTCCATGGTGGTCTTCCTCTGCTGTGTTGTCACCCGCTGTGTGGCGTCTCTTACATAGCCATGGAGCGGACTCTCCGGTTGACATTATCGGATGGCCACAGAAGACCGCCACAAGAAGAGCAGCTTTTTTTTTTATTAGTGGGTAACCGGCTGCGCTGAAGAACACATCAGCGGGGGAAGATGGTGGCAGCAGGAGAGACAGCTCGGGGAGAAGAAACATCAAACACTAGTGAATGTATTTTCTATGTATTTTCTATGTATGACTGTGCTACACCCAATAGGCTAGCAGTCAGCACTTCTACCTTGAAGAACTCATGGGTTCAAATCCCACAGAGAAATACTAAAAGATTGAATTGGTGAAAAAAAAGCAATTGACTATTAGCCAATTAGCCAAAGCAGCATATGCTGAAAATAGGTGAATGCCAATTAGCCAATGCACTTTAAATTTGGCTGATTATATTAACTCTTCAAATGCATGCAATGATATGTAAGTATTCAATACTATTATGGTGTGAAATTCCAAACACCACACACTAACTAATGGGCAGATTACATTTTTTTGTTTGTTCATTTTAATTCGCTTGTGCACTGAAAAAATAAACACAGCTGGGGGATGGTAGGTTGGCTGGTATTTGAACTTGTACCGTGAGTGCTGTGGAGACATCTGAGCAGACTACTAAGCCATTGTGCTAAGTATGAGACCTACATAATAGTGTAGTATGATTAAAGAATGAATATAAATAATTACCGCTTTATAGTCACCTAAATTAAAAAATAAAAAACAACATACAACAAATAGGTAACCTAAATGTTTAATACATGTAACTTTACAGAATAGCAGACATTACTATGTAATAATCATTCATAACTGCATTAGTTAGCAAAAGAAGGAAAGAAATAGGAATACTAATTGCAACATACATCGATAGATGCACACGAGGTAGAGCACATCTCACATAAAAATGTTTCTTTCACATACATGGATCATGGCTACAGTACACTGCTATATAACAACTTGATAAGAATTGGCATTTGTATATACGCGGAAGCGCTAATTAGCGGCAATTTAGAATTTTCAAACGTTTATTCTCCACTTATATCGCAGATTTTCATGCGCAAATTCGCCGTTTTGTTTCCATTTGGCTAAAATTGGCTCTATTATTTGCCATAGTGCCCAGTACTTCCTGGAGTTATAGTAAATGACCCCCTATGTGAAGATATGACATATATGAGCCATATCTAGTTATGTATCTAGAGTTCCTCTTCAACATGAAACTGTTTTTCTTATAATTTTGAGTAAAATGTTTCTGAATTCTTTTGGTATTGCAACACATGTGGCTGTCTTGGTTGGTCTCCAGTTGGCATTAAATGTTTTGCCAATGACATGACTAGGGATGAGCTTCGAGTTCGAGTCGAACTCATGTTCTACTCGAACATTGGCTGTTCGCAAGTTCGCCGAACAGCGAACAATTTGGGGTGTTCGTGGCAAATTCGAATGCCGCGGAACACCCTTTAAAAGTCTATGGGAGAAATCAAAAGTGCAAATTTTAAAGGCTTATATGCAAGTTATTGTCATAAAAAGTGTTTGGGGACCTGGGTCCTGCCCCAGGGGACATGGATCAATGCAAAAAAAAGTTTTAAAAACGGACGTTTTTTCAGGAGCAGTGATTTTAATAATGCTTAAAGTCAAACAATAAAAGTGTAATATCCCTTTAAATTTCGTACCTGGGGGGTGTCTATAGTATGCCTGTAAAGGGGCGCATGTTTCCTGTGTTTAGAACAGTCTGACAGCAAAATGACATTTTGAAGAAAAAAACACATTTAAAACTACCCGCGGCTATTGCATTGCCGACAATGCACATAGAAGTTCATTGATAAAAACGGCATGGGAATTCCCCACAGGGCAACCCTGAACCAAAATTAAAAAAAAAAAATGATGTGGGAGTCCCCCTAAATTCCATACAAGGCCCTTCAGGTCTGGTATGGATATTAAGGGGAACCCCAGCCAAAATTTAAAAAAAAAATGACGTGGGGTTCCCCCTAAATTCCATACCAGACCCTTCAGGTCTGGTATGGATTTTAAGGGGAACCCCGCGCCAAAAAAAAAAAAAAAACGGCGTGGGGTCCCCCCAAAAATCCATACCAGACCCTTATCCGAGCACGCAACCTGGCAGGCCGCAGGAAAAGAGGGGGGGCGAGAGTGCGCCCCCCCCCTCCTGAACCGTACCAGGCCACATGCCCTCAACATTGGGAGGGTGCTTTGGGGTAGCCCCCCAAAACACCTTGTCCCCATGTTGATGAAGACAAGGGCCTCATCCCCACAACCCTGGCCGGTGGTTGTGGGGGTCTGCAGGCGGGGGGCTTATCGGAATCTGGAAGCCCCCTTTAACAAGGGGACCCCCAGATCCCGGCCCCCCCCTGTGTGAAATGGTAAGGGGGTACTTACCCCTACCATTTCACTAAAAAACTGTCAAAAATGTTAAAAATGACAAGAGACAGTTTTTGACAATTCCTTTATTTAAATGCTTCTTCTTTCTTCCTTCATCTTCTTCTGGTTCTTCTGGCTCTTCTGGTTCTTCCTCCGGCGTTCTCGTCCAGCATCTCCTCCGTGGCGTCTTCTATCTTCTTCTCCTCGGGCCGCTCCGCACCCATGGCATGGGGGGGAGGCTCCCGCTCTTCTCTTCATCTTCTTCTTCTTCTTCTTCTTCTTCTTCTTCTTCATCTCTTCTTCCTGCTTCTCTTCTTCATTTCTTCTCCGGGCCGCTCCGCAGCCATGCTGGCATGGAGGGAGGCTCCCGCTGTGTGACGGCGTCTCTTCGTCTGACGGTTCTTAAATAACGGGGGGCGGGGCCACCCGGTGACCCCGCCCCCCTCTGACGCACGGTGACTTGACGGGACTTCCCTGTGATGTCACAGGGAATGCCACAGGGAAGTCCCGTCATGTCCCGTGCGTCAGAGGGGGGCGGGGTCACCGGGTGGCCCCACCCCCGTTATTTAAGAACCGTCAGACGAAGAGACGCCGTCACACAGCGGGAGCCTCCCACCATGCCAGCATGGCTGCGGAGCGGCCCGGAGAAGAAATGAAGAAGAGAAGAAGGAAGAAGAGATGAAGAAGAAGAAGAAGATGAAGAAGATGAAAAGAAGAGCGGGAGCCTCCCCCCCATGCCATGGGTGCGGAGCGGCCCGAGGAGAAGAAGATAGAAGACGCCGCGGAGGAGATGCTGGACGAGAACGCCGGAGGAAGAACCAGAAGAAGATGAAGGAAGATAGAAGAAAGAAGAAGCATTTAAATAAAGGAATTGTCAAAAACTGTCTCTTGTCATTTTTAACATTTTTGACAGTTTTTTAGTGAAATGGTAGGGGTAAGTACCCCCTTACCATTTCACACAGGGGGGGGCCTTGTATGGAATTTAGGGGGACTCCCACATCATTTTTTTTTTTAATTTTGGTTCGGGGTTGCCCTGTGGGGAATTCCCATGCTGTTTTTATCAATGAACTTCTATGTGTATTGTCGGCAATGCAATAGCCGCGGGTAGTTTTAAATGTGTTTTTTCCTTCAAAATGTCATTTTGCTGTCAGACTGTTCTAAACACGGGAAACATGCGCCCCTTTACAGGCATACTATAGACACCCCCCAGGTACGAAATTTAAAGGGATATTACACTTTTATTGTTTGACTTTCAGCATTATTAAAATCACTGCTCCTGAAAAAACGGCCGTTTTTAAAACTTTTTTTTGCATTGATTCATGTCCCCTGGGGCAGGACCCGGGTCCCCAAACACTTTTAATGACAATAACTTGCATATAAGCCTTTAAAATTAGCACTTTTGATTATACATGTTCGTGTCCCATAGACTTTAACGGTGTTCGCGTGTTCGAACGAACTTTTTTCCTGTTCGCATGTTCTGGTGCGAACCGAACAGGGGGGTGTTCGGCTCATCCCTAGACATGACACAATTCTCGGAAAAGATGTTGATATGGAAAGATGTTGATATGGAAAGTCCCTGTTTAAAAGTCAAAATTTATCCCTTGATATAATTAGTCTTCCCTTTTTGTCAAAATAACTTGTCACCTATAAATCAGCAAGGTCAAGCTGACCAAACGTTGACCAAAAGTTATGTCGAAATACTTAGTAAAATGCATACTTGTGATGTGTAACTTTGGGTTTGTGCCCACCATAGATTACTGTATAATCATTCTCTATAAAAGCTGTACTGCCCTGTAACTTGTATCGCATTCTGCTTAAAGATGTGATCCGCTGTATGTACAGTGCATATTCTGAAGTAAACATGCATGAGACGAATGCAGCTCTATTGGCGTTGATGTCCTTTATTTCAAGGTTCAACTTAACAGTTTGGTGACCCCTACTCGTGTCTTCTTGTCTGCATCTCCATCACCGGCTCTCCACCCACTCCAGGAGGGACAGCAGCACAGAGGCCTCATGTGAGAAAATGTATATTTCTCATGTTATAAACTGTCTTTTCTGTGCAGTGTTGAGGGGCCGGTTGGGGGAGTGCAGCCACAGAAGGTAAACACGTTTCCTATTTGATTTGCTTGCATTCTGTCTCTGCATGATTACTGAGAATGTTAAAGGTACCTATTATAATTTAAGCATGCTAAAGAATGATCATTTTAAGTGCTTGTCTTTTCTCCTTATCCCCAGAAACGACAATGTATATATATTTTGTAAAGGGATGTATAAGTGCAGGTACCACAATTTCTAAAGAGTGAGCAGAAGTTGGTGGTTGTTTAATTTTTTGTATGTATGATTTTTTGAAACATTTGTGGTCCTAAGGCAGATAGGTTTGCCTTCAGCGGATAGCCACAAATGGGTGAATGACCTGCTGCATGTTCTCTGGAGTAGGGAGTCTAGATAGGGACTAGCCTATTGCCACTCAGAAAGGAGACGTCCTTCTGAGAGTAGAACAAGTGAGATCTCAGATTATTGTACTGGGCTGCTGGTACACAGCCACAAAGATAAGTAACAGAACTCTCGGTCCCGGAGTTCTAAATTATTGTAATTTCTGAAGAGAACAACAAGAAATTGTGATAAATATGGGAAATATGCTTGAGAAAAATATTTTACCTGTCATGAATACATGTGGGTTAACAAAAGATAGGGCAAAAAAGTTATTAAAAATAGCAAAGGCAACAGGGCTAAGTATTGCCAAATTACAACCAAGTGCTTCTATCATCAGAATGATGGTGAGTGGAGACCCAGATGCCCTGAAACATCATGTGAAATGGTGTAAACTAACAAAGAAGGAGTATAAAGAGGACCCATCTAAATGGTGGCCGCCAGAGGGTCCCTTAATACACCTACAATTGATGCATTATTTAACCTGCTTTTTAAAATGTCTGATTGTGGGGGGATTAAATGTTTAGCAGCCTGGGAAGAGGTATCCTGGAAGGATATAAAACCACCCCCCTATAAAATGTGCTGAGAGAAAGCTGCTTTACATATAGAAGATGAGGAAGAGATGCCCAATGGCTGGGCTTCCCCTTATGACTTAGTAAGAAGGGAATTGTCAGGAGCGTCTGCACCTATGGTAGAGCAAGTGGAAACTACAGGAGGGGAGTCAGCTAGTGATGATATAGGAGAAGCATCTGGTTATCAGCAGGCCACTACAAGTATTATGACAGAAACCCCACAGCGTAGACACACAGGTAAACTTGTTTCCAAACAGTATTCCCCACATTACCGTAGAGAGGAACCATTCTATGATACGGATGGTACAATGACATTTGAAAATGATGGGGAGTTATGGCAATACACTCCAGCAAGAGCAGATGCCTTGGCAAGATTTTAAATTAAGTATATCTGATACTAGTACTCCCCCAGCACCAGGAATCCTGCATCACCTGTGATAACTAGGCAACAGGCAAAACGGTTGGGATTAGCAGTACCTCAGCGTACCCCAGAAGATAGACAAAGAACAAAAGAATATTTTAGATCCAAATTAGAACCATTTGGACAAATGCCCTTGAGAGAGGTAGCTTTGCCAGGGGAGGGAGATGACCAGGGGAATTATACAGCATGGATAGGAAAAGTTTATGTCCCCTGGAAACCCAATGAAATTAGGGAAATTGTTGCTGATCTACCCAGCTTAGAGAAATGTCCAAATAAATGGTATAAAAAGTTGATGTGGATAGAGAAAACGCAACAAGCTACATATATTGATATGTGGATCTTGATTGATTGTGCTGTGCCAGAGAAGTATGTGGATGTATGGAATGTATTTTCAAGAAATAAGGGAGCATATGATCAAGGGATAATGAAGGTGGAAGATCCACCACTAGACCCAGTTGTGTATGAAGAGACAATTAACAGATTAAATGAGATTTTAAAAGATTAAAACCACTTTTGATAAGGGGCAAGGTATGCGAGCATTGATGAATGTTGTTCAGAAGAAAGGTGAGGATGTGTTAGATTATTGGAATAGATTTAAAGATGCTATTCAAAAGCATAAGGATTAGATCACAGTAGATGAAACTGCTTTATCCAAGACATGGTTTGGTTGAAAGTTTCATGGGAGGATTGTTACAGGAAGTTAGAGAATGGAGAAAGAAGCCATCGCTAGAACTAATGAATATTGAATTTTATAGAATCTGAGAGATTAATAAGAATAGAGATAAAAATAAACAATAATGAATGTATAACAAGTTCTCGTACCGGGGAAAGCAGCACTGCATATGGAAAGTATTGAGGTGTAGGTCTTGGCTGTTCAAATTGGAAGGGAAAGACAAGCTAAGTCTAGCAGAACTAAGATGTATGTTAGAAATGCCCCAAGAGTGGGGGCTCGGGTTCAGCAGATAGTGGAGTGTGGTGATTTGATTAATGAAAATTTAATTCCTTCCCTGAGCTTGCTGTCTTGAATTTGGGACAAAATACAGAACCAATGATTGATGTGTCAGTTAATGGTTTATCTATCCTGTGTTTAATAAATAAAGGTGATTCAAAGAGTTTGTTAAATATATGTGATGCCAATTTTTCCACCTCGAATCAGCAGGTAATTTTGGTCGGGGTAAGTAATGATGTAATGACTGCCAAACTCACTGAGCCTCTATAGGTAAGAATGGGAGGTCAGTGTCATAAATGTTCTTTTGTTTTATCGCCATACTCCCCTGGCAGTCTATTAGACAGAGGTATACTAATAAATATAGGAGTAACTATAGTTTTAACCACTGAAGAAATGGGAGTAAAACATACTTGAAGTAAAGGGAGACTTTCAATTTGCTCCTTATGCCAGCAATTTATTAACCCCAAACAGAAGGGGCTATTGTAAATATCTATAGTGATGCAGCCTATGCTGTAGGCATAGTGCATAGTTTTGCACAACTCTGGCAAGAGAGGGGTTATTTGACAGCAGCAGGAACTCCTATACAGCATAAAGAGTTAATTGTCAGATTATTGGCAGCAGTCCAGCTGCCTCTTAAAGTTGCAGTGATTAAATGTAAAGCACATACCAGAGCAGATGATGGTATATAGCTTGGGAATGCTTTGGCTGATATGTATGCTAAAGATGCTATACATTCTTATGAGCCAACTACAGCGCTTCCAAAATTTCTGCTCACAGATCTTCAAGTGGATCTGGACATCCTATCAGCCCTGCAGGCAAGCTCGCCTCATACATCCTTGTGGACCACAAAGGGAGCTGTTTGTGGGGCAGATGGCCTATGGAGATTAAAAAACAGACTGGTTGCTCCTCTGACTTTGTTCCCTTTGTTTGCTTTGAGCCATGGGCCTTGCCATGCCTCAACAGGAGGGATGTGTCGGGTGGTAGCCAGAGACTGGTGGGCTCCAGGTCTTCCTGCATATGCTGCTAAACAGATTACTGAATGTTCTATATGTCAAATGCATAACATTGGAAAGTCAGTGCCCACTCCCATGAAGCATATTCTACATACTGAGGAGCCATTTCAAATTGTGCAAATTGACTTCTCAGATATGTCCCCTTGTGGTCGATTTAAGTATCTTTTAGTTTGCATTGATCAATTTTTGAGTTGGCCAGAAGCCTGGCCCACAGTGAAAAATGATGCCAGAACTGTGGTAAAATGTCTGACGAGGGAATTGATCCCAAGGTTTGGTATAGGGTCAATAATTTCCTCAGATAGAGGGACACATTTTGATTACAAACTCATGGCAGAAGTAGTGAACATTTTGGGTATGAAACAGCAATTGCACACTCCTTACAGACCTCAGGCTAGTGGGATGGTGGAACGCAGCAATCAAACCCTGAAGAGGTATTTAGCCAAAATAACTGCTAATGGACAAAGCACATGGGTAGAAGAGTTACCTATAGCCTTGGCGACCAATATAGCTAACCCTAAGGAGAAACATGGACTGTCACCTTTTGACATATTGTTTGGGCGACCGCCTAAAAGACTACATTCATCTCTTGTGCAGCCAGAGACAGTGACTTTAATAAATGGTCAAGATTCCATGATAGAATATGTTCGCAAATTGGCAAATGTGTTTTCTGATACTTTTTCCAGAGCCAAAGCAGGACAACCTGTGGACACAAGTGAAGGAACTCACGGACTAAAGTCAGGAGATTGGGTGTATATCAAGAATCACACACCCCCGGACTACTTTGTCCCTAAGTAGAAAGGACCATTTCAGGTCATTCTTGTGTCTCCTACTGCAGTGAAGCTGAAAGACTATAAGTATTGGGTGGATGGTTCACACTGTAAGAAGTCTGTGGTTCCAAAAGAAAATATAAGCCGGTCTGCTACTGGCAAGTTATGTTCTGTACCTTTACCTTACAGGTCTCCTCCACTAACTCTTGCTCGAGCAAAGAAGACTGCAGAATGAATCTCCTAGGGCCTAAGATGAATGTGAAGCTCTGGAGTGTTATCCTCTGCGGTGGAGCAGTGGTATGGATTACAGTCATGGCATATGAATGGACATACAAGAAGGAAAAGAGTAAGATACAAGACACTTTCCTTTTAAATGCTACTGTAATGGAAGAAATGTCACAACTTGAACCGGTTTCAGATGCTGACCTAAGAGCACGGAGGAAGCAGCACATGAATATCATGCCAAACTAGCAGAGCTTTTCCATAACTCTTTTGTTTCTATGCACCTGCAAGCCGCCAAGAAACTGAATATCACTAATTGCTGGATATGCACACATACACCTATTTCTCATAAGACGATATCTTTGTTAGGAATACCTAGCACTTTAACTGAAATAGAGGACAGTGCACACTTTGGTGAAGTCAGTAGATCAATTATTGACAGAGCCATTTCACTTTTAATGTTCACAAATGCTCCATTGAGAAAACCGGCAGTCTGCATTAACTTTACTCGAATTTATACACCTGAGTTACTCTCCCAGGGTTACCAGAGTACTACCCGACCAACTGGGAACTCCAATTGCATGGATAATGCCTATATGAGGTACTGGTTTGATGGTAAGGATACTGTGTGGAGTACTGACAGATATCAGGAATTACATGACTACACACATCGTCAACATTCCCGGCAGAACAATATGAAACTATTGATGTGTCTGCAAGGATATAAGTTAAATAAAGCTTGTGCTGCCCCACCAGGTTATTACTTCATATGTGGAAAGAAAGCATATACTTGGGTTCCTTTGAATTCCAAAGGGGTTTGTTACTTTTGTAGAGTCATACCTGCTACTTGGTATATGGAAGATAATGACTTTCAAGAAACACAGCTCCACGAAATACCTATACACTTTCTTAAAAAGGACTTTGTGCATCTTAGCAAAAGGGACCTCACTGGTCAGTCAGTTCTAGGAGAAGATGAACCCCAGGACAAGATGAAGAAGAAGACCCTGAAACTAATGTAAAAAATGACAATTATCCTGATAGGCCTACATCTTATCCTAAGTCAGATGATAACTTTACAAATATTCAATCACATGATAGAGATTAAACCATTGTTCTGTATTCCTTGGGTAAATAGATGTTGTATTAAAAAGGCTTTCAGTTTCATCATTGATTTGGCAGACCTGATGGATAACATTAGGCTGGCTCTTTTGGTTCAATCCTCTCAACTGGTTTTCTGGTATTGCAGGATGGTTTTCTGATATTTTACATGGTATTCTATATATTGTAGGAATTATAGTCCTCATAATCTTAATAGTTAAATGCGCACCTATGTTATGCAAATGTTGTTTGAAGATAACCACACGTGCTTGTACTAATATTGGTTCTTCTGAGCCCTCAAGGTCTTGAGTCAGAACTGCTCATGAGATGGTGGTCCGTCTACCTGGAGATCAACCTAAAGACACAGAAGAAGCTTAAAAGGGATACTGAAAGAATTCTAAACACAGGAGGGGCTGTGAAGATATGAAATATATGAGCCATATCTTGTTATGTATCTAGAGTTCCTCTTCAACATGAAACTGTATTTCTTATAATTTTGAGTAAATTCTTTTGGTATTGCAACACATGTGGCTGTCTTGGTTGGCCTCCAGTTGACATTAAATGTTCTGCCAATGACATGACACAATTCTCGGAAAAGATGTTGATATGGAAAGATGTTGATATGGAAAGTCCCTGTTTAAAAGTCCCTTGATATAATTAGTCTTCCCTTTTTGTCAAAATAACTTGTCACCTATAAATCAGCAAGGTCAAGCTGACCAAAAGTTGACCAAAAGTTATGTTGAAATACTTAGTAAAATGCGTACTTGTGATGTGTAACTTTGGGCTTGTTCCCACCATAGATTACTGTATAATCATTCTCTATAAAAGCTGTACTGCCCTGTAACTTGTATCGCATTCTCCTTAAAGATGTGATCCGCTGTATGTACAGTGCATATTCTGAAGTAAACATGCATGAGACGAATGCAGCTCTATTGGCGTTGATGTCCTTTATTTCAAGGTTCAACTTAACACTACACCAATAAAGGAAGTTTAATACCTCCTTTGTTAGGTTAGTGATGTCACAGGAGGATTCATGTTCCATAACCCCCTGCAAAGTTAAAAGTGGAACCTTCACTTGACCTATGGAAGTCGCCCAGAGATAGGGCGCCTGAATTTCAATTACTTACTCCATAAAGTTTTTAATATTTTTCAGTTTTACAAAAGAAGAAGTATAGGAGCAAAAATAAGAAGCAGAATGTACAGATTTTACACTACAAAAAGCTCAAGTCCGGCACAATCGTACTGTTTTTCTGTGATAATAGTTAAACCATGCACTTAAGGGTAGAGTTATGCCCCGTACACACGGTCGGACATTGATCGGACATTCCGACAACAAAATCCTCGGATTTTTTCCTACGGATGTTGGCTCAAACTTGTTTTGCCTACACACGGTCACACAAAGTTGTCGGAATTTCCGATCGACAACCACGCGGTCACGTACACCACGTACGACGAGACTAGAAAAGGCCGGTTCAGAACCAAGCGCGGCACCCTTTGGGCTCCTTTTGCTAATCTCGTGTTAGTAAAAGTTTGGTGAGAGACGATTCGTGCTTTTTCAGACTCGTGGCTTTCAGATCGTTTTCTGCCGTTCAGTTTGTGCTTGTGGGTTTGTATCTGCTCTTCAGTGCATGCAGTCAGTTCGTATCAGAGTTTTCTGTGTGATCTTGCCTGCTCGTTGCTGCTTTTCAGGTCGCTCTTCACAGGCCCTGCTGTTCTTCAGTGCGTTCTGTTACTTCGTTCTGAGCAGCCGACCGTTTTCTAGCCATGTTTCGTATGCGTACTCCTCGTAGAGTTTGTGCTGTGTGGGGGCTTGGTGTTGGGGTCCTGACCTTGACACAAGTCCAGTCCATGAACAGGGTGGGGAGGAGTTCATGGACCAAGAATTGGTTGCTTCAGCGTGACCAGTTCTCTCATATGCCTTTGCTCCGTGAGATCCGTGAGAATAATCCTGATGATTTCAGGAACTTTCTCAGGATGACGGACCCCGTGTTTCACCGTCTGTTGGCTTCGCTGACCCCCTATATCAGCAGGCAGGATACCTGCATGAGGCAAGCCATCACTCCGGGGGAGAGGTTGGTCGCTACCTTGTGGTATTTGGCCACAGGGAGAAGTCTGCAGGACTTGAAGTTCTCGACAGGCATCTCCCCCCAGGCTCTGGGGATCATTATCCCAGAGACCTGTTCTGCCATCATACAGGTCCTGCAGAAGGAGTATATGAAGGTAAGATTTTTATCCTTTTATATCCCATTTTATTGTATTGAATGTTTGATAATATATTGTATTTCTTTCCTCATTCCCTAATTACCATGCTTGTAATATGCTGTGAATGTCCCCTTTGTTCTCATGCATGCTGGATTTTTATGTAATTATTATTTTATGTCCTTCATACATATTTGCCCTTCAATAACCTCTCCAGCATGGTGTCTCCTGCCCTATATTCACCTCATGTAGTCACTTAACAATGTATTTTATCAGCTCTATAGTAGTGCTTTACCCCAAACACCCCCTAAAATGTTTGGAAATGTTATTTTTGATTTAAATTCAGGCAGAGTGCCAGAGGCTTTTTTTTGTGGTGTCCCCAAATTTTTTGTAACCCTCCCTCCCCCCAACTGCTAAGTCAGCTGATCACAATTCTGTATCCTCAATCATCTATCTGCTGACTTTGCCAAACCCATACACACTATACCCACCTCTTTACTGGTCAGATTTATGGATGAATTACCCAAAGCATGTAGTGCAAGGGCCTGCCTGTATACTTTCCAATGGTACTGTTTAAAGTTTTTGTATCCTATTATTATCTTGATAGGTAATAGCAGAATGTTCAAATGTGCTCAAATGTGTACAGTGTATATTTATATCTTTGTATTCAGACACTTCTTACCTGTCCAGTGGTCTGCCAATAGTGTAACTAAGGAGGGGCTGTTCCAAGTAATACCCATTATTTAGGCATTCATCTCTCAATGAAGTGAAGAGGGTTACCTGTCCAAGAGTCCCCCCCCCTATAATGTTAGAAATGGCCCATGAGAGGGGGGGGAGGGGGAATATGATAGGTGTACCTTATACTTTGTTGTTGTTAAATTCCCCTTAATAAATGCTATCTGGAGGTTGCCCCATAATGTTTGTGTCTAATCTGCTTGCCATGTTTCTGTGAAAAAATAGTAATGTTTATTGTTTTTTTCTCAACAGTTTCCTTCAACGCCACAGGAATGGCAGACTGTGGCCTCCCACTTTGCCCAGCGGTGGGACTTTCCTAACTGCGGAGGGGCAATTGATGGAAAACACGTCCACATCGTCCCACCACCCAACTCGGGGTCGTACTATTATAATTACAAGGGGTTTAATAGTATAGTGATGTTGGCGGTGGTGTCGGCTAATTACGAGTTCTTGTATGTGGACGTGGGGAAGAATGGCCGGATGTCTGATGGTGGAGTCATCGCCCAGACAGAGTTCTACATTCGTCTCCAGAATGGCAGCTTGGACTTGCCACCTCCAGAGGACAATGTTGAAGGTCTCCCATTTGTGTTCTTTGTTGATGAAGCGTTTGCGCTGGGGGACCACCTGATGCGGCCATTCCCGATGAGGACCCTCACCCCGGAACAGAGGGTTTTTAATTACCGGCTGGCCAGAGCCCAAAGAGTGGTGGAGAACACATTTGGAATCCTGGCCAGCCGGTTCCGATTATTTCTGACACCCATCCATATGGCGGAGTATAAACTGAACCATATAATACTTGCCTGCTGTGTTCTCCATAATTTTTTAAGAAAACATTCAGCCAACTATGCTGGCTCAGTTGGGCCTGAGGCCGGAATCCCAAATCCATCAACACTGATGGCGCTTGAAAGTGGCCGTCCTGGCTTGCCCTCCCTGAATGCCCGTGATGTCCGGTTACGATACCTGGAGTTCTTTGCGGGTAGGGGGGCTATCAATATGCCAGACAATCTGTGAAACCTTTTTCAAATAAAAAACAACCAAAATAAATTCTTTGTGGACATTTACTGCTTGTGTTTGTTTTAGCTGACCCTGACAGAAATGTGTTGAGTGCAGAAAATGTCGTGATTGGGTAACCTTATAAAAAACACTGTTGGCTGGTACTTCCTAAATGCAAAAACACATTTCACTACAAGTGCACTTGCAACTGCACTGAAACTGCACTTGTAGTGCAAAGTGTATTTGCCCTTAGGAAATAACCCCCATGTTTGCATAAAACAGCAATTACATCACCCCAAAAGTGTTGTAGCGTTGAGACAATAATCCACACATTCTTGAGTAACCAACTTTTTTATAGCTGCACAATCACATGTGCCTTTACCAAAGGTTTTTAAAACGAACCAACATGTTTGTTGTATAACAATTTTTGCTGCAGCATTATCAAAAATTGAAATGTCCAAGAAAGCCAAAAAAAATGAACTTACAAAGTTCACATATGGTAAAACCTGAAGGCTATATCAGACATGAGTATTTAGGAACTGTGTTTGATATGGCGTTCAGATGGGGGGAAATCACCCCTGGAAAAGCCAAATTTGGAAGATGCACACCAAGTTCAGAATGTCAACATGTGCTATCTGCCATCAGGGGGGATCAAGGGACGTGTTTTGGGGGAGCAAGCCCTTCCTCAATGCGACTTTATAATTGAGGAAGGGGTTGCACCCCCAAAACGCATCCATTGATCTCCCGTGATGTCAGATAGCACATGTTGGCACACTGTGTGCATCCTCCAAATTTGGCTTTTCAAAACATTGCAAAAATATTTTAAAGATTGGACCACAATCCAAAAAGGTGATTTTGTGGCCTTTTAAATTCGCCCCAAAACATCAATGATGTTATTATTTTTTTTAATAACATCACTGATTTGTTGCTGTATGTTGTGCAATTCGAGATTACACCCCATGATTTCCCCGATCAGGATCTGGGCACTTTCAGAAGTAAAGCGTTCTCTCTCCCTCACATCATGATCACCTAAAAAGAGATAAAGAAAACAAAAATAGGTATCAAAAATCTGCCACCATCCATATCGGTAACCTGAGCCTGTGGTCGCAGACACTCACCTGTTGTGGTGCCAATCTCCACCACATCTTCTTCTTCCTCCTGCTCTTCTTCTTGGGTTTGCGGTATTTCACCTTCTTCCAGAGGTGGGGGGTCTCTGGTCTCCTGGGATGAGGGGTGTCCTCCGAGTCTTTTCTCCCCTATGTAAAACAAAAATGGTATACTTAGCACACAGATATTTGATGGCAGAACTAGAAATAGGAAACATTGCTTGGAAGTGGGGTACAATTGTCTATTTTAGCAGAGTTCCAAGATGTATATTTTTTATTGCCCTTTGTCAAGCTGCAATACTTTACCTGTTTGGTACTAGCTTCACAGATGTAGCCTCCCCTATAGTATACACTGGAGCACCTGTGTGGCCCCCCTAATAAAAAGGGTGTTCTGGGGTCCCACACTAGTGCTCCAGTGTCCAGATGTGAAAACAGCTGCTCAGTGTCCTCTCCTTACACACAATCTAGTTGGCATTTCATTCTAGTAACAAACACATCTACACATCTACACAAACAAATATTTGGCATCCAAGTAGGCCCAAAAAAAAGTGGGAAAATGCATATGGCCTAAACAATGGTGTTTTAGAGGCCCAAAGAAAAATGTTTGATACGAACGAATAATGGGCATATGAACATTAAAGTTGCCCTTTTAAACGTTACAATTACTAAAAGCATATGGAGCCGAACGAACGGAATAAAGACAGAAAAAATAGGAACACAGCACAACTACTTACTTTTTTGCAGCACTCTCCGGATCTTTCGGTACTGCTCTGGCTCTCTCAATTTCAGGTCCGACCACCGCTTCCTGAGCTGATCTTTTGATCTTCGGACCCCGAAATTCCTCTCAAGACTCCTGACCACTTTCGCCATGATCTTGGCCTTTCGGATGTTCGGGTTGGGGTAAGGCCCATATTTTCCGTCATAGTCGGACTTCTTCATGATGTCGACCATCTCCAACATCTCCCCAAAGGACATATTTGTGGCCTTAAAACGTCTCCTTCTGGATCGGGACGTGCCTGGATCCGGGCTTTCCTCCTCCTTCTCCTCGTTCCTGCAATTATCACGCACCTGCTGTGACTCCGCCATCATGCTCTTCACCCACTGCGCCGAACGAAAAGGGGCGGGGAATAGATTAGAAAGAACGTCAGGGGCGGGCGGAGTTACACGCATGCGCAGTGTATATAAAGCGTAACACGCGTGCGTATTACGTACGATCTGTGAGCGGAGGAAGGAGCATTGGAGGGGCCGATCGTAAGAACGAAGGTAAGAGACAAACTTGTGCCTATACTGCTTCTACATTGAGGCCTATATTGTAAAAGATTAGGAGAGTTTTGTCTGACATTAGGCTTTGTCTTGTGTTGTGTCTTGCAGTGAACATGAATATGTACTCACAGATAATGACTTCATGTCAGTATTCATAGATATGCTAAGGGAGCTGCCCTGTCTGTGGGAGATTACCCACCCCCATTTCAAGAACCAAGCAAAGAGGAAGGCAGCACTGGTGCAATTGTGAAGCAGGTGACCCCCACGGCAGACATCA
This sequence comes from Lithobates clamitans, assembly GCA_037952925.1. Lineage (NCBI taxonomy): Eukaryota > Metazoa > Chordata > Amphibia > Anura > Ranidae > Lithobates > Lithobates clamitans. The sequence goes on along the minus strand of JBBGZY010000056.1, from coordinate 7,905,672 downwards.
CCTATTTAAAGATATTAATTGGTTGCCTGAGGAGTACATATCTAAGGGAGCGCAAGAAAGTCCTGGATTCACAGAGATCCGGAGCAGCAGATGACATCTATGTCCCCAGGATGTTGTCCTACGACAGGCTGCATTTTCTGGCAGGCCAGACTGAACCCAGGCCATCCCTCTCCAGTATTCCTTCCACGCTTCCTTCCCCCTCGGCTGAGGCTTCTGACGCCCAACCTGGGCCTTCCAGGCCACATGTGGAGGAGCCCAGATTGAGCCAGGTATAGCATTCCTCAAAATATTTCTGCTTGTCCAATCAATGATGTTAACTAGATGTTAGTTGGGAGTACTAATTTATGATTGTGATTGATGAAGCAAAAACTAAAACCATATCCCTTTTTCATACACAGGGAAGTCTCAGCCAGGAGGTGGCCGGGCCGAGCCGGCTGGCTGATCTGCAGGTCCCTCCACCCCCCCTGAAAAGAGAAAGTGGCAGTAGGAGGAGTGCCCTAGAGGAGGCTACCGGAGGACTCTTTTGGAGGGCTACAGAGGTCCTGGGAGCACGACAGACCGTGGAGGAGGACATTGCTGCCGTCATTGCATATAAAATGCAGAGGATGGAGGAGGGCCAACAAGTCATGTGTGAGGCTCTCATATCGGAGGCTCTGGAGAAAGGTATGAGGGGCCAAATTACACCTGAGACACACCTTTGTGATGGTCCTCCTCCTCCTCCTGCAGGTCCTCCTCCTCATCCTCCCTCTCCTCCAGGTCCTCCCAGTCCTCCTCAAGGTCCTACTCCTCCTCCTGCCACATCTCCAACTGCACAGCCACAGCCCGGAAGGAAGCGTGGAAGGAAGACCAGACAGTGATTGCCCTGGATCCAGTCTGGTCGGCCAAAAAATGCAGCCTCTTGTGGAACCACAGCCTGGGGACACAGATGTCATCTGCTGCTATCCGAGTCTCTGCGAATCCCGGACCAGACTGCCCTCCCTTACATATGGACTCCTCAGGCCACCAATTTTGATGTTGAAGAATTGATGTCTGCCGTGGGGGTCCCAGGCTTCGCTAATTTCTCCTGTTGATCCAGTGTTGCCTTCCTCTTTGTTTGGTTCTGATCCCTTAATAAAGGATTTTTGTTTTGAATTATACTCTCCTATGTGTTTTACTTCAAAAATGACAGTTGGTTTGTGAAGATTCAGGTACATTTCAAATATACAATGTGAAATGAACAAGGGACACCAACACCAAACAATCTCCTTGAGATTAAATAATAAAAGATATCAATGGTGTTGGGGTAACTTGACACACAAAACACACACAAAAATATTCTGGAGTAAAAATAAAAATAACATTGAACAAAGATCAGCCTTGGAAAAAATCCAAACATTAAAGAAAAAAAAAGGCTGAAAATACAAAAAAAAAAAAAAAAAAAAGTCAGATGTGACAACTAATAATAATATATTCAGGGAATCCCACTAAAAAAACACAAATAAAAGTTTGTGAGAAGTGTGTGTGAATATGAGCAGCAAAACTACTTAATTCTTGTCACATTATAAAGAAGAAGAGAGTGCGCTGTATTAAACCATTTTGAACATTGCAGCGTGACGAAAGTGCTGTATCCATTGCGAACGCTAAGTTTACCAGAACGAGCTGTCCCGTCTCGGAATTTCTTCTGAGCATGCGTGGCACTTTGTGCGTCGGAACAGGCCACACACGGTCGGAATTGACGCGATCGGATTTTGTTGTCGGAAAATGTTATCTCCTGCTCTCCAACTTTGTGTGTCTGAAAATCCGATGGAAAATGTCCGATGGCGCCCACACACGGCCGGAATTTCCGACAACACACTCCGATCGGACATTGTCCATCGGAAAATCCGACCGTGTGTACGGGGCATTAGTCTGACTAGAGTAATAGTTTTATAGGGAAAAGTAAAAAAAAAGGAGGGGGGAGCCCCCTTGTCCTAATTCCATTAATATAATGACCGTGGTGTAGGTCAATAGCGTAGAATCTGTCGGATCACACGGTATAGTATATAAGAGTTGTAAAGAGATGTGAAGAAAGTAAGAAGAGAAATTAAATTAGTGAGTTCATGTGGAGGGTGTTCCCAGAGCCCCATTAGTCTGTAGACAAGTATCAGATCAAAGCATCCCAGTGTCACAATCAGGGGTCAGACTCGAAGACCAGTTGCTATAGCAGTAGCAGCAAACTACCACTGACCAGCAGGATAGGTACACAGGCAGTCACCCTAGTGAATGATGCGGGCTCACCTGAGGTGCAGAGTCTAAGTACTAACTGGTGTCCCCCAGAGCTCCTTATGGCGGAGATTGATTTTGCTGCATGTTAGTACCAGGTCGCGGTACTCAGGATTGCCCTACCAGGAGGGGAGCAAGCCGGGGTCCAGTAGCTGATAAGCAGGTAGGGATCAAACAGAAACATAGTCAGTCAGGTCAATAATGAGTAGTTGCAGGTTGAGATCAGGCAGAAGTGTAGTTGAGGAACAAGCCAGGTGTCAATAAGGAGTGGTGGCAAAATATGGACGGCAGCGGAGAAGACAGGAGTAAGATACTGGCTGGAGAAAGGACAATAATCTGGAAAACAGGAAGTGCAGAGACATGGCTTAAACCAGGAAGTTCATGGGAGGATCAAAGAGTTCAGGGTTCAAGACAAACAAGTTTGAAGACAGGCTCATTCAAGGAATTGTCCAGGTAACTTCCAGCATTCCAGGCAGCTCAGCATGAAGAGACCCAAACATAACTCAGACCTGAGACGCTTGATCTACACAGCCACTCCCTGATCCCTCTCCAGATCACTTACAGCCTGAGCGCTATGGTTCTCATGGGCCACCGAGGGAGGAATAAACCAAAACCAATCAAAGAGGCACTTGCCCATGCTTCTTCCAAGATGGCGGCAAAAGCCTTGGCACAGCAGCAAGCAGCATCCCAGGCCCGGCCAGGGCTAGGAGATGAGGATGGTGATGCGGACATTGAGCTAAACCTCTTCAGCTCTCCCTTGATCCCCCAAACAGTTATGTCACAGAGGGACTTTTTCAGCAACATGAAATCCATGCTGCAGAAGGCCCTTAAAGCTACCTCTGAGCGAATAACAGACCAGCTGTCCTGTGAAATCAGGGAGTTAGGTCAATGTACAGCAGACCTGGAAACCCAGGTTGACGATATAGAATTCACCCTAAATGAGCATTCCCAAGAGCTAGAGGCACTTCGGGAGGAAAATATAATGTTGCTTTCCCGCCTGGAAGTTGCGTAAAAAAATCGATCTTGCAGATCAAATCTGCGCCTCTGTGGCATTCCCGAATCCGTTGATGATCTAACTTCCTTTACCACAGTTCTGTTCCAGGAATTATCCTCCTTTATACCTATTGATCATCTGGAATTTGATCAGATCCATAGGGTCCTAATTCGCCACCTGCCTGAGGGCCCTCCTCTTGACATATTTGTCAAGCTGCACTTTTTTCACATGAATCAGTAACCTCTGGTTGCTGCCCGCAACAAGGATGTGCTTTTGTTTTAAGGGCATACCTACCATCTCTTTTCTAAATTGGCCCCCCTCACGGTAGCAAAATGACGTGCTAAGACGCCTCAGCTTCAAATCCTCCTGCAGCATCAACTCAAGTACACCTGGCATGTCCTGTTTGCCCTGAAATTTACAAATCAGGGCCAGCAACACTTCTGCACATCACCTGAATCGTTACAACGTCTACTGGACTCCTTACAGCTGGCAACCCAAGATCTTGTACCTGAGACTGCACTGTCTTAGACCCATGCACATCCGGCCACTCATCCTTGCAATACCACACCAAGGCACACTCCTACGGCCCCTCATCTATCCGCAAGTGAACCCTCATGCGACAAGTAGCTTCTGGCTCTAAAGTGTCAATGTTTTCTACACCGGGCTGAGTTAGCCCTTTCATTTATTACCAACTTCTAATCCTTACCTGGCTATGGCCTTGTTAGGAACCCTATTTTGACATCTGTAAATGGTTCCACATAGCCACGGACTGCTAGCCTGTGCAACAGCTGGAGCTCACTTAAGGCTGCGACTTTCCTTTTTTATGTTTTCTCAATTAATCTGGTTTATTATGGTTCGGATTCAGTCCATTATTAATGTTTTCAAGTCACATTCTGTTTACTTAAAATGATACACTTACCAGTATAGGGTTCTATATCATTATTTATTACCATGCTATCCTCTACAGTTAGAGACTCTCAGTTTTGACTCTTACTTAAACATGGTATACAGAACCCTTATCTTCTCCACCTGGCGTTTTAAGAACCTACCCATTATTCCCTTCTCTATACCAGGAAATTTCTTCTGGACTACTTCCTCTGCGTCCTCAGGACTCTCATATGCTAATTCTCCCCCAATTTCCAGATGGCCCCCTTGAATATCCTATCTCTGCCTTAATTCCCCTCATAAGCGGGTTAAGGCCTTCCAGGCATTCCCTTCATTAAAGGCAGAAATTGTGGCCCTTCAGGAAACACATTTTGCTGCAAGTTCCACTCCTAAATTTTTTAGTTCTTGATACCAACAGGTGTTCTCCACCTCTGCTAGCACTAAACAAAGGAGGGTCCTGCTTGCTATTCACCATACAATACCTTTTACCCTCCTTACCGACATCAAAGACCCAGAAGGCCGTTATCTTATTTTAGTCAGCCTGCTACAAGATGTTGAGACGACTCTGGTATCTTACTACGCCCCAATGATAATCCCAATCCTTGACTATGGTACAGTATCTCACAAAAGTGAGTACACCCCTGACATTTTTGTAAATATTTTATTATATCTTTTCATGTGACAAAACTGAAGAAATGGCACTTTGCTACAATGTAAAGTAGTGAGTGTACAGCTTGCATAACAGTGTATATTTGCTGTCCCCTCAAAATAACTCAATACACAGCCATTAATGTTTATACCGCTGCCAACAAAAGTGAGTACACCCCTAGGTGAAAATGTCCAAATTGGCCCCAAAGTGTCAATATTTTGTGGGGCCACCATAATTTTACAGCTTAACCCTCTTGGGCATGGAGTTCACCAGAGCTTCCCAGGTTGCCACTGGAGTCCTCGTCCACTCCTCCATAACGACATCATGGAGCTGGTGGATGTTAGAGACCTTGCGCTCCTCCACCTTCCATTTGAGGATGCTCCACAGATGCTCAATAGAGTTTAGGTCTGGAGACATGCTTGGCCAGTCCATCACCTTTACCCTCAGCTTCTTTAGCAACGCAGTGGTCGTCTTGGAGGTGTGTTTGGGGTTGTTATCATGTTGGAATACTGTCCTGCAGCCCAGTCTCCGAAGGGAGGGGCTCATGCTCTGCTTCAGTATGTCACAGTACGTGTTGGCATTCATGGTTCCCTCAATGAACTAGCTCCCCAGTGCTAGCAGCACACATCCAGCCCCAGACTATGACACTCCCACCACCATGCTTGACTGTAGGCAAGACGCACTTGTCTTTGTACTCCTCACCTGGTTGCCGCCACACACGCTTGACACCATCTGAACCTAATAGGTTTATCTTGGTCTCATTAGACCACAGGATATGGTTCCAGTAATCCATGTCCTTAGTCTGCTTGTCTTCAGCAAACTGCAGGCTCTCTTGTGCATCATCTTTAGAAGAGGCTTCCTTCTGGGACGACAGCCATGCAGACCAATTTGATGCAATGTACAGCGTATGGCCTGAGCACTGACAGGCTGACCCCCCGCCCCTTCAACCTCTGCAGCAAAGCTGGAAGCACTCATATGTCTATTTCCCAAAGACAACCTCCGGATATAACGCTGAGCTTGTGCACTAAACTTCTTTGGTCGACCATGGTGAGGCCTATTCTGAGTGGAAGACAAAAACAGAACATTCCATAGCTCAACTCACCAACCAGTCTGCCAACCGACCAAATTAACTTGTCCAACAGTCTGCTTTAAAAATAGGGGTTTATTTAGCACGTATTTGCAAACGCATGCATAAGCTGCAAGGCCTCTTCACAGCACCCTGTGTATGCTTGCAGTCCTAACACTACTGAATGTATAAGTATCTCCACAGTGGAAGCACATGCATTAAATGGATAGATGAGAGCAGGTGGGCCTGGAGGCAGCCCAATCCCCCTTAAAGGAACAGGAGCACACTGGACACCCAGCAAGAGCACAATGGCAGCAAAGGTGTACAGTGTGTCCCTGGACCAATATACATCAGAAACAAACAAATGGCCCCTGCCCCCACCTATAACTGGCCTTCACAGCAAGGAGCACATGAAAGGGCTATCACATGAAAGACAAAAACAGAACATTCCATAGCTCAACTCACCAACCAGTCTGCCAACCGACCAAATTAACCTGTCCAACAGTCTGCGTTAAAAACAGGGGTTTAGTTAGCACGCATTTGCAAACGCATGCATAAGCTGCAAGGCCTCTTCCCGGCACCCTGTGTATGCTTGCAGTCCTAACACTACTGAATTTATAAGTGTCTCCACAGTGGAAGCACATGCATTAAATGGATAGATGAGAGCAGGTGGGCCTGGAGGCAGCCCAATCCCCCTTAAAGGAACAGGAGCACACTGGACACCCAGCAAGAGCACAATGACAGCAAAGGTGTACAGTGTGTCCCTGGACCAATATACATCAGAAACAAACAAATGGCCCCTGCCCCCACCTATAACTGGCCTGATGTATATTGGTATCCACTGTACACCTTTGCTTCCATTGTGCTCTTGCATGTGCTTCCACTGTGGAGACACTTATAAATTCAGTAGTGTTAGGACTGCAAGCATACACAGGGTGCCGTGAAGGCTATTCTGAGTGGAACCTGTCCTGTTAAACCGCTATACGGTCTTGGTTACTAGCAATGAGCTTCGTGTTTGAGTCGAATGCATGTTCGACTCGAACATTGTGTGTTCGGTCGTTCACTGATTTACGAACGATATGGGCTGTTTGTGCCAAATTCGAGTGGCGCGTTATGGCCCATAATTCACTGCGGCATCACAGTGCATTGCTGGCTGATGATTGGCCAAGCATGCACTATGACCCGCATGCTTGGCCAATCACAGCGCTGTGTGTACAGAGAGCCATAATTGGCCAAAGCCAAGAAGGCTTTGGCCAATTATGGCTCAGGGGGTTTAGTACACGCCCCACACTATATAAGGCCGCCTCCATGGTGGCCTTGTGTAGTGTGTTGCAGTGGAGACTGGAGAGAGATAGATAGACAGTGTCATTTGATTTAGTTAGATAGAGTAGGCAGGTCAAGTCTGTTAGCTGCACTTACAGTGTATTGTGTATATATATGCATCCCAGGTGTTGTGTGTATATATATATATATATATATATATATATATATATATATATATATATTGTATTCAGTTTAGCTAGATCCAGTTCTCCTAATATACTGACAGCAGGCAGGTGTTTTTACAGTATTTCCAGTTAGTGTTCTGTCTACCCTGCACAGTTGAACCTACAGTATAGCTACCTGAAGCCAGGTGCTTGTGTGGGCTCTTGACATATTTCCAGTTACTGTACTGTGTACCCTGCACAGTTGCACCTACAGTATAACTACCTGAAGCCAGGTGCTTGTGTAGGCTCTTGATGTATTTCCAGTTACTGTACTGTGTACCCTGCACAGTTACACCTACAGTATAGCTACCTGAAGCCAGGTGCTTGTGTAGGTTCTTGACATATTTCCAGTTACTGTACTGTGTATCCTGCACAGTTGCACCTACAGTATAACTGCCTGAAGTCAGGTGCTTGTGTAGGCTCTTGACATATTTCCAGTTACTGTACTGTGTACCCTGCACAGTTGCACCTACAGTATACCTACCTGAAGCCAGGTGCTTGTGTGGGCTCTTGACGCATTTCCAGTTACTGTACTGTGTACCCTGCACAGTTGCACCTACAGTATAACTACCTGAAGCCAGGTACTTGTGTAGGCTCTTGATGTATTTCCAGTTACTGTACTGTGTACCCTGCACAGTTGCACCTACAGTATAGCTACCTGAAGCCAGGTGCTTGTGTAGGTTCTTGACGTATTTCCAGTTACTGTACTGTGTACCCTGCACAGTTGCACCTACAGTATAGCTACCTGAAGCCAGGTGCTTGAGTGGGCTCTTGACGCATTTCCAATTACTGTACTGTGTACCTTGCACAGTTGCACCTACAGCATAACTACCTGAAGCCAGGTGCTTGTGTGGGCTCTTGTCGTATTTCCAGTTACTGTACTGTGTACCCTGCACAGTTACACCTACAGTATAGCTACCTGAAGCCAGGTGCTTGTGTGGGCTCTTGACATATTTCCATTTACTGTACTGTGTATTCTGCACAGTTGCACCTACAGTATAACTACCTGAAGTCAGGTGCTTGTGTAGGCTCTTGACGTATTTCCAGTTACTGTACTGTGTACCCTGCACAGTTGCTCCTACAGTATAACTACCTTAAGCCAGGTGCTTGCGTAGGCTCTTGACGTATTTCGAGTTACTGTACTGTGTACCCTGCACAGTTGCACTTACAGTATAACTACCTGAAGCCAGGTGCTTGAGTGGGCTCTTGACGTATTTCCAGTTACTGTACTGTGTACCCTGCACAGTTGCACCTACAGTATAACTACCTGAAGCCAGGTGCTTGTGCAGGCTCTTGACGTATTTCCAGTTACTGTACTGTGTACCCTGCACAGTTGCACTTACAGTATAACTACCTGAAGCCAGGTGCTTGTGCAGGCTCTTGACGTATTTCCAGTTACTGTACTGTGTACCCTGCACAGTTGCATCTACAGTATAACTACCTGAAGCCAGGTGCTTGTGTAGGCTCTTGATGTATTTCCAGGTACTGTACTGTGCACCCTGCACAGTTGCACCTACAGTATAGCTACCTGAAGCCAGATGTTTGTGTAGGCTTTTGACGTATTTCCAGTTACTGTACTGTGTACCCTGCACAGTTGCACCTACAGTATAACTACCTGAAGCCAGGTACTTGTGTAGGCTCTTGATGTATTTCCAGTTACTATACTGTGTTCCCTGCACAGTTGCACCTACAGTATAACTACCTGAAGCCAGGTGCTTGTGTAGGCTCTTGACGTATTTCCAGTTACTGTACTGTATACCCTGCACAGTTGCATCTACAGTATAACTACATGAAGTCAGGTGCTTGTGTAGGCTCTTGACGTATTTCCAGTTACTGTACTGTGTACCCTGCACAGTTGCACCTACAGTATAACTACCTGAAGCCAGGTGCTTGTGTAGGCTCTTGATGTATTTCCAGGTACTGTACTGTGTTCCCTGCATAGTTGCACCTACAGTATAACTACCTGAAGCCAGGTGCTTGTGTAGGCTCTTGACGTATTTCCAGTTACTGTACTGTATACCCTGCACAGTTGCATCTACAGTATAACTACATGAAGTCAGGTGTTTGTGTAGGCTTTTGACGTATTTCCAGTTACTGTACTGTGTACCCTGCACAGTTGCACCTACAGTATAACTACCTGAAGCCAGGTGCTTGTGTAGGCTCTTAACATATTTCCAGTTACTGTACTGTGTACCCTGCACAGTTGCAGCTACAGTATAACTACCTGAAGCCAGGTGCTTGTGTAGGCTCTTGACGTATTTCCAGTTACTGTACTGTGTACCCTGCACAGTTGCACCTACAGTATAGATACCTGAAGCCAGGTGCTTGTATAGGCTCTTGATGTATTTCCAGTTACTCTACTGGAAGCCAGGTGCTTGTGTGGGCTCTTGACGTATTTCCAGTTACTGTACTGTGTACCCTGCACTGTTGCACCTACAGTATAGCTACCTGAAGACAAGTGCAGGTGTTCTCATACTAATAATACTACAGGCATGCAGTTGATTCTACTAGCTGCAGTATAATCGGTATATATATATATATATACATCCCAGTTTTGTGCAGCCACATCTCACTGCAGGCCAATAGTGTGTCTGGAAGGCCAACAAGGAGAGGCAGACAGTCACAAGCCAATAAAATAGGGCAAGCAGGCTCTGTGTCTAGAGGCAACAGTGCTGGTCGTGGACATGGTGCATCCTCATCAGCACGTGGCTGTGGGACACGCTTGGCCTTTTTTCAGCAGCTGGCCGTGTTGACCCGCAACATGCGGAAGACTTGGTCGAGTGGATGACCAGGCCGTCCTCATCCTCCTCATCTTCTCTCACCCAGGCTCAGGGTACTTTGGTAAAGCAGCTGCCAACGTGGCCTCTTTCCTCGGCTCAATGGCATCAGTGACTCCTTCCCTAGCCCCACCATGTCCTCCGGAGGAGTACCCCGAACGGTTTGACCACAGTGTTGGGTACATGCTCCAGGAGGATGCCCAGCATTTTGAAGGCTCTGATGATGGTAATCAGCTAGAGGAAGGCAGTAACATGAGCCCAGACAGAGGGGGTGCCCAAGAAGGACAGCAATCTGGCAGTCATGTTCCCCCTGCTGCAGCATACTACCAGGTTTGCTCCAGTGATGAGGAGGGAGGGGATAATGAGTTCACTGACTTCACAAGGGTGCCTGATAGGAGAGAGGAGGAGGAGGAGGCACATCACCAACAAGGCAGGATGCCCTCCAGGGGCCAGCCTAAGGGCAGCACACTGACTGCATCAAACCACAGAGTTTCGCATGTGCAGGGCGCTGCTGTCTCTGCGCGTTATTCCAAAAGTTCTTTGGTGTGGGCCTTTTTTGAGACGAGTGCATCAGATCCCACCGCTGCTATTTGCAACATATGTCTCAAGCGTATCTCGCGTGGCCAAAACATTTTCCGCTTGGGCACCACATGCTTGACCAGACATATGTTGACCTGCCATGCAGTTCATTGGCAAGAAGAACCACACTAATGAACAAAGAGGGCTTCTCCTTGCTCCTCATCAGCTGGGATCTTCAACCCCACTATACCTTCAGTCCTCTCTGAGACCTTCACTGAGAGAAATGAAGGTGTAGAATTAGGTGTCACAGCCAAATACTTGCGGGCAATCTGCTATCGGTACACCAATGTCAGATTGTACCAGGCAAATTTCCCTGCCCCAGCTGCTGCACCGCAGAAAGAAGTTCTCTCCCAGCCATCCACATGCCCAGCGGTTGAATGCTAGCTTGGCAAATTTGCTAGCACCTCAACTGCTACCTTTTCAGTTGGTAGACTCTGCCCCCTTCCGTGAGTTTGTGGAATGTGCGGTTCCTCAGTGGCAGGTTCCCAAACGCCACTTTTTCTCATGGAAGGCAATTCCGGCTCTCTACCGGCATGTGGAAGGCAATGTCTTGGCCTTACTGGACAGGGCGGTCAGCGGTAAGGTGCATATTACTGCTGACTCATGGTCCAGCAGGCATGGACAGGGATATTACCTAAGTTTCATGGCGCATTGGGTGACTCTGCTGGCAGCTGGGAAGGATGAAGGACAAGGTGCAGTAGTGTTGGAGATTGTTCCGCCACCACTCCTCCAAAATGCCACTACTGGTGATTCTGACACACCTCTCTCCTCCACCCCCTCCTCTTCTTCTTCCTCCATGGCCTCTTCCTGTGCTTTGTCCTCGGAACCAGCAGTGCTCCCTTGGCGTTCAAGGGGCTACGCAAGTACGAAGGCCAAAAGATGCCATGCGGTGCTTGAGCTGGTGTGCTTGGGGGACAGAAGCCACACTGGGGCAGAGATTCTGTCAGCTCTGCAGGGGCAGGTTCAGAGGTTGTTGACGCCACACCAACTCAAGCCAGGAATGGTGGTTTGCGACAATAGTATCAACCTCCTCTCCGCCCTCCGACAGGGACAACTGACCCATGTGCCCTGTTTGGCTCACGTCCTTAACTTGGTGGTGCAGCGGTTCTTGGGCAGGAAACCAAGCTTACAGGATGTCCTGAGGCAGGCCAGGAAAGTCTGTGTGCATTTCCGCCGGTCATAGAATGCCAGTGCTCGGCTGGCAGACCTCCAAAAGGAATTTAACCTGCCCAAGAACCGCCTAATCTGTGACATGCCCACCAGGTGGAACTCAATGTTGGCCATGCTGCAGCGACTGCACATGCAGCAGAGGGCCATTAATGAGTACCTGTGCGACTATGGCACCAGGACAGTGTCAGGGGAACTTGTTTTTTTCCCCATGCCAGTGGGCCATGATCAGGGATGCATGCACTGTCCTGTCACCATTTGAGGAGGCCAGGAGGATGGTAAGCAGTGACAGTGTCCCCTTTGTCCACCTGTTAGAGCACATGCTGCGTGGAATAATGGACAGGGCACTTGAGGCAGAACAGAGGCAGGAAGAGGAGGACTTCCTTAGCTCTCAAGGCCCCCTTTATCCAGACAGTGTTTCTGCGTGCCCGCCGATCACACAGGAAGAGGAGGAGGATTGTGTCAGCATGGAGGTGGAGCCTGGCACTCAGCATCAGCAGCAGTCTTTAAGGGATCATTTACAGTCCCAAGAAACCCATGGACTTGTACATGGCTGGGAGGAGGTGGCTGCGGATCCTGTCGTCCTTAGTGGCCCAGAGGACCCCTGGACCGAATGCCTCAGCAAACCTACGCTGCATGGCCTCCCTGATCCTACAAAGCCTGCAGAAGGATCCTTGTATTCGTGGTATCAAGGAGAGAGATCGTTACTGGCTGTCAAACCTCCTTGATTTGCGTTACAAGAGTAAGGTTGCAGACCTTATCTTGCCGTCGCAGAGGGAGCAGAGAATGAAACATCTTCGGGAGGCCTTGCAGAAAGGTCTGTGCAACGCATTCCCAGAGACTGGGAGGTTACAAACTCCTGTCCCTAGACAATGTGTTGCCGTTTCATTGGTCAGTTAAAGAAGGAGCGGTGGAGAAGGTGGCCGCCTGACCGATGCGTTCAGACAATTTTTTAGTCCGCAGCCCCAAGGTATGATCGGTTCCAGCAACCATCACCAGCATCTGTTTTACATGGTGCAGCAATACCTAAGGGCAAGATCTGACTTGGACACCTTTCCCACCGAAAATTCTCTGGGTTACTAGGTCTTGAGGATGGATCACTGGCCAGAGCTTGCACAGTATGCAATTGAGCTACTGGCCTGTACTGCATCCAGCGTTCTTTCAGAACGCACATTCAGTGCTGCTGGAGGCTGTGTAACCGATCACAGGGTGCACCTGTCCACCGACTCGGTCGATCAACTGACCTTCATAAAAATGAATCAATCTTGGATCACCCCCAGATACCAATAACCTGATGCTGATGTAACCGTATAAATTTTTTTGAAATGTCAGATCCCTTCAAGACTGCCTATGCTGATGCTGAGTGACTATCCTGTTATGCTGAGTGACTATCCTCTTCCTCCCCAATGATCATGCTGATAGCTTGTAAGAATATTTTTGTTCCTGCGCTCCAACTAGAGTATCTGTGAGAGGTTGCAGTGTTGTGGCACCAGCACCAATGCCTAAGGCCCAATTTTTCTGTCCCTGTTCAACAAGGACATGTAATTACAATTCTTGATCAAATATTTCACAGCAGGGCCCGTTCCAGCGCCCACCAAGAGTAACTGTGAGGACTTACAGTGTTGTGGCACCAGCACCACCACCACCACCACCAAAGGCCAAATTTTTTTGCCCTTGTTCAACAGGTGCATGTAATTACAATTCTTGATCTAATATTTCACAGCAGGGCCCATTCCAGCGCCCACCAAGAGTAACTGTGAGGACTTACAGTGTTGTGGCACCAGCACCACCACCATCACCAAAGGCCCAATTTTTCTGCCCCTGTTCAACAGGGGCATGTAATTACAATTCTTGATCTAATATTTCACAGCAGGGCCCGTTCCAGCGCCCACCAAGAGTAACTGTGAGGACTTACAGTGTTGTGGCACCAGCACCACCACCATCACCAAAGGCCCAATTTTCCTGCCCCTGTTCAACAGGGGCATGTAATTACAATTCTTGATCTAATATTTCACAGCAGGGCCCTGTGAGGGCTTACAGTGTTGTGGCAACACCAACATCTAAGGCCACAATTTCTGCAGAGTATATAGGGCAGGCCCCTACTTTCAAACATCCAACTTACAAACGACTCCTACTTGCAAACGGAAAGAGACAACAGATGAAATCTACCCCTAGGAAGGGAAATTCTCTCCTGTAATGCCCCGTACACACGGTCGGATTTTCCGATGGAAAATGTCCGATTGGAGCGTGTTGTCGGAAATTCCGACCGTGTGTGGGCTCCATCGGACATTTTCCATCGGATTTTCCGACACACAAAGTTGGAGAGCAGGAGATAAAATTTTCTGACAACAAAATCCGATCACGTCAATTCCGACCGTGTGTGGCCACAAAGTGCCACGCATGCTCAGAAGAAATTCCAAGACGGAACAGCTCGTTCTGGTAAACTTAGCGTTCGCAATGGATACAGCACTTTCGTCATGCTGCAATGTTAAAAATGGTTTAATACAGCGCACTCTCTTCTTCTTTATAATGTGACAAGAATTAAGTAGTTTTGCTGCTCATATTCACACACACTTCTCACAAACTTATTTTGTTACTATTTATCGTGATTCCCTCAATATATTTTGATTTCTCACATCTGACAATATATTTTTGTATATTTTTTATATATTTTTTGGCTTTAATGTAGATTCTTTTTTTGTGTTTGTATTTTTGTTTTTGGGCGATTTTGATTTGTACTCCCGAAAATGTTTGTGTGTGTTTTTTGTGTCAAGTTCCCACAACACCATTGATATGTTGTTCTATTTAATCTGTAGGAGATTGTTTGGCGTTGTTGTCCCTTGTTAATTTCACATTATACTTTAGAAATGTACCTGAATCGTCACCAACAAACTGTCATTTTTGGATGAAAACACACACAGGAGAGTAGAATTTACCCCAAAAATTTTATTAAGGGGTCACAACTAAACAAAGAGGGAGGCAACGCTGGAGAAACTGCAGAAGTGGGCGAAGCCTTGGACCCCCAGGGCACACATCAATAATTTGAAAGCCAAATTGGTGGCCTGAGGAGTCCTTATCTAAGGGAGGGCAGTCTGCTCCAGAAGTCACAGAGATCCGGAAAGCAGCAGATGACATCTGTGTCCCCAGGCTGTGGTCATACGAGAGACTGCATCTTCTGTCAGACCAGACTGAACCCAGGGTCATCACTCTCAGGTCTTCCTTCCACGCTTCTTTACATGCGGTGGCTGTGCTGGTGGAGTTGTGGCAGCAAGAGGAGGAGAAGGAGGATGGTCCAACTCAATGACATCCGTCTTGGGTGTTAGTTCCCCTCTCACCCCCTTACGTAGGACTTTGTACAGAAGGTCCTCACAGAGCCTGCGTTGACCCTCCTGCATGCCCTGCAATTTGGTGGCAGCCATGCAGGCAAAGGCCTCTTCAGGTGTTGGTAAGGTTCTGAGGGACGCAGAAGCCTCCTGGATCAGCCTGAACGCTGAATCCTGCACGGGACTCGGAGTGGCCTTCCTGGCTCATTTTTGTGGCAGGCAGAGGGGAGGGACCTGAGACTCAGTCAGGCTGCGACTGGTCCCAGGCTTCTCCTGGCTGACACTTAGCCCCGCCTCCTCCTGGCTGCCACTAATCCCGCCTCCTCCTGACTGCCACATTCCACAACCTCCTCCTGGCTGAGGTCTTCCTGTGTATGAAAAAGGGACATAGTTTTAGTTTTTTCTTCATTAATCACACACAATTTTCACCTCCTGACTGCTGCAAATTGAATGTTAACAAATATAACAGACTATCCTTCTGAGCCCAGCATTTTTCATTTGTGTCCCAATTTTGGGTGCCCACTACTGTCTACTGATATGTAAAACACTTTTTTCAATCAGCAATTAGTGATTAATAATAACATCTATAGTAAACATCATTTCTTTATTGCCCAGAAATGTGTAGAAGAATGCTATACCTGACTCCAGCTGGGCTCCTCCACTTCTTCCTGGCTGGAAGGCCCAGGTTGGACATCAGAAGCCTCAGCTGGGGTGGAAGGAAGCGTGGAAGGACGAGTAGAGAGGGATTCCCTGACTTCAGTGTGGTCTGACAGAAATCGCAGTCTCTCATAGTACCACAGCCTGGGGACATAAACGTCATCTGCTGCAACTCCGGATCTCTGGGAATCTGTGACCTTCTTGCGCTCCCTAAGATAAGTACTCCTCAGGCCACCAATTTTAGCTTTTAAATAAGGGATGGTTGCTGTGGGGACCACCGGCTTCACCAACTCCAGCAGTTTCTCCAGCGCTGCCTGCCTCTTCTGTTTGTGATTATAGTGGGGGTGTCTCACTTGCCACAGACAGGGCAACTCCCTGTATTTGTCAATGAACAGGGGCAGGAAATTGTGGTCGTTGAACCCATCCATTTTCTCTGCAAGACACAACACAAGACAAACCCTAATTTCAGGCCAGACTCCCCTAATCTTGTTACAATATAGGCTTCCATTTCGAAGCAGTATAGGCGCAAGTTTAGATCTTACCTTCGTTATCACAAGGTGCATGCTAATTGTAGCAACGAGGAGGAGGGGGAGGGAAGGCCGGAGCCTTAAACGTCCCAATCCAGAAGGAGATTTAAGGACTCAAATATGTCCTTTGGGGAGATGTTGGAAATGGTGGACATCCTGAAGAAGTCTGACTATGATGGAAAGTATGGGCCTTACCCCAACCCCAATGTCCGAAAGGCCAAGATCATGGCGAAAGTGGTCAGGAGTCTGCACCGGAATTTCAGGGTATGACGATCGAAAGATCAGCTCAGGAAGCGGTGGTTGGACCTCAAATTACGAGAACATGAGCAGTACAGAAAGATCCGGAGAGTGCTGCAAAAAAGTAAGTAGTTGTGCTGTGTTCCTATTCTTTTTGTGTTTATTACGTTCGTGCTGCTCCATGTGCTTTTAGGAACTGTTGTACAGTTTAAAATGGCAACTTTCATGTTCATGGGCACATTATTTGTTCGGATCAAACATTTTTCGTTCAAACTATAAAATACCATTGTTTAGGCCATATGCATTTGGCCACCATTTTGACGCCCTATACTTGTCTTCAAAGAATTGGGTTGTGTAGATGGCTTTGTTACTAGAATGAAATGCAAACTAGATTCTGTGTAAGGAGAGGACACTCAGCAGTTGTTTTCACATCTGTACACTGGAGCACAGCTGCTCCAGTGTATACTATAGGGGGTGTCTCCATCTGTGAAGCTTGTACAAAACAGGTAAAGTATTGCAGCTTGACAAAGGACACTAAAAAAGCTACATCTTGGAACTCTACTAAAATAGACAACTGTACCCCACTTCCAAGCAATGTTTCATCTTTATAGTTCTGCCATCAAATATCTGTGTGCTAAGTATACCATTTTTGCTTTACATAGGGGAGAAAAGACTCGGAAGACACCCTTCATCCGAGGAGACCAGAGCCCCCCCCCCTCTGGAAGAAGGGGAAATCCCCACAACACAAGCTGAGCAGGAGGAGGAAGACGTGGTGGAACTAGTCACCACAACAGGTGAGTGTCTGCGACCACAGGCTCAGATAAGAGATGGATGGCGGCATTTTTTTTAGACCTAATTTATTTTGGGGTTCCTCTCTTTTTAGGTGATCGTGAGGTTGTGGATCCAGATCCTTTCACATCCGAAAGTGCCCAGATCCTGATCGGGGAGATCATGGGGTGTCATTTACAATTGGAAATCATCTAGCAAAACATCAATGATGTTATTCCAAAAAATAAAAAAATTATTGATGTTTTGGGGCGAGTTTAAAGCCCCTCAAAATCACTTTCTTCTTTTGTGTGCTACAATGTGCTAAATGTTTTTGTGATTTTTCCCAAAGCCAAATTTGGAGGATGCACACAGTGTGTCAACATGTGCTATCTGCCATCACGGGAGATCAATGGACGCGTTTTGGGGGTGCAACCCCTTCCTCAATTATAAAGTAGCTGAGAGGAAGGGCTTGCTCCCCCAAAACACATCCCCCCGTGATGGCAGCTAGCACATGTTGACATTGGCAAAATTGTGTGCATCTTCCAAATTTGGCTTTTCCAGGGGTGATTTCCCCCCATCTGAACGCAATATCAAACACAGTTCCTAAATACTCATGTATGATATTGCCTTCAAGTTCTACCAAATGTGAACTTTGTAAGTTCAAGATTTGTGTCTTTCTTGTTGGTTTTACACATACCTGTTTTATGTAAAATGGACATTTTGAGTTTTGATAATGCCACCACAAAAATTGGTATACCACAAACATGTTGTTTTTTTTTTCTAAACCTTTGGTAAATGCACATGTGATTGTGCAGGTATTAAAAAGATTGTTACCGTATATACTCGAGTATAAGTCGTCCCCAGTATAAGTCGAGGCCCCTAATTTACCATAAAAAACTGGGAAAAATGTATTGACCCGAGTATAAGACGAGGGTGAGAAATGCAGAGGGTCAACAATGTCCATCTGCAGCTGCATGCCTCCCTGTGTCCTGTGCAGCCTTCCTGTACCCTATGCATGTGTCCTGTACATGTGTGTGTGTCCTGTACATGTGTGTCCTGTACATGTGTGTCGTGTACATGTGTGTCCTGTGTCCTGTACATGTCCTGTGTGCATGTGTCCTGTGTGCATGTGCAGCCTACCTGTGTCCTGTGCAGCCTCCCTGCGGTGATCTCCAGCCTCCCTGTAGTGATCTCCATCCTCTCTGTGGCGATCTCCATCCTCAAGCGGCGGCCGGCGTGTGATGATAGTGTTCGGCGGCCATTCCACAGTTCAAAAGCCGCGCCTCCTCCTCGTCTGTGATAGGCTGACCGCTGACTGCCTATCACGGACATTCTCTCATTCTCATACCACGGACGAGGATGAGAGAATGCCCGTGATAGGCTGTACACTGACAGCTGTTCAGCCTATCGTAGACAAGCAGGAGGCGCGGCTTTTGAAAGCTGCAATAGCCGTCGAACAGTATCATTACACGCCGGCCGCCGTCTGCCTGCATGACACGCTGTTCATGCAGACAGACGGTGGTGACTCGAGTATAAGTCGAAGGGACACTTTCAGCCCAAAAAAAAGGGCTGAAAAATTCGACTTATACTCGAGTATATACGGTAATCAAGAATGTGTGGATTATTGTCTCAACGCTACAACACTTTTGGGGTGATGTAATTGCTGTTTTCATTGCAAATGGGGGTTATTTACTATGGGCAAATCCTCTTGGCACTACAAGTGCAGTTTCAGTGCATTTGCAAGTGCACTTGTAGTGAAATGTGTTTTTGCATTTAGGAAATAACAGCCAACAGTGCTTTGTATAAGGTTACACAATCACGACATTTTCTGCACTCAAAACATTTCTGTCAGGGTCAGCTAAAACAAACACAAGCAGTAAATGTCCACCAAGAATTTCTTTTTTTGTTTTATTATAAAAAGGCTTCACAGATTGTCTGGCATATTGATAGCCCCCCTACCCACAAGGAACTCCAGGTAGCGTAACCGGACATCACGGGCATTCAGGGAGGGCAAGCCAGGACGGCCACTTTCAAGCGCCGTCAGTGTGGTTTGATGTAGGATTCCGGCCTCAGGCCCAACTGAGCCAGCATAGTTGGCCGAATGTTTCCTTAAAAAGTTATGGAGAACACAGCACGCCAGTATAATATGGTTCAGTTTATACTCCGCCATATGGATGGGTGTCAGAAATAGTCGGAACCGGCGGGCCAGGATTCCAAATGTGTTCTCCACCACTCTTCGGGCTCTGGCCAGCCGGTAATTAAAAACCCTCTGTTCCGGGGTGAGGGTCCTCATTGGGAATGGCCGCATCAGGTGGTCCCCCAGCGCAAACGCTTCATCAGCAACGAACACAAATGGGAGTCCTTCCACATTGTCCTCTGGAGCTGGCAAGTCCAAGCTGCCATTCTGGAGACGCCTGTAAAACTCCGTCTGGGCGATGACTCCACCATCGAACATCCGGCCATTCTTCCGCACGTCCACATACAAGAAGTCGTAATTAGCTGACACCACCGCCAACATCACTATACTATTAAACCCCTTGTAATTATAATAGTACGACCCCGAGTTGGGTGGTGGGACGATGTGGACGTGTTTCCCATCAATTGCCCCTCCGCAGTTAGGAAAGTCCCATCGCTGGGCAAAGTGGGAGGCCACAGTCTGCCATTCCTGTGGCGTGGAAGGAAACTGTTGAGGAAAAAACAATAAACATTACTATTTTTACTCAGAAACATGGCAAGCAGATTATACACAAACATTATGGGGCAACCTCCAGATAGCATTTACTAAGGGGAATTTAACAAGGCCAAAGTATAAGGTACACCTATCATATTCCCCCTCCCCCCCTCTCATGGGCCATTTCTAACATTATGGGGTGTGTGGAAATCTTGGACAGGTAACCCTCTTCACTTCATTGAGAGATGAATGCCTAAATAATGGGTATTACTTTGAACAGCCCCTCCTTAGTTACACTATTGGCAGCCCACTGGACAAGTAAGAAGTGTCATAATACAAAGATATAAATACACATTGTACACATTTGAGCACATTTGGACATTCTGCCATTACCTATCAAGATAATAATAGGATACAAAAACTTTAAACAGTACCATTGGAAAGTATACAGGCAGGCCCTTGCACTACATGCTTTGGGGAATTCATCCATACATCTGAGCACTAAAGAGGTGGGTATAGTGTGTATGGGTTTGGCAAAGTCAGCAGATAGATGATTGAGGATAGAGAATTGGGATCAGCTGAGTTGGGGGAGGGAGGGTTACTAAAAAATTTTGGGGGACACCACAAAAAAAAAACCTCTGGCACTCTGCCTGATTTTAGATCAAAAATAACATTTCCAAACATTTTAGGGGGTGTTTGGGGTAAAGCACTACTATGGAGCTGATAAAATACATTGTTAAGTGACTACATGAGGTGAATATAGGGCAGGAGACACCATGCTGGGAGGTTATTGAAGAGCAAATATGTATGAAGGATCTAAAATAATAATTATCTAAAAATCCAGCATGCATGAGGACAAAGGGGACATTCACAGCATATTACAATCATGGTAATTAGGGAATGAGGAAAGAAATACAATATATTAGCAAACATTCAATACAATAAAATGTGATATAAAAGGATAAAAATCTTACCTTCATATACTCCTTCTGCAGGACCTGTATGATGGCAGAACAGGTCTCTGGGATAATGATACCCAGAGCCTGGGGGGAGATGCCTGTCGAGAACTTCAAGTCCTGCAGACTTCTCCCTGTGGCCAAATACCGCAGGGTAGCGACCAACCTCTGCTCTGGAGTGATGACTTGCCTCATGCAGGTATCCTGCCTGCTGATATAGGAGGTCAGCGAAGTCAACAAACGGTGAAACACGGGGTCCGTCATCCGGAGAAAGTTCCTGAAATCATCAGGATTATTCTCACGGATCTCACGGAGCAAAGGCATATGAGAGAACTGGTCACGCTGAAGCAACCAATTCTTGGTCCATGAACTCCTCCCCACCCTGTTCATGGACTGGATTTGTGTCAAGGTCAGGACCCCAACACCAAGCCCCCGCACAGCATGAACTCTACGAGGAGTACGCATACGAAACATGGCTAGAAAACGGTCGGCTGCTCAGAACGAAGTAACAGAACGCACTGAAGAACAGCAAGGCTTGTGAAGAGCGACCTGAAAAACAGTAACGAACGAACAAGAATACAATGACTACTTAAAGTCACGCGGAACTTGCTTGCACGCACTGAAGAGCAGATACAAATCCACAAGCACAAACTGAACGGCAGAAAACGATCTGAAAGCCACGAGTCTGAAAAAGCGTGAATCGTCTCTCACCATCTTTTACTAACACGAGATTGGCAAAAGGAGCCCAAAGGGTGCCGCGCTTGGTTCTGAACCGGCCTTTTCTAGTCTCGTCGTACGTGGTGTACGTGACCGCGTGGTTGGCGATCGGAAATTCCGACAACTTTGTGCGACTGTGTGTAGACAAAATAAGTTTGAGCCAACATCCGTCGGAAAAAATCTTAGGATTTTGTTGTCGGAATGTCCGAACAAAGTCCGACCGTGTGTACGCCCTATAAGAGTTAATATGGGAAAAACATTTCTCCTTTCCACTGATGTTTTATCACCAATCCTTGTTTCACTAAAAACCCCAAATTTTCTAAAAACATTTGTCATTGGGAGAGAAGGTGAGGTGAAATCTTCTGAAGAGGAGCACAGACAGCAAAACAAATGTCACAGGGGTGATAACCCTTCCCTATGTTTTCCAAAACGCTTAAAAATAGATTTTTTGGCTGGAGCTACACTTTAAAAATGTACCAGTTCAAAATTACAAACAGATTCTACTTAACAACAAACCTACAGTCCCTGTCTTGTTTGCACCACCTGTATACTGCTGTTCAGAGTATATAGGGCCTGGGGGCCCCACGCCTTTCCTTTTTTTAATTTTGGTTTCGCGGTTCACCTTAAAATCCATACAAGACCCAAAGGGCCTGGTAATGGACTGGGGGGGTACTCATGCCGTTTGTCTCACTGATTTTCATCCATATTGCCAGGACCCGACATTACATTAAAGCCGCAAGCAGTTTTAAATGACTTTTATGCCTTTAAAAATGTCATTTTGTGCAGGGACTGTTCTAAGCACGGGAAACACGCTCTACTTTACAGGCATACTATAGACACCCCCCAGGTACGATATTTAAAGGAATATTTCACTTTTTTTTTTCACTTTAAGCATCATTAAAATCACTGCTCCCGAAAAAACGTCCGTTTTTAAAACTTTCTTTTGCATTGATACATGTCCCTTGGGGCAGGACCCGGGTCCCCAAACCCTTTTTAGGACAATACTATGCAAATTAGCCTTTAAAATTAGCACTTTTGATTTTGAACGTTCGAGTCCAATGGACTTCAATGGTTTTCTAAATTTCGTGCAAATTTTTGGTCCGTTCACAGGTTCTGGTGCGAACCGGTGTTCGGCTCATCCCTATTGGCCACCGTGCTACAGTTCAGTTTCAGGGCCTTGGCAAACTTCTTATAGACTAGGCCATCTTTTTTCTTTTTTTCAGACCCTCATAGAGTTCTTTGCCATGAGGTACCATGTTGAACTTCCAGTGACCAGTATGAGAGAGTGAGAGCGATAACACCAAATTTAACACACCGGCTCCCCATTCACACCTGGGACCCTGTAACACTAATGAGTTACATGACACGGGGAGGGAAAATGGCTAATTGGGCCCAATTTGGACATTTTCACTTAGGGTGGTACTCACTTTTGTTGCCAGTGGTTTAGACATTAACAGCTGTGTGTTGAGTTATTTTGAGGGGACAGCAAATTTACACTGTTATACAAGCTGTACACTCACTACTTTACATTGTAGCAACGTGTCATTTGTTCAATGTTGTCACATGAAAAGATAGAATAAAAAATTTACAAAAATGTGAGGGGTTTACTCACTTTTGTGAGATACTGTATTAACCATGGCTTGTTACCTGTTATACCAATAACCCACCAATAACCCACCCCTTTCATCTAATGACCACACCACACATAACTGGAGTAAATTGTCCGTAGCAGCGGTTTTATTAAACAAATATAAATATCCAATAATTAACATGGCAATAACCTTTCAAAACATAACATACAGTTTATTAACGATAATGAAGCCCAAGGTCCCAATAGGCATAAATCCAGAACCGTACCTGTTAGCCACTTCTAAGGCCTCCAGTCGCGAAACCACAGACTCGGAGACAATTAGCCGTTACCCATATACCAACTGGGAGCCATAGCTCAGACGGGTCCCTACACCATACCATTTAAGTGCCCATACGACCTAAAAGCACCTTGCACCCCACCACCACCACGCAAACCTGATACCTTAGGTTTGAGCGGACCTGCACACCCTCAGTGACCTCTGGATACCCTCCTCCAAACCCAGACACCACATGTCAATACCGACAGCATTCAAATGAACGCCGTTCCCACGTAAATATGGCCAGGGTTCCACTTACAACTCATGATGGCATACCGCCAAACCCCCATTGTGCATCAGAAATTGTACCACCTCCCGAGTTACTTTCACCCTTGCCTTGTTAATGCTCTTAACTGACCTAGCCCACCTCCATTGTGTACGCGCCACAATATCGGACCATACAATCAACAAGTCCGTGTACTCTGATCGAAGCCGCAGAAAGTCAAATTTGACATCCCTTATTAGCTTCCTCATGGACCGTAGCCCTAAATCATTCCCTCCAGCATGTACCACCAACACATCAGGGTCTCTATCAAGCCAAGCATAATACTCAAACTCAGGAACCACTCTGCTCTACAACAGACCAGGCATCCCGATCCAACAAACCACTGCCTCCTCCCTAGGTATGCCCAATTGACATCTGTCAGGCCGAACATCAGCTCTCCTCGCCCCCCCAATGAACGTATGAGTGGCCTAATATCCAAATCAAGCAGGAGCCCTTCCCTGTAAAGTAAAAACAACAAAACACCATACACATAAAAGCGAGAACATCAAGCCAGCCTCCCCCCACAATCAGAGGGGACAAACAGGACAGCATATAGGCACAACCCCACACAAATCTTTCTCCAGAATAGACCATTTCCTTATGCCCAGTACACACTATGAGATTATCAGACGAATGATCGTCCATTTATTTTTGCATGCTAATCTCAGATCGAATCTGATGAGTTTACTAAAGTCACGAAAATTTGCATACGACAGAATAAAAATTTAGAATTGATGTCATTATTTTTTTTTTTAATTATTTAGTTATATAAATTTTTCAATACAAAATTACAATCATATATCTCTCTTCCAACAGAGAGGAACAATCTCACTTTTAATAACAACAATCCCACACCACCCCCTGCTGTTCCCCCCCTACCCCATCCCTTCCCTCTACCCCCCCACCCCGCTGCGGGCTTGGAGTATGCCTGTTCTGACTGGGTTATCAGATAATCCTTAGAATCAATCACTCCTTGTCACCTCCTCCAGGTAGCTCCATGAATTTTTATAAATCCGCCATCCTGACCATTTATCTCCCCGGGTTTCCCTATCCTCAGATTCCGGTCCTCCTCCCTCCCCTCTCTCCATGTTGTATATCTCATTTATACAGAAGAGCCAATCACGGATATTCGGAATCTCTGGTTCAAGCCAGTTCTTCGCTATCAGTCTCTTAGCCACATTCAACAGTATAGGGACTGCAGAGTTTTGATATTGCTTGATTGGCTCCTCTGTACCGTGAAACAGACATACCCATGGGTCTTCTACCACACTTTTACTCGTGATAGTTTTAATCTGTTCCCTTATCCTTTTCCAGTATGTTTTGATGATCGTACAATCCCACCATATGTGCGCCATCGTCCCCACGCCCCCGCACTTTCTCCAACATTCTCCAGATTTCTCTGGAGCAAACTTTCTCAGCTTGTCTGGTATGGTATACCACCTTGCCAGGCATTTATAATTTGTCTCGGTCCTTTTGCTGTCAACTGCTGTTTTGTGTAACAGCTTCCATATCTTTAAACATAAATATTTATCACAACGTGACCCTAAATCCCTTTCCCAAACCTTAATATAATGAGGTACCTCCGCCTCCTCTCTCTCACTTAGAATTTAATACACTTGTGATATTAGGCCCCTCTGGTGCTCCCCCTCACAGAGCTTTTCCAGGGGTCTATATCCTTCTACCCCCCTCAGGGGTTTTGGCAGTTTCCTGATGAATACAGACAGCTGGAGATACCTCCAAGGATCCATTGAAAGATCCTCCGTCCTCTTCTTTAATTCAGTATACGTGCATATTTTCTCATCTCTAATAACATCCCTTAATTGAAAATTATCCCTTTTAATCCAATTCCCTCCCACCTCCCTCATCCCCGATGCAAAAAAATTGTTTTCTTTAAGTGATATCAAAGGTGAATTATACGTCCACTTATTTTGTATATGTATCTGGTCCCATACCTTTAATGCGTTCTGTGTTAATGTCGGCATCCATTCTGTGTCTAGTGCTCTATATTTAGGTGGATTCCATATTATGTGACCTAAGACCTTATTACTAACACTGTGCTTGATATTTACCCATCTCCTTTCTAAACCCCCCTTTGACCATTCAATGACTCGTGTCAAAACCACCGCTTTGTAATATTTATAGAAATCTGGCAGTGACAGTCCTCTTTTTTCTTTCCTCCTACTCAGGACCGAGCTGGAAATTCTAGGCTTTTTGCCACACCAGACAAACCTCAGTACAAGGCCTTTTAAAGCTCGAAAGAACACCTGGGGGAGGGGAATAGGAAGCATCTGGAATCTGTATAGAATTTTGGGCAATAAAGTCATTTTCACCGCATTTATACGTCCAAACCATGAAAGGGGTCGATAGAACAAACTTCCCACCTCTCGTCTGATTTAGTCTAGTAGGGGAATATAATTGTTTACATACAAATCTTTCAAATTATTCGAAAGCTTGACCCCCAGGTAACCAATTTTTTTCCTCCAAGGGAAGGGGAAGGATCCTGAGAGGCACTCCTCATCCTCCTTTCTCACATTTAAATTAAGAACCTCCGACTTCCCTAGATTGAATTTAAAATTTGATATCTCCCCAAATTTTTTCAGAATTTTAAGTATGTTCGGGATAGTAATTCTAGGGTTTGTAATAAAAAACAATATATCATCTGCAAAAGCAGCTACTTTATGCTCCTCAGATCCTATTTTAACCCCGCTGCAGTCTGGGTCCCTACGAATGGATGATAGCAGAGGTTCCAATGTTAAAACAAACAAGAGGGGGGACAGTGGACAGCCCTGCTTCGTACCGTTGTCCATCCGGAAGGGCCCAGAAGTCACCCCATTGGTTTTCACATATGCTGTTTGGTCGGAGTATAATATTTTTACCCACTCGATAAATCTCTGGCCCACCCCCATTGTTTCTAAGGTTTTGAACATCCACCCCCAGTCTACCCTGTCAAACGCTTTTTCTGCATCCATTGACAGAAGTAGAGCTGGGGGCCTGCCTCGTTTGATGGACTCTGCTAGAAGCACCGACCTTACTCCGTTATCTCTGCTCTGCCTTCCCGGTACAAACCCCACCTGGTCTGGATGCACCAGGGCGGTCATTTTACTTTTTAGCCTCCCTGCCAAAACTTTGGCAAATAACTTTACGTCGGCATTTAGCAGAGAAATAGGTCTATAACTCAAGCACAGCTCCCTATTTTTGCCTTCTTTGTGGATTAGAGTTATGGCCGCCAATAGCGCATCCCCCCCCCCATTTTACAGTCTGGGCCTAATTTGTTCCAATAATTTCTTAGTCTGTGTATCAATATTTGTTTAAATTTTGACAAATATAATGAGGTGAACCCGTCTGGGCCTGCACTTTTCCCCTTGGGACTACTCTTGAGGGCCTCCAGTATTTCTACCTCTTCTATTGGTCTGTCTAGGAGATCTCTCTCCTCTTCAGAAATCCTTACCACCTCAGCTCCTTTTAGAAATTCCTCCATTTTTCCTTCCTTATTGCATTCACCTAATCCTGTTTGTTTAATGGAGTACAGATCTTTATAGTACTTTCTAAATTCTTCTACTATTTCCCTACTTAAACCTACCATTTCTCCTTTTTTATTTTGTATTTGCATAATGTAGTTCCTCTCTCTTTTCTTCCTCAGTATCTTTGCTAGGTGTTTACTTATTTTGTTGCCCCAGACATATCTCTCCTTTGATAATTTATTGAGGGCTCTACTTGCATCCTGTTCCAGACTGTCTCTCAACTCTTCTCTTTTTGCTACTAACCGTCGATAGCTGTACTGACACTGGCCTTTTGATTTTTTGTGGTCCTGTTCCAGTTTCTGAATTTCCTCCATACGTTTTTCCTTCTTCTCTCTTCTTTTTCTTTTCAACCCGGAGCCTATAGATATAAATACCCCTCTTATAAACGCTTTGTGCGCCTCCCACAGCACCCCGGGTGAGGTTCCCTCTGTATCATTAGTACTGAAAAAAAAATTTAGTTCTTCATTTATATTTTCTACCACTCTAGGGTCCGATAGCAAATTTTCATTTAATTTCCAAGAATAGGATTGGTTTTGTATTTCTGTGATCTTCAATCTTAGTATTGCTGGAGCGTGATCTGAGAGGGAAATCACCCCTATTCTAGACTCCTTAACAGAGTCCATCAAACTATGATCCACCATTATATAATCTAGCCTCGAGTACGTCACTTGCACAGGGGAGAAAAAGGTGTAGTCCTTGATTTTTGGATGCTGCAATCTCCACACATCCATTAACTGATTTTCCTTTAGCCGTTTTTTAATCATGTTTAATTGAGCCTTACTTGTTCCCTGTGCCCGGGACGTACTATCCTATTCGGGGTCCAAACAAATATTAAAATCTCCCGCCATAACTACCTCTCCCTCCCTGAATTCCACCAATTTAGAGAGCATACCCTTCAAAAATGTCGTCGGCTTCTTATTGGGGCAGTAGACGTTCACCAATGTGAGCTTTTTTTTACCGAACATACCCTTAAGAAACAAAAAACGTCCCTCCGGGTCCGTCAGTCTCCCCGATTCTAGAAATTTCACGGAGCCGGAAAGCCCTATTGCCACCCCCTTAGATCTACTTATTGGAGTGTCACTATAAATCCAGTTAGGCATGCATGGAGAAAACAATTTAATATTTGAACCCTGCGTCAGGTGTGTTTCCTGTATGAATGCCATGTCCGCTCCATAGTACTGTATCTCCCTGAGAATTTTGTGTCTTTTACCTGGGGAGTTCAATCCCTTTACATTGTATGACAGAAAGTTTAACTCAGCCATATCTATACTTCATCACATTTCCTCTGTCTAATTCAGTATACTCCCTGCAGTTCCCTCCCCCCTCCCTCCCCCAAGCCCC
This sequence comes from Lithobates clamitans, assembly GCA_037952925.1. NCBI lineage: Eukaryota > Metazoa > Chordata > Amphibia > Anura > Ranidae > Lithobates > Lithobates clamitans. The sequence goes on along the minus strand of JBBGZY010000056.1, from coordinate 7,876,937 downwards.
TCCTCCCTCCCCCCCACGGCCCTATTGGTCGTTGACCTGAGCAAAAAGGACCAACTAGGTCCCATATCACCAAGCCACTTTCCTGAGGGTGGTTCACCCCCAGTGGCCACCGGTGCCCACTCCCTACTACCTAAAATCAGCAGAGAGAGTGGGCAGGCAGGACCTTAGCGTGAATTCCAGTCGGGTCGTAGATCGCTACCTTGTTATTCCATCCATATATATTTAATACTTCTATATCCCCCTATCCCTTCGCCCCATCTCCCCCACCTCACCCATCAGAATATTCAAGGTCCCAAAGACGCCAACCCTGATCTGCCTCTCTGCCCGACCCCCAAACTTGAGTGGGGAGGAGAGAGAGAAAGGGGGGCAAAAAAAAAAGTCCTCAGGGTCCTTAATTCTTCTTTTATTCTTCTCCTTGTCTTCGTATTTCCTCTCCGCTTTTCCTCATATAGGCATATCTGGTGGTGTAATTCCCAAACTCCCACAAAATTCCCACAAAAGTACCTCATTTTGAAAGTTCTTCCTTCTTTTATCAATAGTAGGGATGTTGGGAACCCCCAGCTGTATTTAAAGTTAGCCATTTTCAGTTGATCCAAAAGGGGTTTTAGTTGCCTTCTTCTTGCCAGTGTTCCCGCTGATAAGTCTGAAAAGATTTTTAACTCTTTGTTATCATAGCTGAGGGGTGGGACCCCTCTGAGGTTGGACCATATCTTCTCCTTATCCTCTTATGCATGGAACTTAACTATTATATCTCTTGGAATTTCTTGCCTCATATTTGGGGGTTTTCTGACCCTGTGGACCCTGTCTATCCTCAGGACCTCATCCTCTCTTCTTCCCAGGATTGGATTGAATAATTTCTGCATCTTATTTCTTAAATCCTCGTTTTGTTGTTCAGGGAGGGCTCTTATACGCAAATTTTGTCTTCTGCTTTGGTTTTCCTGTTCTTCTAATTTATACATCATGAGGTGATTATCATATTGCATTTTCTTCATTTGCTCTTTTAGGTCTTGTATCTCTTTTGCCTGTGAGTCAGCTGTTTCTTCTATTTCTTCCACTCTGCGTAGGAGATGGCTCATATCTGATCGCACACTTGAAATTTCTGTTTTGATAACGTTTTCTAACTTCATGAACATTTTTGTCATCTCCTCTTTACTTATAGTAGATGTTATATTCCTTATCTCCTCTGAATCACTCAGTGCAACAGCGCCCTCTTGCTCCATTTCTTCTCTAGGCTTCTCCCCCTGTCCCCCTTTTTGTTTCAACTGTGTTTTTTTATCCTTTGTTCCAGCTTGCTTCATTTCGGTAGCTGGGCTTTTAATATTTACTTCCTTCAGATATTTCTGTATTGTGCTTGTGTTAAGGCTCTCCCTAGTTTTTGATTCAACTGTTCTCTGGTTACGCCCTCTCATACTTCAACAGGTTTGCTAGCAATGTGCCCAAACCCGAGACCCAATCGGGTGTCCTGCTTCCACCCTATCTTTCGGTCTATCCGTAAAGGCTTTTTCTATTAACACTATTAAACTAAGTATATAGCGAGCGTCCCATACATTTATAGTTCTGTGAATTTAATTTCAGGCTTCCCACCTTCTTCCTATATGACCATCCTTCTGAAAATGCCTTTAAGGCTTCAGCGTGTAACTGCCAGGATTGGTACACAGGGATACGTGGGCAAAATTTTATTTACTCCTTCCTTTCTCCACCTATGTTTACACCTCCTGCATTATCAGTCCATTTTCATTATCATTTCATAATTAAGGAAGATCTTGATATCAATGAAAAAATCATACCTGGAGAGGAGGTCTTCTTCAATATTAAAACTCACCAACTCCTTATTAAGCAGTGTGCTGCATTGTATTTGTTTCCACACGATATGCTCTCCTGTAGGACCGGTGTAAGATGGGGAAGGGGGAGATGTCTCTGTTCATCGGCTGGATTCCGTTTTTTGACCCTGGTTCTGTTATGTGATTCCGTCTCAGAGAGGGTCCAGGCCACCCTCTGCTCTAGTGTTATGCTTCGCTACCAGGGTCTGTACTTGGGGATCTGTTCCTCCTTCTATTTCTGGATATGGCTGGGATGCCGGCCGTGTCCCCTCATGCACAGACAGCGCGGAGCGGCATCGGTCTCCCACCACGCCGCCCGCCCTATGTGCGCCAGTCTATTCCTCCTTCCGTATCTGTGAATGATAGGTACGGCAGCCGCATCCTCTCTAGTGTCGCGGGGACGGCGGCTTCAATCTCTCTCCTCGCCGCTCCCCCTCAGTTCACCGACCCGCATTGTCCTGCCCGCCTCCGTCCGCACTCTGGCGCCACCTTTAGGCCCCTCCCCCCATCAGACGTAGACGTTCACGTCTGCATCCCCCGCCCGCAATAGTTCTGCAGCAAAATGTCAGAAGGTTCCATGAGAATTGATGTCATTTGTTGTAAGTTGTAATGCATTACAGCTGTACTGATTAACGAAAACCGTACGATCTGGCATTGTTTGAAATTTTTTTTCATGCATGTCCGATCAAATAATATCAGATGAACTGTCCTAATCTCAAAAGCACTATACTAACTATCAGATTACCGTAGATCACTCAGAAATCTGTATTTTTCATAATTAGACCAATTCTGTATTTTTTGTATTTTTCGTACGATTTTCTGATCGTGTGTACCGGGCATTATTCCTGTGGTGTCCTCGCCAATTTTGTTTAACTCCAAATAGTGTGATATTGTCCCTTTAAGCAGTTTTATTGGCAATGCTGCAGTGCTTTTGGCTTGTTTGCACTGGAGATATACTCTGAGTTTGAACTTGTGTATGCAGCACTGCAGCATTGCCAATAAAACTGCTTAAAGGGACAATATCACACTATTCGGAGTCTCTTGTCTCTGCATATTTAAACATCCTGTTGCTGAGGCTGTCTAAACTTCAGGCTATTGATCATCGCCCGGTGTACACAGAGGCTTCTGGTGAGAGACGCTTGGACACCTCTTCAGTGGATCTCTGATCTAATAAAGCGCTTTGTGATACCCCTGAGTAAGGGTGGTTGCAGGCTTTCTGGTAAGCCTTCAATCTTTTTATGGTGATGGGTATCACACTGCCAAGCATCTGATCAATGTTCCACACCTTATATGGGATCTCATCTACCAATTATCAGCCTTATATGAACTTTTTCTCTTTTCACCGTTTTATTTAAACTTTTTCACATCTGTACTGTTACTTAATATTGCACATTGGTTACAGTTGGTATTGTATATTGTTATTGCATGTTTGCCCTTTATAGTTTATCACATGCTAAACATGCATTCTGTCAGTCATATATGAAGTTTTTTCTCTTTTCACTAATTTTTAACGTCTGTATTGTTACTTAATATTGCACATCAGTCGTAGTTGGTACTGCATATTGTTTATTGCACGTTTGCACTTTATAGTTTATCACATGCTATATATACGCATTGTGTCATCATGAATTGCACAGTTTAACTCTAGCGCTGCACTTTATATTTTGAATTATACTTTTGTGCCCAATATCTGGGTTATAGTGTTCAGCTGCTGACTTACCTTTATTCACTGAGCGTGGGTACATTTCTATACTTACTCCTAGGTACTAATAGCACTCCAGTTATTTCTAGGTAGTAAGTGTTGCTCTCAGGTACTCAGCCACCTAGCAGTACTCAGATACTCCCAGGCACTCAGTCACCCAGCAGTACTCAGTTACACTCAGGTACTCAGTCACCTAGTAGCAGTGTTGCCAACCTCCTGCAGCATTTTTTACTGACAAAACATGAAAAATTTACTGATGGAGCACATTTTTCACTGACAACCTGAAAAAATTACAGAACTCCAATTAAAAATGAAGACAATTGATATTTAAAAAGTATAAACATGGAAACACTGACAATACCCATAACAAGTAGTTTGCCGGGTTTATACTTAAGGAGTCAGCACAGCAGGACAAATTATTAGCCCCTGACATTTATAGACAGTTGTAAAAATCACAGATTTTTTTACAAACAGTCAGTAAATTTACTGATGTTTGGCAACAATGCCTAGTAGTACCCAGTTACACTCAGGTACTCAGTCACTTTGAAGTACTCAGTTACTCAGGTACTCAGTCACCTAGAAGTACTCAGTTACTCTGAGGTACTCAGTAACCCAGCAATACTGGGTTACTCTCAGGTACTCAGTCACTCAGCAGTACTCAGGTACTCAGTCACCCAGCAGTACTCAGTTACACTCAAGTACTCAGTCACCCAGAAGTACTCAGGTACTCAGTCACCCAGCAGTACTCAGTTACACTCAGGTACTCAGTCACCTAGCCATACTCAGTTACACTGAGGTACTCAATCCCCTTGAAGTACTCAGTTACTCAGTCACTTTGAAGTACTCAGTTACTCAGGTACTCAGTCACCCAGAAATACTCAATTACACTAAGATACTCAGTCACCCAGCAGTACTCAGTTACACTCAGGTACTCAGTCACCCAGCAGTACTCAGGTACTCAGTCACCCAGCAGTACTCAGTTACACTCAGGTACTCATTCACCTAGTAGTACTCAGTTACACTCGGGTACTCAGTCCCCTTGAAGTACTCAGTTACTCAGTCACTTTGAAGTACTCAGTTAATCAGGCACTCAGTCACCTTGAGGTACTCAGTTCCCCTCAGTCACCCGTCACCAGTCACAGTCTCCTGTAGGGCTTGCCAGCACCTTCAATCACCCCTGGTCAGTCTGCCTCTCTTCTCCCACCACTTCACCTTCTGCCTGTCACACACACCCCCTCCGGTCCGCAGTTTCACTTACCCGCTGCCTCTCCTAGTCTCTGGTCCCGCTTCTCCTGTCATTCACAGTGGGGTATCACTGCCTCCAGTCATTCCCGCACCCCCAAGCTGATGTACCATGCCTGCCGCCGCTCATGGACCCCGGATCTCTCCCCGCCTCTCTCGGTCTCAGTGGGGGGGTGTCAGTCCTGAACTTCTGCCACTCTCCATCAAATGCAATAGCACCACAAGGTGCTCAGAACCACTGCTTCCGGTCTCTGGCTGTGCAGTCTACATATACTGCAGTAAACATGCATTAACAAACGTCAATATACTGCAGTAAACGTGCACTAATGCATGACAATATACTGCAGTAAACGTGCACTAACGCACCACAATATACTGCAGTACATGTGCACTAACACACCTCAATATAATGCAGTACACGTGCACTAATGCAGTGCAATATATGCAGTAAACATGCACTAACGCACGTCAATATACTGCAATAAAGGTGCACTAATGCACGTCAATATACTGCAGTACATGTGCACTAACGCACCTAAATATACCACAGTACACGTGTACTAACACAGTTCAGTATACTGCAGTATATGTGCAATAACGCATGTCAATATACTGCAGTAAACATGCACTAATGCAACTCAATATACTGCAGAAAACGTGCACTAACGCACCTCAATATACTGCACTAACCGTGCACTAACATACCTTAGTATACTGCAGTAAACCTGCCCTGACACACTAAACTGACACTAAAGTAAAAATGAATTGTTGCACTATACTCACACTGCACTATCACTATATTCACACTAAACTGACACTCTACACTCACAATAGAATCACATAGCACACTATAGCACACTAACTTGCTAACAGCAATGAACAGAGCCCTGTTCTATTTATCTCCACTCCAATATCACACTGCAATTGGCTGCTGTGGGAAAGATCCTTTCATAGATGGGGGTGGGTCTATGAGCAATGAGCCATGATTGGGCACAGTCATCATTACTTTCTCCAATCATGGCTCTGACAGTGTTCTGTGCCCTGATTGGGCAAATCCTTCATTGCTTCAGCCAGTCAGGGCTTCTAATGCACTGTGTAGTGCATTGTGGGCCGCCCAATACTATTTACTATAGGAATTAAAGGTGATTTAGGCGATAGAGTGCAGAGAGATATGCCGGGATGCGGGTATAATCACTATGGATTTTAAAGAGGAACTCCCATTGGAGTTGAGCCCCTAATTGAGGGGATTGAGTAACATTTAATATCTCAGCTTTGGAAGCATTAACCTTGAAGTTCCTTAAATTACCAAAATGCTCCAATTCGGTTAGGATGTTGGGAAAGCTAATGTTCGCTTGAGTAAGAAAGAAAAGTAGGTCAAGCGCTAACGAAAAGCGCTAATTTGTGGTTGTCTCTGCCAACCTGAACCCCCTCTATGGCATTGTTGGATTGCAGAGGTATTGCAAGATGCTCCTTAATGAGGATATGCAGCAGGGGAGATAGTGGGCATCCCTGATGGGTTCCATTATAGATGGTAAGGGGTTTCAAGAGGATGCCATTTGCGCATATCTTAACTGAGGGATGTTTATAAAGAGCCATAATTGTATGAAGTAAAGTGTCCCTCAGGCCTACTTGAGTCAAAGAGGCCTCCAAGAATGGCCAGCTGACCTGGTCCAAGGCATTTTCTGCTTCGGCAGTCAGAAGGCACAAGGGTAGTCATTGTGAACAGGTGTGGCTTATAATATTTAACACTTAAAGTGGATATAAACCCTCACATATACCCAGTGAAGTGAATAACCTCAGATGATACACAGAGATGAAACACATCTCCCTATATAAGTTTTTTATGTACATCTGCTGTCTTCAGCTTTATATACTGTTTAGAAAGTATACATCATGTTGGATTTTTTACTTCCTTTTTCAGCAGTGGGAGGGGAGTCTCGGCATACACTGTGTGACAGCTGATTGGAGGAAAGACACACCCCCACTCCACATAGGCAGAGGAAGGAAGAATGTACAGAGAGAGCTGTTCTGTGAATAGACCAGCTCTCTACTAATCTATTTATAGCACCCACCCCAACACAAATTTTCAGCTGCTTTTATCTCCCATCTCAGAGAACTTGTCAGAAATTATCATGCTGGTAACAGAAGAATGAAGCAGCAGAAAGACACGGGACTTAGGGCTTTGGAGAGAGACAAGTAATCACAACAGATATATGTGTCCAGGTCAAATTTCATGAATCAGGTTTACATCTACTTTAAGAGGTTTTGCCCCAGGCTTCACAAGCAGTGATGAATACAACTTGATCCCCATGAATCAGGGAAGGGAGTAGAGGCTGTAAACAGTTGACAGTAAGTTTCACAAAGTTTTTAACATCAATATTGAGGAGCAAAATGGGCCAATAATTGCCACAATTAAATGGGGCTTTCCCAGGTTTGGGAATAAAGGTAATCTTGGCCTCAAGCATTTGTGGCGGTAACAAGCAGTGGGCTGAGAAAGCATTAAATGACTTCAAAAGGACAGGTGATAGCTGGTCTCAGAGCGACTTGTAAAAAGTGGTGGAATAATTATCTGGTCCTGGATTTTTATTTGTTAGTAAGAAGCAGGAAATGGGGCCTTCAGCTCAGTGAGTTGATCATGAGCAAGGTCGGGATTAGGGATGGGCCGAACACCCCCCGGTTCGGTTCACATCCAAAACATGCGAACAGACTGAAAGTTTGCGCGAACATTCGAACACCGTTAAAGTCTATGGGACTCAACCGTGGGAAATCAAAAGTGCAAATTTTAAAGGCTAATATGCAAGTTATTGTCCTAAAAGGGGTTTGGGGACCCGGGTCCTGCCCCAGGGGACATGTGATTTTAATGATGTTTAAAATGAAAAAATAAAAGTGAAATATTCCTTTAAATATCGTAGCTGGGGGGTGTCTATAGTATGCCTGTAAAGTGGCGCGTGTTTCCCGTGTTTAGAACAGTCCCTGCACAAAATGACATTTCTTTTTTTTTTTAATCAAACAAGGTTTTATTGAATATTTAGTGCATACAAAAAGAAAATATAAAAGGTTACGTTGTCATGTTGACACTATAACAGTATTATAGTTTTTATCATTGAAATAAAAAAAAAGGGAAAACATATATATCATTAAATTTAAACATTTCTGGCATATCTCGACATTCAAGGTATACATATTTGGTTTTTAATACTGTCCTTCCATACTTATACCTATGTATCACTTTACGGTCATACAGTTACATTAGACACAGGTAGAAGATTCCTTAAGCCATCTATCCCAGATCTTGCTGTACTTTGCTGGACAACCTCTATTGATATATATACATTTCTTGTATGGTAATGTATTATTTATCTCCACCTTCCATTCCACTATTTTGGGGGTCTCTTGTCTCATCCACTTTTTGGCTATAACCTTTCTTGCTGCAAAGAGTGTTTCGTGCAAGAAGGTTTTAGTGTATTTATCGGTTATCTGGAACTATATCTGGAACTATACCCCCCACTCCTCATCCTCCACCGGTCCTACCTCCCTCTCCCATCTTGGTTTAAGACCATATGCTATTTTAGCAGCTACAGGGGTTAAGAGCAAGTTGTAGAATGCAGAGATCAATTTTTGAGAGTCTGTGCTCTTAATTATGGCAATGAGTACATTAGATGCAGGACTAGGGCAGCAGTCAGGGAATTGTGATTGTGTTGCGTGACGGATTTGTAAGAATCTATAGAACATCTGGTCCTGTATTGTAAATTCTTCTTTGAGTAAGTCAAAGGTTTTAAGTTGTCCATCTTTTAATATATGATGTAGGTAAAATATTCCCTGTGTGGACCATATAGATGTGTCCTGTATTTTATTAAACTCCTGAAGATTTTTGTTATGCCATAACGGCGTATAGTCGTTAAACTGTGAGATGTCAAGTCTAGAGGTTGCTAAATTCCATATTTTCCTGTAGTGGTATAGTATGGTATGTCTTCTGTCTCCTAGTTCCATCCCTCCCTTGTCTGTCGCTATTGCATATATCGGGTCTTTGGTGTACTGTGCCCATTTAGGACATATGAGCGTAAGAAATCTCTCACTGTCAGTTTTGTCTAGGTGAAAAAGCTGAGATAGCTGTGCTGCAATGTAGTATAGATTAAAATCGGGTAGAGCAGTGCCGCCTAGATCAGTCGGATTTTTGAGAGCTTGCCATGTCAATTTATGCCTATTATTTCCCCACACAAATGTCTTTAAGAGGGACTCTAGAGATTTAAAATGTTTTAAGGGTAAATAAACGGGGGTGTGCCATAAAATATAGAGTATTTTGGGTAGTAGAATCATTTTGATTAAGTTTATACGTCCCCAGACTCCCAGTGGTAGTTTGGACCAGATCCATATTTTATTTTTAACTAGGGAAATGAGAGGGGTTATATTCAGAGATATATAGTCTGCAGGGGATCTGGTTATATAAATCCCCAAGTATTTAATGACATCTACTCTCTGAAGTGGGAGCCTGGTTTGGGATTCTAGGGGTGGGAAACTATCAATTGGCAAAATTTGGTATTTGTCCCAATTGATTTTTAGACCTGAAAATATCCCAAATTGTTCTATTGTGTGGAGTGCATTGCGTAATGATGGGCCCGAGTCTGCCAGGTACAATAGCATGTCATTTGCATACATGCTAACTTTTTCAGTCAGAGAGCCCATTTTAAGTCCCCTGATCTCTGGATTTGCTCGGATGGATATTGCCAGTGGTTCTGCTGCCAGGGCATATAGTAGTGGGGATAGGGGGCAACCCTGTCTCGTGCCTCTACTGAGTTCGAATAACTGAGACGACCATCCATTAGCCACCACTTTTGCCCTGGGTGCCTGGTATAGAAGTTGGACCCATTTAATAAATTTTGGGCCAAATCCATAGCCCTCCAAGCATCTCCAGAGGTACCTCCACTCTACCGAGTCAAAGGCTTTCGCTGTGTCTAAGGTCACAACCACCCGTGTACCATCTTCCTTGTGTGTGGCTTGCAGGTTAATGTATAGTTTCCTAAGATTAAATGAGGTGTTGCGTCCAGGCATGAAACCAGCCTGGTCTGCGTGTATTAATGTTAATATTACCTGATTGAGTCTAATCGATAGAACTTTGGCAAGTATTTTGATATCAACCTGTAGGAGTGATATTGGCCGATAGGATTCTGGAAACCCCAGATCTTTACCAGGTTTAGGGATGAGGACTATTGTAGCCTCTGTCATAGATGGAGATAAAGTCCCAGTTTCAAATAGATAATTATACAGTTTTAATAGTTTAGGGGTTAGTATTTCGCTGAATTGGGAATAGAACTCTACTGGAAGTCCATCTGAACCAGGGGATTTAGACCTAGCAAAGCTAGCCATAGCAGTTGATATTTCGTCTAAAGTGAGTGGGGCTTCCAATAGTTCTACTTGTTCTTCTGTTAACTGTGGGAAGGACACCTTTTCAAGAAAAAGAGACATGTGATGGGTCTCAGTGGGGAATGTGTGTAAATCTGCGAAGAAGTCCCTAAACATTGAGGTTACTGTAGGTGGGTCTGTTATTTTTTGTCCTCCGGAGCCATGTAGTGTGATAACCACTGGGGGTCTATCTTCGCTGTGGACCAGGTATGCAAGTACCTTGCCTGCCTTTTCCACATGTTCAAACATTTTTTGCTTAGAAAAAAACATTTTTTGTTTGGCTTTCTGGTACTGTAGCTGATAGGTTGGTCTACAGTTACTGATGTCGGGGTGTTGGCATACTCTGTTTCTGCAGAGGACAAGTCCTCCAGTGCCTTACCGAGGGCACTAGAAGAGTCCATCTTGATTTTATTAATCGCCGTTATCAATGTATGCCTAGCAAATAGCTTAAAAGAGTCCCAGACTGCGGGTGGTGATGCTGACTCATCATTTTCAATAAAGTATAATTTCCATTTGTCTATGAGCTCATCATCTTCTGGTAGAAGAGATAGCCAGAATGGATTCAGATGCCATGCTCATGGTGGTTTTGTCACTGGAATACTTAATGTAATCCAATAAGGACTATGGTCCGACAGTACTCTAGGGCAAAACATTACCTCCGATAGTCTTGGGATCAATCTGTGGGAGATAAGTATAAAGTCTATACGGGACATAGAGCCTCGAGATGCCAAGAAGCATGAATATGACTTAGCCAGTGGGAATTTATGTCTCCATGTATCTATCAAATGGAAGGTGGTGATAAGCTTAGAGAACTTAGTTTTGGTGGGAGCACCGGGAGCTGTTGATGTCAACTGTAGCCTGTCTAGAGTCGGGTTCAAAGTAGCATTAAAATCCCCTAGCCAAACCGCTGCTATATTTGGATGACAGGTCATATATGATATGCCTTCCTTGACCATAGATACATTAAATGGAGGTGGTATATAAAAAGCCATTATAAGCAAGGGCTCTCCATATGCTTTGGCATGAATAAATACATAACGGCCATTCGGGTCGTTAGTTAGCTCGCATAATTCAAAATGTACTGATTTAGCAATTAATACAGAAACTCCCCTAGAGTGTGATGTGTGGGTAGAGTGGTACGCCCAACCAACCCATGGCCTGCGGAGCGCCATCTGAACACTTCCCTCAATATGTGTTTCCACTAGTGCTATTATATCAGCATGCTGCTTCTTCAGGAATGTGAAGACTGCTGCACGCTTGAATTTCTCACGCAGGCCCCTCACATTCCATGTTAGAAATTTCAGAGATGCCATAGGCCAAACAATTTGCTCTTTCTGCATAAGGCATACAGAATCTTAACTTGCAGAAATATCTGACACAAATACCTGTAATATGGCATATAAGTACTTTCCCATAGATCTGGCACATGTAACGTTACCTGTTTTCTATTATAAGTATGCACTTTTAAAATTAACCGAACCAAAAACATTTGAACCCCCTCCCCCCTCCCTGCTCTACACTGACCCAAACTTGTGCGGGCATAATCCCTAAACTGGTGGTTATCTGGGAAACATTCTAACTTCCTTATGAACAGTGGAATGTAGAACAATTGGTTCAGTCTCCGGACACTAAATAAAATAAAAAATATCAACCATATCACTTGTAGAACATGCAGTATGGTCTCTCGATCTTCTTGTTTCCATTTAGCTGCAACTGTTAAGTTCCGGATAGAGTTCCAATGTACATGGTGCTGCTTCCCAGAACTGTGTGGTGTAAAGTCTCGCTGCACGATGCATGTTGGTTGTAGGACTTTTTCTCACTCTGGAGCCCCGGAGGATAATTTGACTCTTGTGCTGTAAGTAATCAGGATTTGTGCTTTAAACTTGTACTGATTGGAGACATTTCCTGGTCTGAGACATGTTATCGATGGGACTTGATCAATCAGCTTGTTGAGGGTTAACTCGGCATTCCAACCAAGAGATTACTTCCTCTGGGTCCTCAAAGAAAACCGCACGCCCTTCATGCTCCACCCTGAGTCGAGCTGGGAAGAGCATGGAGTACTTGTATTGCAGACTTCTTAGCTTACGTTTGGCCTCCATAAAACTCTGATGATGGCGCTGTACCTCTGCCGAGAAGTCTGGGAAGATAGCTACCTTAACATTCCCAACTGGGATATTGCCCTTCTCTCTTGCCATTCTCAAAGCAGTGTCCCGATCCTTATAGTTAAGGAGTTTTGCTATGAACGTGCGGGGAGGAGCTCCTTGTGGAGGGGGTCTTGCTGGCATGCGATGTGCCCGTTCTACCACAAACATGGGGGAAAAAACTTCTCTTCCATAAGTATTGATCAGTAGTTGTTTTAAAAAAGTGGAAGTGTCCTTCCCTTCAGACCCTTCCGGCAGGCCTATCAGGCGTATATTACATCTTCTCAGCCTATTCTCCATGTCATCTTGCTATAAAAGGAGTTGCTGTATTTGCCTTTGCACTCGGTCTGAGGATGTTTGTAAGGGTGGGATAGCATCCTCCACCTCGCCCAGCCTGGTCTCAGTTTCTTTCACTCTTTCCCTGAGCTTTTGAAAGTCCTGCCTGATAAGGGAAATATCCACCTTGACCTCCTCAATTTGTGCTGTGAGAGAGGTTCTGCAGAAGGTGATTGCTTCAAGGAGTTTGTCAGTGTCACCCGCAGTTCGTTCTCCTGCTCCAGTTTTCTCAGTTGTTCCCTCCTCCTCCATGTCTTCTTTTTCTGTTCGGCGGTACTGATCTGGTTTTGCTGCCGCTGCCTTTTGTGCCTTAGTTGGTGACATTTTACGGAGGTCCCAGGTGGAACCCAGAGAACCTCCAAACTTAGTGTAGCAACCTGACTTGCTGGTTAGTTAAAGACAAACGCTGTCCCAGGCCCTGTAGCCCTCAGTATGCAGGTGCGTGCAATCTCTCCTCACCTCTTTAGCTGATGGTATTCTGGGATTGTGTCCCTCAGGGTATAGGGGATCCCAGTGGAGGCTGTCAGAAGGGAGACACCAGGGCTGTAGCTTATGTAGAATATACAGGCAGGGAAGGCAGGTGTGGCAAGATGGCCGCCGTACACCTCATGTAAGCCTAGGCCGCAATCCGGACCGGGTGTATTTGTCTGCTTTCTCGGGGTCCCCACTGGCCAGATAAGCTATATATATCTTGTCCCTCTCCCTGGGAGAATTGTCTAGTGACAGGGTACCTTGCATTAGCTGGTATCTCGACTCAGGCCCGGAGGATCAGAGGACCAAGATATCCGCGGCCTCCAGGAATAGGCCGAAGCCGCGGTCTTGCTTAGATTCGGCCGCCATGTGGGAGATCGCCGCTCCGTTCGGGCCGCCGTGTGACCAATCAGTGCCGGAAGGAGCCCAGGATGTTGCCAGAGCCTCAGGGATGTGATCCAGCCAGTTTTGTAGCACATAGAGTCCAGGATGAAAAGGATTAAGGAGTAATGGACGGAGCTCTCAAGACAAGCGTCCTACTCCATGCTGTGCCAGGCCACGCCCCACAAAATGACATTTCTAAAGGAATAAAAGTCATTTAAAACTGCTTGCAGCTGTAATGTAATGTCGGGTCCCGGCAATATGAATGAAAATTATTGAGAAAAACGTCATGGGTAACCCCCCAGCCCATTACCAGGCCCTTTGGGTCTTGTATGGTTATTAAGGGGAACCCAAATTAAAAAAAAGAAAATGCGTGGGGCTCCCAGTCCCTATATACTCTGAACAGCAAACAAGACAGGGACTGTAGGTTTGTTCTTATGTAGAATCTGTTTGTAATTTAGAACAGGTACATTTTGTAAGTGTAGCTCCAGCCAAAAAATTTTAGATTTTAAAGATTTTTGGAAATCATAGGGAAGGGTTATCACCCCTGTAACATTTGTTTTGCTGTCTGTGCCCCTGCTCAGAAGATTTTACCTCAATTTCTATCCCAATAACAACTGGATTTTGAAAATTTGGGGTTTTTAAGGGAAACAAGGATTGGTGATAAATCAGTGGAGGAGACACCTTTTTCCCATATCAACTCTTATGCCCTGTACACACGGTTGAACATTGATCAGACATTCCGACAAGAAAATCCTAGGATTTTTTCCGACGGATGTTGGCTCAAACTTGTCTTGCTTACACACGGTGACACAAAGTTGACGGAAAATCTGATCGTTCTGAACACGGTGATGTAAAACACGTATGTCGGGACTATAAACGGGGCAGTAGCCAATAGCTTTCGTCTCTTAATTTATTCTGAGCATGCGTGGCACTTTGCGCGGCAGATTTGTGTACACACGATCGGAATTTCCGACAACGGATTTTGTTGTCGGAAAATTTTATAGCAAGCTCTCAAACTTTGTGTGTCGGAAATTCCTATGGAAAATGTGTGATGGAGCCTACACACGGTCGGAATTTCCGTCAACAAGGTCCTATCACACATTTTACATCGGAAAATCCTATTGTATGTACAGGGCATTGCAGGAGAGAATTTCCCTTCCTGGGGAAGATTTCCTCTCACTTCCTGTTGTCTCCCTCCATTTGTAAGTCGGATTTTTGAAAGTAGGGGACCGTCTGTATATACTATACGGCCTGCCCTATACACTCTACGGAAAATGGGCCTTAGGTGTTGGTGGTACCAGAAGACTGTAAGCCCTCACAGTTACGCTTGGTGGGTGCAGGAACGGGCCCTGCTGTGAAATAGTATATCAAAAATTGTAATTACACGCCTCTGTTAAATAGGGGCAGAAAAATTGGGCCTTAGGCAGTGGTGGTGGCACCACAACACTGCAACCCCTCACAGATACTCTTGTTGAGTGCAGAAACAAGCCCTGCTGCAAAATATTACAGCAAAAATTGTAATTACATGCCCTTTTAAACAGGGGCAGAAAAATTGGGCCTTGGCCACTGATAGTGGTGCCCAGAAATAAAAATGTTCTTAGAAGCTATCAACATGAACATTGAGGAGGAATAGGATAGTCACTCACCATAACAGGATAGTCACTCAGCATCAGCATAGGCAGTCTTCAAGGAATCTCACATTCATAAAAAAAATATCTGGTCACATCAGGATCAGGTGCTTGGTAGCTGGTGATCCAAGACTGATTCATTTTTATGAAGATGAGCCGATCAACCAAGTAGGTGGACAGGCGAACTCTGTGATAGGTTACAAAGCCTCCAACGGCACTGAATGTGTGTTCCGAAAGAACGCTGGATGCAGGACAGGCCAGTAGCTCATTTGCATGCTGTGCAAGCTCTGGCCAGTGATCCATCCTCAAGACCCAGTAACCCAGTGGATTTTCGGTTGGAAAGGTCTCCAAGTCTGATCTTGCCCCTAGGTATTCCTGCACCATGTACAACAGACGCTGGCGATGGTTGCTGGAACCAATCAGACCTCTGGGTCACTAAGGACGACCTGATCCACAGCCACCTGCTGCCAGCCACGTACAAGTCCATGGGTTTCTGGGGCCTGAAAATGATCCCTTGAGTACTGCTGCTGATGCTGAGTGCCAGGCTCCACCTCCATGCTGACACAATCCTCCTCCTCCTCTTCCTGTGTGATAGGCAGGCCTGCAGGAATACTGTCTGGATAAAGGGGGCCTTGAGAGGTAAGGAAGTCCTCCTCTTCCTCCCTCTGTTCTGCCTCAAGTGCCCTATCCATTATTCCAAGTGGCGTGTACTCCAACAGGTAGACAAGAGGGACAGTATCACTGATGCATGCACTGTCACTGCTCACCATCCTCGTGGCCTCCTCAAATGGTGACAGGACAGTGCATGCATCCTTGATCATGAGCCACTGACGTGGCGACAAAAAGCGAAGCTCCCCTGACCCTGTCCTGATGCCATACTTGCACAGGTAGTCATTGTTGGCTCTCTGCTGTATGTGCAGCCACTGCAGCATTGCCAACATTGAGTTCCACCTGGTGGGCATGTCACAGATGAGGTGGTTCTTGGGCAGGTTGCATTAATTTTGGAGGTCAGTCAGCCGAGCACTGGCATTATATGACTGGGAGAAATGCCCACAGACTTTCCTGGCCTGCCTTAGGAGATCCTATAAGCCTGGGTACCTGCACAAGAACCGCTGCACCACCAAATTAAGGATGTGAGACAAACAGGGAACATGGGTGAAGTGTCCCTGTTGGAGGGCGGAGAGGAGGTTGGTGCCATTGTCGCAAGCCACCATTCCTGGCTGAAGCTGGCGTCAACCACCTCTGAGCCTGCCCCTGCAGGGCTACCAGAATATCTACCCCAGTGTGGCTCCTGTCCCCTAAGCAGATCAACTCAACCACTGCATGGCATCTTTTAGCCGTGTGCTTGCATAGCCCCTAGAACACCTACGGAGCACCACTGGTTCCGAGGACAAATATGCACAGGATGAAGCCATAGAGGAAGAAGAAGAGGAGGGGGTGGAGGAGAGAGGTGTGGCAGAATTACCACTATCAGCATTTAGGAGGCGTGGTGGTGGAACAAGCTCCAACAATACTGCACCCTGTCCTGCATCCTTCCTAGCTTCCAGGAGGGTTACCCAGTCTGCCGTGAAAGAAAGGTAACATCCCTGTCCATGCCTGCTTGACCATGAGTCAGCGGTAATATGCACCTTACCACTGACCGCCCTGTCCAATGAGGCCAAGACATTGCCTTCCACATGTCTGTAGAGAGACGGAAAGCCTTCCGAGAAAAAAATTGGTGTTTGGGAACCTGCCACTGAGGTACCGCACATTCCATAAATTCTCGAAAGGAGGCAGAGTCTACCAGCTGAAAAGGCAGCAGTTGGAGTGCTAGCAATTTAGCCAAACTAGCATTCAGCTGCTGAGCATGTGGATGGCTGGGACCGAATTTCTTGCGCCGGTTTAGCAACTGGGGTAGGGAAATTTGTCTGCTACAATCGGATCTTGGTGTACCGCTAGCAGATTGCCCGCAAGTGCTTGGGACACCTAATTCTACACCTTCATTCCTCTCAGTGCAGGTCTCTGAGAGGATTGAAGTTATAGTGGGGTTGGAGATCCCAGCTGATGAGAAGCAGGGAGAGGTCCGCCTTGTTCTTTGGTGTGGGTCTTTTAACTACTGTTGCCATCGGACTGCATGGGAGCTCGACATATGTCTGGTTAAGCATGTGGTGCCCAAGGGGCTACTGTTTTGGCCACGCTTGATACGCTTCAGACATATGTTGCAAACAGCAATGGTGCAATCTGCTGCACACATCTCAAAAAAGGCCCACACCAAAGAACTTTTGGAAAAATGCACGGAGTCAGCAGCACCCTGCATATGCAGAGCTCTGCGATGTGATGCAGTCCATTGCCTGCCCTTAAGCTAGCCCCTGGGGGGCATCCTGCCTCGTTGGAGATGTGCCTCCTCTCTATCTGGCACCCACATAGAGTCAGTGACCTCATCATCCCCTCCCTCTCTCCTCGCCAATTGAGCAAACCTGGCAGTATGCTGCAGCTGGGGGAACATGACTGCCAGTTTCTTGTCCTTCTTGGGCACCCCCTCTCTCTGGGCTCACGTTACTGCCTTCATCCTCAACCTGGGTACCATCATCAGAGCATTCAAAATGCTGTGCATCCTCCTGCAGCATGTACCCTACACTGTGGTCAAACAGTTTGGGTGACTCTTTAGGGCATGATGGTGGGGCTAGGGAAGGAGGGACTGATGACATTGAGCCGATGGAAGAGGCCACTTTGGCAGCTGCATTGGCAGACAAAGTACCCTGAGCCTGGGTGACAGAGGATGAGAAGGATGAGGACAGCTTGGTCATTCACTCTGCCAACTCTTCTGCATGTTGTGGCTCAACAGGGCCAGCTGCCGAAAAAAAGCACACCAAGGATGCACCTTGTCCACGACCACCACTGTTGGCTGTAGACACAGAGCCTGCTTGCCCTATTTTAGTGGCCTGTGAGCGTCTGCCCCTCCTTGGTGGCCTTCCTGACATACTGTACAATTAGATTAGCAAAATAACACCTACTAAAAACAGTACACCAGGAATGGCCTACAGTCAGGTATAGGCTTGACTAGACTATATATATATATATATATATATATATATATATATATATATATATATATATACATGCCTAATTAACTGCAGCTCACTGAGACACCTGTCTGAAAGTGTCTTTGAACACGTACTCCAGGAATGGCCTACTGTCAGGTATAGGTTTGGCTGCACTACAATGCAGTGGATATATATTTTATGAACTGCACCTCACTGAGTCACTTGCCTGAAAGTGTCTTTGAACACGTACTCCAGGAAGGGCCTACAGTCAGGTTTAGGCTTGGCTGAACTACAATGCAGTGGATATATATTTTATGAACTGCACCTCACTGAGTCACCTGCCTGAAAGTGTCTTTGAACACGTACTCCAGGAATGGCCTACAGTCAGGTATAGGCTTGGCTAGACTATATATATATACAAGCCTATATATATATATATATATATATATATATATATATATATATATATATATATATATATATATATATATATGAAATACACTGCAGCTAACTGAATCAACTGCCTGCCTGAAGTATATTAGAAACACTACAGCATGAATGGTCTGCAGTGAGATCTAGCTAAACTGGATCAACTGCCTGCCTGAAGTAGATTAGAAATAGTACAGCAGGAACGGTCTGCAGTGAGATCTAGCAAACTGAATAAACTGCCTGCTCAAATAAAATGAAATGACACTCTCTCTGCTGTGATTGGCCAAAGCATGCAGGTCATAGTACAGGCTTGGCCAATCATCAGCCAGCAAAGCACTGCGATGCCGCAGTGCATTAAGGGCCGCGACGCACTGCTTGAATTTGGCTCAAACGGCCCATAATGTTCGATCTTCGTCGAACGATCGAACAGCCGATGCTCGAGTCAAAATCATGTTTGACTCGAACAGTCAGCCCATCCCTAGTCGGCATATTTAACTTTGATGATGTATAGTGCAGAATAATAATCCTGAAATAAGGAGGAAATTTCACTAGGCTTACATGTTAGAACATTGGAAGGAGTATGTACAGTATAAATGTAATTAGAAGGGGTTTTTGGGTATAGCTTTCGAGTCAATAACACGCTGCACTTGTCCTCTAACACAGTGGTCATCAATCCTGTCCTCAGGGCCCACTAACAGGCCAGGTTTGCAAGATAACTGAAATACATCACAGGTGTTATAATTTGCTGCTCAGCAGTATTCTAGTCAGCATCTCCCCAAGGTAATACATAAAACCTGACCTGTTAGTGGGCCCTGAGGACAGGGTGGATGACCACTGCTCTAACATAAAAGAGGTACGGCAAAGGAGGTCTCACGCTGCCAATAAGCGATGATCAATAACTTGATGAAGTTGAGTTCTAGCATTGGAAAGTTGGAGCAACAGATCTTTGCATCCAGAGTGTTTATACTTCAGTTCCAGTGCGGCAATAAGGTGATAAAGGGAAGTGATCTCGGAAGTAGACTCTTGTTTGCAGCGTTTGCCATATAAAATAAGAACCCCTGGTAAGACACCCTTCAGAGATTCCCACTGTGTGGGCGGGGGGGGGGGGTGTTGTCGTGAGCATAATCCATTGTAAACTGAACTTTGGACTGTATAATGTTATTCAGACAAGTGGAATCTTGCATTTAGTCACCAGGATCTGAAACAGCAGGGCCTATCCTGGATGTCAAGAGAAAGATAGACAGGAGCATGGTTGGACAAGAGGATGGGGTTTATAGATGCCTAGGGGGAACAGTCCAGAAGATTCGGGGAAATGAAGATGTAGTCAAGTTTTCTGTATATATTGTGTGAGAAGAAACTATAGTCTTTGTCCTTGGGATTCAAGATACGCCGGATGTCACAGAGCCTTGTATAGTGTAAGGCCTATTTCAATTTGTTTAAGGCGGAACATGAGAGAGGGGACCTATCAGCTGAGAAATCCAAAGCAAGATCGAGTACTAGATTCAAGTCACCACCAATGTTAATGCTCCCTGATGCAAAGGTGCAGAGGCGGAAAAAAGCTGACAATTCAAACGGTACCTGGCCCTAGTTGGGGAAATTAAAATTATTGATCATGTAGATGACATTTTAAAAAGGAAATTTCACAAATGTACTTCTGACAAATTTGCAAATTTTTATGAAAAGCTATGGAAACCCCACGTGTATTAGAGGCTACATTGGGGCAGTGTATCCATTGGGAGCAGTATTTATTGCAAAAAGTAGGTAAGGAGGGGCCTTTAAATCTCCTGCATGAGCAGGATGTCCACTCTTCTCTGATGGGCCTGGTATAAGATTTTTGAGGGCTTTTCAGGTTGGTTGAATGCTTTCACATTGAATGTGCAGATTTTCAGAGGGGCCATAATGGAAGAGGGGGAACAAAATCTGGAAAATAAAAAATTAAATAAGGTAGTGAAATAAACTAGAAATAACTATAGGTAGCTTCTCACTAGGAGAGTGGTGAGTTTAAGGTATAGAGGTTAAAGCCTATACTTGATTAAACACTACACTTAGGTAAGCCTATTAGGGAGTGTACGGAAAGCCTTGGGGAAAGTGAAGCTAGTATGTCCTATTTGTGGTTTTCTTTTGTCAAAGTTAAGCAACAAAATAGTGGGGGAGCCATCGAAGGTCAATCAAGTAAACAATACATTTGAATGTAGATGTTACTGGATGCCGACGCCTAATCGTCCACAGCGGGGATCTACATCCCCCCCAGCAGGGAAGTGGGAAGGACACCCCATCAGACCTGAAGAACCCGGGCAGGAAAAGTCTGCTATGTTTTTAGAGGACCATGTAGCAGGCATAACCTTAGAAGAACAAAAAGTAAACAGAGGGAAAAGCAAAGCTGAGCAGACAACATTCTTCATTAAAGACAAAAAACCCAAAACAGAAACCAAGGGGAGAGACCCTAAAACGAAAAAGGAAAAGGAGAGGAGTAGGTCACTGATGTAACATGGAAACCAAAGGCAGGCAGCAATGTAGGAAGGCACATAATATGCTTAGTCAGTCTGTAGGGCTTCTTCTATGATTTAAATCTTCGGAGCTAGGAGCTGGGAGGAATTATGGTGGTACCTGGATGCATGAGAGTCCACACTGCGTGGCGAGAAGCTGGGTAGGGGCAGTTTCCACGGCCAATATGGAAGAGTTGTGTGAGGCGGGTGAAAGGTGCCCAGGAAGTTAGGGAGGTCTTCGAGGTGACAAAAGACAACTGTGCAGGCCATTTTTTGCAGTCAGTTAAAATGATTATCCCCAATGGTACTTAAAGTGATTGTAAAGGTAATTTTGTTTTAAATAACAAACATGTCTATACTTACCTGCTCTGTGCAATGGAATTGCACAGAATGGTCACTAACCTCCCCTTCTTGGGTCCCCCGCCAGTGCTCTCTGTCCAGTGTCCCCCCTAGAAGCCCCATCCTATGGAGGCACTCATGCATGCTCGCTCTTGAGCCCCACTGCTGCGTCCAGTGACACAGACAGCGGGCGCCGCACCCCGATCCCTCATCACTGGCTTTGATTGACAGTAGCCAGAGTCAATGGCATTCGATGCCCTGGCAAAGCCAGCGAGAGCTGGAAGTGAGGGGTGAGAAGAGCTGCAGACGCGCACAGCGCTAAATCAAATGAGGGCTCAGGTAAGTAAAAGGGAGGAAGGGGGGATGCTGATGCCTAAACATTTTTTACCTTAATGCAAGGAATGCATGGTAATAAATGTTTAGGCTTTAGAACCACTTTAATGTCCTTAGCTCTCAGTTGTTCAAGGACCGGTTACAAGGCTCTACGTAGATTGAAAGTGTATCATGAAATACCCAGGAACAACATGATGGGAGCTTTGTTGAAGTCGATTTCATCTTGGGATCGAGTCCTGACATAATGGCTTCTTTGACTTTAAAGTGGTGTACTCGACACAAGATGCCCCTTCACGACAGGCGAACCAGAGCCAGAGATACAAAGCCCTGTCCAGCTCTATAGGAGTTTAGTTTGCTTTAAGAGCTGGTCAAAGATTGAAGTCAGGGCTGAAGGGAAATCTTTAGAGAGAACGGACTCGGGTAAACCCTGTATTCGGATATAAAAAAGAAAAGAGCAAAGGGCGGGACTTTGAATGAGGCATACGGAAGCAAATACAAAAATTGGGTAAAAAGCAGGTTTTAATATATTCAAAATAGTCATATTTACATAGTATTATTGCACATAGCTAATATTAATACTCTATCTTTCATCAAGATATACATTCCAACAAGGACTTGTTTGCAAATACATGAAAAATTAAATATCAAAGAGACACAAATGATATGGAATATGTGACACATTGAAGTGTCAATTGGAAGGGGTTGCATAGAAAGAAGACAGATAAAGATGAAACGTCCATACATGATTATTTATTGTGTACACCTATCGGTAGTTGTAATCTCTATGCGTTTCAAGACCTTATAGCCACTCGTCAGGAGCAAAACCGCAGTGATCACCTGTGGATGTGGAAAACAACCATATTTTAAAAAAGGGGTTTTAAGAAAAAAGGTGGGCAAACGTAGAATGTGTCCCCCACATATGTACATTTGACCCACAAACTTACATATATAACTGCGCAATGGCGGCATGGCCACGTGAGTCAAGCCAGCCAAAGATGCCACATCCCAGAGCTGAGGGGGCATATCCGGGCGACACAAAGCCAGCTCAAACAACGCCCCAGGTGGGTCACAGAAGGGAGTGACAATGGATTGGTAAAAGGAGGGGAGGGCAGATGGGACGGTTTTCCCCAAGATAGGGGGGACCTGTGAAAAATAAGAGGTGAGTAAAAACCGATACTGAAGTGTGTAAAAAAAAAAAGAGATATCCAGGGAGAAAAATGTATATA
Source organism: Lithobates clamitans (assembly GCA_037952925.1). NCBI lineage: Eukaryota > Metazoa > Chordata > Amphibia > Anura > Ranidae > Lithobates > Lithobates clamitans. The sequence continues at coordinate 7,853,977 of JBBGZY010000056.1, read as the reverse complement.
AGAAAAATGGGGAACAAAAGGAAAGAAGGACTGAAAGGAAAGAAAAAAAAACTTGGAAAGGAAAAAGGGAGAAACAAAGGGGAAAAAGAAAAGAAAGAGAAAAAGAGAAAAGAAAATAGAAAAGTAAAAGGGGCAGCGACAGTAAAGAAGTAAACCAAGAAAGAGAAACAGTAGCCAAAAGGGGGAAAAAAAAAGGAAAAAGAGATTGTGAGTATGGTGAAAGAGAAAATTTACCTGTTACAAAGTGAATAAGGGCAAGAACGCCATAAAGTGTGTGGATCCACAGGGGAAAGTGATTGGAGGAGACCAAACTGTGGGACCCAGGACAGGGGGAGGCCTAAGAGGGAAGCGCTGCCACAGACAAGCCTCCAACGTCATGCACCAGCGGGCCATGGGGGCGAGGGAGGCGCCACAGGATGGCGGCCGGACAAACCAAGTCGCTCAGTTGAAAGCGTCAAACCAACCCCCTGAGCGCTGGAGATGGTGAGCCAGCCAGCTGGCTGGCATAAATGCTCCACAAGGACGCCCAGCGCGGGAGGCATGACTTCGACGTGCAGTGGAGGAGACCCTGCCCCCCTGCGCCAGATCAAGGGGTAGGGAAAATCCCCAGTGCGCATCGCAGCTCCAGGACATGACAAAGGAAGCACGGCCAGGACAAACAACGGCCGACACCACCAATGCGCACCTACAACAAGCATAATCAGAGTTCACAGGGAATAAGAGAGTAAAACATCAAATTGATTGTTTATAGGCAAATTCATGATTGAAAAAATAAGTAGAAATAAACAATTGAGAAACAGCCAAGGAATTTGAATAAAGGGAATATAATAATTGTTAGTGCGACTGTGTGCCTCCATCCCTAATAGTTTGATTAAAAACAGAAAAATAGTTTGGACTTTAAATGAGATTATAGGGGCCGTTCAAATCCCCTCCTCCATCCCGGTTCAATATATAAAAAAGAAAAGAGCAAAAGGCGGGACTTTGAATGAGGCACACAGAAGAAAATACAAAAATTGGGTAAAAAGCAGGTTTTAATATATTCAAAATAGTCATATATTTACATAGTATTATTGCACATAGCTAATATTAATACTCTATATTTCATCAAGATAGACATTCCAACAAGTCTTTGCAAGTTTGCAAATACATGAAAAATTACATATCTAAGAGACACAAATGATAGAAAATATGCACTGCGCTAGAGCAAACCCAATAAATAATGAATAAAATTAAAAATCAAAAAAAAAAAAAAAAAATGTATATATTTATCTGGAAATAACAACGACCAATAAATTACTATCCTCTTACATATAAAAGTGCAAAGTACAAATAATAATTGGTCTGTATATTGAAAGTCATCAATAATCCATATTGCAAACAGTGAAGTGCATAAATAAATGCATGTGTGGTATCCCCATTCCCCCCTGGTCTTTTGGGCTAGTGAGAAGTTGGAATTTGATTCTAGCTTTTTTGTGTCCCCAGAGAAATTGTAGCAGGGTAGATTGCAGAGCCTTAAAGAATGTTTGTGGTATCTTGATAGGGAGGGATCTGAGTAAATACAGCAATCTGGGGAGGATAACCATTTTTAATATCGCCGCCCTCCCGAACCATGAGAAGTATTTGTTGTTCCACTTTTTTAGGTCTTTCTTTATTTCTTGTAGCAAAGCGGGAAAGTTATGTTCATATATGGATGTTAATCTTGGTGTTAAGTTTATTCCCAGGTATTTGAGGGAGTGAGTTTCCCATCTAAAGGGGCAATTGGTTTTGGTTTTGTTCAGATTTTCGTCAGAAAGGGAGATGTTCATAGCTTCTGATTTTGTGTAGTTTATTTTAAGATTTGAGAGGTAGCCGTAATTGGAAAATTGTTTAATTAGATTGGGTATTGTTATGTGTGGATTAGTCAGAAAAAACAGGAGGTCGTCAGCATAAGCCGCGATCTTGTATTCCCTATTCGCAACTTCGAATCCTGTGATTGATTTATCTTGGTTTATCATCCTGATGAATGGTTCTAATGAGAGGATGAATAGCAAAGGGGACAATGGGCACCCTTGCCTAGTGCCATTTGTGATCAAGACCCTCTCCGACAATGGTTTGTCATAGCGGGCTGATATCCACGTCAGCATGCGTGGGCCTAGACCGACAAATTTGCATGTGTCTAGCATATAGTCCTATGAGACTCTATTGAAGGCCTTCTCCGCATCCGTGGACAGGAGAAGGCCCCCACTGCCCCCATTGTGTGCTGCATGTGTCAGTAAAAGGGCCTTGATCACATTATCCCTTGCCTCTTTATTGGGCATAAAGCTCACCTGTTCTGGACCTATTAGTGAGTGTAGAATTGACCGCAATCTGTTTGCCATCACTTTAGCCAATATTTTCAGATCTAAATTCAGCAATGAAATAGGTCTGTAGCTTGAGCACTCCGTGGGGTCTTTTCCTGGTTTTGGAACTACTGTAATGTGGGCTGCTAGAAATTCAGTTGGTACTGGGGTGGACGAGGTTAAGACATTTAAGGCTCTTTGCAAGGGGGTTGTTAGGATATCCTGAAATGTTTTCTGTTCAAAGTTTTTTATTGAGAAGAAGACATAAAGTTCAACAGGCAATATTTATGCAACATGCAACCATGACATTTATACAAGTTCTTTTCCTGCGTCTAAAGTATTACGACGGACAGCAGGGACAATGTCAAAACAAAAGGTCTAGAAAGTAATCATTGCAGAGATAATTGCGAACTCATTATATCTATCTCCATTTATAATTGAAAATTAAACAAAAACTATAGTTTTGTACGTTTACAAGAAAAGTAAATCTGTGAATATGTACAGGGTCAAATTCTGGTAGATGTTTTGTAAATTGTAAAAAAACCATTACCAGTGATATATCTGTAGATGAGGTGTTAAGTGAGTAAGATAGAATGAGAAAAGCGGTAAGAAAAGGAGAGGTGAAGAAAGACTAGAGATAGGTGAGGAGGGGAGAGGGGTGGTCGGGGGGGACGCATGAACCACCAACGCACCATTAAGTCTGTCCGATGTTGTTGTGATCTAGTTAGGGTTTTAGAAGGTGTTTATTGAAGTCTGAGGGTAGAAAGTGTTCAGCCCAAGGGTTCCAAATTTTAAGATGTTGGGGAATCCTATCAAGAATCGTTGCTTCAATTTTACTGTGGATGATGGCTTGAGTGACCCTGTTCTTGGCTTCGGCTAGATTCAGTTTTAGGGTTTTCCAGGCCCTGGCTATCGTATGTTTAGCTGCTGTTGTGAGCTGAAGGAGGAGGCGAGTCTGGGATCTGGTATAATCTGAGGAGATAAGATTCAACAGCGCTATAGTCGGGTCAGGATCAATGTTATGTTGGAGTAAGGTGGAAGCCATTCGGAATATTGCAGCCCAGAATTCCTGTACTATTGGGCACGTCCACCATATATGAATATGAGTACCCCTTTCATTACAGCCAGGAAAACATATAGAAGGGTAATTTGGGAGGAATTTAGAGATCCTGGCAGGAACCAAGTACCATCTCATGAGTACTTTGTAGTTCACTTCTTGAGCGATTACGTTGTGGGATGATATTTTCGTATTGGACCAGATACCAGACCAGTCCTCCGCATCGAGATCTAATGAAAGGTCTTTGGACCACTGTACAGCGTAAGAGGGAAGATTGGTTGGGAGAGAGGTCAGATGAGTGTATAAAAGAGAAATTAAACCCGGGGCATGAGGGTCCGAGTTGCAAATCCCTTCAAAAATGGATAGATCGTCTAGTGAAGTGTGTGTGCCTATAGTTGTACGAATGAAATGGGCTATCTGTAGGTATCTAAAGATTTCTGTAGGAGGGATGTCAGCTTGGTTTTGTAGCGAAGAGAACATTTTTATAGAGGATCCAGAAGCAAAATCACATATGCGGTATGGTCCCGCCCTAAACCAGATTTGAAATGATCTTGGGTTGACTTGAGTCGGGTAAAATTTCGGATGGTCTAGAAAAGAGAGTAATGGGGAATGAGCTAATTGCAACTTGAATGGACCTCAGAGTTTGTCCCACAACTTAAGGGAGTGTCCAGTTATGGGATTACTGATTGGACCACGGATTGAGGAGGGCAACCATAGTAGGTTAGACACTTTGAGGGGGTAAAATTCGATGGCTTCCAGACTAACCCAAAGTGGAATCTCATTTTTTGCATGATATAACGTGATCTGGGCTAGCTGGGCAGCGTGATAGTGTCTCAGAAAGTTAGGTAAACTTAATCCCTCCTTGAGTTTACTACGAAGTAGTATGGCTTTAGATAACCTAGGTCTGGTGGAGCCCCATATGTATTTGGACACTCGTGTCCTGATAATTCGGTGGTAGTATGAGGGAATAGGGATCGGGAGGACTCTATATAAATAAAGCAGTTTTGGAAGCATAGACATCTTTACAGCCGCTATACGGCCTAGCCATGAGGTACATATCGGATGCCAGGATTCAAGCAGAGCTGTTAGATGCTTTAACATAGGGAGATAATTGGCTCAAAATAAGTGGGCCGGATCACTTGTTAATTTGATACCAAGGTAGGCTATTGAGGATGTAGACAAGGTGAAAGGGAAAAATTCTTGTATGTGTTCAAATTTTGACTGTGGTAGAGACACGTTGAGAGCCTTAGATTTGGACTGGTTGACTTCCAAGCCTGAAATTAGAGCAAATTTATCTAAGAGTTGGATAAGGTTCGGGAGTGTACTGTAGTTCGTGGAGAGGTAATAAATAGCAGTGCATCGTCGGCAAATAGGCATAATTTATGTGATGTAGAGGCTATATCTAGGCCCTTAATATTTGGGTTTGCCCTAGGGAGGGCTGCTAAAGGTTCAATCACTAATGCAAACACTAGGGGAGAAAGGGGGCAACCTTGTCTTGTACCCCGCTGTATCTGGAAACAGTCCGAGCGGAATCCAGAATATTTAACATATGCCTGCGGTTGGTTATAGAGGGAATTTACCCATTGTAGAAAATTGGGACCAAATCCCCATCTTTGTAGTATATAGTGAAGGTAAGGCCAAGAGACAGTGTCAAATGCCTTACGGATATCAAGAGAGAGAAGATGCATGGGGATTTGGCGCGTTCGAGCTAGGTGTTGGAGTAGAATGACGCGACAGATGTTATCACTGGCCTGACGTCTTGGGATGAAGCCTACTTGGTCTTTGTGTATAAGGCCACCTATAATTGGGTTAAGGCACAACGCCATAATCTTGACCAGGATTTTTATGTCCAGATTGAGTAAGGAAATGGGCCTGTAATTGGACCAAAGAGAATTATCCGTGTTGGGCTTGGGTATCATGGAGATGATGACTGTCAACGTGTCTCGACCAAAAGAGTGTTGTTTAAGGAGGGCGTTAAAGGTGTTGGTGAGAAGGGGAGCCAGGATGGGAGCAAATTTTTTAAAGTAGGAGCTAGAAAGTCCATCAGGGCCTGGTCTCTTGTGTGGTTTAAGAGACTTTATAGCACTAAGAACTTCCTCGGACATAACCGGGCATTCCATAGATTCTCGATTGGCCTCTGATAATTTAGGAAGTGAGATATTCTGAAATAATGACTCAGCTTGTTTCGCCGAGAAGGTGCATGTTGGAGTGTATAGCTCAGCCAACTTTCTGCGTAATTCAGAGAGCACCTTCACCGGATTGCTTGTGAAATTATCCCTGGCCAATTTGAGTCTGATGGGGTTATGTACCCTTTCCGGACGACGGAGTCTTAGTGCCAGGAAAGCATCAGGTTTATTGGCTTTAGTATAAATTGTATGGTTAGATCTGTGAATGGCTTTGTCTGCTGATTCTGCCAAGAGTATCAGCTCTGTTTTCGTCTTTTCTAACAAAATTCTGTGAATTTTAGTTGGAGTGAATTGAAATTGGAGGAAGAGGCGGTGAAAATCCGCCTCCAATTGCTGGGCTCTAAGTTTTTTATCTCTTTTGAGGTGAGTAGATACTGATATGCAAGTCCCTCGGATCACGGGTTTGTGCACCTCCCATAAGAGGACAGGGGAGATGTCAGGTGTGGAATTATGTTGTATGTATTCTTTAAGGGCAAATTGTATATCAAAACAATAGGATTGGTTAGTTAAATATGCCTCATTTATACACCAAGTGCAATCTCTAGATTGAGGAATCAGGGAAGAGACTGTTGTGATCACTGCACAGTGGTCTGACCAAGTTATTGGGTGGATGTTTGAGTGGAGTAGGGTTGGTGAGGATGAAACTGGTATAAAGATGTGATCAATCCTAGAAAAGGATTTGTGTGGGTATGAGTAAAAAGTAAAGTTTTTCTTAGCGGGGTTACATTCTCTCCAGGTATCCAGTAAAGAGGCCTGCTGGAATAATTTGAGAAATAATATAGAAGGGGAGTATTGTTCAGGGGCATAAGGCGATTTATCAAGATGCGGGTGCAATACCTGATTGGAATCACCGCACAAGAAAAGAGTGCCCTTGCAGTGCAATCGTATTACCTGTAAGAGGTGGTTAAAGAAGGGGTTGGGATTATTATTGGGGGCATAATAGGAGACTACGGTTGTCATCACATCTTGCAAGTGCCCAACTAAAATAATGTAACGACCTTCAGGGTCTTTAATTTCATTTAGTATTTTTAGAGGGCAGGGACAGTTAACCCTTAGCACCGCATCCCTGTTGAATAAGTTACAAAGAAAGAAGGGGGTTGGGGTATAAATGCCCCTGGGATTTTTATGGTGCTTTTCAAAATTTCAATAGATCAATATAGAAAAATAAATCAACATCAAGAAGAGAAGAAAACACTGTATGCAAATTGCCAAACTGACTATAAGTAAACTTTTGATTCAAAATCTTTAATAGTTTAGAAATATTACAAAAAATCATCTAAAAACAAGCACAATCTTGAACAGTCATAGTCAATCAATGAAATACTTTAAAATTAGAAACCACTTTGCGATACCAATCTCAACATGTTTCGCTCAACACATGAGCTTCATCAGGAGTTTTTTGGTACAGATGTGGCATACTATAGATAAAAAGGAGGGAAAGAAAAAACAAAACAAAATATAAATCAGATGCTTGCAAAACATTTAAAGATATAGTTTTCAAGAACAAAGAATACATTAAGCAGTACTGAAAAAACAACCGGTGTATATACATTTGCATACAGACAATGTGTATGGGTGAAACTCTCATGTTTCTACAGGTCTATAACAATGCCAATCTACAACAATATGGACAAAAAGATTATAATTATTATATAATATGTACTTTAGTTTCCAGGTCCACAAAAGGGAAGTACACCAATGTGGACATAGGAAAAGCATAAAAAAAAAAAAAACATGAAAAAAGTGGGATTTGCTTACCAAGCCAAAAACAGATTCAAAGATGAATAGTAGACAACATAGGTTGTGAACGTATATAAGGTTCCGTGGCTCAAATGCCAATCAAAGGCATGCGTCTCACCCGTCTAGGTCCTCTTTATCTGGCAAGGTAGCAAATCCAACCTTCTTGCCTTCCTTGAAAGTCTGAAGGTCAACAAATATAATTTAAAATTTACTTTTGAAATGAACCAACATCAGTTGACCTTTTTAGACGTTCAAGTACTAGTAGACGATGAAGGCAATATTGGAACCACCTTGTACCGAAAACCCTCGGCGGGTAATTCGGTACTACATGCCACAAGCTCACATCCCGCCCCCCTGATCAATAATTTACCCTATGGGCAATATCTTAGGATAAGACGCAATTGCAGCACTGAATCGGATTTTGAATATCAAGCGAAACTATTGCAGTCTCGTTTGATCCAACGAGGCTATAGCAAAAAGTGTCTGAAAAGGGCCAAAAAAAGGAGCCAAAAGAGATCCCTACTTATACACCAAGCTAGACCCAATAGGGCAGATTCCACTGTCAGACTAATCACCAGATTTTCAGGCCAACAAAAGCAAGTACGTGAGATCATCCAAAAACACTGGTACCTCCTAATGGGAGACGAGAAAGTATCCAAGCATTTAAAATCTTACCCGGAGATCACATTTAGAAGATCCAGATCCCTGAGGGATACTTTGGTACACAGTCATTATGACATTACTGTACAATCAATAACAGAATCCCGCAAGGGGTGTAGACCTTGCCACAAATGCCCCTTTTGCAGATTTATTCATTCTGCGAGAGGCATTATGCTCCCCAATGGTCGTCACTTTAAACCTAATTTCTCCGTTACGTGTCAATCCATTGGGATTGTATACATTATGATGTGTGAATGCCATGGATTCTATATAGGCAAAACTAAGCGCCCCCTTTTCTGTAGGATCAGGGACCATGTATCCCTGGTTCTAAAAAAGAAAATGGAGACGCCTATTAGCCGACATATGGGCCTGCACCATGATTTTGACAGTAACAAAATGCATTTTTTTGCGTTGGAACATGTCCCCCCAGGGGAGCGTGGGGGTGACTATGATAAAATACTCTTGCAACGTGAGACCCGTTGGATACACACCTTGTCCGCTTTAAAACCTCCAGGCCTCAATGATGCGTTGAGTTTCAAACCATTCCTTTAGTCCATCAGATATACCTGTCCTTGTCTATTCTATTTATTTTGTTTGGTTTTGTTTATTTTATTTAAACTTGTTAAAATTGTATGATACACAATTCCAGTACACATCTCTTGTATACTATATATATATATATTCCTTGCCTATTTTATGTGGTATTTCTGGGTTGCTTTCATGTATAGTGGGGTCTCCTTTCCAAGCCAATATAGATTTAGATTTATTATTCTCTTAAAACAATTATATCTCTTCGATAAAACGATGTAAATATTTATCGTCTCCCCGCCAATGGAGGTCCTCTCTTTGCCCCGTTTCTTGTTTTGGTCCGCACGGACGCCACGGGCACTTAGGGTGTGGAGTGAGTAATCAATCACCCCCCCCCCTGGGGGCCCTAGAGGTATTAAACTCCCTCTTAAGGTACATGTGTCCGGTGGCCAAACTAGCAAGTTACTCCCTGCCTATTCCAATATAATTTATTTAATTATCATCCTTTACCCCAATTTTCCTTTTTTATTTTATTTTATTGTAATCCTGTAAATCGGGGTATGTATATCCATATGTGGCAAATCATTGGAATAGAATATCAGACAGGCTTAGGTAACTGCTCGTTATTTGTGAAACATCTATTATTTTTAAATGTTTCTCTCTATACACATATTCTTTCCCATCCTTTTTCCCTCAGTCAACATGGCTGACCTGTACATAATGATTGACCCGCCGTCCTGCTCTGCCCCCGACAGCTAATGTTTTGACATTTGAGGCTGCTGCCGCTCGGCTTCTCTTCCTCTTTGCGGCGCGCTTGCGCGGCAATGGGACTCGAATGACGTTCGCTCCCGTCCTGCGCATGCGCCTACCTATACCGTTGGAATGAATGCCGGAAGCACGCACGTCCAACTAGGAGGGACAGAGCCTGGATGGCATCCGGCCTCGCCCTCTTACTACCCATTGGCCACATGTAATCAGAGGGAGGGCCTCACGACACGTCCGCATCCCGATGGTGACGTCAGACGCCACCGTGATGGAGGGGTCTATATAGCACGGCTTATCAGCCGCTACCTTCTGACAGTGGCTCTGAGGCTGTAAGGGGAGGTATATGCTGCTCTCCCCTTCCGTACACATCCACCCCACCTCTCAGGTAAGCGAAGCGGTTCATTTAAGAAGGGTTATCTCTTGTTGATGACCGACTCAATGACACTGCTAATAAGAAAGTTTCCTTAGAGTAATTGGTTGTTTTATTGTATTGTTTCTTATAGTTTACTGGGGCAGTGTATACTTGGATCTCGCGATCTGACTTTTAAGGGTTATCAATTTGGAGTGCCACCTTGTGGTGAAACTGAAGCGTTGCTTTCCTTTATGCTTTTGTTCATACGGCTATTTATAGCCCTGAACATTTACCCTTGATTCAACCTGGAAGGTAATTTTCAAACTTTTCACTGCTCTCGTTTACCAACTGCCCTGTTCCCCCGTAGTAGCCTAATTAACTAGAAGCAATTCATTACTCCCTTGTGATATTTGATTTCAGTTACTCTACACTTGGGCCCCTCTGTGGACCAAAAAACGGGTCTGGGAGGACCTAGACGGGTGAGACGCATGCCTTTGATTGGCATTTGAGCCACGGAACCTTATATACGTTCACAACCTATGTTGTCTACTATTCATCTTTGAATCTGTTTTTGGCTTGGTAAGCAAATCCCACTTTTTTCATGTTTTTTTTTTTTTTATGCTTTTCCTATGTCCACATTGGTGTACTTCCCTTTTGTGGACCTGGAAACTAAAGTACATATTATATAATAATTATAATCTTTTTGTCCATATTGTTGTAGATTGTCATTGTTATAGACCTGTAGAAACATGAGAGTTTCACCCATACACATTGTCTGTATGCAAATGTATATACACCGGTTGTTTTTTCAGTACTGCTTAATGTATTCTTTGTTCTTGAAAACTATATCTTTAAATGTTTTGCAAGCATCTGATTTATATTTTGTTTTGTTTTTTCTTTCCCTCCTTTTTATCTATAGTATGCCACATCTGTACCAAAAAACTCCTGATGAAGCTCATGTGTTGAGCGAAACATGTTGAGATTGGTATCGCAAAGTGGTTTCTAATTTTAAAGTATTTCATTGATTGACTATGACTGTTCAAGATTGTGCTTGTTTTTAGATGATTTTTTGTAATATTTCTAAACTATTAAAGATTTTGAATCAAAAGTTTACTTATAGTCAGTTTGGCAATTTGCATACAGTGTTTTCTTCTCTTCTTGATGTTGATTTATTTTTCTATATTGATCTATTGAAATTTTGAAAAGCACCATAAAAATCCCAGGGGTATTTATACCCCAACCCCCTTCTTTCTTTGTAACTTTAATTTCATTTGTTAAGGTGAACAGAAGAGTATGATGAAATGCAACGAGGACACCACGTTGCTTGGTGGCAGCAGAGGCGGTGAACAATTGGGGGTATTTGGAACTGAAGTATTTAGGAGTTGCTTGGGCTGAAAAGTGGGTCTCTTGTAGGGCCACTATATTGGCATTCAGGGAAGTGAAGGTGCGAAAGGCCTTAACCCTTTTATTAGGGGAATTAAGTCCCTTAACATTAAGGGAAAGTATGTTCAGGGGGGCCATTTATGTGCTTGGGGGGAGGAACTATAGGGTAGTTGTATGAGGAACATGCGACCCACCCGACCTAGTGGGAAATGAAGAGGGAAGCAGAGAGAGAGGTGAGAGGGAAAACTGAAAGAGGAGTCAAGAAACAGGACAAGGGTTTTGAAGAGAAAATAAGTAAGTGTAATAGCAACTGGTGCGTTGGACAAATTAGCCCAACAGGTTGATGCCTGAACTTCCCAACCAGCCAGCTGGCTAGGGAGTGTGTGCATCATACAAGGGGGGAGCAGTGACAGTTCCCCGCCGCAGACCGAGAAAACACAGGAAATTGTAGTTCTCAAACTATATAAAGAGTACATATTAAAGCTTTATCATTATATTCATTTATAATATACAGGTGTTAGCCCCCCAGTTATGGGAGAGACTTAGTGCCCAAAAATTTGAAAAATAATGGGAAGATAAAAGGGTGGTTGGGGAAGATTAGGAAAGAGGAGGGGAAAGGGAAAGAGGGGAATTAGGGAGGGTGGGGAGGGTCTAGGGGGGTGGGAGGGGAAAAAGAGGGAAGGGAGGTTGGGAGAGGGGAGGAGGAGGGAGAAAAGAAGGGGAAGGGATGGGAGTGGCAAGAGGGAATCAATTGGCACAACTAAGATCGAAGTTACCGGGGGGGTGTGAGAATCTAAGAAAAAAAATATCATCTTAACTATAATCTTATGAGTACTATAGCTAGCATTCCCGAAATCCCAACCAAACAAGTAAGGGAGAAAAAAAAAAAAATAACATAACTTGTGGAATATACCGACATCAGAGTCTTAGTGCTCATTTTAAAGACATGTGTGAACCGAAAAAAGAAAAAAGAAATATAAACCGAACAAAGCAAAAGGAATGTATCCGGGACATATGCGCCCTAGTCCTGAAATGTTTTATAATAAATTGAAGTGAAGCCATCTGGGCCTGGACTTTTCCCTGATTTAAGGTCTTTTATTGCTGACTTAATTTCTGCTTCTGTTATTTCTTCCTCTAGGGGGGATGTCTCTGTGTCTCCAAGTCTGGGGATTCCACTCTTAGTAAGGTAGTCTTGTATGGCTTTCTTTCTGTCCACTTTTATGTCATGTGGTTTGTGTTGCATAGGTAGTTTGTATAATTCTGAATAAAATTGTTGGAATTGTGTCGCTATAGCTTCAGTAGTGACTTCTAATGTCCCCTTTTGTGATCTGATGCCTGCTATGTGATTTTTTGAGTTAGCTTCTTTCAGCGCTCTAGATAACAGCCTGCCTGTTTTGTCACCTGCCTCATAGTATATTGCTTTTTTGAAGAACAACATTCTTTTAGATTTGTACTCGAATATTTGTTGTAGTGTCTTGCGAGTGTCAAGGAGTTCTTTAGCTGACTGTAGTGAAAGGGATTGTTTATGACTATTTTCTAAGGTATTAATTTTATTTATCAGTTTAGTAACTTCTTGTTCCTGTTTTTTCTTTCTTTGGGATCCTAGTTTAATTAGTTCCCCTCTAATACAGCATTTGTGTGGGCCTGCCAAATTGTCATGGGATCCATTGTAGGGGTACTATTGTGTCTGAAGTAGTCAGATAATGCTGCAGTTATTTTGGGCATTAGTTCCGTATCTGTTATGAGTGAGGGATTAAGTCTCCATATGTTTGATCTGGGGGCTGGTGTGCTTAAATCTATCGTCAGGGATATCGGTGCGTGGTCAGACAGTACCGGAACACCTATTCGGGCATCTGTCAAGTTTGGTAAATCTCTTTGAGTGATGAACAGTAGGTCTATACGTGAGTATCTATTATGTGGAGCTGAATGATATGAGAAGTCCTTAGTATCTGGGTGGAGAAATCTCCAAGAGTCTATTAACTGTAGTGAGTTGAGGAGTGTTTTAATTCTTTTAAGAGCGCTATACTTAATGCAGGATTTCACAGAAGAGGAGTCAACTGCTGGATTCAGTGGTACATTAAAGTCTCCTCCCAAAATGAGTAGTCCTGATGTGAACCCCGTCAGTTCTCATACTATTTTTTGGCAGAAGGTAACCTGACCTGAGTTAGGGAAGTAAACGTTTGCTAACGTGATGGGTCTGTCAAAGTATGTGCCCTTGAGAAATATGTATCTGCCCTCGGGGTCTATCAGACTTTCTCTGAGGGTGAATGGGGCATCTCTACTCACCAGGGTCGAGACTCCCTTGGTTTTAGCTGCGTCATTTGTAGCATGATAGGCCTCAGTAAAGTAGGTATTGGTGAGTTTTGGAATATGGCCTGTTTTAAAATGGGTCTCTTGGAGGAAAACAAAGTGTGGCTTACCTCTCTTCAGTTCTCGAAGGAGAGAAGGCCTTTTCTCTGAGATATTGAGTCCTCTTATGTTGTGTGAGATCACCGCTCTGCGTGCTCCCGGGGAGCGCACCAGCATGTTTTCATGCTGGACTTCATATGACGCCCACTCAGGATAACAGGACAACTTCCTGGCTGTCAATCTGCTATAGGCCGGACGGGAAGTGGTTAATGCTCTGAGAATTTCTTGGATGGAAAATGGCTGTGATAGGGAAGCAAGCTGGGTGAGGGATATTGAAGGGAGTTGTAGAGGTGCAAGGAATTCTTGTATTAACTTTTGAGTGGGGTGGGGCTCTGAAGCAGAGAGGGACAGATTATAAAGTTTAGAGTAAAAGGCGCTAAATCCGTCAGCTATCTATTTTGGATTTATGAGTTTATGGCCTTGTTCGTCTAAGAGATACAGTATCCTAGATTGTGCGTCTCTATGTTTATACTGCTGGGCCAGGAATTTCCCGGCTTTATTTCCCTGGGAGTACCGGGTAAGGCATAGGCGTTTAGGTAAAAATTACTCTTTTGTAGGTAAGAGCTAAGGTCGTTCCTTAATTTACTCTGTTCCTCAGAGTTAGATTGGGAAGGGTTTTGTTTATTCATGGATTCAATCATTCTAATGCTATCAGGGAGGGTGTTAGTAGTATGGGTTTTCTTTTTCTTTTCCCGAGCACCCAACTTCAGAAAGATACCATGTAGAACAGACTTGTGGGCATTCCAGAGTATGGTAGGGTTACTAACAGTTTCCGAGCTAGAGGCAAAGAAAGAGGATATCTCGGATCAAATCTGTTCTCTGGTCTCTGCAGCTCCTAATACTGACCTCATGCTCCAGATGGTATGCCTGGGAGCAGAAGGGGACATGGATATGGTGATAGATACTGGGGCATGGTCTGACCATGTAATAAGTCCAATTGTGGACCGGGTGATTTTTTTGTAACAGGGCTTTGGAGGTCAGGAACATATTGATCCTAGAATATGATCTTTGAGTATTTGAATAAAAAGAGTAGTCCCTCTCGGTACCGTGGGGGATGTATAATAATAAGGGGATGCTAATAGTAAATAAATGTGACAGTAAAGTGCTAGTGCTCAATATTTCATAGTCAATGAGAACAATACCATAACATTATCATCACTTGGGTAAAAAATATGGTATAGAATGACACAATACTTGTACTTGTACACACACCTGCCTACAAATATATCAAACCAAGCATCCACAAATTGTGTGAAGTTTTCTGGACTGCTATACCATCATATGCATCATTGTAAAACGTAGGTGAACAATGATGTCACCACAGATTACAATTCGGTCTTTAAGGTAATGTTGGATTTTTTTTTATTTGTTTTTATTGAAAAAATACCACTTGTACAAAGTTGGACAGCAACATAGTCCAAAGAATAGTTGAAAACCAGAAAAGTCAACAAATGAAAGGAAACCATGATTAACACATAGCTATATAAATTATCTGACGGCTTCCTCTCCCGCCACCTCCTGCACCCCGCTTGGGATCATACTGTGCAAGGGGTAGAAGGAGAGGCCTGCCCGAAACATCAAGAAAAATCAGTGCATTATTATAACTGGGAGAAAACAAAGAATTGAGAGACTTGTAAGTTTGGATTCCTGGACTATTAGTGACTGGTGCTAAGTAACCGTTGGAAACTATAAGAACGGGTGGGAGAGGGTCATACTTTCTGTAGTAAATCCAGTCGATATTTCAGGATTAACAAATAAGAACACTTGCTAAAACGAAGTTATTTGTTAGCCTGCAGAGGCTCATGGTTGAATTAAGAGCAGGGAGAGACAGGGAATAGGGCAGAAAAAGGTAGTAGAGAAGCCAGAATTTAGAAGCGAGAGAAGATTAGAGGAAGAGGTAAAGAGGAGAGGGAGCAACCTTCACGGAGAGCTGAGGGATAGTTCTGGGTAAGATGCCTGCTAGGCCAGTATAAGGATATTTCATTTCTAGGGGAAAAGAGATACTCCAATATGTTTAGCCCAGGGTTCCCAGATAAGTTTGAATTTCTCTAATGAGTCAAGAATGGTGTTGGATATTTTTTCCTGAGACATTATGCAGGAGATTTGTTTGTTTGGTTAGGTGATATGAAACTGAGGGGGATTTCCACGTGCGGGCTATTGTAATTTTGGCTCCTAGGAAAATGAAGTGAATTCGAGCTTGGGTTGATTTGGGCACTTTCGGAATTTGACTGTTGAGGAGCGCGATTGTGGGGTCTCGTTTCACCACAATTCCAGTAGTTTTGCGAATAAGATTAAATATTTTGTTCCAGTAGCCTCTGATTCTGGGGTACTCCCATAGGGTATGGGGGAGAGAGCCTAGGTGGCTGCAGCCTCTAAAACAAAGGAGGGAAGATTGAGGGTAATATTTAAAGAGGCAAACTCTCATATCCATGGCTGAGGAGCACCATAGCTCATACTGGGTTACAGATAGTGGACTCTCCAAGCTTTTCCATATCGAATTCAGGAAGTGTGATGATTGGTAGTATCAGAATTTTTCGGAGGGGGGCATGTCAAGTTTGGAGACACAGTAGCTTAGAGTGAAGGGGCAATTTAAGTTGAAATAGTGCCATATTCAATAAAGGCCTTTGTCTAGCCACCACTTGAAGACTTTGATATTTAATTGGGGGAATTGGGGATTGTGAAAAATGTGTGCCAGTGGGTGCCAGGCAGAGGTCAAGGAATTCAGTTTGTATAGTGAGTCACATAGTGCTATTGAAAAGTCACATAATGCTATTGGGAAAGTGTGGGGAATAGAATAGGGGGACAGTTTCTAGGGGGCTTCATAGCAGGAAATCTAGGGTGTAATTGGGGGTCGCTTGTCTTTCCATTCCTACCCAGTCTGGTCTCGGGCCTCTGCAGTATATGATCGAAAATTGGCTGAGTTTGCCGCTTGATAATACCACTATAGGTTAGGCAGTCCCAGGCGATGTCCCTTTTTTCCCCAGATAAAACGAAAGATTGCTGACTGCAGCTTGTTGATAAGTAGTCTAGTGACAGGGATGGGAAGGGAGTCCAAAAGATATACGATTCTAGGCAACAAGGTCATCTTGACTGCATTTACTCTTCCTAGCTAGGACATCTTGTGTAGTGACCATTGGATAAGGTCCTCTGTTAATCTTTTGAGCATAGGGGGATAGTTATGTTTGTGCAGAAGATCTATTTTAGACATAAGTTGTATACCTAAGTACTGGATAGAAGTAGGGTTCCAGGCGAAGGGGAAGTGTTTGTTAAGTCTATCTACTAAGTCCTGGGGAGTTGATATATTGCAGTTTGATTTGAGCTTTGGGGAATGAATAAGGAGCCTCCAGAATTTTAAAAAAGTCAGGGCCGAAACCCCATCATTGTAGAATGGTGAAAAGGTAAGGCCAAGTGACCGTATCAAAGGCTTTTTGGAGATCTATGGATAGGAGGTAGCCTTCCTGGGGGGGTCCCCCATCCCAACCAGACTTCATGAGGGAAATTATGTCTACTGCTCTCCTTATCTGGTCTGGATTATCCTCCCGGGATAAATCCTACTGGACGTAAGATCCAATGAAGGATGCTAATCTGTTTGAAATTTTTTTGTCATTATTTTTAAGTCGTTGTTGATTAGGGAGATCAGTCTGTATTTTCTAACTTCACTTGGGAATTACAGAGATAAAGGCCAAGTTGGCAGCAGGATCTAAGGGGGAGCCCTTGCTCAGGAAATTGAAGTAGCGGACCAGATAATGAGAGAGTATCTCAACGAAGGTCTTATAATAATGGGGGGAAGCCATCAGGGCCTGGGGCAGAGCCATTTTTAAGGTCTTTTATGACCGTTCAAACGTAGTTTTCCTGGAAAGGAGCATCTAGATTAGAGCGATGGGAGTCCGAGAGTTTTGGGAGGGGTATATCTTCTAGAAAAGAATTAAGCTTACTAGGATTGTTTGGGTTGTGTTTGGTGCAGAGGTTAGAATAGAAGCATTGGAAAGCTTCCAGTATCCTTTTGGGGATCTGAGTCAGGGAGCCGGTCAGGGAGTTAATTTTGGGAAGGGAGTAGGTTCTGTGTCTGGGAATGAGTTTGGGCACTAGCTGCGGTCCAATTTTGTCCACTTGTAGGTAGAATCTGCCACTCACCCATCTAAGGTGTCTGTCTGCGCTGGAGATGAGGGCCAAAGTTAGGGCTACTCTAGATGATTCTAGTTTGGCTAGGGTGTCATGTGTAGGTTTGAGTTTGTGGGATGCACTGAGGGATTTGAATTCTTTCTCTAGGTTTGCTACCTCTACTTTCTATTCACTCTTTAATCTGGAGGCTAGCTGAATAAGCTTACCCCTCATTACCGCTTTGTGGGCCCCCGAGAGGGAGTTCAGGAGGATGTCCCTGTGTCATTAATTAGGAAATATTCCCGGAGTTCCTTTTCTAGCAAGATGCAATGTACTGAGTTGGAGAAGATGGATTAGTTAAGGCACCACTGGTGGGGCCCCGAGGGGGTTAAGGATCCAGTAATTTTTTTTAGGATAACTAGTGAGTGGTCAGACCAGGAGACTGCGTGGATAGAGGCGTGGGGAGCTGTGTGGATTTCGCAGTTAGGGATGAAAATGTGATCAGTTCTGGCATATGTCCTATGCAGGGCTGAATAGTGTGTGTAGTCTTTTGCCGAAGGGTTCAGTTCCCTCCAGGTGTCAATCAGGCCTAGGGAGTGAAGCAGCCAGGTGATATGGAGACTTTGTTTAGGGGGTTTTCCCAGGTGGGGGATGCCTTGGGCTGATTTGTCTAGTAGATAGTCAAAAGTGATGTTGGAGTCATCTCCCATTATTACTCTGCCTTCGAGCTGAGAGGAGAGGGATGTGAGCGTTGAGGAGAAATGTGCTTGGCCTTGGTTAGAGGCATAGTAGGAAATAATGGAGTACATTACACTAGCAATATGGCCCTTAACTAGGATATATCGACCTTCTATGCCTTTAACCATTTGAGTATGTGAGAACGAGTGTTATGTGAGGCAATCCTGAGAGTCAATTGCTGGGGAGTGGGATCAGCCATGGATACGCGGAGGGGGTTGCGAGTATATGTGAGGGGCACCTACCTCGTCCACGGGCAAACGGAGACCAGCCTGCAGAGATCTGATTGGATTTAATTTCCAGGTTGATGGATTGAGGGTAACTCTCCGTTAAGGCTCCTGGGAATTAAGAAAGAAGAGGTCAGGTAAGGGTGGAGCAAGCATGAGAAGAAGAAAGGGAGATAGATAGAGGGAAAAAGAGTCTAAGTTAATATTGTGTAGGACTATAAAGGTGCAGGACTGGCCAGCCAAGTCGTGTTCTGATACCCAACGTATGAGTGAGTTCAGTGAAGTGGCAACCCTGGTGGGGTTACTTTCCTGATGTTACCAGTAGAACTCCTCCATGTCACAGCAGAGGGAGTGGCAAGCGGGGTCGCTCTGGCTGCTAGGCCCCCATGGAATTTAGGAATTTTGTATGGGACCTTGTTATGAGGAAGCTAGGGGTTATAATCCAGACAGATGTAAATAACAGTATTGATAACAAAATGATCAGGAGGTTGCCGATATGGAGTAAACTATAAGGAGGAGGGTGGTGGGGGAAGGGTATAGGGGGAGGAGGTGGGGAAAGGTAATATGTTCAGAGCAGACAACCGAGTTAATCTAAACTATCTGAGTTCAGTCACTGATGGGTGGGTAACATGCCCGCCAGGGAAGGAAGCTTACAGAGAAGGTTGCATCCCGGATTGACAAATGGGTGGGTGTTTGAAATCGGAGGAGATGACACTTTTGGTTCGTTGAGTTGAATGAGAAGACAGGGGTGTGTAGTGTAATCCATTACACTGTTGGATGGTGAAGCCACCCGAAAAAAAAGAAGGTTCAACGTCTTGGGAAGAACGAGTGGGTTAACGACTCATCTTGGGGGGTGCAAGTCCCAATGTCTCTTTGTTAGCTGTTTGTTCCACAGCAGTGTCAGGGGGCACCACTGACACCGACATGTGGGCAGGTGCCCGACATGTAGGCATGTGCCCGGACTCTTCCGAAGGGTGCGGGGGTCCGTTTTGGGGGGGTCCCGCTAAGTTTTGCTGGCGTGGGGGCCGTAGGAGGTCAGAGCGTGTTGGAGTTCCTGGCTAGAGCATCTTCCTGGAAGTCCCGCGCATGCGCACCCATAATGTTGGATGTTTTGTAAGATGGTCTTATAGAAGATTATAGAAGATTTCTGGTGGGTGTTAGGGGTGGAGATGTTCACAATTAGGAAGGGGAGATTTTTGAAAGTGGCTGACATGATCAGGTATCTGCCTGAGGGGCTCTGATCAAGATGGGTGAGATTGAAAGATACTGAGGACCGAACCGTGATCATGACTCCCCGCACTTTTTTGTCAGCCTGTGATTGGAAACAATGGGGAAATAATTGGGAGCATTTGGGGGATTTATGTTCCGGGAAGTGCGTCTCTTGAATGCGGAGAATATTTGCCTTCTGGGAAATAGCTTATTTCCAGAGAAGTGAGCGTTTAAAGGGGCTGTTGAGGCCCTTGTCATTGAAGGATACGATGGTGAGCATTATGTCTCAGGTGAGGATATGTTGGGAAGTGGGTGATATAACAGCGCTTGTAGAAACAAACTCTAGCTATAGAAGGGTAGTCAGAGGTTAAGGGGAGGAGCAAAGGTGTAGCAGGTACAGTGCTAAATACAAGAAAATGGGTATGGGCAGGTCAAGATTCTCTAGGTCGTAGAGGTCTTGATCTTAGCACACAAGAAAATAATTCTAAATTCCATTATAAGTAGGAGTAACAAGCTAGTTATTATTGTATGTATAATAAATCTGAGCTTATAAACAAGAAATAAGTGATGTGCTTAGCACACTAACGTAGTGGAGCGTGGAAGGGGAATCATAGAGACTTCCACTCCTCCACTGTTACATCAGAAAAAAAAACATTTAGCCTTATATATATGTGTCTCTATAGCAGAAAGGGACGGATATTTAGACACACAATGTTTATGGTGGAGCTTGTGAGTCCCAAGGGTTGGAGATTTTTGAAGACAGTCTCTCATTAGAAGTGGATGGATGTACCCGAGGAGTTGTTCCCCAATTTTTTAGCTGTTTGATACCCTCTTTGGGAGTCAGTATGGTGACTTGTTGATTGCGATAAGTTACCAGCAACTTTGTGGGCTATCCCCACTTGTAGGTGATTTTTTTCTCAGCCAGTACTAGTAATCGAAGCAAAAGATTTGTGTACTTGGGAGGTAGTAGCTGATATATCATTGTAGAGTGATATCTCGGTAAATGGTTCAGGTAGAAAACGTAGTGATTTCTTCTTTAGCATGAAAGAAGTGTACTTTCACTAGAATGTCTCTGGGAACAGATGCTGGTTAGTGTTACGGTTTGTGTATACTGTGCGCATGATCAATTAGCATATCATTCACTGTTAGTGACAGAACAAGTTTGTGAAAAAATTGGTGTAGATATGGCACTATTTTTGGGGTGGCGAGGGATTCAGGGACCCCCCTAATCTTAATGTTGTTCTGTCGCGACCAATCTTCAAGATCTGCGACTTTTAAACATAGTGTGTGGATAACATTGGTTTGTTCATCTTGTACATCCACAATAGTGTTATGGGCTTTAGTGGCCTCAGATAAATGCATTTCAATATGGTCAGTACTTTATTCTACAGAATCAACTCTGTCTTGTAATTGATTAATGGAGATTTTTAATTACCTGTGGAGATCAGCCTGCAGAGATAACAGCATGGCTTTGAGGGAATGTTCTGATGCAGGATTTTCAGTAGTGGGAAATGCAGCTAGAGATTTCATGGCTGGCAGGTCTGCTGTGGCACTATGTGACCCAGCGCCATACTGTTTTTTAACCACTTCAATACAGGGCATTTTTTCCCCTTCCTGCCCAGGCCAATTTTCAGCTTTCAGCATTGTAACATTTTGAATGACAATTGTGCGGTCATTTAACACTGTATCCAAATTCAGTTTTTATAATTTTTTCCCCACAAATAGAGCTTTCTTTTGATGGCATTTAATCACCGCTGCGTTTTTTATTTTTTGCACTATAAACAAAAAAAGAGCGTCAAGTTTGAAAAAAACACAATATTTTTTTTTTTTGCTATAATAAATATCCCAAATTAAAAGAAAAATAATAATTTTCCTCAGTTTAGGCTGATGTGTATTCTTCTACATATTTTTGGTAAAAAAAATCGCAATAAGCATATATTTATTGGTTTGTGCAAAAGTTATAAAGTCTACAAAATAGGTTATTGATTTATGGCATTTTTATTATTATTTTTTTTTACTAGTAATTTTTACTAGTAAAGAGTAATGGCTCTAAATATGCACTGATTACTGTATAGATGTCAATGGCAGGGAAGGAGTTAACACTAAGGGGCGATCAAGGGGTTAAATGTGTTACCTAGGGAGTGATTCTAACTGTAGGGGGATGGGACTAGGGGAGGAGACCGATCGTTTTTTCTTTATACTAGGAACACACGATCTGTCTCCTCTCCCCTGACAGGATGTGGATCTGTGTGTTCACACACACAGATCCACATTCCTGCTCTGCCACGAGCAATCGCGCGTGCACAGCAGACATCAGGGCCACCGGGCACGTGCATCGGCTCCTCGGTGACGCCCGCCCAGGATGGGAGATCCCATCTGTGAATGTCATATGACAATGGACGGTTATTGAAGTGGTTAAAAGGAGGCTGTTTTTCAGGGGAGTGAGTAGGTGAGTCTGCCAGTTGCTTACCTCTGTCTCCTGGGAGGTGAGGTTCCCACGGTGCTGATGTGCAGCTACTTCCATGTCAGAGGAGGGATCTGCAGCAGTGGTGTTTTTTTCTTTCAGCCGCACTCTGTCTCCTCTCTCCCAGCTAGCTCTGCTGTGTGGGCTGCATATAGAAGTCTAAAAGCTGGCGGGATCCCTTGGGGTGATTTCTCTTCCGGGACATAGTCCAGATGCTGTCCTGGATATGTCCCCCCGTTCTGGAAGATATGTGCCGACAGCTGGATGTGCTCATTTTGTAGCGTGAAGGAGCGGAGCAGGAGGATTAAACAGCCATCTTCTGTAGCGGCCAGGCCACGCCCCCCCAATTGAGCATCATTTAAATGCCACGACCTACCAGAGTATTGTTGCTGACCATGTCCATCGCTTTATGACTACAGTGTACCCATCTTCTGGTGGCTACTTTTAGCAGGATAATGCACCATGTCACAAAGCTCAAATCATCTCAAACTGGTTTCTTGAACATGACAATGAGTTCACTGTACTCCAGTGGCCTCCATAGTGACCAGATCTCAATCCAATAGAATACCTTTGGAATGTGGTGGAATGGGAGATTCACATCATGGATGTGCAGCTGACAAATCTGCAGCAACTGCATGATGCTACCATATCAATATGGACCAAAACCTCTGAGGAATGTATCCAACATCTTGTTGAATCTATGCCACAAAGAATTAAGGCAGTCCTGAAGCCAAAAGGAGGGCCGACCCAGTACTAGTGAGGTGTACCTAAAAAAGTGTCAGTGAGTGTATATAAGCTCACCTTTGACAACAAAGGTAGGTACATTGGTTCGTCTTTCAATAGTTTGTATTGAGTTTTTTAAAAAGGAATAAGAAAAGTTGGTACAATAAGTTGTACATTGTAACATATAATCCAAAACAGAGGGTCGTATATGAGTACATCGATATAGCTTGAAACACACTAACCATTGATCTGTGGGTATAGAATACATTTAGGTAAAGAGGAAGGTGAACCACCCTCCCCCTTTAGATACCCCAAATGAGATAAAACTGTGTCATGGGGCGGAGGGCAGTTCAGGCTACCGTCAGTGGCCTTCCTATGCAATACACGTTTGTTGATAGCATTGGATAAGGAAAACCCACAGACAGATCATTTGGCAAGGTAGATGCATGTCGAAAGTCATTACAAGCATAAACTTGGTCAAGAAATCAATGTAACTACTAACTATAAACTAGGAATTCAACTGAAGTCAATCACCATAATAATAGTATCTGTGAGCAGAAATGTGAGGTACCTTATAGTGCTTAGGGGAAGCGAGAGCTCAATAGAGGAACATTTCTCATCAAAGATAGGAAACAGGTATGAGTTTGGGGAGTAGAGAACCCAGGTTTAAGAGCGTAAATTATTGCAAGGTATAGGATGTATATCCAAAATGTACCTGTAATATCTCCAATTACCTTTAGCTCCTCTTCCAGAGCACATTGAATGAGATCGTGTACTAGAGGAGAAAAAGCATTTTCAGTTTAGTAACACAGATTCAATAACCATTTCTGTCAATCTAGTAACACATAAAACTATATAAGGAAGAAGTACGTAAACAACCATATCAATTCCCTGAAAGTCACATGCAGTAACAAGTTTTTACTGGTAGGATCACATAGATCCTGATTCCATGGATATAGCTCGACTAGTACCAATAGGTACCTCTTACATTGGAGTTGTCTATGAAAATTGCTTGTGTTCCTATAAAAGAATCTCAAAATCAGGGGAGGGGAAATTTGAGTTCAAGAGTAAGGTATAAAAGCAAGTAGAGGAAAGATAGTAGGAAAAAGAAGAGAGAGAATAAGAAATAGTGACCTGAATATCTCCACACCATCCCCACGAGAGTTAACAGGATCAAGATGTGAGCTTTATCTGCATATATTGGGCCCAGGGTTCCCAGATGGCATTGTATTTCTCAGTGGTATCTAACAGAGTGCTTACTATCGTCTCCGGGCCATGATCCAGGAGATTTTCCTTTTTTACTAAGATAAAGGAAACCTGAGGTTGTTTCCAAGCTCGAGCAATGGTTAATTTAGCCCCAATGAGAATGAACATAATAAGGCGGCGTACCAGTTTGGATGCGTCCAGGACGGGGAAATTGAGCAGCGATATGTGGGGTGATTTTTGTATGGGAAGGCCTGTAACTTTTTGGAGCATATGGAAATTTTTATTTCAAAATCCTCTGATTCTGGGGCAATCACACCATACATGCATCATCAATCCCACATGACTGCAATTCTGGAAACAAAGAGAGGGGGATGTGGGACAGTTTTAATGGGATGAGATAGCATCTAATGAGCACCTTCACGTTTGCTTCCACTAGTGCCATGTTCAGACTTCCCTTATAGGCAGAAGCTGATGTCCTATGCCATTCTGTTGGACTCCAGGTTTGTCCCAGGTCCCTTTCCCATTCAAGCACGAAGAGGGTCTTTGTATCGGCCTTAGCCAGTGACCAATGGATCACTGATTTTCCCCCCCTCCGCTCCATGGCTTGTCCACACCATATCTCTTAGTCAGTAATGCCACGTACAAATGGCTGGACTTGCCAATGGGCTAAACTCTATTGGCATTTCCGATGGAAAGATTTAGAACATGTTTTATATCTGAGTCCGTCGAAATGCCGACAGAAAAAGTCCGATGGGGCATACACACGGTAGGAATGTCCGACAGAAAGCTCCCATCTGACTTTTTCTGTCGGGAAGTCCGGCCATGTGTACGCGGAGTTAGTGGGTCAGGTTTTGAGGTCCATAAGAGAAAATGATGGTGGAGAAAATGAGATATCTGAGATATCTGTATTTTTCTGATGCGGGCATATCTAATTTGCTTACACAGTATGCAAGAGTGAGGGGGCCAGTGGGATTAACAAAATGTCCAATTCTATACATCCCCTTGTTCAGCCATCAATTAAAGGCCTTAATATCCATACCTGGGGGGGAAAATGGGGTTGCGGAAGAGATGAGATAGCAGGTGCCATTTGGAGATTACGTTTGAATTAGTTTTGGGTGGGCATTAGAGAAGGAAATCTGGTGTAAAAGTAGGTACATTGGTTGAGACACTATTTCAACATATATTACATATCAAAGATTTCATCAACAAGTTAAGCTGACCATACAGTAAATGGATCAATATTCAGCCAGTTCAGCAGACACTGGCCAAATTTAAATTAATCTATGGGCAGGCTGGTTGTACAGAAGTCAAAAAAATCCTTACAAACATGCACTTTTGCCTTTTTCCACTGCTTTCTAAAGATCAGTACTGCCCTGGGTGAGTTCTCCTTTGCCCATTACAAATAACCAGGTGCATGTTCAGCTCATCACTGCATACAAAAGTAATGGATGATAGCACACAACCGATAATGATATACTGCTCATCTGCCACATCCAAAATTATATATAAAAAGATCATAAAAACCAATGGACTTTACTGGCATTGAAGGGGAACGCAGCAATTTTGTGTGCTGCCTGCCCAGTCTCTTTATGCTCTGGTGCCCGTTCTTCCTATTATGTATGTCTAGTCACCACTGCTAAAGTGGTCCTGAAGAAGCAGAAACAGGAAACATGTTGACTCACGAGGAGTCATAGCCACACCATACATCATCATGAGGCATAAATTAGAGTGCTAATGCCTAATAGTATAAGAGTGGTCATTGAGTTGGCAGCTGGACTTATTACTGTGTAATTTTTGTACATGTTTTTAATGGCTATTAACCATGTACATGTTATTTTCCTGTAATAAAGCATTATTTACTTTTATATGAACATAAAATATTATATTAATAAATATGTATAGAATAAATAGAATTCAGTTTATTTACCAATAGTGTGTTGATGATGATACTAAAAGAGAGAGGTGGTTTCTGTATTAGCATATGATCCATGGTCTTTCCACAAATCTATGCCATACACAACTATAAGTGATATACAGTCAGGTCCATAAATATTGGGACATCGACACAATTCTAATCTTTTTGGCTCTATACACCACCACAATGGATTTGAAATGAAACGAACAAGATTCACTTTAACTGCAGACTTTCAGCTTTAATTTGAGGGTATTTACATCCAAATCAGGTGAACAGTGTAGGATTTACAACAGTTTGTATATGTGCCTCCCACTATTTAAGGGACCAAAAGTAATGGTACAATTGGCTGCTCAGCTGTTCCATGACCAGGTGTGTGTTATTACCTCATTATCCCATTTACAAGGAGCAGATAAAAGGTCCAGAGTTCATTTTAAGTGTGCTATTTGCATTTGGAATCTGTTGCTGTTAACTCTCAATATGAGATCCAAAGAGCTGTCACTATCAGTGAAGCAAGCCATCGTTAGGCTAAAAAAAACAAAACAAACCCATCAGAGAGATAACAAAAACATTAGGTGTAGCCAAATCAACTGTTTGGAACATCCTTAAAAATAAAGAATGCACCGGTGAGCTCAGCAACACCAAAAGACCACGGAAAACAACTGTGGTGGATGGGTTCACCACAAGATGTAAACCATTGGTGAGCCTCAAAAACAGGAAGGCCAGATTAGAGTTTGCCAAACAACATCTAAAAAAGTCTTCACAGTTCTGGAACAACATCCTATGGACAAATGAGACCAAGATCAACTTGTACCAGAGTTATGGGAAGAGAAGAGTATGGAGAAGGAAAGGAACCGCTCATGATCCAAAGCATACCACCTCATTAGTGAAGCATGGTGGTGGTAGTGTCATGGCGTGGGCATGTATGGCTGCCAATGGAACTGGTTCTCTTGTATTTATTGATGATGTGACTGCTGACAAAAGCAGCAGGATGAATTCTGAAGTGTTTCGGGCAATATTATCTGCTCATATTCAGCAAAATGCTTCAGAACTCATTGGATGGCGCTTTACAGTGCAGATGGACAATGACCCGAAGCATACTGCGAAAGCAACCAAAGAGTTTTTTAAGGGAAAGAAGTGGAATGTTATGCAATGGCCAAGTCAATCACCTGACCTGAATCCGATTGAGCATGCATTTCACTTGCTGAAGACAAAACTGAAGGGAAAATGCCCCAAGAACAAGCAGGAACTGAAGACAGTTGCAGTAGAGGCCTGGAAGAGCATCACCAGGGATGAAACCCAGCATCTGGTGATGTCTATATGTTCCAAATTTCAGGCTGTAATAGACTGCAAAGGATTTGCAATCAAGTATTAAAAAGTGAAAGTTTGATGAATGATTGTTAATCTGTCCCATTACTTTTGGTCCCTTAAAAAGTGGGAGTCACATATACAAACTGCTGTAATTCCTACACCGTTCACCTGATTTGGATGTAAATACCCTCAACTTAAATCTGAAAGTCTGCAGTTAAAGCACATCTTGTTCGTTTCATTTCAAATCCATTGTGGTGGTGTATAGAGTCAAAAAGATTAGAATTGTGTTGATGTCTAAATATTTATGGACCTGACTAAATCAGATATAAATCAACGATAAGTAATCAACACACATTACTTTACACGTGTAGCATATTGTGCACAGTAATTGAGAACCGAGTTAAGCCTCGAACACGATCGGATTTTTCGCAGACAAAATCTCAGACTTTTGTCCGAAGGCGTGTGCCTGGATTTTGTCTTGCATACAAACAGCAAGGAATTGTCGGCCAACAGCATGAATGAAGTGATGTACTACGTGGTTTTTCAGCTCTTTAGCGCCACCCTTTGGGCTCTTTCTGCTAATTTAGTGTTAGTAGGAGTTTGATGAGTATTGATTCGCGTTTTTCATTTAGCGCTTTTCAGATCGCGCTTTTCAGTTAGTTTCTGAGTGGCCGTTCATCAAACAGACATGTTGTGGAATCGGAGGAGATAACGTGTTATTTATTATTGGCTTTGGAGTTATTGCTTTGAGTCAAGTCCAGTCCAGGAACAGGAGGAGTTCTTGGACCAAAAATTGGTTGCTTTATTAATTGTGACCAATTATGTCATATGCCTTTGCTGCGGGAGCTCCAGGAGAATAATCCAGATGTTTTTGGTAATTATCTCTGGATGACGCCTATATTAAGAAGCAGGACACATGCATGATACTTTTATTTTATTTTTTGGTTGAATAATAATGATTTGATTTGGTATATTTTCTACATTTTTGGATGCAAAAAGTGCAATTTTTGGTTAATTTATATTGGCAGATAGCATGTCTAATTGTATTTGTTTTCTTTTTTTAATGCACAATAACAAAATTGTGGAGAATAATACTTGGCTACGTGTTTTACTTCAAATGACAGTTTGGGAGTAGGCAGTTACATTTTAAAAAATACAATGTAAAATTGACAAGGGACACCAACATAGTTGGATCTTTGATCTTAAAAACTACAAAATAATGGTGTTGTGGTAACTTGCCCAAAAAAAAAAAAAAAAAAGCATAATAATATTCTTGATATCACTAGAAAAAAAAGCTTTTGAAAATGTGTTTGCAATAACTCCATCAGTATCACCAGCAAAGCAGCTTCATTATTATTCCACTAAAGAAGAAGAGAACGTGTGCTGCATTTCGAGATTTCATAATTTGTCACATCACGAATGTTAATTCTCCATTACGAATGCTTCTGGCTCGTCCTTGCTTCCGAGCATGCGTGTTTGTACTTTGAACTTTTGTCCGACGGACGTGTGTACACACACTCGGAAGATCCAACAACAGACATTTGTCCGCGGAAAATTTTAAAGCCTGTCATCCCACATTTGTCTGCCGAAAATCCGACAACAATTGTCCCATGGAGCGCACAAACGGTCGGATTTTCTGCCAACAGCCTGTCATCACACATTTCCCGTCGGAAAATCTGATCATGTGTACTCGGCTTTAATTTTGTAGCCGTGTCCACACAGGAAATAATCAAAGGATTCCTGTGCTGGTCTGATAACAGAAAACAGAACATTGCTGTTATAGCTGATCTGAGGGTAAAGAATGATTAAAAGATTTGTTTGGCCTTCTTACTGAGGAAAATCCTTATCTAGAGTATAAGAAAAATGGATAAGCAAAGCTGAATGTTTTGTGCAACAAAAACTATTTGTGCTTTCACTTTTATGCCATTGAAAATGTTTCCTTAAAACATTTGGTTGTTGGGTTTTTTTAGGCGCTAAAGGAAGTAACTACTGGATCACAATGGTCTAGAACATTAATTTCCATTAAAACACTTAAATGAAACAAACATTTACATTTTTACTGGAGAGTGTGTATAGCTTCATTCCACATTAGAGAATTTGCTTTGCCTAATCTGTTAGAATGGAAATACCTGAATGTACTGCTAAGTGATTTATCTCAACTAGTCTCAAGACTTTGACAGCTCTGAGATAGGCAAGTCCCAGTAGTTATAAAAGAAGCCACTCTCAGCACAAAGTAGTGGAAAAAATCACTGTTCTGTCAAGTCAGGTATGCCAAATAACATTGTAATACCATTATTAAGAAGTAGTTTCTCCTTGCAATATCCATTAACCTTTACTGTGCCATGTTCTATAAACAGCTTTAGTGCCCAATGATATTGTGGTTCACTTCAGCCCACTACTTAAAAGTACACCTGAGAATAATGTGATTATACATGACATAATTAAAGTGAAACTCAACCTTATTGACAAATATAGTAGGTAATGCTGGCTAGTTAAATAATATGCTTTTTAAACAAAAATGTACCAGCTATTTATTTTTTTTATTTATTTTTTGTGCACTCGTGCTAGTAATAGTTTACTAAAAAAAAAATTAAGAATGCCCCTTAAAATAACATGTGTAAAGATTCACTTTAACTATCCAGTCATGTGAAAAGGAAAAGGAAATTCCTGTTTACTTCTGTCATCTGCACATGATGTTGGGTAAATCTTCACGTTTAATAAATAAGGTTCAATATAAAGTATACAGTATAGAAATCAATATCTATCTCTCTGTATATACACTGTGTATATATATGTGTGTGTGTGTGTGTATATATATATATATATATATATATATATATATATATATATACAGTATCTCACAAAAGTGAGTACACCCCTCACATTTTTGTTAATATTTTATAATATATTTTCATGTGACAACACTGAAGAAATGATACTTTGCTACAATGTAAAGTAGTGCGTGTACAGCTTGTATAACAGTGTAAATTTGCTGTCCCCTCAAAATAACTCAACACACAGCAATTAATGTCTAAACCCGCTGTCAACAAAAGTGAGTACACCCCTAAGTGAAAATGTCCAAATTGGGCCAAATTAGCCATTTTCCCTCCCCGAGGTCATGTGACTCGTTAGTGTTACAAGGTCTCAGGTGTGAATGTGGAGCAGGTGTGTTAACTTTGGTGTTATCGCTCTCACTCTCTCAAACTTGCCCAATGTGGACATTTTCACTTAGGGGTGTACTTATTTTTGTTGCCAGAGGTTTAGACATTAATGGCTGTGTGTTGAGTTTTTTTGAGGGGACAGCAAATCTACACTACTGTTATTAAAGCTGTACACTCACTACTTTACATTGTAGCAAAGTGTCATTTCTTCAGTTTTGTCACAGGAAAAGATATAATAAGAGATTTAAAAAAATGTGATGTGTGTACTCACTTTAGTGAGATACTGTAATATATACAGTTGTATCTAAAAAAAATAGAATGTCATTAAAATGTTCTTTTAGTGTGTGGTAATTTGATATGCTCCCTTACACAAGAACAAGATAAACTATATCATAGGCATAGTTCCTCTCACTCTCCGGATATCCTTACCCAAATTAATAATAAGAAGATAGCACTAGATACTATCCTTTCGGAGGAAACCGAAAAATCACTTAAATGATCGAAGGCACGCTTCTTAAAATATAGTAACTCGGCCTCATTAATGTTTTCAAAAAACCTACACCAATCCCTCCAGCCACCACATGTGTACAAACTTAGGAATGCAGTAGGACAAATGGTTACACACCCCCATATTTTTTCAGACTTTTACAAGAAATTACTTTCTCTCCCTTCAGCCTTGTCTAGTCTGGCCTCATTAGCCTGGTTGGAGAACCTAGCTTTCCCAAATCTCTCTGAAGCACAAATTTGCTCCCTGAACACTCCTTGCACTGTGGAAGTGATCACTATTATCTAACCTTCCACATTGCAAATTTTATAAATACCTCCAACTTCGACACTTTTTTTCTGATACCTATAGTTTACGGCCTGGGAGATTGACTACAATGTTTGAGCGGTTGTGCAATAATACCTGGCTTGATATGTTGTCTAATATGCATAAGTGTCCTAGGTCGATCGCTGTGAAGGAAGCTGTTGTTAAACTCCATACTAGATGGCACTATACCCCAGCTACATTACATAGAATGTATCCATTGGAGCCTGACATTTGCTTTAGAGGACGCATGGAAAGAGGGACATATCTCCATATATTCTGTAGTTGTACGGCCATTAAACCCTTACGGCAACAGGCCTCATCTACTGTAGTCTCTCATTATACTCACTTACCCTATGTGTTTGCATTTTGCCGACTTACCGGAGGTCCCTCCCACTAGCCAGAAATTAGCCCATACTTTATTCAGTGCTATACACCGGGCCATAGCCTTAAACTGGAGATCTTCCTCAGTACCGTGGTCACAAGTAATGCATCACATGGAGACGATCAAAATAATGGAGAGGATACATCATACAATTATGGACACCATGCACATCTTCTACCGCAAGTGGTCGTCATGGTCTCCCTTCCATTAAAGTATTACCAGGTCTATAGGACTATTGATTTGAGTGCCTTTGCTGTTTCTCTGGTACCTTTGGGAGTCTGTAGTCAAACTTTTCTAAAATGTAATGGTCTTTTTGTTATTCTTTATAAGGCTGTTGTTTGCTAAAAGCAATGTGTTATAGTCTTTTTTTCTCCTTTTATCTGTTTAATATGTTAATTTTATCTGGTATGTATGTAATCTTGGTTGAGGCAGTTATTGCTATCTTTGAGAATATGGCTATTTAGCCTGTATAGGTTTTAGTACTGTCTACCTCAGAGTTGTACATGCTTGTCTTTTTAACCTAAATAAAAACATTTGTAATTAAAAAAAATGTTAATTTATTTCAGTAATTCAATCCAAAAAGTGAAACTCATATATTATATACAGGGCCGTCTTTACCGCAGGGCAAATGGGGCATCTGTTCAGGGCCCATGCATTGTTGGATGGCCCCAAATGCGGATAAGTCAAGTGCATTCGTTTTCTCCACCTTTCTATTTACCTTGACACGGGTTAAGTGAAGTCATGTCCCCGCAGTGTCTATTCTACTGGCCCGCCCCTTCCCCTTATCTCAGTCTGAATGGACTGAGTCTCTTCCCTGGCGACGTGCTGCATTCCGCCCCCCCTTTCTTCCTGTGTGGGCTGCCGGACTACATTGTTCTGCACAGTGAGTATACTGTCTCCCTCTGAGACACTGTGTGCTATCCTGAGCCAGGCTCCCCCTCCCACCACCTCTGATAACTTTTCAGGGAGTCTCAGCTGCTGCAGAACTTCTTGGAGGAGTGCAGGGCTGCTGTGTGTTGTAGTGCAGGGCAGTGACTGTCTGCTGTTGCAGAACTTCTTGGAGGGGGGGAGGGAAGGGCTGCTGGATATTGTTATGCTGAAAAGTGATTTGCTGCTGCTGCAAAACTTATTGGAGGGGGGAGGGCAGGGCTGCTGGGTGTTGTAGTTCAGGGCAGTGTTTGACAGCTGTGGGCTCAACAATATCCCCCCTGCTTCTCCACCCTCAATAATAACCCCCTCCCTGCCTCTCCACCCTAAACAATAAACCCCCTCCCCACCTCTCCACCCTCAACAATAACCCCCCTCCCCGCTTCTCCACCCTCAACAATAATGTCCCTCCCCACTTCTCTACCCATAGCAATAACCCCTCTCCCTACTTCTTCACCCTCAGCAATAACCCTCCTCCCGCTTCTCCACCCTAAACAATAAACCTCCTCCCTGCTTCTCCACCCTCAATAATAACCCCCTCCCTGCTTCTCCACCCTAAACAATAACCCCCCTCCTTGCTTCTCCACCCTTAATAATAACCCCCTCCCTGCTTCTCCACCCTCAACAATAACCTCAATCCATGCCTCTCCACCACCAACAATAACCCCAATCCCTGCCTCTCCACCACCAACAAGAACCTCAATCCCTGCCTCTCCACACTCAAAAATAACCCTAATCCCTGCCTCTCCAACCTCAACAATAACCCCAATCCCTGCCTCTCCACCCTCAACAATAACCCCAATCCCTGCCTCTCCACCACCAACAATAACCCCAATCCTTGCCTCTCCACCACCAACAATAACCCCTCTCCCTGCCTCTCCACCCCAATAACCCCCATCCCTGCTTCTTCACCCTCAGCAATACCCCTCCTTTCTGCAGAAACAGCAGCGTGCTGATGGTTAATGAGTGGCAATGTAGTATGGAGGGGGGCCGTGTAATAATGGGGGGTGGTATGGGGGAGGGGGCCTGTGTAGTAATGGGCATAGTATGGGGGAGGGGGTCATGTGTAATGATGTGGGAGGGGGTCCTGTAATAATGGGGGTTGTATGGGGAATGGGGGTTCTATGTAGTGATTTGGGTAGTATGGGGGAGAGAGTCCTGTGTAATGATGGGGGGTGCATGGGGGCCCCCAAGAAAATGGTTGCCCAGGGTCCAATCAATATTACAGTTGGCCCTGATTCAATAGATTCATTACATTCATTTCAAGAATTTCTTTCTTTTAATGTTGATTTTTATGGCTTACAGCTAGTGAAAAAACAAAATTCAGTAACTAAGGAAACTAGAAAATTTTGAAAAACTTCAATATTGTATACTCATGGTGTCACACTCAGCTAATTAACTCAAAACAACTGTAAAGGTTTCCTGAGCCTTTAAATGGTCTCTCAGTCTGGTTCAGTAGGTTACACAATCATGGGGAAGACTGCTGACTTGACAATTATCCAGAAGACAGTCATTATTATTATTATACAAAATTTATATAGCGCCAACAGTTTACGCAGCGCTTTACAATGTATAAGGGGGACAACACAATTACAGTACAGTTCAATACAAAAGGTACAGGAGGGCCCTGCTCGTAAAGCTTACATTCTAAAGCGAGGGGGTGGTGGTACAAAAGGTAATAGCTGCAAAGAATGATTTCATTGACACCCTAAAGGAGCTGGCTGTTCACAGAGTGCTGTATCCAAGGATATTAACGAAAAGTTGAGTGGAAGGAAAAAGTGTGGTAGAAAAACAAACAACAAGCATAACCACAGCCTTGAGAGGATTGTAAAGCAAAGGCCATTCAAGAATTTGGGGGAGAATCACAAGGAGTGGACTATTGCTGCTGTCAGTGTTTCAAGAGCCACCACACACAGATGTATCCAGGACATGGGCAATAACTGTTGAATTCCTTGTGTCAAGCCTTGTGTCAAGCCACTCCTGAACCAGAGACAATGTCAGAAGTGTCTTACCTCAGCTATGGAGAAAAAGGACTGGACTGGTGCTCAGTGGTCCAAAGTCTTCTTTTCAAATGAAAGTAGATTTTGCATTTCATTTGAAAATTAAGATTCCAGAAACTAAAGGAAGAGTGGAGAGGCACAGAATCCAAGTGGATCTCTGCAGCTCCTCAAGAGTTACCATGGGCCTCTTGGCAGCTTCTCTGATTAATGCTCTCCTTGCCTGGCCTTTCAGTTTAGGTGGACAGCCACGTCTTGGTAGGTTTGCAGTTGTGCCATACTCTTTCCATTTTTGGATGATGGATTGAACAGTGCTCCATGAGATGTTCAAAGCTTGAGATATTTTTTATAACCTAACCCTGCTTTAAACTTCTCTACAACTTTATCCCCGACTTGCCTGGTGTGTTCCTTGGTCTTCATGATGCTGTTTGTTCATTAAGGTTCTCTAACAAACTTCTAAGGGCTTCACAGAACAGCTGTATTTATACTGAGATTAAATTACACTCAGGTGGACTGTTTACCAATTAGGTGACTTCTGAAGGCAATTGGTTCCATTAGATTTTAGTTAGAGGCATCAGAATAAAGGGGGCTGAATACAAATGCACACCACACTTTTCAGATATTTATTTCTAAAACATTTTGAAATCATTTATCATTTACCTTCCACTTCACAATTATGTGCCACTTTGTGTTGGTCTATCACATAAAATCCCAATAAAATACATTTACATTTTTTGTTGTAACGTGACAAAATGTGGAAAAATTCAAGGGTATGAATACTTTTTCAAGGCACTGTACATGTAGAAAGAGTTTAAGTATACAAATTATTGTGTTTAGACATATAGAGGGTTATTTACTAAGGCTAGAGAGTGCACAATCAGGCTCAATTCTGTATAGAAACCAATCAGCTTCCAGGTTTTATTGCCAAAGCTTAATTGAACAAGCTGAGGTTAGAAGGTGATTGGTTTCTATGCAGAAGTGAATCTGATTTTGCCCTCTCCAGCTTTAGTAAATAAACCCCATAGTGAATTTAATTTTGTGACTACTTTTTCCCCAGTGCTATAGTGAATTACATTTTCGCATTATTTTGCTAATTTTTTTGCCGTTTGCGACCATTTATTCATGAATTTGCACTATTGTAAATAAACTCCATACTGTACCCATAATGATATCCATATAGTCAGTGGTGTATCATCCATGGGTGCAGGGTGTTCACAACGCACGGGCCCCGGGGGGGCAGGGGGCCCACTGTGCTCTGAGATATTGATGAGCCATCCCTGGCTGACTGTAAGGACAATCAGTGAGGGCAGTTACAGGCACCAATCTCCCTGTAAACCTTTTAATTAAGCAGCTGACAGCCACAGAAGGCAGAGAAGGAAAAGCTCCCCCTCTCCACTTCTCATCCTCTCATTCCTGCGGCTGTCAGCTGCTTAATTGAAAGGTATACAGGGAGATCGGTGCCTGTAACTTTCCTCACAGATCTTCCTGACTGTCCCCCTGTGTCCTTCACACATTTAATACGTGCTTTGTCAAAACGGTTTTGACAAAGCACATATTAAACATGTGAAATGCATCAACCTTTTTTTCATCTGCAAATATGCCTTGTGCCTGCTTATATTGATGATTTTTTTAATAAAGAAGCTTTTATCTGCATCATATGGGTGTGCAGCCATCCAATCTTCTTTCTTCATATGTACTCTGCAGCAGTGACAGGGTGTGCACCCCATGTATAGCTGGATTGGAGACACCACCATTGCCGGTTCTGTAAGGCACATTTTCCACAGTGAAACTTGTTGTGCACCTAATTTTTAAGAAGAAATCCATTCATTCATTTCTTATTTGTTTTTATCTATTATGGACTTTATATGAATTTTACATGAATCATTTGCACTTATTGGAAAATCTGTATTTATTGGCACTGACACTTTATTTATTGTATGGTATTATGTATGTAGACACATATTAGTTGTGAGCAGCGCTATCATTTTTTATATTTATTATTGCTGTTGATGTGGGAACACATAAGTGATAGCAGCAGCCCCCCTCACATTTTTGTTTAATTTGTTTTTTTGCTAAAGTTATTTGAATATTGGCCAAAACACTTTGCACATACCATTAGATGGTAGCGCGCGCAACTACTCAATTGTTTTTTTTTTAACACACAGTTAAACCAGAATATACTGGCAATATGCCGAACCCAGCAAGCTGACTACCAGACCTCATATCAGGCCTTAGACTATGTGCTGCGAGCTACACCGTTACATCTGAATCTTCGGGAACAGTGGGTGCTGGCATTTTCAGCTCACAGGCTTTACCGCTACCCAGCCTAGCTGACTTACGGCAAGTGCCGTTTGCCACCCTGTCCACAGTGATCTCGGATCTCAGGACAGACCTTAGAGCAGTAGCCTCTCGCTTGGAACATGTGGCCATGACTCATGATGCAGCTATCCAGCAGGTACAATGGGTTACTAGTGTCAACACCCAGCACCTAATTGACACATTGAGGACCTTGACAACAGGGCTGGAGGTACAATCTATGCATCAGAGGGATTCCAAAGTCGGTGGGGGCCCTAAACTACAGTCTGTGGTATGGACAATTTTTAATACACTACTGGGTAGACCACCAGACACACCCATTGAGATGAAAAGGTGTCACAGGGCACTTAGACCTAGAGGTCTGGACATTGATCCCCCCAGGGATACTGTATGTTGTCTGGTTAGCTTCACACAGAAGGAAGATATATCATGCCTAGCACATAATCATGGTCAACTGGATCATGACGGGGTGCAATACAAATCTTCCAAGATCTGTTCACCCTTACTCTCCAGCACAGAAGAAATCTACGCCCTCTTCTTAATGTCTTACGTGACAGACATATTGTATACCGATGGAAGCTCACTTTTTGTTTGACAGCTACAGTAGGGAACCGCACAGCATTTCTGTGAACACCTGTGGACTTGCAAGCCTTTTATGACACCCTAGGCATCCTGGTGGTGGCCGCCCCGGATTGGTACAGTTCCTTTCTACAACTGAAACCCACTCAACCAGAGGCTACTTCACACTAAAAAACACCACAGACAGAGCCATTGTAGACATGTGGTGACATGGATATGGATTGCAGCTCAAGAGCTTTGCCATCATCCATTAGATGCAAAATGGACCATTGAGACTGGATCAGAAGGCTTTGTGAGTTGGTTCTTTTGCTCTTTTCCTTTTACAGCTCTGGTTTCTGGAAACACATACATACTTTTGTCTGATCGTTGTTGCTATGATGCTTCTGCCCTGTCCCACAGACACCTAATGGCTGAATGTGACTCTACCGACGCTCCTCCTTAATGCTTGCAATTGTTATATTGCTCCTGGCAGTTATATGTTCACTTATCTGGTACATCTATTGTTGGATACGTTTCCCCAACTTTGATTCAACACGTAACAGTCATTCAAATCGCATTGCCCATGTATGGCCTTATGACTATAGAGAGAAAGGTTGTTTTATAGGCATTAAAGACATTTAGATAAAAATGTTCTTTCTACTGTTCTTTCTACGTCAAATGGGTGAGCATCCCATACATGGACACATTTGCTTGTCATTCGGGTGTTTCTGACTCCGTTACCTCTCACACATGGACACTTGAAAGATGATCTTGGGCTATTGTGAGAACTATGTTAACTTGCCATAATACCTTTCACGCACTACAATGTGATTGAGGTCACTGGCTCTAATGAGGGCCTATTGGAGGCTTAGATGATGCCAGAGGTGAGGTAGACCAGTAGTTGGGGATAATGGTTTTTCTGAAGGATCCTAAGTAAGTTATGGAAATATCTGGTGGAGAACTTTCTCTTTTTTCAATTTCTACTCTTGTATTAACCCAGGTGCTCACTCCTCCAAGACCTCGATGCTGTCTGCTCTTGTTTTTTGTTTGTTTGTTTGTTTTTGTTTTTGTCCTTATTTCTTTAATGGGCATTGATGTCTTAGGTGGGTGAGTGTGCACTCTTGTATGAATGGGTGCAGGGCTAGTGGGTCCTTGCCCCTTGCTTGCTTCTCTCCAGCCAAAGCAACCTTCACAGGCAAACCTAGCCAATGTCTTGGTCATTATAGATTGACAGTTATGTGAGCATTTGTTGTACTTTACAGTTCGGTTATTATGTTACTTCAATTTAGATGGTTGGGGACCTTTTAGTGCAGGAGGTCCCGTCTTGCTGAAAAATGAGTATGTCCTGCTGCAGTCCAAATTTACTTGCTGATCTAGTGTCCACTCTTGTTGGATTCTCCTTTAACTTCTGACCTATGAGATGGGGGGCTTCAGACTGGGACTTCTCTCATCATGTGGGGAGCCCTGTCTGCATCTTCCCATCCTCAACAGTCAAAGCTCTTCCTTCTATGATTGCTTTTGTTTTCTAGAAGCCCTAGATTGTTGACACTGTATGATTACTTCTGTGTTGGACCTTTCCCCCACCTCAGAGAGGCAGCCCCCCCCCTAGAAACTTTCCCGCTTACCTTCCCCTTCCCTTTACCCCCACATTTTTCCAGTCAGGTGGACTAGTGGGCCTGTATCCACCTCCAGTAGATGATCATGATTTCTCAAATCCTTGGCCCTATTTTACAAGGGATTTGTGTACCTTCCGGTCCCCCCCCCCTTTTTTTTGTCTCTCTTCTCTTCTCCCTTCTCCCTCAACTGCCCTCTCCACTCACAAACTTCTGTGATTATCCACGTGCAGACATACTCAGGTTTGTATATTGCATATTTCTGATCATGCATTTCAATTAAAAGACCTCAGCTCCTCTCTCTCTCAAAGTGTATATCAATAGCAAAAGCCTTAAAGCACACCGCCATAGAGAACAAATAGTTTTTTTTACAAGAAACACACTTTAAGTCAAGCTCAATCCCACGTTTGCCTTCTCCCCATGCCACCTGTGCAGACTCCAAGCCTAAGGGAGTTTCGATTTTGCTCTCCAAAATGCTGTCTTTCCACCTTACTGACCACTTAATGGATCCAAACGGTAGGTTTATTTTTCTAAAAGGTACTTGGAAAAATAGACCAGTAACATTGGCGAATGTGTACTGTCCTAATTCTAAACAGGTAACCTTATGTTATCGTATGTTCTTATGAAACTTGCACTCTTCCAGACAAGCCTCTTAATTCTTGGGTGTGATTTTATTATCCCCCTGAATCCTCTCCTAGATACCTCAACTGGTATTTCCTCTCTCCCCTTTTCTGCTCTTCATCATATACTCTAACTGGCCTCTCTTACTCTACATGATACTTGGCGAACTGTTTACCCTGTGGAGATAGAGATTACCCACTTCAGCCCCGGAAGTTTTTACCCCCTTAATGATCAGAGCATTATTTGTGATACGGCACTGCGTCACTTTAACTGTCAATTGTGTGGTCACACAACGTGGTACCCAAGCAAAATTGACGTCCTTTTTTCCCACAAATAGCGCTTTCTTTTAGTGGTATTTGATCACCTCTTCGGTTTTTATTTTTTACGCTTTTATTTTTTAAACAAAAAAAGAGCGACGATTTTGAAAAAAAATAAAATTTTTTTTTGCTAAAATTAATATCCCCAATTAAAAAAAAACTAATTTCTTCATCAGTTTAGGCCGGTATATATTCTTCCACATATTTTTGGTAAAAAAAAATTTGCAATAAACGTATATTGATTGGTTTGCACAAAAGATAAAGCGTCTACAAAATAGGCGATAGATTTATGGCATTTTTATTTATTTATTTATTTTTTTACTAGTAATGGTGGCGATCGGGACTACAACATTGCGGCAGACAGATCAGACACTTTTGACACTTTTTTGGGACCATTGACATTTATACAACTATTAGAGCTAAAAATAGTCACTGATTACTGTATAAATGTCACTGGCAGGGAAGTTGTTAACACTAGAGGGCCATCAAGGGGTTAAATATGTTCCCTCGGTGTGTGTTCTAACTGTGGGGGATGGGAGTGACTAGAGGAGGAGACATATCGCTGTTCCTAACTAATAGGAACACATGATCTGTCTCTCCTCTCCTGACAGAACCGGGATTTGTGTGTTTACATATACAGATCCCCGTTCTGTCTCTCGTGCCCGCGATCGCAGGTGGCTGTTGGTCATCGTGATCGCTGGCCACGCTCATTGTCCCCCCCCCGCTGTGCAGCGGGTGCGCATGCCTGATAAGGCTCTTATAGGAGCCAACGTACCTGTACGTCCTTTTGCGCAGGAGAACCAACCTTCCGACCTATAAGTACGTGAGCCAGTTGGGAAGTGATTACACTTTATTCTCCTCTCCAAATAATTGTTACTTGAGATTGTACTACCTATTCATACACCTTTCCTACCTCCATAGTGTCACAAATGAGGGCATGGTGCTCTCTGACCACCACCCAGTTACAATGACTTTGCTATTCCCAGATAGAGAACCTTCCACCAAAATTTGGAGAATGGATGTGTCCCTTCTTACAGACCCTGATGGTTTGGAATCTATCAGACAAAAGTTTGGCGATTTTTTTCGCCACAAGGACACACCTGATGTTTCTCACATGACCCAGTGGGAGGCACATAAATGTGTCATAAGAGGCAACCTACTTTTTATCGCAGCTTGAAAGAAAAAAGAATACTAAGCTCTAATGTTGGAACTCTCCAATCAGAAACATAGGTTGGAAGCCCAACACAAACGTTCACAGGCACTCAAGATAGCACAGGAATTATTGGAAATGTGCTCACTTCTACTGGAAAAACTATTTAGATGCAATGTAGTATCTCAAAGACTGTTATACGAGCAGGAAAATAAGCCAGGCAGACTGTTGGCCAGGGCCACTCAACAGCACACAGTCCATCAAACTATAGATGCATTCATCTTTGTCCATCACGCTATAGATGTATTCATCTTTGTCCTGCAAGATGGCACTGCCAATCCTGCATGCAGTGACACGAGTGCCAGCATTTGTGCCAATCCGGCCGGATTGCTGGAAAAATCTCCTGTATTGCTTGACTCTCAGTCTATAGAGGCTATACGGTAAGCCTCCATCTTGAAGAAATTTCAAGATATGTTACCGATTGCACTGGATGTGATGTCCAAGAGGAGGAGATTAGTGAACTTTGGCACCTCACAGCTCAGTTAGAAGGCCACATGAATGATACCACCACAGTCCTAAAAGGACATGAGCAGGACATTTATCAGCCTAAACTTGAAATCCATTCTTTACATTATAAGTTGGAGATGCAGAGAATCGGGTATATAGATCCAATCTTTGAATCGGGGCCTCCTGGAGTCTGTTATTCAACTACAATCAACTATTACTGCCATCTGCCAGGAGCTTAGTCCTGAAATTTCAGTTAATGGGCTAGAGTTAGAATGTGTCCAGTGGGTACTAATTAGAAAGGTTCCAAATGGCCCACCAAGTGACATATTAGTTAAATGTAATTACTTACCAAGGGAAGGAT
The DNA here is from genome assembly GCA_037952925.1 of Lithobates clamitans. Lineage (NCBI taxonomy): Eukaryota > Metazoa > Chordata > Amphibia > Anura > Ranidae > Lithobates > Lithobates clamitans. The sequence goes on along the minus strand of JBBGZY010000056.1, from coordinate 7,811,970 downwards.
TCCACAAGCTGCCTGCGAGAAGGAAAGTTTATATTTTCAAAGGCATGATTCTCAGGTGTTTGCCGACCTCATCCCGTCAACTATCCAGAAATGAAAGGAGATGAAGCCTACCATACACACCCCTTATGCTATGGGCTATAAGGCACATACTCCTGGAGTGCCTCACAGACTTCTACCTCCAGATTAGTGTTGCATCAATATTGTTTGCCCCTGTTGAGCTTAACCCCTGGACTGTTTTCCCCTGTCGGCAAGCGCTTCTTCTTTTTTTTTCTGAATAACTGTCTCAGACCTCCAATGCCTTTGTTCACAAAGTGCCTATGGAATCCTGATGGAATCAGATTAGTCTGCAGCAGGGGCTTTCTTTATGAACACAGTATCATGTTCTATAGCTGGGGGTACACTAGTGTTGTTTTGTAGTATTAAAATTATGCCTTTCGCATTTTCATAAGGTAGCAGCTAGATGTTTTGGGGTTTTTTGCATTCTATGTATGCATGTATCTAAAATTATGCCTTTCACATTTTCATAAGGTAGCAGCTAGATATTTTTGTTTTTTTTGCATTCTATGTATGTATGTATGATTTTTTTGTATTCATTTTTACAGATGTCGTTTTGCTTAACCCAGTATTGGCTACCTTCCTACTGTTCTCATTGCCTTCTCCCAGTCACCCAACCAGGACTTTAAGATGATCTTGGAAAGTTTCTTATACTCCTAATTTTAGGGCCCATTGGCCATGAATTTTATTTTAGAATGCTCTGCATAGCCTGGACCCTAGGCTCAACTAGTAGGCAACCACGGCCTCCTTTTCGGTGATTTCATTCTTTTGCTGTTTTGAGCAGATACCCACATCCTGGTCTAGTTTAAAGACACTTTCATTGCACTATATTAGTCAAATACCATTATGCTTCAGGGTAGTCATTAGGGTCATTGTTATACAACTGACTGCCCAGAAAATAGTAGGCAAAAACTGATGTACAGTTTGAAAATATTATACAAACTGAGTATGCTGCTAAATGAATTTGTAAGGAAAAACAAATTAATAAATCCTGCTGCCACTAAAGTAATCCCACCGTATCCAAATAAAAATATATATGCAAAGAAATGTAGCGCTGCCTCTAATACACCTCCAGAAATATATTTAAACATAAAATGAGTATATGCAAAGTGGTGTGTGCAACCAGAACCCCAATGCTGTAAGATTCCAAATACTTATCAGATAAGTCCCATATTCAAATATATATAAAGCCGACAATAAAATGCAAACATAAAATAAAGTGTAGCATGAAACTCCAGTGCTGCAAACAAACACATACAATACCTCATTCAATGAGTATGTACAGTACAAATCTTCAGTGCTGTAAACAGCAATATTACAATTAGGGATCAACAACATTAAAAAATGATTAGGATAGAGCAGTCCACAGATAAGAGTCTATATCTCATTCTTCTTCAATTTGTTACCTTAAAACCAGTCAACATGTTTGAACCCACTACCATGTGCTCCAGTTTGACTCTCACTTTATTAATAGATCCAGATGGGCCTTCTTGTGTGTTTCCCACACAAGGAATTAAATGCAGCTGCTCAGAACATCTTTCCTTTACTCAATCTTCAATGAAGTACTGTGGCTTTGGAACTCCCAATTCATAGATATATTATCTAGACCTTCAGAAGCAGATAGTTCCAACTATAGTGTAGTACGATCAGGATAAATATTTATTAAATAAAATCTATGCATCCATCCTAGCTTACATCCATCAGAAGCAAACATGGACTGTATGCAGGAATGCACATTGACAAGCCAGGGTTGTGTCCTGCTGCCATAACCAACATTGATTGACATTTTAGGAACAATACAAAGAAATACAAAGAATAAACTTCAAATACATTAAACCATCATGTAAATGGAAAATAACAAGTAAAAAAAAGTGAAATAAATTGAAATTTCAATGATTCCTGCCAAGAGGTAGGGGTGTCAAACTAGAAAGACACCCTAATAAGGGTATAACAAGATAAACACTTTTATTGTTATTGACCCATACTAATGGAAGCATTTCCGGAGATAACCAGTTTAGTAACCATTATATGAAAATGGGGAGCATATAGCTCACTTATGGGGAGGTCGGTCTACAGGTTTAAAAAGAATGTGAGAGCAGTAGGCGGCGCTCTCAAGCCATTCCCATCCCTGCTTTCTGCACTTACCAAAACCAAACTAAGGGTCTGCAGACTTTCCTAACATCAAGAGTCCCAAGGATAAATAATAAAACAAAAAAAGGGGTGGGGGAAGAGGGGGAGGGGGAAGCAAATAAAAAATAGGGAATAGGGAAGGGGTGGGGAAATCACCAACTGCCCTCTTCATCTACCTCTGATGACACATGATAGGATAAGTGGGTCACCAAGATCTTAGAACAGCTTGATGTCCACATTAAGGCGATCGGGCTATAGTTGGTGACATTGGTAGGTTTCTTACCTTATATAGGGATAACCGAGAGTTAAGCCTCTAGTAGGCTCTCCGAGGTGCTAGGATTAGTGGACAGCGAATTCCAGGATTTAAGAAAGCCTGGGGTCAGGAGCTCTGAAAAAGTTTTATAATACTGGACTGGGAAGCCATCTTAACCTGGGCTTATGCCCGGTTTAGTAGGTCTCAGCACTGCCTCCCACTCTTCTGCTGACAGAGGGGCCTCTAGAGCCTTTGAGTCACCCACAGATAAGACAGGAGGACCATGTTGTTGCAAGAAGTCCTGTATTAGATCAGCATGTTTAATAGACAATGAAGGATCCGAATCACTGGATTGGAAGGTTATATACGTTGCTATAGAAGCATTGAAACTGGTGGGCAATGTCCTAATTTTTAGAATGGGTCACATTCAGAGAATTAACATTTGGGAAAAAACTAATGTAAAAGTTGATATGCCTACTTTTCACCCAGAGGTTGTATTCACTTTTATATAGTGTAAAAAGGGGGCAAGTTGCACAGGGAAGTAATATACAGTATAGCCAAAGGATGAAAAGCATCAAATGGGCATCAAACACTATTAGATGACCAACACTACAGATGGCATCTAATTCTAGCAGAGAATGCCCCAGGTGCTGGCTGAGGAGTCTGTTCATGTTCCTAATCACAGGGAAACAGTATAGCAATGACCATACACAGATTACATCACCTCTTTATAAAATCTTTACTGAACGACAAGAGGCATACAAAGTATCCCCATCCCCTTTTTCTTAAGCATCCTCCTTACCAGTAGGTCCATTAGGATGAAACACATCAAGAAGGAGCGTTGCCTGAGCAGGGACACTTGGTATGCATTGGTGGTTCAATAACATTTTTTTCAAAGGGGTCACTTCATCAATGTGTGGTTGGCATTATATTGTTTCCTCAGGCATCACTGTTAGAAAGAAATAGTATCCAAGGAAAGAATGCTGTACAACCAAATGAAAAATCCACAAAGTTGATTATTTTCTGCAGTAATGTTAACACATGTACTGTACATAGGTTTGGGTATGCTAAACACAAGCACCCCACCCTTCAGCAGGTTCAAGGGCACTGTTATACAAGGTAAACAAGAAAAACATTAATAACAATATGTGTATATAGTGAAGCCCATACCCTATTTTTTTACACATTGAAACAAATAAATGCTATGGGAACTCCAAACAGATCCAGTAAGTTCCCAAAACAAAAATAAAACATTAGACTATTTTTGCAATATTAATCTGCATATAATTTAAATGCATTGCTCTGGAAGTTCACAAACATAACAATTAAACAGAATCTCTATTTAACTTGTTGGGGTGCAGACAGGCTAATCTATTAATTCACCAAACTTCCCTACATTTTTGGATACTGATGCAATTGTCCCCTCATTTGTCTCTGTGAATTAAGAACCATAAAACACAAATAATTGATTTGGTGAAGCTTCTCAGTAAAGTATGCACAAACAGGTAGGGGATGGGTCAGGGGCAGACTGACAAGCCCATGGGTCCACCGGCACTAGGAGATCATGGAGCCCCCAGGATTAAAGATGGCCTCCGCACTACAGCCATCTTTCTGATGCAACATTAATGCAGCAAGTCCACGTGGAGGGGCACCTAGCTCAGCGACATGCAGTGTGTAAGGAGAATTAAATCTGGTGACCCAGTAAAGGTACCAGGAGCTTCTCATGGGCAGTGCCACCTTAACAGGGCCCTGGGCAAATTAATGCACTGAGGGCTCCTACCAGGAAGAAGGTGACCTGTGGAAAGCTGCCGCACACACAGTGGGTGTAGCTAAATAGTGCCAAATGCCATGGCTTTTTAGTTTGATTAGACATTTAAGTCTGATTTTTTACATGTTTTTTAATTTTTTTTTTTTTTTTCTCCACAATGCTGTTAAGAGACTTTGGTGACATATCAGGGGTCTAAACAGATCACTTCTGAGACAGAGAAAGGGAGAGAAGACACATTCCCAAGACAATTCTCGGTACCATCAACTGCCCTGCAGATGAATGAACAGGAGGCAGACGCTCTTATCCCTTCATAATCTGAAGCATAGAAAACACAGTTTACCATGCTTAGTTATGAATTAAGACAGTGAGTGATCAGTATTAATCACTCACTGTGTTCACTTAGAAAAAGAAGAGGCTGTTAAATTACATATTTACTGGCCCCTTTACTGCTCTCCAATCTGAAGAACCCCCTTGTGTGCCCACAACTGCTGTCGGTAGGAGAGGAAAGGAGGGAATCTGGCAATGCTGTGGGGGTGCAGGCAGTGAGATCAATCCAGATCAGTGCAGCAATTGGGAGAAATAACTCAAATATCTCTATAGTGCAAAAAATTGTACACAACTAAGTTGCGCTTATATAACGTAAGTGACCGGCGATCGCATGTAGCAAATGAAAACAGTGCGCTATTGCAATAAGACACATTCTAAGTGAAAAAAAACAATAAGTGAATGTCTGTATGTAAAAGTCTATATGAAAAACTCTTCATCAGCAACAATGAAAAATGACCATTAGGCCATAACAGAAAAAAAAATTAACAATGTGAAAGATGAAAATTCCAATGGTGTGATGAGATCCAGATTCTTTCCACCTTCACCAAAAAGATAGAGGGGAGAAGGAGGGGGAGGGAAATCCTTGAATCAAAAATGGACCTCACTCAGTGTGTGGGGTCCCTTACCCAAACTGGTGGACCCCCTAAAGACCAAGGTCTTATGCACCAGAAGATTTAGCCCTCTGCAAGGTCTAATGAACCTTCATCTTCCTGGAGCCCTCCAGACACAACAGGGAATCCTCCCCGGTATCCTGATTGGAAATGAAGAGTCTGGTCTGCGGAGCGCACAGCCAAAGGTGTTCCTAGTTTAGACAGACATCAAGGGGGTTGTGGTGGAGAGCAGGCGAATCATGCGGATCCTCTAGCTGGCTAATCGCGGGGGGGTGGTGTGTGGATATAGTGGGCAATCACTTCAGGAGGTGGGAGAAATAACTGGAACCAATCTTTTGTTGCTCTCACTGCAGCAGGTAGAACAGGAGATGTTGGTTTTCAGCTGCTGCAGTGAGAGCCACAAAAGATTGGCTCCAGTTATTTCCCCCACCTGCTGCAGTGATTGCCCACTATATCCACACACCATCTCCTTGTTGGGGGGGGGGTAACTGCAGTGACCCCTCATGCACCAGTGGGATGGGAGTGTGAGACAGTTTTGGGGGGATGGCAATTTGTGGGAGTGAGTTAGTTGCGGATGGATTTATTTCAGTGGCAGTGTCTGTGGGGATGTTAGGAAAGTAGAGAATGGAAAGTGACCATGGAATTATGTCTTTCAGCTAGGGGGTAGAAAGTAGCTCAAAGTTATATCTGTCAGTATGTCTGTAGGTATGAAGTGTCTTGGGGGTGATGTCATCTGGGGGGAGTCAAGAGCTGAGAAATACTTAGATAGCAATGTCTATATTAAAAAACGACAGCGCTCCTCTACTAATAGATAAAATAATAAATAATACAATGGTACTGCTTAAAGAGAATTACTTCCTGCTAGAATAGATATAGGGGTTTATTTACGAAAGGCAAATCCACTTTGCACTACAAGTGCAAACTACAAGTGCAAAGTGCACTTGAAATTGCACTGAAAGTGCACTTTGAAGTGCAGTCGCTATAAATTTGAGGGGTAGATTTGAAATGAGGGGAAGCTCTGCTGATTTTATTATCCAATCATGTGCAAGCTAAAATGCTTTTTTTAATTTTCCTTGCATGTCCCCCTCAGATCAGTGCAATTTCAAGTGCACTTTGCACTTGTAGTTTGCACTTGTAGTGCAAAGTGGAGTTGACTTTAGTAAATAACCCCCATACTATGCAACTCTCAAGCACTCTGGGGTTGATTTACTAAAGGCAAATCCACTTTGCACTACAAGTGCAATCCAAGTGCACTTGGGAGTGCAGTCGCTGTAGATCTGAGGGGAAGATCTTAAATAAGTGGAAGCTCTGCTGATTTTATCATCCAATCATGTACAAACAAAAATGCTGTTTTTTATTTTCCTTGCATGTCCCCCTCAGATCTACAGCGATTGCACTTCCAAGTGCACTTCCAAGTGCACTTGCAGTGCAAAGTGGATTTGCCTTTAGTAAATCAACCCCTCTGTGTATGTCCAGATAATGTGAAGTTACTTTATGACCATTCTATTTCCTTGTCAAAAGAAGTTTATTGAGTATACAATATTATAAAGATACATAAAGTAAGTTTACAAGGATCTATAAAGTAAGCTCATTGTTTTACAGTAGGGTTTATATAGGTAAATATCCTGAAATTTCAAATATTAAACATTGGGTTCACGTAAACCTAAATTAAAGATATATATCATTTCCTTAGTCACTTTTGTAGGTATTTAAATGATTTATACCTACTATACATATTGTTTACAGGTAGAGTGTATATAGGTCAAATAAATTCTGATAATGAGCTTTAATCGTAAGGTGGAGAAAAGGAAAGAGAAAGAAGAAAAAGGGTAGAAAGGTAGAGGTTTAGTCCTCAAGGTTGTCCCGCTCGTCAGTTTATTATTCTTTTTAGTTCTCTTTGAAGTCTTAGAATGGGTGTCTCTGTAAGTCATTTAATCTGTTACCATGGCAACAGGACAGAGTCATTGAAGTTTGACAGGAACTGTTGTTTTATCCAAGGATGCCAAAGTTTTTCAAATTTTGGAATTTGATTTTGATCGATGGCTACCATCTTAGCATGGGACATTGTATTATTCATTCTGTGAATTGTTTCTGCTAGTACCAATGTAGGAGATTTCCATACCTTGGCCACTGTTTGTTTTGCAGCCGTTATTAGTTGGATCATAAGTTTGAATTGAGAGAGTGTTAACCATTCCGGTTTTAGATTAAGTAAAGTTATATATGGATCTGGTTGTATTATTTTTTAAAATATTTTAGATGCAATCACGAAGACTTCTGTAAGGTACCTGGTAGGAGAGCCTGACTGTAGGAGAAGACCTCTCATACAACGCTGGTTCAGGAGCCACTGGAGTGGGGACAGTGGTCTCCTGAGCACAGTGGGGTAGGAGTGCCTGTATTGTATAGTCTCTGATGTGGAGGCAGAGATCCCTCCTGGGATGGCTGGGCTGCAGGTGAGTGGAGACTGGAACAGCAGTAACTTGGTCAACTGGGTTGCAGGTGAGAGGAGACTGGGACGGCAGCAGGCTTGACACACACTGGATGGCAGAGTAGCAGGTGAGAGGAGACTGGAACGGCAGCAGGCTTGACACACTGGAGGGAGAGATCACTGAAGCTGAAGCTGAAGGTGCAACAGCAAGTGAACAGCAGGCATAAGCAGAGTCAGACAGTCCGGGTCGGCAGGTAGCTGGCACAGGTAACAACGGCAGGCAAGGCAGAGTCGGTGAACAGGCAGGGGTCGGCAACGGTAGCAGATACAGACAGAAGAGTAGTCAGACAAGCCGGATCGGGGTTGGAGCAGGTCGGATGGTCAAACAAGCCGGGTCAAATCAGGTAGCAGACAATCAGGATATGGGTCAAACAGGTTCACAGAGCTGAGACGAAGCAGCGATGTTCTCATGGAACAGGGAAACTTTTATGTGCTAAAATGGCGCCAAACCGGCGCTAACGCGGACGCGCGCGCGCCCGTGCGCGCGCACGCGTGAACGCGCGCACGCGCCCGCGCCGCGCACCCGCGCGCGCCCGAGCGCCGCGCTGATGCGCAACAGTTTGATGCCGTGTCTGAATGGAAGCGCGCCGGCGCATAGGCGAATGCAAGTGCCCCGGACTGGTGCTGGTAGATCCCTGACATTGCCCCCCCCCAAGGGGCAGCCTCCGGATGCCCAACAACCTCTTCTTCTCAGGATGAGTAGAAAAATAAGCGCGCACTAAACGCCTGGCATGCACATTACTGTCCGGTTCCCATGAGTTACTTTCTGGGCCGTAGCCTTTCCACTTGATTAAGAATTGGTTCTGCCCTTGCCTTCTTCTACAATCAAGGATAGCCTCGACCTCAAATTCCTCGCTGCCATTAATTACAACAGGTTCAGGGGGTCTCGTGCCCCTAGCAGGAAAGGGATCAGGTACAGCAGGTTTAAGCAGAGATACATGGAATACTGGATGAATTTTAAATGAACCAGGTAAAGTCAATTCATAAGATACTTCATTGATTTTCCTTCTGACTGGAAAGGGTCCCATGAATCTAGGTGCCAACTTCTTAGAAGGACATGCTAATTTGATATTAACAGTAGAAAGCCATACCTGGTCGCCAATTTGCAAGTTCAGCTCCCCCCTTCTTTTCCGGTCGAAGATTCTCTTACCATCTGCCTGAGACTTGGATACTGTTTCCTGTAACAACCGGCTGTTGTGACTGAGGAACTCCACTGTACTTTGTACTGCTGGAACCGAAGACTCTGAAAGGAAATCAGGTAGAAAGGTTAGGTGAAAGCCATAATTGGCGAAAAAGGGAGATTGACCGGTGGCAGAATGTTTGGCATTATTATAGGCAAATTCTGCTAAGGGTAATAGAGATACCCAATCATCTTGTGTGAATGATGTGAAGCATCTAATGTATTGTTCCAGGGTCTGATTAGTCCTTTCTGTCTGACCATTTGTCTGAGGATGGTAGGCCGAGGACAAGGCCAATTCAATCTTTAGGGTTTCACACAGGGATCTCCAAAAACGTGAAGTGAATTGAACCCCTCTATCAGAAACTATGTTTACAGGTACTCCATGAAGTCTGATGATTTCCTTGATGAATATGCGAGTTTCGGTGGCAGACGGGGTTCCCCTTAAAGGTAGAAAATGAGCCATTTTGGTTAGACGGTCCACAACTACAAAGATAGCTGAGCACCCTTCAGAACATGGAAGTTCCACAATAAAGTCCATAGAGATCATTTTCCATGGTCTGTCGGGTACAGGCAATGGTTTCAATAGGCCCCAAGCTCGATTCCTGGATGACTTATTCTGGATGCAGATGGGACAGGAACTAACATACTTTTCACAAAAGTCTTTCAGATTGGGCCACCAGAAAGTACGCTGCACTAGTTCCAGGGTCTTGCGGACCCCAAAGTGGCCTGCCAAAGGGTGGTCGTGGAGAAGTGTTAGAACCTTGACCCGAATGTTTTCAGGAACAAAAATTTGGCTTCCTTTCCAGAACAGACCATCTCTTCTTACTAAAGAAATTCCAGTAGGCCTGGCTGATTCAGAGGATGCTTCCTTAATCAGGGAAAGTAAATCTTTTTGCAGCAGTAAAAAACTGTTTGCGGGTAAGATGGTGTCAGGAGTGGATAAGTCCTTAGGATTGTCATGCATACGTGATAATGCGTCTGGTTTGATATTTTTTGAGCCTGGACGGTACGTTATATGAAAGGAGAAACGTGAGAAAAACAGAGCCCAGCGGGCTTGTCGAGGCTTCAGACGTTTGGCAGATCGTAAGTACTCTAGGTTTTTATGGTCAGTATAGATTAGTACTGGATGCATAGCCCCCTCCAACAGGTACCTCCATTCTTCTAGAGCAGTTTTAATAGCGAGAAGTTCTCGGTCACCAACGTCATAATTCTTCTCCGCAGGGGAGAGTTTACGGGAAAAGAACCCTACAGGGTGCATTATCTCTTTGCTACCTTTGCGCTGTGAAAGAATCGCACCTACCGCAATCTCGGAGGCATCAACTTCTAAAATAAATGGTAGGGATGGTTCAGGGTGACTGAGGATAGGTGCTGAAGTAAACAGTCTCTTGAGATTTTCGAAGGCGTCTTGGGCAAGTTGGTTCCAGGAGAAACGGATATTTTGTTTGGTTAACTGCGTGATGGGTGCAATTATGGCTGAGAACCCCCTGATGAATTTTCTGTAGAAGTTTGCAAACCCCACAAACCGTTGAACTCCCTTCTTGTCCAAGGGTACCGGCCAGTCCAGCACAGCGGACACTTTTTGTGGGTCCATCTTGATGCCTGTTGCGGAGATGATTAACCCCAGGAATTGGATGCTCTGTTGTTCGAACTCACATTTCTCCGCTTTTGCGTACAGACTATGTAAGCGGAGACGACCCAACACCCTGCGGACATGTTCCTGATGCAATTCACGGGATTCTGAAAAAATCAAGATATCGTCCAGGTATGCGATTACAAACACATCTAGAAAGTCCCTGAGGACGTCGTTAATCAGGTGTTGAAAGGTTGCAGGGGCGTTGCAGAGTCCAAAGGGCATGACCAGGTATTCATAATGCCCGAATCGGGTTCGGAATGCTGTCTTCCACTCATGTCCAGCCCGGATACGGATTAGATTATATGCCCCTCTTAGGTCAAGTTTGGTGAAAATGACGGCAATCCTTAATTTTTGAAAAAGTTCAGGTATCAAGGGTAGAGGATACCGATTTTTGACCATGATCTTGTTTAGCTCACGATAATCGATACACGGCCGGAGCGACTTGTCTTTTTTGGTGACAAAAAATATTCCGGCACCAGCTGGAGAGGTAGAGTGGCGTATAAAACCTTTGGCCAGATTCTCATCTATGTATGTTTTTAGTACTTCCTGTTCCTTCTCAGATAAAGGAAAAATGCGTCCGAATGGTATCTCGGATCCAGGCAGCAAATCAATGGGGCAATCGTAGGGCCGATGAGGTGGTAGAGAGTCTGCCCCCTTTTTACTAAAAACATCGATGAATTCATGATATTGTTTAGGTATGACCTGGCAGAGTTTCTGGTCGGTGTCTAAACAGAGTAGAGTAGATGAAGAATCCGAATCTTTCTTTAAACAGTGTTCAAGACAGTAAGAAGATGAGAATTTCACTTCTCCAGATGTCCAATGAATGTATGGGTTGTGGGCCTGCAACCAAGGAATGCCCAGGATGATGGGAAACATAGGTGAGGAGATGACATCAAGAACCAGCAGTTCCTTGTGTTGGGAGGAAGTAGAAGCAGGCAAAGGCAGGGTTTCTTGGGTTACTTGTCCCGATCTGATGCGGGAACCATCAGCTAGAAACACAGCGAGTCCATGGGTCTTGGTTTGTAATGGGATGTTATGCTGGCTGGCAAAGTTTGAGTCAATAAAGCAACTGCATGCTCCGGAATCAATGATGGCGTTGATCGTTATGGTCCCTTCTTGCAGCTGTAAAGACAGAGGAATGGCAATGTGGGTAGAGTTCGCAGACAGAGCAGAAAGACTGGTATACACAGAAGAGGGGCACTTACTTAATTTAACTGGACAGTTCAGGACATAGTGCCCAGTCCCACCGCAGTAGAGGCACAGATTGAGTTGCCGGCGCCGGGCCCGTTCTTCAGGCGACAAGGCAGGTCGCATCAGTCCCAATTGCATAGGCTCTGCCGAGTCAGGCATAGCATTAGCTGGATTTGAACTGGATGGGGGTAAGTAGCGTGCTGCCGGGAGTGGTGCCCTGGCTGTCATCCACATCGGGCGGGATTGTGAAGCGGATCGTTCAGAACGACGTTCCCGGATTCGCCGGTCAATTTGAATAGTCAGGTTAATTAACGCTTCAAGAGTGTCTGGTACACCCACTCGGGCAAGTTCGTCCTTTAAACCTTCAGACAGACCCAAGCGGAACTGATGACGCAGGGCCGCATCATTCCACTGAGTGTCCGCACTCCAGCGTCTAAAGTCCATGATATAGTCTTCCGCAGGTCTGCGACCTTGCTGGAGCGTGAACAGTGCTGATTCAGCTGTAGCAGTCTGTTGAGGGTCCTCATAAATTTGTGCCATAGCTTCAAAGAAAGATGATAAAGACTGGGTTAGAGCTGAGTCCCCCTCAAGTAGACGATGAGCCCAGGTCTGAGGTTCTCCTTGTAGGAGGGAAATCACAAACCCCACTTTGGTGGCCTCCAGTGAAAAAGTTCGGGGCTGTAACGCGAAGAAGAGCTTGCAGGCATTGCGAAAAGCCCGGAACTTGGACCGGTCTCCAGAGAATCTATCAGGAGTGGGAACCTTTGGCTCAGGTGGAAGCATTACAACAGAAGGACCAGGAGCCGTCTGTGCTGGGGTTGTGGCTGAAGAGGAGGCCAAGGGGTTAGGCCCTGCTAGGTTCTGAACTTGCCCCTCCAATCTGTTGTAGTTATCCTGGAGAGATTGTACGGCTTGAGTGAGGGCCGCAAGGTGGGTGCATATTTCTTTCAAAGGAGAGGTATCTCCTGCAGGCTCAGTCATGGCTGCTTCGTACTGTAAGGTACCTGGTAGGAGAGCCTGACTGTAGGAGAAGACCTCTCATACAACGCTGGTTCAGGAGCCACTGGAGTGGGGACAGTGGTCTCCTGAGCACAGTGGGGTAGGAGTGCCTGTATAGTCTCTGATGTGGAGGCAGAGATCCCTCCTGGGATGGCTGGGCTGCAGGTGAGTGGAGACTGGAACAGCAGTAACTTGGTCCACTGGGTTGCAGGTGTGAGGAGACTGGGACGGCAGCAGGCTTGACACACACTGGATGGCAGAGTAGCAGGTGAGAGGAGACTGGAACGGCAGCAGGCTTGACACACTGGAGGGAGAGATCACTGAAGCTGAAGCTGAAGGTGCAACAGCAAGTGAACAGCAGGCATAAGCAGAGTCAGACAGTCCGGGTCGGCAGGTAGCTGGCACAGGTAACAACGGCAGGCAAGGCAGAGTCGGTGAACAGGCAGGGGTCGGCAACGGTAGCAGATACAGACAGAAGAGTAGTCAGACAAGCCGGATCGGGGTTGGAGCAGGTCGGATGGTCAAACAAGCCGGGTCAAATCAGGTAGCAGACAATCAGGATATGGGTCAAACAGGTTCACAGAGCTGAGATGAAGCAGCGATGTTCTCATGGAACAGGGAAACTTTTATGTGCTAAAATGGCGCCAAACCGGCGCTAACGCGGACGCGCGCGCACGCGTGAACGCGCGCACGCGCCGCGCGCCCGCGCGCGCCCGAGCGCCGCGCTGATGCACAGCAGTTTGATGCCATGTCTGAATGGAAGCGCGCCGGCGCATAGGCGAATGCAAGTGCCCCGGACTGGTGCTGGTAGATCCCTGACAACTTCCTTCCAGAAGGTTTGGATTACTGGGCACGTCCACCATATGTGTAAATGTGTGCCTATTTCTGGGCATCCTCGAAAACAAAGAGCTGAGGTATTAGGTGAATATTTTGCCACCCTTTTAGAGTTAGGACTTTATAATTTGTCTCCAGTGCTAAAATGTTGGGTGAAGATGACTTAGATGTGAGCCATATGTTAGACCAGTCCGTGTCTTCTAAAGTTCGTCCCAGGTCCTCCTCCCACCTCTGAACGTAAGAGGGTCTATTAAGATTTGCTACTCCATATAATTGATTATAAAGTGATGAAATTGTACCTTTAGCAAATGGATCTTTTGTACAGATTGATTCAAAAATGGATAATTGGGATAATGGTGTATCCCCCTTTAGGAATGGTGTATAGAAATTTTTGATTTGGAGATATCTAAATATCTCAGAGTTTGGTAGATCATATTTTTTTCTAAGCGATGGGAATGAAAGGAATGATTTAGATGCTATGAAGTCATTTAGTGTCTGAATGCCTGATGTTGTCCAAGCTTTAAAAGAATTTGGGTAGATCCATGCCGGATAAAAGGCCGGATTTCTGATAAAAGAAAGGAGAGGATTGTGTGGAGATTGTAACTGATATTTAGTTTTTAGTTTATCCCAGAGAGATAAGAAGTGTTTAGTTATGGGATTATGAATTTTAAAGCGGTCTTTAGGATCAAGGCATAATAAGTTTGATATTAATAGAGGGTCATTTTCTGAAGCCTCTATAAATACCCATAATGGGATTTCCTGTTTTGCATGGTATTTGGACAGACTGGCCAAATGTGCTGCTCTGTAGTAGTTAGTAAAATTAGGGTATCCCAGGCCTCCTTTATTTTTGGGAAGATGTAGTGTGTGTATAGGTATACATGGTTTAGAAGAGCCCCATATAAACGAAGTTGCTCTTTTTTGTACTATTCTCAAAAAATAGGAAGGAATTGGAATAGGGAGGACTCTGAATAGATAAAGCAATTTGGGTAAAATAGTCATTTTGATTGCATTAATCTTCCCTATCCAGGATAAAGGAAGTTGCGACCATTGTTTTATTAGATTTGTGATCTGTCTTAATACAGGAGGATAATTGGTTGAGAATAAGTCAGAATGAGATGCTGTTAAATGAATTCCAAGATATGGGATTTATTTTTCTGCCCATGTGAATGGGAGTGCAGCCCTAGCCGGGATCAATTCCATGTTTGTGAGTGAAATATTAAGCACTAGGCATTTCTTAGGATTAATCATAAGGCCGGATAGGGATGCGAATCCATCAAGAGCTGGTATTAAGTTAGGACCAGAGACCTGTGGTGATGATAGAAAAAGTAATATATCATCTGCAAATATACATAATTTGTGTGTAATACCTCCTACTTCAATGCCAGTTATAGTTTGGTTTGTTCTGATATATTGGGCCATGGGTTTGAGTATAAGGGCAAATAATAAGGGAGATAATGGGCAACCCTATCGGGTACCTCTTTCGATATTAAAGGCATCAGATTTGTATCCAGCATATTTTATATAGGCTTTGGGTTTATTATATAATGCTTTGATCCATGTTAAAAAGTGGGGTCCAAAACCACATTTTTGTAATGAATATTGCATATATTGCCAGGATACTGTGTCAAATGCCCTCTTAATATCGAGAGATAGAAAACATAAAGGGATTTTCCGTTTTTTAGCAATATGTGCCAATAACACTGCCCTGCGTATATTATCGCCTGCCTGTCTATTTGGCATGAAGCCTACTTGATCTCTATGTATTAATTTTCCTATAATGCTATTGAGGCGTTTTGCTATTATTTTTGCTAATAATTTAATATCAAGGTTTAACAGAGAGATAGGCCGATAATTCACACAGGAAGTATCATCAGAAAGGGGTTTTGGGATCATACAAACAATTGCCATTAGTGTTTCTTGCCGAAAAGAATGTCCATCTAGAAGTTTGTTAAAAGTTTCAGTGAGAATGGGAGAGAGTATTTCTGAGAATGTTTTATAGTATAAAGCCGAGTAGCCGTCTGGGCCTGGTCTTTTGTTAAGTTTTAGGTCTTTTATGGCGTTAGCAACTTCATCCAAACTGCTTTTTTCATTCTGAGATAACTCAGGTAAGGTTATTTTTGAGAAGAAGGATTCAGCCTCTGTAGGATTAAATTCATTGTTTGTCTTGTATAAATTTGCGAGATGTGAGTGAAATTTATGGACTATTTTAACTGGATTACAAGTATAAACATTTTTTGATAATTTCAAACGTATTGGTTTGAAAGATTTCATGATCATGCGCACATATAATGTTATTCTATTACCTATCTCATTTCTATTTTTATATTTTTATTTTTATTTTATTATTTTTAATTTTATTTTTATTTTTATTTTTATTTCCATATCCAATTTTTTCCAACAATTCCCCATTCACATATATATAAAAAAAAAAAAAAAATTTATATATATATATATATATATATATATATTTTTTATATAACTTTCATCACTTATTTTTTTTCTCATTCATTTCAATATATCCATCTTAATTTTCCTAATCATACAATTATTCATTTATTTTTTCTATCATCATTATTAGTAGTACTTTATTATTTATTATTTTTCATTAATAATATAATATTTTTATTCATTTTTTATTATTTCTATTTTTATTTTTATATTTATTTTTATTATTATTCATGTATCATCCTTTTCCTTTCTTCAGTTTTTCTTATTTTTCATTCTTCCTATTCCAAGTTCATTTACACTTCTAATCTTATACCATGTCGTTGTTACAGCTTTTCAATTTATACTAGCATCCTCAGCTACACATCACATTTATATTCTTATCAGTAGTATTTTTATTCTTTGTTACAGACCACATCAACAGAAAATAATATACATATAAACCACCCCCCCCTTTTTTTTTTTTTTTTTTATCATATATACATATAGCGCTGGTTTATTAAGATTTGTCAAAGAGCAGAGACACAAACATTATTTCATCCACCTCCTTATTTGACACGTCAGCACGTAGCTGCAGCACACAGCTCTATGCCTGAGTCTGATAGATGTTTTTCCCCTCCAATCAAGGCCCATCATAGACTACATTGGCTTTTGACCAATCACAGGTCACGTTAGGCCTGAGGAAGGAGCGTAGCTCTGCAAACGCGTCGCCTATCTGTCTATCCCCGTACGGACCCGGAAGTGACCCTGTTCCCCGGATCGAAAACAGTGTGTTCCAGCGGCAGGATACAGCAAGCATCCAGCAGCGCAGCCTGTCATATGAAGCAGAACGCCACCACACAATGTGACTGGACACCTTACCTGTGACACCTGGCACTATCAACTTATTTTCTACACGCCTGTTTACATGTACCCTTGTGAGTACTTGATTTTAAAGATGTATTAAATTTGCTTTTAAATACTGCACTTAGAGTGGCGCCATTGTTGTTCTTCTCCTTCTGTTGTATTATTAATTGATATGTATTCCTTTAAAGCTTGTTCAATGGCCATCTGATGTAGTGGGTGTTTGAGCATTATGTCCGGTAAGTACCATGTTGGGTCATGCGCTTTTGGTATGGCTGAGGCTATAGTAGTGTATACTGCATTATGGTCAGACCACGGAATCGGAATTATATCTGATGCAATAATTTCTGGTATCATTCCTATTGTTAGAAAAATATGATCTATTCTGGTGAAGGTTTGATGAGGGTGCGAGAAATAAGTGAATTTCTTTTTCATTGGGTTACTTTCTCTCCACGAATCTACCAGATTGTACTTGGAAAGAAGTTGAGAAAAAGGTAATCTAGAGGTTATTTTGGATGGTGTAAAAGGTGATTTATCTAGAAATGGGAGAAGGACCTGGTTCGAATCCCCGCACATTATCACTGTTCCTATTTTGTGTGTATTAATCACTTGTATTATATGTGAGAGGAATGGTGTAGGTTGTTTGTTAGGAGTGTAGTAGGAAATCACCGTGATTGCTGTATCCATTATATAACCCATGAGTATCAGGTATCTACCTTCTGGGTCTTTAATTTCTGATGATAAGGTGAATGGTGTGGATCTGGGAAATGCAATTAGAGTTCCCCTTTGCTTGGTACAGGCAGAAGCCGTGTAAATTTGTTGATAAAAAGGAGAAATATATTTTGGAGTAGAATCTTTGGTGAAGTGTGTTTCTTGGGAGAATACTATGTGAGCCTTCTTGTTATGGAAAGTACGGAAGGCTTTGGTCCTTTTTTGAGGGACATTTATTCCCTGAACATTCAGGGAAAGTATATTCAGTGGTGCCATGGCAACAGATCAAATAGTTTTGACTTACTTTTTGTTATGCAGAGCTGACTGCGCAGATCAACCTGTGTGGACTGAAGAGATGAAAGGATAGAAAAGAAACCAGTGAATTCTGGAGTAAAGAGTAAACAAAAAACATATGAGATTAGATGATACATTGTATAAATTATTTTTTGCAAGTAATCACAATTTACCCGTGAAAGAGAATAAATATCTCTCTCAGGGGAATAAGTGCCTTCGTCACACTCCCACATAATATGGTTGGGAGAATGAGGAGGGCTAATGGGGGTACACGGATCTTCCGTTTACAGGAGAGAAGTGCTATGTCAAAAGACATCAAAATGATGTTTCATTAATTGGAGTGCAGAATATAGTTTTTGTTGAAATTATTTATTCCAGGGTGGTTGTATATGGTTAGTCTTGCCGTAGGCTAAATAATTCAGTTAGAAAGGTACTGTTAATAACTTTGGTATTGATGAAGATAGTTTGAATTATTTTGGGATTTTAACCCTTTTAGAGTAAACAATTACATATTTTATTCATATGTAACTGTTTAGATATGTTAACTCATAAAATTGAGGTTGTATTGCTTCAGATTAGAATAAACAAAAACATAATTCTAGGAACTAGTTAGGTAATAATATATTTGTTTTAAGAAAAGAAAGAAAAAGCTTCCATTACTTCTGGATTATTGAACATATTTGTCCTAAAAAGTAATAAATCTATTGTTATTACCTGATAATATATAACTAAACAAGAATTTCCTTATTTCACTTATATATTCTAAGGCTATATGAATCAGAAGTAATAAGAAATATAACTGGAATGTAACATGATCCCACACAGTGTGTGACTATCAGAATGCAGTTACATTCAGTTATAAATACAGGTTTTTTATGAATAACCATCTCTTAGTATAATAAATGAAGAGATATCAGGAATTAGGATGTCAGTCCATTGAATCTTCTTGGTCCATGGATGATGTGGCATAATGGCCTTTTTTGTGAGAATGATGATTCCCATTTTGTTCTGATATTTTCTGGGTGCTGCCTGAAGGTGAAGATGATGCCATTCTTCTGCGTGTGGGAGAGTTGCTGTTTGTGGGTTCTGTCAGATTTAATTTTAAAAGGGTCTGTTGTAGTTCATCTGCTGATCTGCTTCTGTAAATTGTACCTTGGTAGTTAAATCTGACTGAAAAGGGAAACCCCATTGATACATAATGTTGTGGCGTTGCAGTTCCATTAGTTGGGGTTTCATGGATCGTCTTTTAGTAATAGTAAGTTGGGATAGGTCAGCAAAAATTTGATAATTGTGTCCTTGAAAATTAAGTTCCTTTTTTTCTCTTGCAGCAATTAGTATTTGTTCTTTCGTTCTGTAATAATGAAATTTTGTGATTATATCACGTGGGGGTCCATCTTTCTTTTTGGCTGTGAGGGCTCTGTGTACTCTGTCCAGTTCTAAACGTTCAATAGGGTTATCTGGCTTTAGTTCTTGTAATAGAGCAGTAATAGTAAATTATTATTATTATTATTATTATACAGTATTTATATAGCGCCAACAGTTTACGTAGCGCTTTACAACTTGAGGGTAGACAGTACAAATACAATACAATTTGATACAGTAGGAATCAGAGGGCCCTGCTCCTTAGAGCTTACAATCTAAGAGGGAAGGTCAAGAGATACAAGAGGTAATAACTGTGGGTGATGTGCTGATTGAGAAGATAAATGTACAGTTGTTAGGTGGGGGCCAGATAGGCTTCTCTGAAGAGATGAGTTTTCAGGGATCGTCTGAAAGTGGATAAAGTAGGAGAAAATCGGACGGATTGGGGTAGAGCATTCCAGAGGATGGGGGAGGCTCTGGAGAAGTCCTGAAGGCGAGCATGGGATGAGGTGACAAGGGAGTTTGAGAGCAGGAGGTCTTGGGAGGAGCGAAGAGAACGATTAGGTTGGTATTTTGTGACTAGGTTAGAGATGTAGCTAGGAGCCAGGTTGTGGATGGCTTTGTAAGTTATAGTTAGTATCTTGAATTTAATTCGGTGACTGAGTGGCAGCCAATGGAGGGATTGGCAGAGGGGTGTAGCAGACGCTGAGCGGTTTGAATTGCAGGTCTGTCACAGTTTCAGGTATTCCCCTTATGCGCAAGTTTGAACGTCTGGCTCTATTTTCGTAATCTTCAAGCTTAGTTTGAAGTATTAAATTCTCTTCTTTTAATTGTTCCAATTCTGTTATATTTTCTTGGGTTGTAATTTCAATTTCATCCATTTTTATTTCTAGGGCTGCGGTGCGGTTTCCCAGCTCTCTTATTTCTTTGGTTAGGCTTTTTGTTATTTGGTCTGAGGTTTGTTTTAAAGCCTTATGAAGCATCTTTTCAAATTGTGATAATATTACTGGGGATGCTGAGGAGGCTTGTGGAGAAGTTTGTGAGAGGATTTGTTCTGTATCTGACTCAAATGGAGAGTCTTGCTGTGACACTTTCTGTCTGTGAGAGCGCTCTGATGCTGTATATTGTGAGGTGACTGGAGCTGCTTTAGTTGCAGTGAGTGCCTGTGAGCTCTTTGTGAGGTGATTTTTATTTCTGCCACGGTTTCCTCCCAGTACCATATTTCCTGCCCAAACTTCCACAGTTTGTTCCCTGGGGCAAAAAGGTTCAAATGGATACCTTTTGAGCCTGCAGGCTCCGCTTTGTCCTTCTCTTCTCTCCTCAGCGGTGTGGAGCTCTAACAATGCATGTCTGCTCTGCTAGGCTCCGCCCAGTCCCCATGACCATTCTATTTCAATCAAACTTTGAACAACATTTTAACTTTGTAAACATTCTAACAGGTCACGTTACATTTTAACATAGGACCCCTTATCTGATAGCAGCTTCACAAGTCTTGCATCCATTGAACTTGTGAGTTTTTGGACAGTTTCTGTTTGAATTTGTTTTCAAGATGTCAAAATAGCCTTCCAGAGCTGCTGTTTGGGTGTAAACTGCCTCCCACCCTCATAGATATTTTGCTTGAGGATGCTCCAAAGGTTCTCAATAGGATTGAGGTCAGGAGAGGATGGAGGCCTCACCATGACTTTCTTTCCTTTTATCCCCATAGCAGCCATTGATGCAGAGGTATTCTTTGCAGCATGAGATGGTTCATTGTCATGCATGGAGATGATTTTATTACAGAAAGCATAGTTCTTCCTTCTGTACCAGAGAAAGTGGTCAGTCAGGAACTCCACATACTTTGCAGAGGTCATCTTTACACCTTCTGGGACCCTATAGGGGCCGACCAGCTCTCTTCTCATGATTCCGGCCCAAAACATTACTCCACCACTGCCTTGCTGATGTTGCAGCCTTGTTGGAACAGGGTGACCGTCCACCAACCATCCACTACTCCATCCATATGGACCATCCAGGGTTGCACGGCACTCATCAGTCAACAGGACTGTTTGAAAATTAGTCTTCATGTATTTTTCTGCCCAATGCAGCCGTTTCTGCTTGTGAGCATTGGTTAGTGGTGGCCGAATGGAAGGTTTATGTACAGTTGCAAGACTCTGGAGGATTCTACACCTTTATGTCCGTGGGACTCCAGAGGCACCAGAAGCTTCAAATATCTGTTTGCTGCTATGTAATGGTGTTTTAGCCAGGAGGAGCCAAATTTGAGCAGCGCGTCACACCCCATAATGCACTGCGACATCGCAGTGCATTGCTGTCTGATGATTAGCCAAGCATGCACTTGGCCAATCACAGCGCCGTCAGCAAAAAGAGCCATAATTGGCCAAGGGCAAGGTGCCTTTGGCCAATTATGGCTCAAGGGGTTAAGTCCATGCCCCACACTATATAAGGCCGCCTGCACATTGGCCCTGTGTGTTGCTGGCGTTGACCGAGAGAGAGAGTGTCATTTCATTTAGATTGCGCAGGCAAGCGATTCAGTCAGCTGCAGTGTATTTAGTGTGTGTATATATATATATATATATATATATATATACATATATATATATATATATATATATATATATATACATATATATATATATATATATATATATATATATACATATATATATATATATATATATATATATATATATATATATATATATATATATATATATATATATATATATATATATATATATATCCACTGTATCCAGTGTAGCTAGATCTGACTGCAGGCTGTTCTTGGTGTACTTTTTCTAATACACTGTCAGGCAGGCTGGTGATTCAGTGAACTGCAGTGCATAAAATATATATACTGTACAGTCTCCTACATATATATATCCACTGCATTCCAGTCTAGAAAAAGTCTATATCTGACTGCAAGCCATTCCTTGTGTACATTTTCAAATATACTTTCAGGCAGGCAGGTTATTCAGTGATCTGCAGTGAATAAAATATATATACAGTCTCCTACATATATATCCACTGCATTCTAGTCTAGCCAAGCCTATATCTGACTGCAGGCCATTCCTGGTGTACATTTTCAAATACACTTTCAGGCAGGAAGGTGATTCAGTGATCTGCAGTGCATAAAATATATATACAGTCTCCTACATATATATATATCCACTGCATTCTAGTTTAGCCAAACCTATATTTGACTGCTGGCCATTCCTGGTGTACTTTTTCTAGTAAACTTCAGGCGGTGTTTTGCTAATAAAATTTTACAGCATGTCTGGAAGGCCACCAAGGAGAGGCAGATGCTCACAGGCCACTAAAAGAGGGCAAGCAGGCTCTGTTTCTACAGCCAACAGTGCTGGTCATGGACACGGTGCATCCTCAGCACGTGGCCGTGGGGCACGCTTGTCCTTTTATTTGGCAGCTGGCCGCATTGATCCACAACATGCAGAAGAGTTGGTAAAGTGGATAACTAAGCCGTCCTCATCCTCCTCATCCTCTGTCACCCAGGCTCAGAGTAGTTTGCCTGCCAATGCAGCTGCCAAAGTGGCCTATTTCATGGGCTCAATGTCATCAGTCACTCCTTCCCTAGCCCCAACATCATGCACAGGGGAGTACCCTGAACTGTTCGACCACAGTGTGGGGTACATGCTGCAGGAGGATGTGCAGCGTATTGAAGGCTCCGATGATGGTACCTAGATTGAGGAAGGCAGTAACGTGAGCCCAGAGAGAGGGGGTGCCCAAGAAGGACAAGAAACTGGCAGTCATGTTCCCCCAGCTGCAGCATACTGCCAGGTTTGCTCCAGTGACAAGGAGGGAGGGGATGATGAGGTCACTGAATCTATGTGGGTGCCTGATAGAAGACAGGACAAGGAGGAGGAGGAGAAGGCACATCTACAACGAGGCAGAAAGCCCTCCAGGGGCCAGCTTAAGGGCAGCTACATGACTGCATCACACCGCAGAGCTCCACATGTTCAGGGCGCTGCTGACTCCCTGTGTATTTTGAAAAGTTCTTTGGTGTGGGCCTTTTTTGATACGTGTGCAGCAAATCGCACTGTTGCTGTTTGCAACATATGTCTGAAGAGTATCAAGCATGGCCAAAACAGCAGCCGCTTGGGCACCACATGCTTGACCAGACATATGTCGACCTCCCATGCAGTCTGTTGGCAACAGTACTTAAAAGACCCACACCAAAGAACAAGGCAGATCTCTCCTTGCTCCTCATCAGCTGGGATCTCCAACCCCACTATACCTTCAGTTCTCTCAGAAACCTGCACTGAGAGGAATAAAGGTGTAGAATTAGGTTTGCCAAGTACTCGTGGGCAATCTGCTATCGCTACACCAACATCCGATTGTAGCAGGCAAATTTCCCTCCCCCAGTTGCTAAACCGTCAAAAGAAATTCAGTCCCAGCCATCCACATGATCAGCAGCTGAATGCTAGCTTGGCTAAATTGCCTGTCTAGAAAAAGTCTATATCTGACTGCAAGCCATTCCTCGTGTACATTTTCAAATATACTTTCAGGCAGGCAGGTTATTCAGTGATCTGCAGTGAATAAAATATATATACAGTCTCCTACATATATATCCACTGCATTCTAGTCTAGCCAAGCCTATATCTGACTGCAGGCCATTCCTGGTGTACATTTTCAAATACAAATTGGTAGACTCTGCCCGATTTCGTGAATTTGTGGAATGTGCGGTACCTCAGTGGCAGGTTCCCAAATGCCATTTCTTTTCACGGAAGGCCTTTTCCTTTCCACTACCGGCATGTGGAAGGCAATGTCTTGGCCTCGTTGGACGGGGCGGTCAGTGGTAAGGTGCATATTTCTGCTGACTCATGGTCCAGCAGGCATGGACAGCGACGTTACCTTTCTTTCACGGCACACTGGGTAACTCTGCTGGCAGCTGGGAAGGATGCAGGACAGGGTGCAGTATTTTTGGAGCTTGTTCCGCCACCACACCTCCAAAATGCTAGTAGTGGTGATTCTGCAACACCTCTCTCCTCCACCCCTCCTCTTGTTCTTCCTCTATGGCCTCTTCCTCTGCAGTTTTGTCCTCGGAACCAGCGGTGCTCCGTAGGCATTCAAGGGGCTACGCGAGCATGCGGGCAAAAAAGATGCCATGCGGTGCTTGAGTTGGTCTGCTTAGGGGACAGGAGCCACACTGGGGCAGAGATTCTGTCATATCTGTAGGGGCAGACTCAGAGGTGGTTGACGCCATATCAGCTTCAACCAGGAATGGTGGTTTGCGACAATGGCACCAACCTCCTCTCTGCCCTCCGACTGGGACACTTGACCCATGTTCCCTGTTTGGCTCACATCCTTAATTTGGTGGTGCAGCGGTTCTTGTACAGGTACCTGGGCTTACAGGATCTCCTGAGGCAGGCCAGGAAAGTCTGTGGGCATTTCCACCAGTCATATAATGCCAGTGCTCGGCTGGCTTACCTTCAAAAGGAATGCAACCTACCTAAGAACCGCCTCATTTGTGACATGCCCACCAGGTGGAACTCAATGTTGGCAATGCTGCAGCAGCTGCACACGGAGCAGAGGGCCATCAATGAGTACCTGTGTGAGTATGGCACCAGGAAAGGGTCAGGGGACCTTGGCTTTTTTTTGCCACGGCAGTGGCTACTGATCAAGGATGCATGCACTGTCCTGTCACCATTTGAGGAGGTCACAAGGATGGTGAGCAGTGACAGTGCATGCATCAGTGATACTGTCCCTCTTGTCTTCCTGATGGAGCACACACTTCATGGAATAATGGACAGGGCACTTTAGGCAGAACAGAGGGAGGAAGAGGAGGACTTCCTCACCTCTCAAGGCCCCTTTTACCCAGACAGTATTCCTGTGGGCCCGCCGATCACATAGGAAGAGGAGGAGGATGAGGATTGTGTCAGCAAGGAGGTGAAGCCTAGCACTCAGAATCAGCAGCAGACTTCAAGGAATCATTTTCAGTCCCCAGAAACCCATGGACTTGTACGTGGCTGGAAGGAGGTGGCTGTGGATCATGTCATCCTTAGTGACCCAGAGGACTCCGGATCGAATGCCTCAGCAAACCTTTGCTGCATGGCCTCCCTGATCCTGCAAAGCCTGCGAAAGGACCCTCGGATTCGTGGTATCAAAGAGAGAGATCATTACTGGCTGGCAACCCTTCTTGATCCACGTTACAAGGGTAAGGTTGCAGAACTTATCCAGCCTTCACAGAGGGAGCAGAGGATGAAACATCTTCGGGAGGCCTTGCAGAAAGGTTTGTGCAATGCATTTCTGGAACCTGGGAGGTTACAATTTCCTGGACCTCCTGGACAACGTGTTGCTGAAGCTTTGGGCAGTCACAGAAGGAGCAGTGGAGAAGGTGGCGTCTGACCGATGCGTTCAGACAGTTCTTTAGTCCGCAGCTCCAAGGTCTGATCTGTTCCAGCAACCATTTCCAGCCTCTGATTTACATGATGCAGGAATACCTGGGGACAAGATCAGACTTGAAGACCTTTCCCACTGAAAATCCACTAGGTTACCGGGTCTTGAGGATGGATCACTGACCAGAGCTTGCACAATATGCAGTTGAGCTACTGGCCTGTCCTGCATCCAGCGTTCTTTCTGAACGCACTTTCAGTGCTGCTGGAGGCTTTGTAACCAATCACAGAGTGTGCCCGTCCACAGACTCAGTTGATCGGCTCACCTTCATAAAAATGAATCAGTCTTGGATCACCAGCTACCAAACACCTGATGCTGATGTAACCGATTAATTTTTCTATGAATGTGAGATCCCTTGAAGACTGCCTATGCTGAGTGACTATCCTATTCCTCCTCAATGTTCACGTTGATAGCTTCTAAGAACATTTTTGTTTCAGGGCACCATCACCAGTGCCTAAGGCCCAATTTTTGTGCCCCTGTTTAACAGGGACATATAATTTTTGCTGTAATATTTCACAGCAGGGTTTGTTCATGCTCTTAACTAGAGTATCTGTGAGGGGTTGCAGTGTTGTGGCACCACCACCAGTGCCTAAGGCCCAATTTTTCTGCCCCTGTTTAACAGGGGCATGTAATTACAATATTTGCTCTAATATTTCACAGCAGGGCCCGTTCCTGCACTTAACAAGAGTATATGTGAGGCTTTACAGTGTTGTGACACCACCACCACTGCCTAAGGCCCAATTTTTCTGCCCCTGTTTAACAGGGGCATGCAATTACAATATTTGCTCTAATATTTCACAGCAGGGCTCTTTCCTGCGCTCAACAACAGAATCTGTGAGGGGTTACAGTGTTGTGGCACCACCACCACTACCTAAGACCCAATTTTTCTGCCCCTGTTTAACAGGGGCGTGTAATTACAATTTTTGATCTAATATTTCACAGCAGGGCCCGTTCCTGTGCCCACCAGAAGTAACTGTGAGGGCTTACAGTGTTGTGGCACCACCATCAGCACACCACCACCAAAGGCCCAATTTTTCTGCCCCTGTTCAACAGGGGCATATAATTACAATTCTTGATATAATATTTCACAGCAGGGCCCATTCCAGCGCCCACCAAGAGTAACTGTGAGGGCTTACAGTGTTCTGGTACCACCAACACCTAAGGCCCAATTTTCTGCAGAGTATATAGGGCAGGCCGTATAGTATATACAGGCGGTACCCTACTTTCAAACATCCGACTTACAAACGACGCCTATTTACAAACGGAGGGAGGCAACAAGAAGTGATAGGAAATCTCCCCCATAGGAAGAGGAATTCTCTTCTGTAAAAGTTAATATGGGAAAAAGGTGTCTCCACTGATGCTTTATCACCAATCCTTGTTCCCCTAATAACCCCAAATTTTCAAAATCCAATTGTCATTGGGACAGAAAGTGAGGTGAAATCTTCTGAACGGGGCACAGACAGCAAAACAAATGTCACAGGGGTGATAACCCTTCCCTATGTTATCCAAAAAGCTTAAAAATAGATTTTTTGGCTGGAGCTACACTTACAAAATGTACCTGTTCCAAATTACAAACAGATTCAACTTAAGAACAAACCTACAGTCCCTGTCTTGTTTGCACCGCCTGTATACTGCTGTTCAGAGTATATGGGGCCTGGGGGCCATGCCTTTTCTTTTTTTAATTTGGGTGCAGGGTTCCTCTTAATATCCATACAAGAACCAAAAGGCCTGGTAATGGGCTGGGGGGTACCCATGCCATTTTTCTCAATAATTTTCATCCATATTGCCGGGACCTGACATTACATTACAGCCGCAAGCAGTTTTAAATGACTTTTATTCCTTTAGAAATGTCATTTTCTGCAGGGACTGTTCTAAACATAGGAAACACTCTCCACTTTACAGGCATACTATAGTCACCCCCCAGGTATGATATTTAAAGGAATATTTCACGTTCGGGTTCCATAGACTTTAACAGTGTTCGAACGTTCGGTCCATTCGCATGTTCTGCCGCGAACTAAACCGGGGGGTGTTTGGCTCATCCCTACTGATCATAGATACAGTTAAGAAGAAGGTGTTTTTGCCCCAGGAAAGGATCGGTTCCTTAAGGGAACTGATCCAGTTGGTCAAAACAAAGAAGAATCCTTCTATTCGACTTTGCATGAAGTTATTGGGAAAGATGGTGGCTTCTTTTGAGGCCATTCCTTATGTGCAGTTTTATTCAAGACTGCTGTAAAACAGTATCCTGTCAACTTGGAACAAGAAGGTCCAAGCTCTGGACTTCCCAATGCATTTATCCCCCGTAGTGCGTCAGAGCCTCAATTGGTGGTTGATATCCAGGAATCTTCAAAAAGGAAAATCCTTTCTACCAGTCACCTGGAAGGTGGTAACAACAGATGCCAGCCTTCTGGGCTGGGGAGCAGTCCTGGAAGAAGCGTCTGTCCAGGGGAAATGGTCCAAATAAGAAAGCACCTTGCCCATCAATATTCTAGAGATTCGGGCAGTACGCCTGGCCCTAAAGGCCTGGACGCTCAGACTACAGAATTGTCCTATCAGGATCCAATGCGACAATGCCACAGCAGTGGCCTATATCAATCACCAAGGGGGCACGAGAAGTCGTGTGGCCCAGAGAGAGGTGAATCATATTCTATCGTGGGCAAAAAACAACATTCCTTGCCTATCAGCAATTTTCATTCCAGGAATAGAGAAGGTGAACACTCAGATTCGTAAAACAGATGTTTTGTTTGTGTTGCCAGACGGTCCTAAAAGAGGACAGGCAGCATTGAAATCTATTATTTCTAAATGGATTCATCAAGTGATTGTTCAAGCTTATGGTTTAAAGAAGAAAATTCCTCCTTTTCATATTAAACCGCACTCCACCAGGGCTGTTAGAGCCTCTTGGGCAGTGCATCACCAAGCCTCCATGGCTCAGATCTGCAAGGCCACAACTTGGTCTTCAGTCCATACATTTACCAGATTCTATCAAGTAGATGTAAAAAGTCATGAGGATATCGCCTTTGGGTGCAGTGTACTACAGGCTACAGTATACGTCCTCTAGTCTCTTGGTGCCCTACTTTTGTTGTGCCTCCCTCCCTTCAGTTGGCATTGCTATGGGACATCCCACATAGTAACTACTATGGCTCTGTGTCCCATTATGTACGCTAAGAAAATAGGATTTTTATAACAGCTCACCTGTAAAATCCTTTTCTTTGAGGTACATCACGGGTGACAGAGGTCCCTCCCTTCTTGGTATACACATGTATTGCTTTGCTGCAAAACTGAGGTGCTCCCAATAGTGGGAAGGGTTATATAGGGAGTGCACTTTTTTGTCTTAGGGCATGCCAGTGTCCATCACCTGAAGGTGGCCTATAACCCACATAGTAACTACTATGGCTCTGTGTCCTGTGATGTACTTCAAAGAAAAGAATTTTACAAGTAAGCTGTTATAAAAATCCTATTTTTCTATCTGCCAGTTTGAGAAGGACTATCTACCTAAGCCAAGATGTAACCAAAGTTAATTGTAAAAGAAGAAAATCAATTCCACAGCCAAATTTGTGTTGCCAATGTTTGCTGTTGCTGAGACTGTTGAAAATCATGCAGTTCTATAATACCACTCACATCGTATATTTTCAATGTTTCCCTCAAAGCTATTTTGTATTTGTTTGCCTAATAGCCCTAAAATTGACCAGAAATCACTAAAAGATTCACCCCCCCCCCCCCATGGATTTATTTGGTAGTTAGCATTTGGGATTCAGGTTCATTCAATTTTGGACAAGATTTGCCCAATTTTTGGCAAATTTAACCTGGGCAGATTCACCCATCACTCTGTTGTAAATGCCTTGGTAAATTCCAGTTGTTCCTTGCATTGATTAAGTGATTATAATCATGTTTACTTTAATACTATTTAAAGTTAAATCTCCACTGTCCTTTGTGCACTCTGCTTTATCTCTACAAAATATATGAATACAAGGTGAAGCATAATTGTAGAATGTTGCAGTTTTAAGGTAATTTGATCCACAGCAAAATACACCTGTCTATTCTTTTTCTAAGAGTATTATTTTTGTGATCAATTCCTTTAATATTAGGATACTAAAATATATAACTTTATAACATCATCAGGATGCCAATATGAATATGTAGCTTCCAAAGCTATGAGGCGCACAAAATACAAGAAGAATATTTTCAAGAAAAATGCCAAGAAAAAATGCCTATAGTAATAATGATGACACTTAAAGTCTTTTCAGATTTTTATTATTGCTTTTATTTTTCACCTATTTGTTCATACAGTGGAGCTTTGAGAATGCATTAGCTGCAAGCTTATATGCCTCCCTACAGTTCACTTAACAATACATTTTCATTACCAGGAGTCATCAGTGTTCAGCAGACAGTGTTAACAAACTGATGCCACTGAGCAAGTCTTCCAGTTGAAAGAAAATCTGCAACCATGAGTAGAATCACAGAACTAGCATGAAATACTTACTGTAACTAAAAATGCATTTTTGGTCAATATTTTTATGTGTGTAAATATAGATTTTATTGTACAACACAGATTCACAATCTGACAAAGGAAATACAGATACATATGTAGCATGTTAGTAAAAGTTATACATTCTGTTTTGGAAAAAAAAACAATTGCAGTTGCACTTTTTCCACTAAAGTTACTTCCCAAATAAGATAAGAGATTGTTATAATGGCATACAAAAATATATATTTCTAGACTTTCAAAATTCCATTATGCTGTTATTGTCTTTTTTTTCATTTAGTGTCAAATGTACTTGTTTATGTTGGACAAACTTCAAAATTTAATATTTAACAGATTTACCAATTCATGCTATAATTTATATCAAGGTAACAGATAATAGAGGCTGTTTAACATCATATTAAATTGCTTTACTGGTAAAATGTAAGTTATAAAGAAACTGTTTATGTTAGCATTTATATGTTTTACTTGTAACAAGGTTTAGTATTATAACTCTATTAAGCAAGATTGTTAGTGGCATCATAAATAAAATGGTGTACATTTTAAGGAGCAGCAATACAAAGGAAAATACACGAGCTACTGTACCCTAACTTTTTTTGAAAACACTGCTTTCTTGGCTAAGGTGATTGTCTTGTTTTAATAATTAGTTAGTCAGTGTTGCAGAATGAGGATAAAACCAGCAAAGTTGGAACTCTCAATGCACATAACTAATGAGTTATTGGCTAAAATTTGGTGATTTTTAGGTTTGAAATGGCTGAGCATAAATTATTTCTCCTTGTGGTGATGTTGATAAGGCTGTAGGTGGCAGTGCATTTGCTTATTTCTATTGCTCTAGTACAGGGGTCTCAAACTAACAGCCCTCCTGCTTTTGCGAAACTATAAGTACCATGAGGCATTGCAAGGCTGACAGTTACAAGCATGACTCGCACAGGCAGAGGCATGATGGGACTTGTAGTTTCGCAACAGCTGGATGGCTGCCAGTTTGAGACCCCTGCTCTAGTACAAGCAGTGGAGCCTGCCTGCATGTGTACACGTGAGCTTGATCCTGCAACAATGCTGTACTGAGACACACTGTTGATCTATACCTTGCCTGGCCCTGGGAGATAACGGAAAATTGTTATCAGATAATTGTTATCAGACACCAGTTTCCAGTTTTCCTTTCCTGGCATATTCTCACATCAGCACAGAATGGGTCAACGCTTTCTCCTCTGGATCCCACAGGACCACCTCTTCCTAGCTATATAAAAGAAACCCCTCCCCCCCACTTAAGTGTTTGATAACCTAGCCTGCAACAGGCCACTAGGGAGGGAGTTCTCTGCTGATGTGAGGATAGGCCAAGAAAGGAAAATTACGGCAAGTATCTGATAACAATTTTCCATTTTCCTGGCCCTATCTCACGTCAGCCCACTATGGAACACATGAAAAGAAACATTGACAATCAATGAAAAGATGCTAAAGACAAAAACAATGTATGTCTCTTATCCCAAACGTTGCAAAACTTGCTGACCACACGCGTAGCTTGTAAAGTCGAATTAAGGGCTAGCAGTCACACATATATCTTCCATCGAAATCCTGGCATAACTGCCCCAAAGGCTGACACCCCTCTGGTTGAAGGAGCTTGCCCCTGTTCCTGAGCAGAAAGGCCTACTTCCTGCATGCCAAGCTAATCACCCTGGTAAACCAATAGATGATGACACTTGAGAACCTGATGGCAAAATGAAAGGATTGTCCACTTTTCTCACCTCTTTTGACCTTTGCATGTACACTGTTAGCAGCTTGACCATGTGTAAGGAACTGACGCCTTCCTGCTGTGTACTCAGTGACTCTTGTGTTAATGCTTGGAGAGACTTCCCCAGTTTTCCTGGAAACTGGATACCACTTTGGAAATTAGATTTGGAGATGGGCGTAGTATCACTATTTCTGGTAAAAAGGCACAAAAGGTATCTTTGCAGAAAAGTTCTGCATTCTCCAACATCCTTCTGTCTAAAGCAATTGCTGGAGCAAAGGGTGCCTGCACTAGTGTTTTCAGAACCAATCCCAAGTCCCTTGAAGGGAACAAGGATTTCCTTGGTGGTCTATATGAATTACTACCTGCATGAAGCATCTGGTCAATGGCTCTTCCACCCATCTGCAGCCTGAAAAAGAGGATAAAGGCAGAGACCTGTACTTTAATGAAGCTGTATGCCAGACCAACCTCTAGTGCTGATTGTAAAATGTCCAGGATATTGGATAGAGCTGGAGACACAGGAGAGAAATCTTTTGCTGAGCAAACAGAACAAATTACTTCATTTCCTCTCATATGTAGCATTCATGGATAATCTTTTGGCCTTTCCCAAGGCCTGAACCACCTCGGATGAGAATTCCTGCACCTCTAGTTTGGCCGACTCAATAGCCAGGTTATTAAAAGAGTCTCACTGGATTGGGGTGCTGCCATTGACATTGACATAAAAGATCTTGTTTGATCCGAAATGAGCTTGGTGGTACTGATGACATCTGGAGGAACAAAACCAAGGTCTCCTTGGCAGGTGGAAAGCACCGGCATGGCATAAACATGTTCTGTCCAAATGTTCAGAAGAATTTTCATAATCAAGGACACTGGAGGAAGACAAAGACCAAACAGAAAAACCCAAGGCACTGGGAACCCATCTTCTATCACTTCACCTTTTTGCCTTGTTGCATAATACTGGAAGCTGTGTATTCAGTGAAGTCTCTTGAGAACTACCTCTGGAATGCCCCATAGAGCCAGTACTAGCTGAGGTACTCATTGTTGGAAAATAATGTGCCTTATTAAACTACTCTGTTAGTGGGTTCTGCTTTCCCAGCAAGTAGACTGCCGTTAACTGCCTATAAGCGGCTCTCCACCCAGCGAAAAGTTTCTGTAGCGAAAAGTAACAGAAAAAGACTCTTGGTGCCCCCTTGGCAGGCAATGTAGGCTACTGCTGTCTTGTTATGAATCATCAACTTTACTCGGGCCCCCTTGGAGGATGATCCTGAAAAGCTTTCAATGCTAGAAAAAACTGCCTTCCATTTAAGACAGTCAGAGCATCTGCATTGCACCAGGCTCCAATGGCCTTGCACCTGTCTCCTCTGACTGGAGTCGAGAGACTGGAATCCAATGTCAAAATTATTCCATCTCCTGGGGTTAGAGGCATGCCTCAAAAAAGATAAACGGGTAATGTCTATAACTCCAGTTCTTGCTAATTCGTGAAGACAAAAAGACTTTCTGATTCATAGACATCCCATCCCATTGACTCAGGAAGGCACGTTGAAATGGCTCAAGGCACTACTGGAATGGCTGCTGTAAAAGGTCCCAATGGGGACAATGCAATCTCTCTCTGACATAAATGCTGTCTCCATGACTCTTCGTACACAGATTTTATTTTTGAAAATTTTGCAGTTGTGAAAAACCACTTGACTTATTCAGGTATGAAACACTACTCCAAGATCCTTCATAGATTGAGAAGGAGTTAAAGTATAACTGAAAGCAAAACTTTTTTTTAATTTTAGATGTGAGGAATTAGAACACCTATCCGTTTTCATTGTTGTCTGTGCCCCCGTTAAGGGGATACAACCTCCCTATTTGTCCTGTTTACCGTTATCATTGAAAGTGAAAGTTCTGGTGACCTGGGGATCCCCAAATAATTCCCTTAATTTGAAGAGATTTTCCCTCACTTCCTGTTTGGCTATGGGAAATAAGTGAAGAGAAATCTCTGCAATGGGACACAAATGGTGAAAAAAAAATCTGACAGGGGTTATAACCCTCCCTTGCTCTATCCAAAAGAAAAAAAAAAGTTTTGCCTATAGTTCTACTTGAACTGCTTTCCATGTTTGTTTACTAGTCCACTGAATTTGGAAAAGGACTTCTAGGACAAGGTTGTGATGCTTTGCCAGCTCCTGGCTTACATGTGCGACAATCAAAACATTGTCTAAGTAGTGGTAGAGCCTTATCCCCAAAGGCAAATTACCACCACCACTGCCAACAAAATGTTCAAAAAGATTCTTGGTGTTGTGCCAATTCTAAAAATGGCAAACACCTGAACTGGAAGTGACAGCAGGTCACTGCAAATTCCAGATGTCTCGCACTGATCAGTATATGGAAGTTTACGTCAGCCAGGTCAATTGACCCTAACCAGTCTTTATGCTGAACTATTGTCATTGACTGTCTGCACAGACGCCATCTTGAACCTTTTGGTGTGTATGCACCCATTTTATTTCTTCAAACCCAGACAGCAGGGAAAGAATGGGGAGAACCCCCCAGATTCTGTTCTACTGGTGGCACCAGCACTATGAACTTATTGCAGTATAATTTGTATATGTAATCTTGCAAAAATTCTTTCTTCTTGAGATCTTTTGGTTATGATAGAAAGGATTCAGTGGTCAAATTATGTATTGTACTCCCACCTAACTGTTTTGGATGTTTGTTGCCCAAACCCTGCCAAAGAAGGCTATCCTGGCTCCCACTGGAAGAGACTGGTTGGACACACCTTCAAAAGACTTTCCAGATGTCTAGCAGCCTACTCTGGATTTGATTCCATGTAAAAAGGAGCTTTGAGCCCGTTTACTATGATCTGGTGAATTTGCAGCCTGGCCTATAAGATTTGGCCTCTGAAGTTTGACCGACTTGAGGGAAAAGACAGCTGCTTCCTCTTATTAGACTATGGCCACAGTCTGGACTTTTCTCCTGTCACTCACTTTGTCCAGAGTTTTGCCAAACAACAACCTCCCATTATGGGGACCGTTACAAAAGGCTTGTGTAAAAGCTTCATCCACCCTCCAGTGGCGCAACCACACAGCTCTCATGGCTGTGACTGAATGTGCCAGCTCTCACACTAGGTCTATTAAAGCCTTCACCAAAAGTCAGATGACAGGTTCAACTCCTCCAGAACCGTGCCCACTTCTACAGGTTACACTTGAATTTAAGGCCATTTATTAATGTTTTAAACATCAAAAAAACATACAAGTCTGAGGGCCAGTTCACCACAATATCTGTGTTGAAGAGGTCTTTCTGTATGTGCGTCTTTGAAGTGATCTGGTGCCTTTTCAATGCATTTTGCCATGTACAGAGGCGTTCCATAGAGAAAAAATGCAACATGTTCTACTTTAGTTAACTGTACTGCAACGGACTGCACTGGTTTGAAGTAGGCCATTGGAATTCATGGTAAACACTGTTCATGCATTTTTGACTCAAAATAAAAATGCATTGGACTTTATCTGGTGTGAACCAGCCTTAAGTTCATTTTTCAATCCATAGGATCCCTAAAGGTATTGAAAGACAAAGGCACTTGCGCATTAGACACTGGAGGGCCCCATCTACCCCTGGAAGTTTGTTGCTTAAACATGCATCACCCAGCTTTATTGGATAAAGCCTAAACTTTTAAGGTAAATAGGTCTTCTTATCAGATTTCTTCCATTCTTCATTAATGAGCTTTTAACTCTCTGTTATTATCGGAAAGGAAGGCCCTCCCTTTTTCATATTTGGAAATATTTGCATGCTTTTGCTATGGGTGGGCCTGGGTACTAAAGGGACTTGAGATTGAAATCAAAAGTGTTCTCCTTTTCTTTCTTGTCTTTGGCATGGATTTTTGCTGCATACTTTACGCTACAGCCTCCTAAATATAGGCTTTAAATTGTGTGCATCTGCTTCCATATCCATTATCACTTGAGGCAATCCATGCGATTGAATTTCCCATAACTGCAGACTGCATGCCAGTCCAACCTGCACCCTAGGGCTGGGAAAGACATTTCCCATTGCGCTGATATAAACGCATGTGAGCCATTGCCTTACTGCTTGAGGAGCATGAAAACTGCCTTGTGTGGGAATCTGAGTCTCCCTGTCCTCTGCGACATCAACCACCACCACTCTCAAACTGAAAACAAAGCCAGGAGAGTGGTGCGGCATGCTGCCTACAGAAGACAGGGGAAACCCCAAAGGAGAGGCCAATGACGACATTGCAGAGTTTAGTAATACCACACCTGTAGAATATTTGTGCTGTTTAAGCAACATTGCCCATGGCAAGGCACATAGGGCACACAGTTTCAGGAAGGTTTACCTCCAAGATTCTGGGTCTTCCAACTCCAGGAAAGGCTGAACTTGGAGGGGGAGTTCTGTAGGGGGGATATACTTGCAGCAACCAAAGTACTTGCCAACTGCAATCAACCTCCACTCTGCATGAAGCAGCACAGAATGCATTATTGTCAGTCTGAGGGAAAGTTAGATGTACTAGCAGATTTAAATACACTAACAAATCAAAGCCAAACTACAGCTAACACTTTATAAGAAGTTATAAAGGTTTTACATTAATAAATAAAACTGATCATTGTAAAGCATCCCTGTCGGTGTTTAATGGTTTGTCTTGTCTATATAACTAATACATCTGAAAGAGAGCTTGTTCTTTTGGAAAAAACAGACTTACCGGCCAGGAAAAATAGAAGAAAGAAAGTCTAAAAAATGAAAATGAATGCAGCAATCAAATCTAAGAACTGGTAAGCTGCAATATAATAAATGTTTGCTTTTGGGTTTATTATTTTCTATCGCTTTACATGCAGCAGGTGCTTAACCACTTCAGCCCCGGAAGGTTTTACCCCCTTCCTGACCAGAGCACTTTTTACAATTCAGCACTGCGTCGCTTTAACTGCTAATTGCGCGGTCATGCAATGCTCTACCCAAACGAAATTTGCGTCCTTTTCTTCTCACAAATAGAGCTTTCTTTTGATGATATTTGATCACCTCTGCTGTTTTTATTTTTTGCGCTATACACGGAAAAAGACCGAAAATTTTGAAAAAAAATGATATTTTCTACTTTTTGTTCTAAAAAAAATCCAATAAACTCAATTTTAGTCATACATTTAGGCCAAAATGTATTCGGCCACATGTCTTTGGTAAAAAAAATGTCAATAAGTGTATATTTATTGGTTTGCGCAAAAGTTATAGCGCCTACAAACTAGGGTACATTTTCTGGAATTTACACAGCCTTTAATTTATGACTGCCTATGTCGTTTCTTGAGGTGCTAAAATGGCAGGGCAGTACAAAACACCCACAAATGACCCCATTTTGGAAAGTAGACACCCCAAGGAATTTGCTGAGAGGCATGTTGAGCCCATTGAATATTCATTTTTTTTGTCCCAAGTGATTGAATAATGACAAAAAAAAAAAAATTACAAAAAGTTGTCACTAAATGATATATTGCTCACACAGGCCATGGGCATATGTGGAATTGCACCCCAAAATACATTTAGCTGCTTCTCCCGAGTATGGGGATACCACATGTGTGGGACTTTTTGGGAGCCTAGCCGCGTACGGGGCCCCGAAAACCAATCACTGCCTTCAGGATTTCTAAGGGCGTACATTTTTGATTTTACTCCTCACTACCTATCACAGTTTTGAAGGCCATAAAATGCCCAGATGGCTTAAAACCCCCCCAAATGACCCCATTTTGGAAAGTAGACACCCCAAGCTATTTGCTTTGAGGCATGTTGAGTCCATGGAATGTTTTATATTTTGACACAAGTTGCGGGAAAGTGACAAATTTTTTTTTTTTTTTTTTTTTTTTTGCACAAAGTTGTCACTAAATGATATATTGCTCACACAGACCATGGGCATATGTGGAATTGCACCCCAAAATACATTTAGCTGCTTCTCCTGAGTATGGGGATACCACATGTGTGAGACTTTTTGGGAGCCTAGCCACATGTCTGGCCCCGAAAACCAATCACTGCCTTCAGGATTTCTAAGGGCGTACATTTTTGATTTTACTCCTCACTGCCTATCACAGTTTCGGAGGCCATGGAATGCCCAGGTGGCACAACCCCCCCCCCCAAATGACCCCATTTTGGAAAGTAGACACCCCAAGCTATTTGCTGAGAGGCATGGTGAGTATTTTGCAGCTCTCATTTGTTTTTGAAAATAAAGAAAGACGAGAAAAACATTTTTTTTTTTTCTTTTTTCAATTTTCAAAACTTTGTGACAAAAACTGAGGTCTGCAAAATACTCACTATACCTCTCAGCAAATAGCTTGGGGTGTCTACTTTCCAAAATGGGGTCATTTGGGGGTTTTTTTTGCCACCTGGGCATTCCATGGCCTCCGAAACTGTGATAGGCAGTGAAGAGTGAAATCAAAAATTTACGGCCTTGGAAAGCCTGAAGGCGGTGCTTGGTTTTTGGGGTCCCGTACGCGGCTAGGCTCCCAAAAAGTCTCACACATGTGGTATCCCCGTACTCAGGAGAAGCAGCAGAATGTATTTTGGGGTGTAATTTCACATATTCCCATGGCATGTTTGAGCAAAATATCATTTAGTGACAACTT
Source organism: Lithobates clamitans (assembly GCA_037952925.1). Lineage (NCBI taxonomy): Eukaryota > Metazoa > Chordata > Amphibia > Anura > Ranidae > Lithobates > Lithobates clamitans. The sequence continues at coordinate 7,773,670 of JBBGZY010000056.1, read as the reverse complement.
TGCGCAAAAAAAAATAAAAAAAATAAAAAATTGTCTCTTTCCCGCAACTTGTGTCACAATATAAAATATTCCATGGACTCGACATGCCTCTCAGCAAATAGCTTGGGGTGTCTACTTTCCAAAATGGGGTCATTTGGGGGGGTTTTGAACTGTCCTGGCATTTTATGCACAACATCTAGAGGCTTATGTCACACATCACCCACTCTTCTAACCACTTGAAGACAAAGCCCTTTCTGACACTTATTGTTTACATAAAAAAATAATTTTTTTTTGCAAGAAAATTACTTTGAACCCCCAAACATTATTTTTTTTTTTAAAGCAAATGCCCTACAGATGAAAATGGTGGGTGTTTCATTTTTTTTTTTCACACAGTATTTGCGCAGCGATTTTTCAAACGCATTTTTTGGGGAAAAACACACTTTTTTACATTTTAATGCACTAAAACACACTATATTGCCCAAATGTTTGGTGAAATAAAAAAGATGATCTTAGGCCGAGTACATGGATACCAAACATGACATGCTTTAAAATTGCGCACAAACGTGCAGTGGCGACAAACTAAATACATTTTTAAAAGCCTTTAAAAGCCTTTACAGGTTACCACTTTAGATTTACAGAGGAGGTCTACTGCTAAAATTACTGCCCTCGATCTGGCCTTCGCGGTGATACCTCACATGCATGGTGCAATTGCTGTTTACATTTGACGCCAGACCGAAGTTTGCGTTCGCCTTAGCGCGAGAGCAGGGGGGACAGGGGTGCTTTTTTTTTTTTTTTTTTTTTTTTTTTTCATTATTATTATTATTTTTTTATCTTATTTTTAAACTGTTCCTTTCATTTTTTTTTTAAAATCATTTTTATTGTTATCTCGGGGAATGTAAATATCCCCTATCATAGCAATAGGTAGTGACAGGTACTCTTTTTTGCAAAAATTGGGGTCTATTAGACCCTAGATTTCTCCTCTGCCCTCAAAGCATCTGACCACGCCAAGATCGGTGTGATAAAATGCTTTCCCAATTTCCCAATGGCGCTGTTTACATCCGGCGAAATCTAAGTCATAAAATGCTCGTAGCTTCCGGTTTCTTAGGCCATAGAGATGTTTGGAGCCACTCTGGTCTCTGATCAGCTCCATGGTCAGCTGGCTGAATCACCGGCTGCATTCTCAGGTTCCCTGTTGAGACAGGAGAGCCAGAGAAAAACACGGAAGACGTTGGGGGGGGGGGGGCATTCCCTCCGACTGCTTGTAAAAGCAGTCTAGAGGCTAATTAGCCGCTAGGATTGCTTTTACATGAAAGCTGACCGCTGGCTGAAAAGAATGATACCAAGATGATACCTAAACCTGCAGGCATCATTCTGGTATAACCACTCAAAGTCGTGAATGGCGTACCTGAAGACAAAAAAATGGTTAACAATAAAGCACAGTAAACGGTAAGGTATAAAAAATTGCATACCTGAAAAGCAAACATGATAAAACATAATAACAATAAAACATTGCAGAATAGAATACAGTAAAAAAGAGCAGAACAATAGAGAGAGAATAGAGAGAGAGAGAACAATAAAACGCCAACTATTTTTTTTTTTTTTTATATTTTTGTTTGTGTTTTTTTTTTTTTTCACTTTTTTTTGTAACTAACTTTTATAACTGTAACCGGTTCCAGGTTCGGGTCTCTCAAAATGCGATGGCATCTTGGGAGACCCTGTGAAAGTGTGCCTAGTCTGTGCAATGCTGTACGCTACGCTAATACTCAACTAGTGAATGGTAGCGTTCAAAACATTCACCAATGCAAAGACCAGGATTGTCAGGACAGGAGGGACAATAATAGCGGGTGTCACACCTATATCCGCGCTTGCTGCAGACACAACATCTTTTTTGGGGGGGTTCGCTGGGTAGGGGTACTCGGGAGGACATAAAGAAATTGAATCTCATGCAGCTGACTGAATTTGGTTGGGGATGTGAATGGGGGAAGTACGGGCGCTGCAGAAGCGGTGGGTTCCCAATTAGGATTGGCGAATGCAGCAGGAAGGGCACTATGGGCACGACGGGCCTGTGTTTGTCTTTTTGGTGGCAGCGGGACACTACTTGTGCTTGCCACCTCACCAGCTTGAACTGCACTTATGGGACTCGCCACGTCACCAAGTGTTACTGCAGTGCTGTTTTGACTACGACCGGGGTGTACTAGGCCGCTGGCGCTTGCCAGTTCACCAAAACGCTACCAAAAAAACTGTTAGCAATCGCAGGGATCAGGCCTGACTCTGCGAACGCTGCAGTTATGCGTTTAGTGTTTTGTAAGTGTCAGTGATCGATCGATACTGCACTTGGGTGGGCTGGGCCGGGCGGAGGGGCAAAACGCAGGTGCTAGCAGGTATCTGGGCTGATCCCGCTAACACTGCGTTTTTGGGAACCCTAAACTGCTGGGGACGCTAGTATAGATCTGATCGGATCAGATATTGATGCGTTCAGATACTATACCACTAAGGGAGGCGTATGCTGCGTGCGTGGGTGTTAGCGGTACTGGCGCTAATCTGACGCTGCCTGGGGCTGGTGCTTGCCAGCTCACCAAAACGCTACCAAGAAAACTGTTAGCGATCGCAGGGATCAGGCCTGACTCTGCGAACGCTGCAGTTATGCGTTTAGTGTTTTGTAAGTGACAGTGATCGATCGATACTGCACTTGGGTGGGCTGGGCTGGGCTGGGCCGGGCGGAGGGGCAAAACGCAGGTGCTAGCAGGTATCTGGGCTGATCCCGCTAACACTGCGTTTTTGGGAACCCTAAACTGCTGGGGACGCTAGTATAGATCTGATCGGATCAGATATTGATCCGTTCAGATACTATACCACTAAGGGAGGCGCATGCTGCGTGCGTGGGTGTTAGCGGTACTGGCGCTAATCTGACGCTGCCTGGGGCGACGCATATCACCGCCGGGCGATCGGGGGGCTAAACCTTTATTCGGTAATAAACGGCGGGTGCCCTGACACTATAAAAAATAAACGAACTAACCAGCGTCACCCGTAACAGTTATACGGTGATCAGTGGTGAAAGGGTTAACTAGGGGGCAATCAAGGGGTTAAAACATTTATTAGGTAGTATAGGGGGATCCCTGTCGCTATAAAACGCTGACGGCGAACCTAAATATTTACGTCCCTAACTAGCGTCACCAGCGACACTAATACAGCGATCAGAAAAATGATCGCTTAGCAACACTGGTGACAGGGGGTGATCAAGGGGTTAAAACTTTATTAGGGGGGTTAGGGGGGTACCCTAGACCTAAAGGGGGCCTAAGACTCACTGCCCTAACACACTAACTGACACAAACTGACACCAATACAGTAATCAGAAAAAAAAAAAAAAAAAAAAAAAAACCTGCTTGGTGTCAGTTTGTGACAGGGGGGGGGTGATCGGGGGGGGATCGGGGGGCGATCGGGGGGGGGATCGGGGTGAAATGTGTGCCTGGCATGTTCTACTGTGTGTGTGTGTTTGTGTAACTCACAGTTCAGTCTTCTCTCCTCGGCCCGGAACGGAAAATACCGAGCCGAGGAGAGATGACATCATTTCCTCTGCCTCTGTGTACAATACAGGAGGCAGGGAAATGATTCCATTGGCTGGGAGCGATCGCGAGGGGGGGGCCACGAATGGATGGCCTCCCCCTCACCACCGATCGCCGGGGGACATTTGCCGACCGCCGCAGGCACCGGGGGGGGGTCCGATCGGACCCCCCACCCGCGGGCAGGCAGGGACGTACAGGTAAGCCCTTTTGCCTGCCCGTGCCGCTTTGCCGACGTACATCGTCGTGCGGCGGTCGGCAAGTGGTTAATCATAAAATGACACCCACAGGTGCTCAGCCATTTAATCCTCCGTTCACATCGGCGTGATTTGACATGCGATTTGACAGGTCGAATCACATGTCAAATCGAAGCCTATTGCCGGCAATAGGAGCACCCCAATCGGTGCAACGCCGACTTTGCGGTGCCACACTGATTTCCAAAAGTAGTTTCTGCACTACTTTAGGGGACTTTAGGGGACTTCCGGGGGCAATTTCAATAGACAAATGCGCATCAAATCGCACAGATGTCTTTCAAGTTTAAGTCAGAAGTTGGACTTAAATGTGGCTTTGAAATAGTGTGAGTTCAGATGAATTTTCACAATTTCAAAGCCCTGTTCACATAATAGCTAATTAGGTATACAGCTGAGCCTGATTGTTGATTTGTGCTCCCAAACTCACAAACAAATACATACATGTGTGATTAAAGACAGCCACAGAAAAATAAAGCAAAAATATAATGAAAAGATCATCAACAATATAGCAAACACAGCTTGAACCACTTGACATTTTTTGCTTTCCAGCATTGTGCTACTTTAACCACTTCAGCCCCGCAAGGATTTGCCCCCTTCCTGACCAGAGCACTTTTTGCAATTCGGCACTGCGTCTCTTTAACTGACAATTGCGCGGTCGTTTGTACGCAAACAAAATTGACGCCTTTTTTTCCCACAAGTAGAGCTTTCTTTTGGTGGTATTTTATCACCTCTGCCTTTTTTATTTTTTGCGCAATATTTTTTACTTTTTGCTATAATAAATATCTCCAAAAATAAATAAAAAAACTATTTTTTTCCTCAGTTTAGGCCAATATGTATTCTTCTACATATTTTTTGAAAAAAAAAATCACAATAAGCGTATATTGATGGTTTGCGTAAAATTTATAGCGTCTACAAAATAGGGGATAGTTTTATGGCATTTTTATTATTCATTTTTTTTTATTAGTAATGGCGGCCATCTGCGATTTTTATTATGACTGCGACATTATGGCAGACACATCAGACACTTTTGACACTATTTTGGGACCATTGTCATTTATACAGCAATCAGTGCTATAAAAATGCACTCATTACTGTGTAAATGACAATGGCAGTGAAGGAGTTAACCACTAGGCGGCAATGAAGGGGTTAAGTGTGTCCTAGGGAGTGATTCTAACTGTGGGGGGGGTGGGCTTCAACACACATGACAGTTATCACTGCTCCCAATAACAGGGAGCAGTGATCTCTGTCATGTTACAAGGCAGAACGGAGAAATGCCTTGTTTACAAAGGCATCTCCCCATTCTACCTCTTCGTGACATGATCGCGGGCATCCGGTGGACATCGAGTCCCGCGGTCATGGTCACAACGCCCACAACGCCACTTCTTAAAGGGAACATACCTGTATGCCCTTTTGCCCACCCATGCTATTCTGCCGACATATATCGTCGTTCAGCGGTCGGAAAGCAGTTAACTGACAAGTGCCCAGTCAGGCAACACTGTGCCTAAAAAAAAAAACAACAATTTTGAGAAAAAATATATTTTCTAGTTTCTGTTATAAAATATATCCAATAAAATCAGATTTTTCCATAAATTTAGGCCAGAATATATTTTGCTACATGTACATACATGATAAAAGAACAAAAAAAAATCCCAATAATAGTATTGTAATTGGTTTGTGGGTCTACAAACTATTTTATATATTGGTATATATAATGGAATTTGCACAGCTTTTAAGTAGCTTTGACTTTCTGACTGCAGATCTCATTTGCTGCCACAAGTTTTTGGAAAATGATGAAAGAAAACAAAATGTATTTTTTACTTATTTTTTTTAGACACAGCCAATCATCAGGTTTCAGAGAAAATCATTGGCTGAAATCTGCTACCACCAAGCTTGTGTTGTGTCCAATCATAGCATGTGTTGGAAGGGGACACTTACATGTGAACTCCAAGGCCGGAAAAAGGCTGTCACATACATGTATGTGATTGTGCCTGTTACTGCCACCCACTCACAGTATATTTACTGTGAGCAGCACTAAGCTGTTTAACAAAAAAACCCATGAAGAACCTAGAAAAAAGTTGTTAGGTTCACAGGAGATTTCTGCAGCATTGAGTTTTTTGTGCGTTTTTGGAACAGCATCATTCATTTTGAATGGGCCTCCCTCCACTCCAAAAACACACCAAGGAAGTCCATGTACCAAATTTTGTCACTGAGCCAGGTGCGTTTGGAGCTGAATTTTTTGGCCATGCTTTTCGTGCAATTTGTCACACAACAATCACCTCAAAATTGCACACCATTTGGGGTGTCATTAAGAAATAAATAATATTTGTTGTCATTTCTTGTCAGTACAAATATAGTTGTGTTATATCCTTAAAGCTGTGTAAATCAAAAAATACAGTATATACCGTACTTTAAATGCATCTAAATGTTAACACTTCAAGTGACTCAACAAACTATACTATTACATAAAATCCTAAACAAAACCTTGTTGGATTCCACCACTGTTGTAATCAAATAAAGTCCAAACACATTTTTTTGTTAACAGAAGTGAATTCCACCACCAATCCGATGATGCAATGAAACAATCAAATAAAGTTCAAACAAGTGAAATGAATATACACTGCTCAAAATAATTAAAGGAACACTTCGAAAACACATCAGATCTCAATGGGGATATCATGCTGTATATCTATACTGATATGGACTGGCTAATGTGTTAGGAATGAAAGGATGCCACATCCTTTGATGGAAATCAAAATTATCAACCTACAGAGGGCTGAATTTAATGACACCCAGAAAATCAAAGTGAAAAAATAATGCAGCAGGCTAGTCCATTTTGCTGAAATTTCATTGCAGCAACTCAAAATTGTACTCAAAAGTTTATATGGCCCCCACGTGCTTGTATGCATGCTTGACAACGTTGGAGCATGCTCCTATGATGGACAGTGTCCTGGGGTATTTCCTCCTAGATCTGGACCAGGGCATCACTGAGCTCCTGAACAGACTGAGGTGCAACCTGGTGGTGTCGGAATGATGGAAACATAATGTCCCAGAGGTGTTCTATTGGATTTAAGTCATACGAGTGTGGGAGCCATTCAATGGTATCGATTCCTTCATCCTCCAGGAACTGGCTGCATACTCTCATTACATAAAGCCAGCATTGTTGTGCACCAGGAGGAACCCAGGGCCCACTGCACTAGCCTAGGGTCTGACCAAGAATTTCATCTCGATACCTAATGGCAGTCAAGGTGCCATTGTCTAACCTGTAGAGGTCTGTGTGTCCCTCCATGGATATGCCTCCCCAGACATGTTACAGGCAGCTTAACATTCTCCAGGGCTTTTCCAGATCCTTTCACGCCTGTCACATGTGCTCAGGGTAAACCTGCTCTCATCTGTGAAAAGCACAGGGCGCCAGTGGTGGACCTGCCAATTCTGCTGTTCAATGGCAAATGCCAATCAAGCTCCACAGTGCAGGGCAGTGAGACTGAGCACAAGGCCCACTAGAGTACATTGGGACCTCAGGCCACCCTCATAAAGTCTGTTTCTGATTGTTTGGTCAGAGACATTCACACCGTGGCAGTACAGTGGTGTAGTGGTTAGCACTCTCACCTAGCAGAAATAGGGTCACTGGTTCAAATCCAAACCACAACACCATTTGCCTGGAGTTTGCATGTTCTCCCTGACTGTACCTGCGTGGGTTTCCTCTGGGTACTCTGGTTTCTTCCCACACTCCAAAGACATGCTGATAGGTTAATCAGATCCTGTCAACAAAAAACTTGGCCCTAGTATGTGTAATTGTGTATGTGTTTTTAAGGGCATAGGGACCCTGCAGGGTAAAGGAACGGGCTATATTAACATGCAACTCAACTCACACCAGTGGCCTGCTGGAGGTCATTTTGTAGGGCTCATGTTCCTCCTTTCACAAAGGAGCAGATTCCGGTCCTGCTGATGGTTTAAGGACCTTCTATGGCCCTGTCCAGCTCTCCTAGAGTAGCTACCTGTCTCCTGGAATCTCCTCCATTCTCCTGAGACTGTGCTGGTAGACACAGCAAACCTTCTGGCAATGCCAATTATTGATCTGCCATCCTGAAGGATTTGGACTGCCTTTGCAACCTCTATAGGGTCCAGGTATCGCCTCATGCTACCAGTAGTGATACTGGCCCTAACCAAATGTAAAACTATTGAAAAATTTTGTGTATGTTAAGCCTTTCGTACGGTACCATGAAAGTCCACAATAGCCTCTTTCCATTCTTCTTTCTGATTGTTAAAAAAGTTTTATGCATTTTATTTTAATTTCATTATTTTTTTATTTTAATTATTAATTATTTTAAGGTACAGTATTCTGGGATAGTTGAATTGGCTTTCTGATGTGATCAGCAAATGATAAGATGGGGGTAGGTGGAGAGAGGAGCACGTATAAGGAGCGTTTTCCTCTGTCAATGACTTTTCTTTAATAAGGAATGGCATTTACCATATAAAATGCCTTGTATCACTGTCATTGGTGATGTCACCAAGGGGTAGGAGAGCCTATTTCTGTTGCTTGTATCAGCTATGCCATCTGCCAGAGCATCCATGGCTGAGTCTCGAGTGGTTACTGCTCTCATGCACACATGGCTGGGGGTACACAGACTGGAGCTGCAATGTTGAAAGTGAAACTTTTAGGACTGTAGAGTTCAGCCTAGAGTGCCAGAGACCAATGTTCAGATGCTCTTCTGACTTTTAAAGATATTACGCTAGGTATACACTTTGAGGTTTTTTTTTTGCTCAACCAGTGGGTATGATGAAAAAGAAAAGAGAACATATGTGGCATCCACACATGTAATGTGGATGCAGAGATCTCCTCCTCTGCATTAAAGTATTGTGACAATGGGGTCATTCGCCTTGTCAGAATACACTGCTGGTTTTCCAGTAGGGCTGATCTAGAAATTGGCTTCTGTTGAACAGAGAGGGGTACACATGGATCAAAATTTGGCCCCCCCAAAATGTATACCCAGCTTTACTAATAACTTTACTGATTTCATGGATGGTTTAACATCCATTGGGGTGCTCATTAACCTCTAAAAGTGTAACTTACATTTGCATTGGTGACATGGATTGTTCACTTTACACGCATTATATTCATTCTTTCACTGAGTGGTGGCCAATGATAGACCTGGAGACTCCATCCCCATGAGTAAGCTCGGGTGGGCAGAGTGAAACAGGTTGGGAGCATGGCCTGGTGGGGGTCCAGGCTGAGACTGCCATTCACTATCACACAGCAGGCTTTGACTTGACGTGCGGCTCCCAGGACACCTATCACTCTATATTATTGCCTAGAGCATAGACAAGCTCCCTTTCCGGCCAGTACTCAGAGCAGTGGGCACAGGACTTCATTCTCATACAGCCTGAGTGCCACACACACATATCTTTACAGTGTCATGGATTGTTTAACACTCTGGATTATCTTTGAGTTATTTACAAGAATAATAAGTCCACAGATTAAACATATGTAGAGTATGTCCTTGTGGTGACAGCATAACATTTTACCCACATTGACGTTGTTTTAGCCAAAACTGTCTCCTTGTTGCAATTGAGGTGCATTTTACATTGTATGCTTTCCATGAACATATGAAAATACTATTAAAGTGGGGGTCCACCTATCTATCATTTTTTTTTTTGAGTTCATTCACAAACTTTTCTTCTCAGCATTACATACTCACACATTGTGTGTAATATGTCCGCCTGTGTCAGATTTCGTCGGAAAGAATAACTTATATTATTCACTGCAGGCAGTTTCCATCTTCATTGTGGGCATTTGAAGCCCACAAGCATTTATTTCCTGGATGTGGTGAATGCTGTGCTCCCAGCATACACCGCTCCTTCCCGCACATGCTCAGTGGCATCCTGGGAAGCCTGAGACTAGCTCCCAGGAGTCTGGGAGAGGCTAGAACCATGCCTACTCCCATGGGAGGAGAACCAGGAAGTGCAGAGAAGAATAGAAAAATAAAAGGTAATTACGGCGATTTAATTTTTTTTAAACGGCATGTCAGCATCTAGGCAAGGAAGAGAATACATACAGATATTGTTCAAAATTTGGGTGGAACCCCGCTTTAAGCACTCTTTTTAGGTGAGTTTTTGGATTTTATCTTTTAAATCAAATATGTATAGAGGTTTTTTCACTATGAGGAGTTTACTTTTTCTTCTTTGATTATTTTGTAACAAATGATTTCTGGATGTGGCAGATTCCTACTTACCTTTTGAGGCAACAGTTCTGTCATCTTGAGTCACAATGCTGGCATTGTTTGACCTTACTGGAAATAGGGGTCATATCATAAAACTGAGCTGCTTTCTTTATGTGGCAGGTTTGAATGGCAATGAAGAAAGGTTCAAAGAACTTTTATTAAGAATGCCACTAATCATATATGCAACTTTCATTTTTAGCATTTATGTATTGATGATATGAGCTATAAGCACTTCTGAGCACTTCCTCTTTTTTGATATATGATTTAAGGGACCCATAAATACCACAATGTAAGCTGTATGTTTAATAATTATCCACAAAACTTTATTTCACACAAAACACATCCTGAAAACCTATAGCACCAGAACATGGCCCTGAGCCAAATAATCATGAATATGGATCTATGTTGTCATGGGCTTTACAATTTCAAAAATGATAATATGGCACAATGTTCTATCTCTTGTTATAAGTTTCTGTTTAAGGTTCATGTTTAAACAATGACACATAAATACTTTAAATTCAGCGTACATGTACTCATGACCTAATAAACTTGAATGTGTCTACTGAATATTCTAGGTGAAATGTCTTTGTGATCAGTTCAATCTTCTCTGATTTCAATTCAAATGAGGATACATTAATTACCATTGTGTCCTTTTGAATAGGCATTGATCCAGATTAGCTATCCTAGTTTCAGGACAAAAAATACAAGAGGGACCCTCCCCGAAATGCCTTGCCCCAACATCCAATCTACATGTTGCAAAAGTTGGGCAGATACAATACATGTGCTGGATTGATTTTATTTGGTCTTTATAGAGAGCCCTGGCATGGAGTTCTGTGCTGGTGCAGGTGTGAACCATTTTTCCAGCCCTGTCCAATAGTAAAGTGATGGAAGACATTGAATGACTGAGCTGTCATCCAATGGCACCACAGACCCCGGTCTCAGCTGCTCCCCTTGAAATACAGTGCCCTATTCTGTGGACACTTGTAAGCACATACTGTTATTGTTTTTATGTTTAACTAGTTACTGACCACCCGCCGCAGTTGTACTGCGGCAAGTTGGCTTCCCTGCACAAATTGCCATTATTGTACGTACACGGCGATTTGTGGGAGCGCCCATTCATGAGCGGGGGGAGTCAACCAGCGATCACTCCAGAGACAGGCAGAACGGGGATGTGTTTGTGTAAACAAACAGATCCCTGTTTTGTCAGGGGAGGAGAGACAGATCGTCTGTTCCTAGTGATTGGGAACAATGATTTCTCTCCTCCTCCAGTCAGCCCAGCCCCCATACAGTTAGCAACACCTCCCAGGGAGTACACTTAACCTCTTGATCGCCCCCTAGTGTTTAACCCCTTCCCTGCTAGTGACATTTATACAGTAATCAGTGGCTATTTTTAGCTCTCATCACTGTACAAATGTCAATGGTCCCAAAAAAGTATCAAAAGTGTATGATCTGTCCACTGCAATGTCTCAGTCCTGCTAAAAATCACAGATCACTGCCATTACTAGTAAAAAAAAAAAAAAAAAAATGCCATAAATCTATTCCATAGTTTGTAGCCTTTTGTGCAACCAATCAATATATGCTTTTTGGGATATTTATTGTAGCAAAAAGTAAAAAATATTGTTTTTTTTCCAAAATTGTCACTCTTTTTTGTTTATAGCGAAATAAAAACAGCAGAGGTGATCAAATACCTTCAAAAGAAAGCTTCATTTGTAGGAAAAAAAGGACATCAATTTTGTTTGGGCACAACGCACAATTGTCAGTTAAAGCGACGCAGTGGCGTAACACAAAAAAATGGCCTGGTCATTAAGGGGCAAATCCTTCCGGTCCTTAAGTAGTTAATATAGTGTGTTTTACTGTACAAAATATGTGTTTCCCTTTTTCTAATTTTTATCCTTGATTAAAGGGATACTAAAGTCTTATTATTTAAGTCTAAAAATAACACACATGTTATACTTACCTGCTCTGTGCAGTGGTTTTGCACAGAGCAGCCCTGATTCTCATCTTCTCACATCCCTCTCCGGCGCTCCTAGTCCCTCCTTACTTGCCGAGTTCCCCCATAGCAAGCAGACACAGAGCCGTGGCTTGGCACTACCCCCTCTCTCTCCTCATTGGCTCACTGACTTTGATTGACAGCAGTGGGATCCAATGAGGAGAGAGAGAGTCCAGGACAGCCAATCGCTGGATTAAGATGGGGCTCTGGTAAGTATTGGGGGGCTGAGGGGGGCTGCTGCACACAGAAGGTTTTTTTTTATCTTAATGCATTAGGATAAAAAACTTTCTGACTTTAGAACCACTTTAAAGTCCTTACTTTTTTGCTTGCTTGTGTCCCTCCAAAAAAAACTTAAATTACCAGATACTTTTAACATTTTTTTTATTAGAAACAAGCCTACTCCCACCCCCAATCTTTACCACTACTTTTTGTACCTTTAAAGGCTTATGAATTGGGTTTTCTGTTAGTGCTGTTATCACTTTTGTATTGTCCCCCAACAAAATTTATTTTATGTCCTTATTCTGAAATCTAGTGTTACAAGTTGTGCTCCAAATTTTGCATACTCTGGTAGAAATCACAAGATGTTGGCATTGATATTGAAAATATGACTTATTATGCCAAAAACTGTCTTTTATTTAAGGACAGTGATCATATTAAGCTGTTTATTATCACATATTTGTTTGGCTCCTTTTTAAATCATAATGATAATAATCATAATGATAACAGAAATCACCCAAATGGCTCTGATCAAAAGTTTACATACCCTGAAATGTTTGGCCTTGGTACAGAAACATAAGATGACACACACAGGTTCAAATTGCAAATAAAGGGTAATTTCAACCATCTGTGGCTTTTTAAATTGCAGGTAGTGTCTGTGTATAAATAGTCAAAGATTTTGTTAGCTCTCACATGGCTGCAATGAGTAGGCTAGATGCTGAGCCATGGGGAGAAGAAAAGAACTGTCAACAGACCTGCGTAATAAGGTAATGGAACTTTATAAAGATGGAAAAGCATATACAAATATATCAAAAGCCTTAAATATGCCAGTCAGTACTGTTCAATCACTTATTATTAAGTGGAAAATTCAGAGATCTCTTGATACCAAGCCAGGGTCAGGTAGACCAAGAAGGATTGTAGCCACAACTACCCGGAGAATTGTTCAGGATACAAAGAAAAACCCACAGGTAGCCTCAAGAGCAATACAGCCTACTTTGGAAAAAAGACATTGTGGTAGTTACAAGGAGCACAATACGACAATACTTGAACTAAAATGAGTTGCATGGTTCAGTTGAGATGGCTTTACTGCACTAATGCCACAAAAAAGCCTGGTTGCAATATGCCTGACAACACCTTGACACGCCTCACAGCTTCTGGCACATTGTAATCTGGAGCATTGTGACAAAAATAGAGCTTTATGTTCATAACCATAAGCGCTATGTTTGGAGAGGGGTCAACGAGGCCTATAATGACAAGAATACCATCCCCACTGTGAAGCATGGTGGGGGCTCACTGATGTTCTGGGGGTGTGTAAGCTCTAAAGGCATGAGGAATCTTGTGAAAATTGATGGCAAGATGAATGTGGCGTGTTATCAGAAAATACTGGCAGACAGTTTGCATTATTCTGCACAAAAGCTGCGCATGGGGCGCTCTTGGACTTTCCAGCATGACAATGACCCTAAACACAAGATCAAGTTGACCCTCTAGTGGTTTCAGCAAAAAAAGGTGAAGGTTCTGGATTAGCTTTAACAGTCTCCTGACCTTAATATCATTGAGCCACAATATCATCGAGCCACAAGACAACCAAAGAATTGCAGGACCTGGAGGCATTTTGCCAAGATGAATGGGCAGCTATAACATCTGCAAGAATTTGGGGCCTCATAGACTACTATTACAAAAGATTGCACACTGTCAATGATGCTTCACTTTGAGAAGTTTTAAAATTCTAGCTTATAATTACGAATTTCTGCATAGTTATTTTCATAGCTTTAATAGGATTCTCATAATAAATTGTAATTAAGATTTGTTTCTATAAAAACAGTGTTTATGGGTTAATTTAGTTACATCAATAACCATTTTTATGGATCTTTTAATTTTAAAGTCTATCAAATGTTTTATTACTGTTTAAAAAAAATCTGAATATATATCTACAAATGGTCCATTTTAATGCATTTTTATTCAATTAATGCTGAAAAAAGTCAGAACCTAAAAAAGTTATTTTCTTTTAAAGGTCAAACAGATCAAGTATGCTAACAAATCTTAGTATTTCACGTTTATTTGGTTCCAAAACTTTATCACTATTGCAGGTCATGATTTGAAGAACAAATACTGTGAACAAGATAGCACATTGAAAAACAGAAAGGAAAATGATAGTGTGTATTTTAGTGCAGTGACCTGGAAGCGACCAATATGGCCTTTTCAAGATAGCTTATTGATCACAATTCTAAGATACAGACAACAAACATCTCTTTTAGAGAAGCTAACAAATACCACACACGGTAACACTGATGATTTGACTTCATTTGGTTTATTAGTGGTTTTCAGGCTATAAGTGAACTACATGATCAGTCCTGTTTAATATTAAAATAGAAAGCACTAGTTCATAAATGTATTAGGAACCCACATGGATACAGGAACAAAATGTGAATATATATATATATATATATATATATATATATATATATATATATGTATATATATATACTGCATATACTCAATTTTACTTATTATAGATGCATACAGATATAGCTGCACAAAGCAAAACAAAATTTGCCTAATAGTGATCCTGCTCATATAGCTGTGTTTGGAGCTAGTACATTTTCAAATATGCATGCATTCAGTTACAATGTAAACAAATGGTTATTAGCGTCAAGTTAAACATTTCGATACAAACCTACATTAGATAAATGATATCACATAATTGCTCAAAACAGTCAGCATTTAATGTAAAACAATTTTTGGTAATTTAACTTTAACATTCTTAGAAGGTAAGAACTTAAAAATGGTTGGTTCAAATGGGCTTTTTTATGGATTCTAACATATGTAATGTGTTAGGGGGAACTTATTAAAAATAAAAGAAAAAAATCATTTCATCCAGAGAAACTCCTCATAAATTAATTCATGGGCCAAAATAGAATGTTTTCTGTTTCCTCTACAGGTCAGATATTATTCATTCATAAACAATAGAATGGTTTGGAAAAATGCCAAATTATGTTCACTAGATGGAGCTGAGGATCATAGAAAATATATTTTTTTATTTCCTTTAACCCTTGGCTTCATCTAGTGGCCATAATGCAGCATTTGTTGAACCACTCTATCTTATTTATAAATGAATAACTTTTGATCTATAGAGAAAATAGGAGAAATTTCAACTTTGCTCCATTCACACAGGGCAAATGTATCATGAGTTTCACTGGACAAATTGCTATGCAAACTTTAATATAAATACACAAATTTGTGTTTTGAAATGGCAAAAAATTAGTAGTAGCAACAATCTTGCCTAAGGTACAGAATATCAAGCAAAACATAAATATGGCTATTTTGAGCCCAGTGTATTAAATATCTAACATTGTCTTATACAGTCATCTTCCAGGAAAGCACTATTTTCAAAAAAGTATTATTTTTTTTTTGGAAAAAATTTTTATTGCGCACATATCATAATAAAATAATAAAGAGACAGTACAATGATTTAGGATTACAATTTCCAACCAGACATAAGTAAAAAAATTATATGCTCATCACAGTTTTTATCACAAATGAATAAATCCGTCTCTATCTCTTTTCCTTTTTTCCAATATAATTGTGCATTTTCTATATAACAACAAAGAACCAGCAAAGAGAGGGGGGGGAGAAATCCCCCCCCCCGCTCTAAGAGAGATAGAAAAAAAAAATAAGAAAAAAGGAGAGGAGAACCTCCCGTAACAGTGAACCCAAACTCATTTCCCCCCTGAGATGTCCGCACTCGGTGCTTCCCCAACTAGTCAAGAAAAAAAAAACACATGTTCCAAACTCCGTAAGAGAAAAAGGGGAACCCACTCCCCCCTCCCCTCACCATTAGGGAATTGAGAACATAAAAACAGTAGCCCTTACTGTCTCTCATTCAATGGCTCTCCTTCATCCAGTGTGTTTTTCGAATCCACCCATCTAAACCAAACCTTCCTAAATTTTTTGGGAGCTCCCCTAGCTTCATATGTCATTTTGTACATCAGGATATCCGCATTAACTATTTTTATCCACATTCCCAATGTCAGCTGTTCTTCATAAATCCAGCGTCTAGCAATAAGTTTCCGCACCCCGAAATATAGGATCCTAAGAAATAACTTAGTATATGTATTCATCTCTTCCTGGTCAAAGACCCCCAGGAGACAATGTAAAGGTGAGCAGATGTTGGGTAAGGCGAATTTATCGGAAATAAATTCAGTTACTTGCGACCACAGTGGCCTTACCTTCCTACACTCCCAAACCATATGTATGAAAGTTCCCTCTGTCTCTCTGCATTTATGACAGAGGGCTGTTTCTTTTCTTTGCATGTGGTATAGTCTGACAGGAGTATAATATTGTTGATGGAGGTATCTAAACTGAATCATTTTGTCTGTGGAGGAGATAACAGTCACCACATACGTATCTAGTACCTCCTGCCACTGCTCTTCCGACAACTCCGGGACAACCACTACCCATCGCTGTTTGGCTTTAGCTGTTATTGTCTTTATTCCTGGTCCCACCTCCCCATAATATCTAGAGATTCGCCCCGATGGTTCGGGGTCCATCACAGCCTTCTCCAAATCCGTATTCTGGACCAAAATTGTATCCCCCCCAAACTGCACTCTCGCTGCATGTGTCAACTGCATATATCGATACGCCCATGTTTTGGGTACATTAAACTGGACTCTCAATTGATCAAAGGTGGCCAGTCGATCGTTCTGACAAATCTGATGTAGGTATTTAATACCAAATTTTGCCCAGGTTTTTTGCCCATCTGGTATTTTCAAAAATTCCCCCAGGGACTCATTGTACCATAGTGGACTATTCGGGGACATTGCCAATGGCGTGTCTTTTCGCCATTGGGAACATATGTGAAATACTTTCCCAGGAAGTGCCAGGACTGATCCCATCTTCCTTCCCGGAATGCCCTTTCTATAGAGTATATTCAGGAGTGTTTCCTGAGAGGTAGCCAATGCCGCCTCAAGCAAGGTAGTGGCATTGGGTTCCTGTGGAAACATTCTCCAGTGCAAGAAAACTAATTGGGAAGCCATAAAATATGAGCGCAAATCTGGAAGTGCCAACCCTCCCATTGTGACCGGAAGTTTTAGTATTGCCAGGGACACTCTAGGCGCTTTGGCCCCCCAGAGTAACCCCACAACAATTGTGTCAATCTGTTTAAATATCCGTAACGGCACAAAAACAGGGGAGTTCGAGAGAATGTAAAGAAACTTGGGCAGGAAAATCATTTTAAATAGATTTACCCTGCCCAACAAACTAAGCGGCAGGTTCCTCCATCTCTGTACCTTCTCTCGAAAATTTCCCACAATGGGTGACAGGTTATTTTCCAGATACCTAGAAATGGGAAGCTGAACCTCCACCCCCAAGTACCTGAAAGAGGTGGATAGTGGGATAGGACAATCCGAAGGAACCACCACTTCCTTATCAATAGGGAATAGAGAGGATTTCTTCCAATTTATACGGAAACCAGAGTAATCCCCGAAATCCCGTATCAACTGAAAGGCTGTCGAGAGTGAAGGTCCCGGGTCCTGCAGATATAGCAGCATGTCATCTGCATACAGAGACACTCTTTCCTCAAATTCCCCAATCCTCAGTCCAGTTAAAGCTGTGGTGGATCTCAATTTGACTGCCAGAGGCTCAATTGCCAGGGCAAATAGGAGGGGCGAAAGGGGACACCCCTGCCTAGTGCCCCGGAATATTGGGAAAGGGTCCGAGATAATGCCATTGATCCTTAGTCTAATCAAGGGATCCGTATATAAGAGCCTCACCCATGAAATAAAAATGGGGCCAAAGCCAAATGACTCCAGGAGGTGAAATAGATAAGGCCACTCCACAGAGTCAAATGCCTTCTTAGTGTCTAAAGAAGCCACCATTCTGGTCCCAGAGTTGTCGTGAGTTGTCTGGAGGTTTAAGAAGAGTCTTCTAATATTCATATGTGCACAGCGGCCCTGTATAAATCCTGTTTGATCTGCGTTGACCAGCTTCGTGATGACCGTTTGTAGTCTACTTGCAAGAACTTTGGCCAGAATTTTTGTGTCAACGTTCATCAACGAAATCGGCCGGTAGGAGTCACACTCTCGGGGATCCTTCCCCCCTTTGGGGATCAGGACCACCAAGGCCTCTCGCATTGACGGAGGTAGTCTACCGTCCGACTTCGCCGCATCAAACACCTTTAGTAGCCGAGGGGCTAATCCATATCGAAAGGTATAATACCACTCGGATGGGAGACCGTCCAACCCTGGGGATTTCCTTGGCGGAAAGGAGGCAATTGCCTTCTCCACCTCCTCCACCGTAATGTCCATTTCCAATGTGTTTCTGTCTTCTAAGGTTAGCATAGGGAGATCAATGTCATTTATATAAGTCAGTAAATCCGCTGTTCCCCGAGGAGTACAAGATTTGTATAATTCAGTATAGAATTGGACAAAAATTTTTAAAATTTCAGCCGAATCCACTATGTCCAGCCTACAATTATCATATATTGACTGAATATGTACCGGCACATAATCCGGACGCGCCAAGTATGCCAGAAGCCTGCCATTCTTGTCGCCAAATTCAAATAAACGCCTGCGTTGGGCTAGGCAAAGTTTTGTGGTGCGTTCCGTAAGGAGCGTCTTGTACTCCCTGGTTCGCATGCGTGAAATCAGCAACCTCTCACTAGTGGGGTCCCTAGTATATTCTGCCTCTGCAGAAATCACCTCTGTTTCCTTACTCTGTATAGTGGAAGCTAGTTGCTTCTTAAACCCATGAACCTCCGCTATAAACACTCCCCTTAATGTGGCCTTAAAAGCCTCCCATTGAAGAGGAGGAGTCCCAAAACTACCATTTTCTACCCAGAACTGTTTAATGGCCTCGGAGCACTTAATTATTATATACTCCTCCTGAAGCCAACTCGCCTCCATCCTCCAGAGGCGTATACCCGGTTTCGGTCCTAAATTAAGCTCCAATAACATCGGAGAGTGGTCAGATATTGCTCTGGGTAGGTAGGAGACCTTATTGACCATACTGATTCCCTCCCCCTCCGACAGGATAGTGTCTATTCTGGAAAGAGTTTTGTGCGTTTCCGAATAGCAGGAGTACTCCCGCGCCTCAGGATGATGGAACCGCCAGACATCTTTCAACCCATGAGTAGACATCCACCCTGCAAGGGGGTTTGGTGTATCAGCTTTACCCCCCAATCTATCCAAAGTTGGTATAGCCACAGAGTTAAAATCCCCCAAAATAAATATTCTCCCTTCTGCCACCTCATAAGTAGCTTGCATCATGTCATCTAGATGGATTACTGAGAAAGGGGGAGGAACATAAACATTTACAATTGTTAGCAATGTATTCATCACCTTTAGCACCAGGATAACATATCGCCCCTTAATGTCAGTGCGAACAGCTTGTATAGTTATGGGGAGAGCTTTGGTTACCAACGTGGATACCCCCCTTGCATATGAGGAGTAGCTGGCATGATAAGCTCCAGCTATATGAGCCCTCTTAAGAGAAAGAAGCCTGGAGCCCTGAAGATGTGTTTCCTGGAATAATATTATATGGGGTTTGTACTTTTTAATGTAGTCAAATACTAGCGATCTTTTGAATTTTGCATTCAGGCCTCTGACATTCCAGGCCAAGATGTTAAGCTTTACCTCCATAGTGTAAGTGAGTTAGAAAAAATAAGTAAAGAAATTTGGGGGTCCTTCTCCATCTGAAAAAGAGGACACAGCGAAGACAGCAGGGCTCCAAACCTCTCCTCCCACAGATAGAAATCACAGTATGCATGACTAAATGCCCCGAGTGCAGACCATCCCAGACAAGTGTAAACATCACTTCCCCAGTAAACAGTAAAAAACCTCCCCCCCCCCCTCCCCCCTCCCTGCACCCAGCCCCAACTTGCTAGGTACTTTTTTCCCATAACCTGAGTCAAAAAAATAGGCAGCAGAGATGCGACTTAAAACTGTCGCATAAAACCAGTTCCTTCACCGTGGCTCTTGAGCAAAAAAAAAAAAAAACAGTTCCCTTTGGAAAAAGAATAAAAATAATACAAAAACACACTTTCCTGCTATCCGAATAGGAAAATCAACTCTGTTCGTGTCCAATATATCTTCCTTTAGAGCAGTTCACAGACTCATCATCAGACCAGAGGCACAAAGCAGCATCAAGTGGTTCAATAGCAGTAGCAAAAGTTCTCCATGGTAGTATCTGCATATCAAGGGCTGCCTGACGGGAGAACTGGTAGAATAATTTTCAGACAGATGAACCTTACTCAACTACAAGGCTTTCCTAGAAGGCTCAAACGCATCGTATGGAGAATAAAATTAAAAGACCGAGAAAAGAAAAAAAAAAAAACCGTATTCGTCACATCAGTGGTAGGGTAATCCAGAAAGATAGTGAGAGATATCATCCCTAGCCCATCTTGCCTGTCATTCCCTGTTCTTTCCGGTGGGGCGGGGATCATGGTGAACGAGAGGCCGATTTACCCCTGCGATTTCCCCGTGTATCTAGCCATTCCGAAGCTTCAACGGGGTTTGTAAAAAAGTATGTTTTTCCATTTTCTACTACGCGCAGTTTGGCAGGATACAGCATACTGTAGATCAAGTTGAGGTCTCTCAATCTTTTCTTTACAGGTTGAAAAGAGGCCCTTTGCTTCTGTGTAGGCGCAGAGAAGTCAGGATAGACTGATATTCGATAGCCATCAAACGACAGTTCAGGGCCAATCCTGGCCGCACGCAGTATATTCTCCCTGTCTCGAAAGTGGAGTACCTTCGCTATCATAGACCTGGGAGGGGCTCCTTTCGGTGGGGCTCGGCCTGGAACACGGTGCGCCCTTTCAATGGCGAATAGCTTCGTAAAAGTGCTAGGTTCCATGTGGTCAGTCAGCCAGTGTTCTAAGAATTCTTCAACTCGCCTTCCTTCCACCCCTTCAGGGAACCCCACTAATCTTATGTTGTTCCTTCTCATGCGGTCTTCCATGTCGGCCATCTTTAAAGTGTGCTCAGACAGGGTCTTTTTTGTCACCTGTGCAGCCGTTTCCAACGGCCTGACAACATCTTCTAGAGAGGCAATGCGACGATCTGAAACTTGCGCTTTTTCCCTTAATTTCTGCATGTCATGTTTTAGAAAAGAAAACTCCATCTTGAGGCCTTCAAAATGATCAATCAGTTTAGTTTGGCAGCCCTGTATTGCATCCATAATCTGAGCCAGGGACGGTTCCTCCTCCCTCTCCACTTCCACTGCTGGTCTGCCCCTGACATCCTGCAGCCTGTCTAAGGATCTCCCCCTTCTCAGTGTTCCACTTCTGTGGGGTTTAGGACTCACCCTAATCGGTGTGGAAGGCTGCTGTTGTGGGCTCCCTTCAGTCCTCTGCAGCGGCGGCCATTCTTCCTCCTCCTGTGAGCCGGCGCCATTTTGGGATCCCCAGGCATATCGCGCCAGTCTTTCTCCTGCCGTTTTGGGCCAGGGGGGGCCGTATTTAACCATCCCCGAAGGTTCCCGGGGGGTCCCTGCACACATCCCCTTAGAGTCTGCTAAGAATTGGGGTGCCTCTGCTCCAGGATCGGCTCAGGATCGGATGTCTGTGAACGGAGCTCAGAGCTTTCCCTCCTCACATGCCGCGCGCTGGCTCCGCCCTCCTCAAAAAAGTATTATTAGAAGTCTCCAGGACCCGATGGCTTCTCTAAAGAATATTTTAAAACTTTTGCAAACTCTTTATCACCATATATGTCTATCATATTCAACAAGGCTGCTGAGTCCGCACACCTTCCTTGCGACATGTTAAAAGCTTATATAGTAACAATACCAAAACCTGGTAAAGATCCTATTACACCAGCAAATTTCAGGCCTATTTCTCTCTTGAACTCCGATATTAAAATTTATGCCAAATTGTTAGCCAAAAGATTGACAGATATAATACCACGCATTATAAAACGCGACCAGATAGGCTTTGTGAAGGGGAGACAAACCTCAGACGCCACCAGAAGAATTGTAAATGTGATGAATGTTGCAGAGAAAACACGAACGCCTTCTCTGCTGTTGTCCATTGACGCAGAGAAGGCGTTCGACAGAGTCCATTGGACATATATGAGAATGACACTTACCAAATTTGGGTTCCAAGGCCCAATACTGCAAGCCATTATGGCCTTATACTCACAACCGTCGGCACAGGTTTACTCCTCTGGGTTCTTATCTAAAACATTCCATATTACCAACGGTACAAGACAGGGGTGCCCCCTATCTCCAACAGTCTTTAACTTAATGATTGAACCCCTAGCTGAAACTATAAGATCTCATCCCCTGATTACAGGCTTCCAGTTTGGCTCCAGTCTGCATACCATAAACCTTTTCGCTGACGATGTAATCCTTCTCCTGACAAATCCTGCCACATCATTATCGCAGGCCCACACAATCCTTAACACATTTGGAGAAATATCATACTATAAAGTCAACTTTAATAAATCTTTAATACTAGACCTGGGTGTCCTACCCCACGAACGCACAATGCTCCAAACAACACTGCCTTATACGTGGAGCTTAAATGGCATAAAATACCTCGGTATCACACTCACTAATAAAACCTCCACATTGGTTAAAGCAAATATGCAAACACTGATGGCCACACTGGAAGCCCAAATCAAACACTTGTTTAACAAAGAAATATCTTGGTTTGGTAGAATCACAGCATATAAGATGATGCTGCTACCTCAAATACTTTACATATTCCGTTCCCTACCAATCAACATACCTATTCACTATATTCATAAAATGTCAAAAATAAGCTGGAAATACATATGGAATGGTAAAAAACCCAGATGCTCCAGAAACAACCTCACATTCCACAAAAAAATAGGAGGGGCAGGCCTAGTGGACCTATATGACTACTACTGGGCAGTCAGACTAGATCAGACAAAATTATGGTTCAAAACTGAAGATCCACCAATATGGGTAGACATTGAAAAAGCTTTAGCCCCAACAAAAGATTTAACCCTATTATTGTTAAGTGATGGGTGGTTGCCATGGAAATTATCCGCTTTTACTCCCCCTATGCAGATCTCATTGAAAGCATGGAGATTCCTTCTCAAACAAAAACATCAGGATAATCAAGCACTACCATACACTCTACCTATGACGCTACTAGAAACAAAGATTCCATTACTGACAGTTACTTCCTTGATGACCAAAGGGGTACATAACATCCTAGACCTCTATGACGGAACTCAATTGAGAACATTTGACCAAGTCCAGTCCCAATACAACCTCACCAATAACGAGAAACACTTATATACAAAGATCACGCGTTTTCTTAACTCCCACTCCAGACCATCTATCCACATACCGAATGCAATATGGCAATTTTACTCACACGCCAATAACAACACTAAAGGTATATCATTTTTCTACCACAAAATAAGGGATAAAAATACATTCATCAAAACTACAGCAATGACAAAATGGGAGGGTGACTTGGGCAAACAGTTCTCACCTGAACAATGGCGACAGGCCTTTACAGGGATACATAAAGCTTCTCATTGCGTTAAGCACTGGGAACTAGCAATAAAACAATAAATGGCATTACACACCTTATAGGGTGGCAAAATTCTTTCCCGGCACATCGCCTCTTTGCTGGAGAGCTTGCGGACACACGGGTTCTTTACTACACATGCTATGGCATTGCCCCACAATTAAAAGTACGTGGAATCAAATATTTAGACTAATCTCCTCCATAACGGGAATGCTCACACCCCCAGACCCTGCATTAGCAATCTTACATTTAAACATTGACAAAATTCATAAGGACTTCAGACCTGTAGTGACACACATATTACTAGAGACGAGATTAATGATTCTCTGTAACTGGAAATCCACTACAGCCTTGAATGTGACAGATATAGTCAAAGCTGTCAACAGAAACTACACCTTTGAACGCCTCATTGCACTAAACTCTTTAAAGAGTGTGACTTTTGACAAATCTTGGTCTATATGGCCTTATAAGCTGTGACTTACATGATACTCGAGGTGATTATACTGTATTAACAGAACCAGTAGGTCTATTACTATACCTATTTATCCTTTTGTACGATTGTATCTTCTGATTGTATATCACTATGAGATGTATATCACTTACTACCCCCTTTTTTTATTTATGTTGTACAACCCATTTTCCTCCATTTTCCAATTTATCTTTTTCCTTTCTGTACCCATTTCTTGAAATACTCAATAACAACCTATTGATATAAAAAAAAGTATTATTAGCTTTGATAGTGGTATATTGCAGCCTATTACATGAGCGGGACATGAAGTATTTATTCCCAGATGTTGTATGGACCCTTGGGTGTAGCCTGGAAGCATTTTGATATTAAACATGGAAAATTCCCAAAGTTCTGGGTCACCTGCCCCCTTGCAAACAGGTTTAATACCACTGTGAGAGGTGGCCCATCTCATGGCTACAAGCATAAACAAATCAGTATGACACAGTAGTGTTCCCGGAGCTGCTTGAAAAAATGTTTACCTCCAGAAGATCTCTTAGGTCCCAATGCTCTACTGGTAATGCCAGAACCATTAAGTCACCAGCCTTTGCATAATTCTCTGAAATCTTGCATAGCCATATTTTTAGAAATGTAGGCGTATTCATGGGCAGCAGAATGAGTTGCATTTGCCTTCCATTTATCGGTACATACATCAGCTGTTCGATCGTTTGCCTAATTGCAAACGATATGGGCCATTCGCGCCAAATTCGTGTGGCGCGTCACGGCCCATAATTCACTACGGCATCGCAGTGCATTGCTGGCTGATGATTGGCCAAGCATGCACTATGACCCGCATGCTTGGCCAATCACAGCGGCATCAGTAGAGAGAGCTGTAAATGGCCAAAGCCAGGGTGGCTTTGGCCAATTATGGCTCAGGGGGTTAGAACACGCCCCACACTATATAAGGCCGCCTGCACGGTGGCCCTATGTCGTGTGTTCCGGCGTGGTTAGAGAGAGAGAGAGACAGTGTGATTTCATTTGAGTTAGCTAGATTAGGCAGGACAGTCAGTGAGTTATGCCGCGTACACACGGTCGGACTTTTCATCTACAAAAGTCCGACAGCCTGTCCGACAGACTTTCGGAGGACTTTCAGCGGACTTGCGGCGGACTTGCGGCAGACTTTCTAACGAACAGACTTGCCTACACACGACCACACAAAAGTCCGACGGATTCGTACGTGATGACGTACACCGGACTAAAATAAGGAAGTTGATAGCCAGTAGCCAATAGCTGCCCTAGCGTGGGTTTTTGTCCGTAGGACTAGCATACAGACGAGCGGACTTCGGGGTCCGTCGTAGTTACGACGTAAAGATTTGAAGCATGTTTCAAATCTAAAGTACGTCGGATTTGAGTCTAAAAAAGTACGTTGAAAGTCCGGAGAAGCCCACACACGATCGGATTACCAGCCAGCTTTAGTCCGTCAGCGTCCGTTGGACTTTTGTAGCTGAAAAGTCCGACCGTGTGTACGCGGCATAAGTTGCACTTACAGTGTATTGTGTATATATATGCATCCCAGGTGTTGTGTATATATATATATATATATATATATATATATATATATATATATATATATATATACTGTATTCAGTTTAGCTAGATCAGTTCCTGTTATCTTCCTACTGACAGGCAGGCTTGTCTTGTTACAGTATTTACAGCTACCTGAAGAAAATTGCTGGTGTTCTTTTGATCCTATTAGTATCACAGTCAGGCAGCTAGACTATTTACAGTTAATGTAGTGCGTCCTCCTCACAGTGTTCAGTTAAAGCTACAAGTTAGTGTAGTGCGTCCTCCTCACAGTGTTCAGCTAAAGCTACAAGTTAGTTTAGTGTGACCTCTGCACAGTGTTCAGCTAAAGCTACAAGTTAGGGTAGTGCGTCCACCTCACAGTGTTCAGCTAAAGCTACAAGTTAGTGTAGTGTAACCTCTGCACAGTGTTCAGCTAAAGCTACAAGTTAGTGCAGTGTGTCCTCCTCACAGTGTTCAGCTAAAACTACAAGTTAGTATAGTGCAACCTCTGCACAGTGTTCAGCTTAAGTTACAAGTTAGTGTAGTGCGTCCTCCTCGCAGTGTTCAGCTAAAGCTACAAGTTAGTTTAGTGTGAACTCTGCACAGTGTTCAGCTAAAGCTACAAGTTAGGGTAGTGCGCCCTCCTCACAGTGTTCAGCTAAAGCTACAAGTTAGTGTAGTGCGTCCTCCTCACAGTGTTCAGCTAAAACTACAAGTTAGTGTAGTGCAACCTCTGCACAGTGTTCAGCTAAAGCTACAAGTTAGTGTAGTGTGTCCTCTGAACAGTGTTCAGCTAAAGCTACAATTTATTTTTTTGCGAGCTCTGCACAGTGTTCAGCTAAAGCTACCTGTAGAAGGTTGGTGGTGTTTTACTGATTCTATCACTACCGCAGGCAGCTAAATAAGCTACAAGTTAGTTTTTTGCGAGCTCTGTACAGTGTTTACCTAAAGCTACCTGTAGAAGGTTGGTGGTGTTTTCCTGATCCTATCACTACTGCAGGCAGCTAAATAAGCTACAAGTTAGTTTTTTGTGAGCTCTGCACAGTGTTCAGCTAAAGCTACCTGTAGAAGGTTGGTGGTGTTTTCCTAATCCTATCACTACTGCAGGCAGCTAAATAAGCTACAAGTTATTTTTTTACGAGCTCTGCACAGTGTTCACCTAAAGCTACCTGTAGAAGGTTGGTGGTGTTTTCCTGATCCTATCACTACCGCAGGTAGCTAAATACGCTACAAGTTTGTTTTTTGCGAGCTCTGCACAGTGTTCAGCTAAAACTACAAGTTAGTTTTTTGCAAGCTCTGCACAGTGTTCACCTAAAGCTACCTGTAGAAGGTTGGTGATGTTTTCCTGATCCTATCGCTACCGCAGGCAGCTAAATGAGCTACAAGTTATTTTTTTGTGAGCTCTGCACAGTGTTCAGCTAAAGCTACCTGTAGAAGGTTGGTGGTGTTTTCCTAATCCTATCACTACCGCAGGCAGCTAAATAAGCTACAAGTTAGTTTTTTGCGAGCTCTGTACAGTGTTTACCTAAAGCTACCTGTAGAAGGTTGGTGGTGTTTTCCTGATCCTATCACTACTGCAGGCAGCTAAATAAGCTACAAGTTAGTTTTTTGTGAGCTCTGCACAGTGTTCAGCTAAAGCTACCTGTAGAAGGTTGGTGGTGTTTTCCTAATCCTATCACTACTGCAGGCAGCTAAATAAGCTACAAGTTATTTTTTTACGAGCTCTGCACAGTGTTCACCTAAAGCTACCTGTAGAAGGTTGGTGGTGTTTTCCTGATCCTATCACTACCGCAGGCAGCTAAATAAGCTACAATTTAGGTTTTTGCGAGCTCTGCACAGTGTTCACCTAAAGCTACCTGTAGAAGGTTGGTGGTGTTTTCCTGATCCTATCACTACCGCAGGCAGCTAAATAAGCTACAAGTTAGTTTTTTGAGAGCTCTGCACAGTGTTCAGCTAAAGCTACCTGTAGAAGGTTGATGGTGTTTTCCTGATCCTATCACTAGCGCAGGCAGCTAAATAAGCTACAAGTTATTTTTTTGTGAGCTCTGCACAGTGTTCACCTAAAGCTACCTGTAGAAGGTTGGTGGTGTTTTCCTGATCCTATCACTACCGCAGGTAGCTAAATACGCTACAAGTTTGTTTTTTGCGAGCTCTGCACAGTGTTCAGCTAAAACTACAAGTTAGTTTTTTGCAAGCTCTGCACAGTGTTCACCTAAAGCTACCTGTAGAAGGTTGGTGATGTTTTCCTGATCCTATCACTACCGCAGGCAGCTAAATGAGCTACAAGTTATTTTTTTGCGAGCTCTGCACAGTGTTCACCTAAAGCTACCTGTAGAAGGTTGGTGGTGTTTTCCTGATCCTATCACTACCGCAGGCAGCTACATAAGCTACAAGTTAGTTTTTTGCGAGCTCTGCACAGTGTTCAGCTAAAGCTACCTGTAGAAGGATCTGATGATGATACTGAGCTAGATGAAGGCAGTAATGTGTGCTGACAGAGGGGGTGCCCAAGAAGGACAGCAATCTGACAGTCATGCTCCCCCTGCTGCAGCATACTGCTAGGTTTGCTCCAGTGATGAGGAGGGAGGGGATGATGAGGTCACTGACTTAAGTCTTTGATAACGCCCTGGGGGAGGGGCGAAACGCGTCAACGTAACATCCTGCCTACGCCTGCTAACCAGTACCAGTGACATCACTTCCTGTTTTGGTGGAACGCACGCCGATCAGCGGCGAACCGACCAACTATCTGAATGCCTGCTCTGCATGCCGGTCTTGTGAGTAGCGCACATATGCGCAGGTGACCTTATGCTATACTAAGGTTTTATGCTATATATTTTTCCCTTCTTTTTTGGTGGAACGCGAGTTCTATGGTCCCAACCATCTTTAACATCAGCATATCGGTAGCCCTATATCATCCTGCGGATGAATATGCTGGAAGTCTGCCATCTGTCCCTTCTGTGAAGGAGCTTCTTAAAGCTATGGATATTCCATCATTTGTAAATTTGGATGCAATTGACTTTTTTGTTTCATTTTTTCACTTGGCGTCTATGATTGTCTAGAGGCTTACCTCATTGTTTACTTTAAATATTTTTTATTGAACATTGTACAAGATATGATACATACAATTGTGTATTGTTGATTTTCTTTCCATAGTACTATAACATTCTACACATTTTTCTCATTTCAATAACTGTATCTTACGTTATGTTAAGTATATGTAATATTCCTGTTGTGGTATATATTCATGGCCTCTCCATCTTTGGATTGAGCGATCTCTCATTATGGTCGCATCCTCCGACATGAGGCCACGTTTGCTTCATCTTACTCTTAGTGCTTTTAGCGGTTACAAATACCTGACTGTTTGTATTGGTAAGTTAGTATTTTCTTTTACCTTTATAGATAGAGTACCTCTGGACTTAATATTTATTTAAGGTAACTTATAGAAAAATAAGGAAAAGAAATAAAAAAAAAAAAAAAAACAAGCAAATAAAACTTGACCCAACAGACTTATTGCTTCCCCTAGGTAGATGGCTCAATTCAACTTATTCTTACTCTCAGTAAATCAATCGCCTTGAGTACCATGAGTTCCATGGAGCCCATAGTTTGGATACCTTCTCATAATTCCCCATAGCTGATGCCTGTAAAACTTCATATGTACTGTAATTGTGGACTGTGGTTATTACTTCTGATATGGATGGGGGTTCTATTTCCTTCCAGTGTCTAAGAATTGTAAGCCTGGTTACCAACAATATGTGTGAGATTATTGTTCTGAATTGGTTTGGAATAGAATCTAGGTTCATTGATAGTATTGCCATTGATAAGCTTAAAGGTGGGGTTTGTTGCGAAAAATTTCTTATTAAACTTTCTATTTGCCTCCATAGTGGTTTTATTTTGGGGCAGTTCCATAGTATGTGGGATAACGTACCGCACTCCCCACATAGTCTCCAACATTCAGGAGAGGAGTTGTGATAGATTTTAGATATGCGACTGGGTGTGAGGTACCACTTGTGGAATATTTTTTGCTGCATTTCCCTTAGGTTGGTGCTTTTAGTGGAGTTGTATATATTGTTAAAAGTTATTTCCCATTTTTTTGCCGGGTAACATTGTCCCATTTCTGTTTCCCAAGCTAATATGTTTGGGGATTTTGTGCAAACCTTTTTTTCTTGGAGACCCAAATAAAGGGTTGATATCCCTTTTAATTTTGTTGTGGTTTGTGATAGAAATTGGAGTATCTTTGTTGGCAAATTGGTAAATATGTTGGGGTGTTTTTTCAGGAGTTGAGTAATCTGTGCGTATTTGTAATATTCTGTGTGTGGTATGCCAAATTCCTCCTTTAACGTGTTGAATGCTTTGATGGAGTTGCCCTCTACTAGATCTTCAATATGTTGTATACCCTTCATCTTCCATATCTTTAAGTTAATATCTGGAATGATATGGCTGAGTGCGGAAATCTGGAGCTTGAGTGGGGCCACTGTTCCCGTCCAATCTGAGTAATTTCTAAGGTAACCCCATGCTCTTATTGTTGCTAGTATGGTTGGGGATAGCTTTGCATCTAGGGAGAAGTTCATATGGGCTGTCATGAGAAAGTCTTTCAATGATTTTTTTTTTTTATTTGGATTTTTTCTGTCTCTGCCCACAATGTAGACAGATACATCTCCGATGTCATCCAATTTCTTGTTTGCGCTAATATGGTTGCAAAGTAATAGTCCTGCATGTGTACATGTCCCACTCCTCCTGCTGTCCTATGTTTTATTAGCTTGGTGAAAGCACATCTTGCTTTCTTCCCTTGCCATATGTATCTGTTTATTATAGGTTGAAGGGAATTAAAGAAAGAGTTTGGTAATGGGATTGGGAGGGTCCTAAATAGGTAGAGTATCTGTGGTAGAATTTGCATCTTGAAAGCTGCAAGTCTACCCAGCCACGAGAGTTCAGTTTTAGCCAGTTTTTTTAGTTTGTCGGGAAGTTGTTTCAGAAAGGGGGTGTAATTGGCTGACAATAAATCTCCAGATTTAGGAGTTAGTATAATGCCCAAGTATTTTATTCCCTCTTTTTTCCATATGTATGGGAAATTTTGTTCTAGTTTGTGACTAACCTGTGGTGTTATTCCTAGGTTTAAGATATAGGACTTAGATTTGTTTACTTTATAGTATGATACTCTATTGAATGTTTGTAGGGCTTTGTGGACTGATGGTAGGGAGGTTTCTGCATTTGTGAGCATCAGTATGATGTCATCTGCGAATAGGCTGATAATATGGTTTCTTTGGCCTATCTGTACCCCGGAGATGCTTTGGTGTGTTCGTAGATGGGTTGCCAATGGTTCCATTAATAAGCTAAAGATCAGGGGGGAAAGGGGGCACCCCTGTCTCGTCCCATTAGTAATCTGGAACGGGGCAGAAAGCGCTCCTGCTATGAGTACTTGTGCTGATGGATGTGTGTATAGGGCCATAATGGCAGAGTATACTGTACCCTCAAACCCAAATTTTCCCAATACCCGGGAGAGAAACTGCCAATGGATTCTATCAAACGCCTTCTCTGCGTCCAAAGCGAGGAGCAGAGAAGGCGTTCTACATCTGTCCGCAATATGGATTACGTTGATCAGTCTTCTAGTGGCATCTGAAGTTTGCCTACCCTTTGTGAATCCTGATTGATCTATGTGAATAATTTCAGGAAGAATGAGCATTAACCTATTCGCTAGTAGTTTTGCATAAGTCTTAATATCCATATTTAGTAGGGAGATAGGTCTGAAATTCTGTGGGGAATCAGGAGCCTTCCCTGGTTTAGGTAATGCTATTATGGTTGCTTTCAACATCTCCGGAGGGAATGACGAGGAGGCAACAGCAGCACAGAACATCTCTGTCATATGTGGGGTTAGTATACTACAAAAGGCCTTATAGTATTCCCCTGAGAAGCCATCTGGACCGGGGGACTTGTTTAT
The DNA here is from genome assembly GCA_037952925.1 of Lithobates clamitans. NCBI lineage: Eukaryota > Metazoa > Chordata > Amphibia > Anura > Ranidae > Lithobates > Lithobates clamitans. Next base: position 7,742,016 of record JBBGZY010000056.1, on the reverse strand, counting down.
AGGTAGTGACTGAATGGTAAGACTGACTTCAGATTCTGTTATAGGGGAGTTCAATGTATGAAGGTGTTCTGCGGTGAGATTAGGTAAATGTATAGTTTGTAGGAATGTTTCTATTATTTCTATATTAGGTTGCGGTATTGTGGAGTCATTTTTAAGATTATATAAGGAGCCGTAATAGTGGCTAAAGGCATCGGCTATTTCTTGTGGATGTTGGTGTTTGATTTGTGTTTTTGGATGAGTGATATATGGTATGTGTGTTTTATGTCTGTGACCTTTTATTGATTGGCAAGTAGTTTCCCTGCTCTATTACCACTAGTGTAGTATGTCAATTTTAGCTTCCTGGAGGCCTTTTCGAAGTCCTCCAATAGAGTTAGCCTAAGCTCTGTACGAAGCGTATTTAGTTGGTCTATTAATTCTTGAGAGATAAGTGTCATATTTTGCTTCTCTAAAATTTCAATTTGGTTTATGATTTTCGTTGTCCGCTGTTGCCTCATCCTCCTAAACCTCGCCTCTTGTTGCATCAACACCCCCCTTACAAATGCCTTGTGGGTATTCCACAGGGTGAATGGATCTGAGACCGACCCCTTATTAAGTGAAAAAAATTCCTTCATCTGCTGCTCTATGTACAGCTTGGTCGGGCCATGCTGGAACAGCCTGGGGTTGGCTCTCCATATGTAAGTGCTTTTAATTGTAGAAGGTTTCCCCACTTGTAGCTCCACTGGGGCATGATCCGACCAAGTCATACTATGTATTTTAGCATTTCTACATTTAAACAGCAATCGTTTATCAACCAGAAATAAGTCTATTCTACTGTAAGATTTATGGCAGTGGGAAAAAAAAGAGTAGTCTCTTTTATTAGCGTTAAGGCATCGCCATGCATCATACAATGAATACTTGCGAAGTATTGGTTGTAGGGTTGGTGGAGATCTTTTAGGATTGGATGTTGAGTCCAGAACAGAGTCAGGCACCATGTTGAAGTCTCCGCATATCACTGTTGCTCCTTGGCGTATCTGTTCAATTTTCTTGAGGACTGAGTGCAGGAATTTGGATTGCCCTGTATTTGGGGCATAAATGTTTGCCAAAGTGAAAGTTTCAGAGTTAATGTCACACACCATAATTATGTAGCGGCCATGTGGATCCAGTAAGATCTTATGCAGGATGAATGTGATAGTGTCCTTAATTGCTATCATCACCCCTTTCGTTTTGTTCTTTGCGTTTGCGCTGAAAATATGGGGGAATCTCGGATGGGGGCATTTAGGTGGTAAGTCTATGTGAAAATGGGTTTCTTGTGTGCATAGAATGTCGCTGTTTTTTTGTATCGCTTCCTTCCATAAGGACTTTCGCTTGGCCGGGTGGTTTAGTCCCTTTGCATTAATGGTCAGGAAATTCACTGCCATGTATTCGGGTTATGTGATGGTGTGAATGGTTTATAATATAAGTTGCACTTACTTCGCTTAGATGCCTGACCTGGATGTTGTTTTTTTGCTGGGCTTGGAGATTTTCTATAGATGTCTGTTCTTGATTGATGCGACATCCTCCCAGGTGTGAAGCAATGGTCTTGACTGTCGGGGTGAGAAGAGAAAAAAAAAGGAAAAAAGAAGAGAAAAACAAAAAAAAACTTGTAGGAACCGAGGTTCAACATTCGTGGCTACGTGCCAACTAGGGATGAGCCGAACACCCCCCGGTTCGGTTCGCACCAGAACCCGCGAACGGACCGCAAGTTCGCACGAACGTTAGAACCCCATTGACGTCTATGGGACTCGAACGTTCGAAATCAAAAGTGCTCATTTTAAAGGCTAATTTGCATGGTATTGTCCTAAAAAGGGTTTGGGGACCCGGGTCCTACCCCAGGGGACATGTATCAATGCAAAAAAAACTTTTAAAAACGGCCGTTTTTTCGGGAGCAGTGATTTTAATGATGCTTAAAGTAAAAAAAAAAAAGTGAAATATTCCTTTAAATATCGTACCTGGGGGGTGTCTATAGTATGCCTGTAAAGTGACGCGTGTTTCCCATGTTTAGAACAGTCCCTGCACCAAATGTCATTTTTAAAGGAAAAAATCTCATTTAAAACTGCTTGCGGGTTTAATGTCATGTCGGGTCATGGCAATATGGATGAAAATCAGTGAGACAAACGGCATGGGTACCCCCCAGTCCATTACCAGGCCCTTTGGGTCTTGTATGGATATTAAGGGGAACCCCGCACCCAAATTAAAATAAGGAAAGGTCCCTATATACTCTGAACAGCAGTATTCAGGCGGTGCAAACAAGACAGGGACTGTAGGTTTGTTGTTAAGTAGAATCTGTTTGTAATTTTGAACATTTTTAATGTGTTTAGCTCCAGCCAAAAAATCTTTTCTAAGCTTTTTGGAAAACATAGGGAAGGGTTATCACCCCTGTGACATTTGTTTTGCGTCTTTCCTCCTCTTCAGAAGATTTCACCTCACTTTTTTGTCCCAATGAAAAATGTTTTTTGAAAATGTGGGTTTTTTTGTGGAACAAGGATTGGAAAGCATCAGTGGAAAGGAGAAATTGTTTTCCCATATTAACTCTTACAGGAGAGAATTTCCCTTCCTTAGGGGTAGATTTCATCTCACTTCCTGTTGTCTCCTTCCGTTTGCAAGTAGGAGTCGTTTGTAAGTTAGATGTTTGAAAGTAGGGTCCTGCCCTATATACTCAGCAGAAATTTGGGCCTTAGGTGTTGCTGTGGCCAAAACACTGTAAGCCCTCACAGGGCCCTGCTGTGAAATATTAGATCAAGAATTGTAATTACATGCCCCTGTTGAACAGGAGCTGAAAAATTAGGCCTTAGGCACTGGTGCTGGTGCCACAACACTGCAACCCCTCACAGACACTCTAGTTGGAACGCAGGAACGAGCCCTGCTGCAAAGTATTGCATCAAAAATTGTAATTACACGCCCCTGTTAGACAGGGGCAGAAAAATTGGGTCTTAGGCACTGGTGCTGGTGCCACAACACTGCAACCCCTCACAGACACTCTAGTTGAAACGCAGGAACAAGCCCTGCTGCAAAGTATTGCATCAAAAATTGTAATTACACGCCCCTGTTAGACAGGGGCTGAAAAATTGGGTCTTAGGCACTGGTGCTGGTGCCACAACACTGCAACCCCTCACAGACACTCTAGTTGGAATGCAGGAACGAGCCCTGCTGCAAAGTATTACATCAAAAATTGTAATTACATGCCCCTGTTAAACAGGGGCTGAAAAATTGTGCCTTAGGCACTGGTGGTGGCGCCCAGAACCAAAAATGTTCTTACAAGCTATCAGCGTGATGATTGAGGAGGAAGAGGATAATTACTCAGGGATAGTCACTCAGCATCAGCATAGGCAGTCTTTGAAGGGATCTGAGATTTCAAAAAAAATTATTCGGTTACATCTGCATCAGGTGCTTGGTAGCTGGTGGTGATCCAAGACTGATTCATTTTTATGAAGGTCAGCCGATCGACCGAGTCGGTGGACAGACGCACCCTGTGATCGGTTACCACGCCTCCAGCAGCACTGAATGTGCGTTCCGAAAGAACGCTGGATGCAGGACAGGCCAGTAGCTCAATTGCATACTGTGCAAGCTCTGGCCAGTGATCCATCCTCAAGACCCAGTAACCCAGAGGATTTTCGGTGGGAAAGGTGTCCAAGTCTGATCTTGCCCCTAGGTATTCCTGCACCATGTAAAACAGACGCTGGCGATGGTTGCTGGAACCGATCATACCTTGGGGCTGCGGACCAAAAAATTGTCTGAACGCATCGGTCAGACGGCCACCTTCTCCACCGCTCCTTCTTTGACTGACCGAAGCCTCAGCAACACGTTGTCCAGAAACAGGAGTTTGTAACCTCCCAGTCTCTGGGAACGCGTTGCACAGACCTTTCTGCAAGGCCTCCCGAAGATGTTTCATCCTCTGCTCCCTCTGCGATGGCAAGATAAGGTCCGCAACCTTACCCTTGTAACGTGGATCAAGGAGGGTTGCCAGCCAGTATTGGTCCTTCTCCTTGATACCACGAATACGAGGATCCTTACGCAGGCTTTGCAGGATCAGGGAGGCCATGCAGCGTAGGTTTGCTGAGGCATTCGGTCCGGAGTCCTCTGGGTCACTAAGGACAACAACGTCCGCAGCCACCTCCTCCCAGCCACGTACAAGTCCATGTGTTCCTTGGGACTGATCCCTTAAAGACTGCTGATGCTGAGTGCCAGGCTCCACCTCCATACTGACACAATCTTCCTCCTCCTCCTCCTCCTCCTCCTCGTCCTCTTCCTGTGTGATCGGCGGGCACGCAGGAACACTGTCTGGATAAAGGGGGCCTTGAGAGCTAAGGAAGTCCTCCTCTTCCTGCCTCTGTTCTGCCTCAAGTGCCCTGTCCATTATTCCACGCAGCGTGTGCTCCAACAGGTGGACAAGGGGGACAGTGTCACTGATGCATGCACTGTCAGTGCTCACCATCCTCGTGGCCTCCTCGAATGGTGACAGGACAGTGCATGCATCCCTGATCATGGCCCACTGGCGTGGGGAAAAAAACCAAGGTCCCCTGACCCTGTCCTGGTGCCATAGTCGCACAGGTACTCATTGATGGCCCTCTGCTGCGTGTGCAGCCGCTGCAGCATGGCCAACGTCGAGTTCCACCTGGTGGGCATGTCACAGATTAGGCGGTTCTTGGGCAGGTTAAACTCCTTTTGGAGGTCCGTCAGCCGAGCACTGGCATTATATGACCGGCGGAAATGCACAGAGACTTTCCTGGCCTGCCTCAGGACATCCTGTAAGCCCGGGTACCTGCCCAAGAACCGCTGCACCACCAAGTTAAGGACGTGAGCCAAACAGGGCACATGGGTCAGTTGTCCCTGTCGGAGGGCAGAGAGGAGGTTGGTGCCATTGTCGCAAACCACCATTCCTGCCTTAAGTTGGCGTGGCGTCAACCACCTCTGAACCTGCCCCTGCAGAGCTGACAGAACCTCTGCCCCAGTGTGGCTCCTGTCCCCCAAGCACACCAGCTCAAGCACCGCATGGCATCTTTTGGCCTGCGTACTTGCGTAGCCCCTTGAACGCCTACGGAGCACCGCTGGTTCCGAGGAAGAGGCCATGGAGGAAGAAGAAGAGGAGGGGGTGGAGGAGAGAGGTGTGTCACAATCAGCATTTTGGAGGCGTGGTGGCGGAACAACCTCCAACACTACTGCACCTTGTCCTGCATCCTTCCCAGCTGCCAGCAGAGTCACCCAATGCGCCGTGAAACTTAAGTAACGTCCCTGTCCATGCCTGCTGGACCATGAGTCAGCGGTAATATGCACCTTACCGCTGACCGCCCTGTCCAGCGAGGCATGGACATTGCCTTCCACATGCCGGTAGAGAGCCGGAATCGCCTTCCGTGAGAAAAAGTGGCGTTTGGGTACCTGCCACTGAGGAACCGCACATTCCACAAACTCACGGAAGGGGGCAGAGTCTACCAACTGAAAAGGCAGCAGTTGAAGTGCTAGCAATTTTGCCAAGCTAGCATTCAACCGCTGGGCATGTGGATGGCTGGGAGCAAACTTCTTTCGGCGGTGCAGCAGCTGGGGCAGGGAAATTTGCCTGGTACAATCTGACGTCGGTGTACCAAAAGCAGATTGCCCACAAGTACTTGGCTGTGACACACCTAATTCTACACCTTCATTCCTCTCACTGCAGGTCTCAGAGAGGACTGAAGGTCTAGTGGGGTTGGAAATCTCAGCTGATGAGGAGCAAGGAGAGATCGTCTTTGTTCTTTGGTGTGGGTCTTTTAGATACGCTTGCCAACGAACTGCATGGCAGGTCAACATATGTCTGGTCAAGCATGTGGTACCCAAGCGGGAGATGTTTTGGCCACGCGAGATACGCTTGAGACATATGTTGCAAATAGCAGCGGTGCGATCTGATGCACTCGTCTCAAAAAAGGCCCACACCAAAGAACTTTTTGAATAACGCGCAGAGACTGCAGCGCCCTGCACATGTGGAGCTTTGGGGTGTGATGCAGTCAATGTGCTGCCCTTAGGCTGGCCCCTGGAGGGCATCCTGCCTAGTTGGTGATGTGCCACCTCCTCCTCCTCCTCCTCCTCCTCCTCCTCTCTCCTATCAGGCACCCACGTTGAGTCAGTGACCTCATCATCCCCTCCCTCCTCATCACTGGAGCAAACCTGGCAGTATGCTGCAGCAGGGGGAGCATGACTGCCAGATTGCTGTCCTTCTTGGGCACCCCCTCTGTCCGTGCTCATGTTACTGCCTTCATTGAGCTCAGTATCATCATCAGAGCCTTCCAAACGCTGGGCATCCTCCTGGAGCATGTACCCAACACTGTGGTCAAACAGTTCGAGGGAATCCTCATGAGGACATGGTGGAGCTAGGGAAGGAGTCACTGATGACATTGAGCTGAGGGAAGAGGCCGCTGCTTTGCCAGACAAAGCACCCTGGGCATGGGTGAGAGAGGATGAGGAGGATGAGGACGGCTTGGTCATCCACTCGACCAAGTCTTCCGCATGTTGCGGCTCAACACGGCCAGCTGCCGAAAAAAAGGCCAAGCGTGTCCCATGGCCACGTGCTGATGAGGATGCACCGTCTCCACGACCAGCACTAGACACAGAGCCTGCTTGCCCTCTCTTATTGGCTTGTGACTGTCTGCCTCTCCTTCTTGGCCTTCCAGACATACTAATGGCCTGTAGCTGCACTAAGCTGGGATAGAACACCTGTAATTTTCTTCAGGTAGCTTTATATACTGTAACCAGACAAGCCTGCCTGTCAGTAGGAAGATAACACGAACGGATCTAGCTGAACACTGTGAGCAGGACGCACTGCACTGAATGTAAATAGCAGGAACGGATCTAGCTGAACACTGTGAGCAGGACGCACTGCACTGAATGTAAATAGCAGGAACGGATCTAGCTGAACACTGTGAGCAGGACGCACTGCACTGAATGTAAACAGCAGGAACGGATGTAGCTGAACACTGTGAGCAGGACGCACTGCACTGAATGTAAAAAGCAGGAACGGATCTAGCTGAACACTGTGAGCAGGACGCACTGCACTGAATGTAAATAGCAGGAACGGATGTAGCTGAACACTGTGAGCAGGACGCACTGCACTAAATGTAAATACCAGGAACGGATCTAGCTGAACACTGTGAGCAGGACGCACTGCACTGAATGTAAATAGCAGGAACGGATCTAGCTGAACACTGTGAGCAGGACGCACTGCACTAAATGTAAATACCAGGAACGGATCTAGCTGAACACTGTGAGCAGGACGCACTGCACTGAATGTAAATAGCAGGAACGGATCTAGCTGAACACTGTGAGCAGGACGCACTGCACTAAATGTAAATACCAGGAACGGATCTAGCTGAACACTGTGAGCAGGACGCACTGCACTGAATGTAAATAGCAAGAACGGATCTAGCTGAACACTGTGAGCAGGACGCACTGCACTGAATGTAAATAGCAGGAACGGATCTAGCTGAACACTGTGAGCAGGACGCACTGCACTGAATGTAAATAGCAGGAACGGATCTAGCTGAACACTGTGAGCAGGACGCACTGCACTAAATGTAAATACCAGGAACGGATCTAGCTGAACACTGATAGCAGGACGCACTGCACTGAATGTAAATAGCAGGAACGGATCTAGCTGAACACTGTGAGCAGGACGCACTGCACTGAATGTAAATAGCAGGAACGGATCTAGCTGAACACTGTGAGCAGGACGCACTGCACTGAATGTAAATAGCAGGAACGGATCTAGCTGAACACTGTGAGCAGGACGCACTGCACTGAATGTAAATAGCAGGAACGGATCTAGCTGAACACTGTGAGCAGGACACACTGCACTAAATGTAAATAGTCTAGATAGAAGATAACAGGAACGGATCTAGCTAAACTGAATACAGTGTATATATATATATGCAACACCTGGGATGCATATATATACACAATACACTGTAAGTGCAGCTAACTGACTGACTGTTCTGCCTAATCTATCTAACTCAAATCAAATGACACTGTCTCTCTCTCTCTCTATCTCTCAGCACACCGGAACACACACTACACAGGGCCGCCGTGCAGGCGGCCTTATATAGTGTGGGGTGTGTACTAAATCCCCTGAGCCATAATTGGCCAAAGCCACCCTGGCTTTGGCCAATTACAGCTCTCTCTACTGACGGCGCTGTGATTGGCCAAGCATGCGGGTCATAGTGCATGCTTGGCCAATCATCAGCCAGCAATGCACTGCGATGCCGCAGTGAATTATGGGCCGTGACGCGCCACACGAATTTGGCGCGAACGGCCCATATCGTTCGCAATTCGGCGAACGACCGAACAGCCGATGTTCGAGTCGAACATGGGTTCGACTCGAACACGAAGCTCATCCCTAGTGCCAACTAGTAAGTTCGTTAAAGTGTGACTCTCAGTCACTCAGGTATTAACTTGTGGGTAATAAGTTTAAACAAACTTAACGGAGCGGAAATGTGTACTCCAATGCGGGTCGTTGGTAATGTGATTTGCCCATGCTGGTATTAGTGGTGAGTGCGGGCATTCCTGCGATCGACCGTGCGCCATTCTGGACCCGGGCTTGTGTTGGGGCTTCTTGACCTAGGGGGTGACTGTTTGTCTGAGATTATCCCCCAGGTGCTGAGTAGTGCCATGCCTTTAGCTAGGGAGTCCATCACATACTCCTTGCCTTCTTTTGTTATGATCAGTTTGGTTGGGAATCCCCATCTGTACCCAATCTTGTGGTTTCTGAGTGCTTTAGTTAGGGTTGTCATATTTCTCCTTTTTTGTAGCGTGTATTGTGATAAGTCTGCGTAGAATTGCAGGTTTGAGTATAGCGATGGAATCGCTTCCTTCTGTCTTGCAGCCGCCATTATTCTTTCCTTAGTTTGGTAGAAGTGTAGGCGCAGGATCACGTCCCACGGTATATCATCTCCTAGGTAGGCGGGTTTAGGTAATCTGTGAATCCTGTCCACTGTGAGGTCTAATGTTGTTAGATCTGGTAAGATGGCTGTGAATAGCTGGGTGGCATAGTCCCTCAAATCTTGTTGTTTAACTGTTTCTGGGACCCCTCTGATCTTCATATTATTTCTTCTGGATCTGTCCTCAATGTCCGCCATTTTGGCTTTGATCCCTTCTAAATCTTCATCTTTAGCTTCATTTGCATCTACCAGGTTATTTATTGTTGTGGCGTATTCCCCCATTTTATGTTCTATATGGGTCACTTTGTTAGTTACTGATTTGATCTCATTGCTGAATTTGTGCATACAGGAGATCATGTCTGAGTGTAGTGATCCTCTCAGTGATACTAACATTTCTTTTAACATAGTGTCTATGACAGGCTGGCCGTTTGTAGGGAATGAATCAATGGAGTCAGGTAGCTCCCTGGTATCATCACCTGAGTCAGGGGGAGAGCTCACCTCAGTGCTGTCATCCATGGCATCCGCCTTGAATCTGGACTTCTCTAGGCTCCCTGTTGATGGGGTAGCTGGGGGAGACCTTGAGTCTTTAGGAGGGCTGCTTCTTTTTTGGGTTTTCATCTGCTTGCTGTTGTTATTAGCCGCGGATGTCGGCGTGGATGCTGGGCCGGCGCCATCTTGCCTGGCCTCATAGGAGTAAAACTCTGTCAGTCTCATCGGCCGATTCCCTTCCTTTTTCCTCCTGGTCATGGTATCGGTGCGTTCCCCGGGATCTTGCGGACCGGAACGCCGTGGTTTGGGCTTAGTATCGGTCCCAGGCAAGGTGCTGTGAGCCGCGTTGTTCCCGCTGGTGTTGGAGCTCTGCTCTTACACGTCCATCTTGGACTCCGGCTAGCTCCGCCCCCCGAGGCTTACCTCATTGTCATTCACCATTTATGAGAGTGCTTTTATTTATATAATTTTTGCATCAGTTTAATGACACTATATCACTTTATAGTTGCGCTTGTTCATCATATATATTTGCGATTTGTCCTCTTTCACTTTGCACATATTTTTTTTTCTTATTAGTGCATTTCATGCACGATTTCACCCAGTGCGCGGTTAATTGTGTATGGTATACATTATCAATATTTTTTACACACTTTTCAGTTTGTAGACTCTGCCCCCTTCCGTGAGTTTGTGGAATGTGCGGTTCCTCAGTGGCAGGTACCCAAATGCCACTTTTTCTCACGGAAGGCGATTCCAGCTCTCTACCGGCATGTGGAAGGCAATGTCTTGGCCTCGCTGGACAGGGGTAAGGTGCCTATTACTGCTGACTCATGGTCTAGCAGGCATGGACAGGGACGTTACCTAAGTTTCACCGCACATTGGGTGACTCTGCTGGCAGCTGGGAAGGATGCAAGACAAGGTGCGGTAGTGTTGGAGGTTGTTCCACCTCCACGCCTCAAAAATGCCACTACTAATGATTGTGACACACCTCTCTCCTCCATTCCCTCCTCTTCTTCTTCCTCCATGCCCTCTTCCTGTGCTTTGTCCTTGGAACCAGCGGTGCTCTGTAGCCGTTCAAGGAGCTACTCAAGTATGCAGGCCAAAAGATGCCATGCGGTGCATGAGCTGGTGTGCTTGGGGGACAGGAGCCACACTGGGGCAGAGGTTCTGTCAGCTCTGCAGGGGCAGGTTCAGAGGTGGTTGACGCCACACCAACTTAAGGCAAGAATGGTGGTTTGCGACAATGGCACCAACCTCCTCTCCGCCCTCCGACAGGGACAAATGACCCATGTGCCCTGTTTGGCTCACGTCCTTAACTTGGTGGTGCAGTGATTCTTGGGTAGTTACCCGGGCTTACAGGATGTCCTGAGGCAGGCCAGGAAAGTCTGTGTGCATTTCCGCCATTCATATAATGCCAGTGCTCGGCTGGCAGACCTCCAAAAGGAGTTTAACCTGCCCAAGAACCGCCTAATCTGTGACATGCCCAACAGGTGGAACTCAATGTTGGCCATGCTGCAGCGACTGCACACACAGCAGAGGGCCATCAATGAGTACCTGTGCAACTTTGGCACCAGGACACGGTCAGGGGAGCTTGTTTTTTTTTCCCTACGCCAGTGGGCCATGATCAGGGATGCATGCACTGTCCTGTCACCATTTGAGGAGGCCACGAGGATGGTGAGCAGTGACAGTGCATGCATCAGTGACACTGTCCCCCCTGTCCACCTGTTGGAGCACACGCTGCGTGGAATAATGGACAGGGCACTTGAGGCAGAACAGAGGCAGGAAGAGGAGGACTTCCTTAGCTCTCAAGGCCCCCTTTATCCAGACAGTGTTCCTGCATGCCCGCCGATCACACAGGAAGAGGATGAGGAGGAGGAGGAGGATTGTGTCAGTATGGAGGTGGAGCTTGACACTCAGCATCAGCAGCAGTCTTTAAGGGATCAGTCCCAAGAAACACATGGACTTGTACGTGGCTGGGAGGAGGTGGCTGCGGACCATGTCGTCCTTAGTGACCCAGAGGACTCCGGACCGAATGCCTCAGCAAACCTACGCTGCATGGCCTCCCTGATCCTGCAAAGCCTGCGTAAGGATCCCCGTATTCGTGGTATCAAGGAGAAGGACCAATACTGGCTGGCAACCCTCCTTCATCCACGTTACAAGGGTAAGGTTGCGGACCTTATCTTGCTGTTGCAGAGGGAGCAGAGGATGAAACATCTCCGGGAGGCCTTGCAGAAAGGTCTGTGCAATGCGTGCCCAGAGACTGGGAGGTTACAAACTCCTGTATCTGGACAATGTGTTGCTGAGGCTTTGGTCAGTCAAAGAAGGAGCGGTGGAGAAGGTGGCCGTCTGACTGATGCATTCAGACAATTTTTTAGTCCGCAGCCCCAAGGTATGATCGGTTTCAGCAACCATTGCCAGCGTCTGTTTTACATGGTGCAGTAATACCTAGGGGCAAGATCTGACTTGGACACCTTTCCCACTGAAAATCCTCTGGGTTACTGGGTCTTGAGGATGGATCACTGGCCAGAGCTTGTACAGTATGCAATTGAGCTACTGGCCTGTCCTGCATCCAGCGTTCTTTCAGAACGCACATTCAGTGCTGCTGGAGGCTTTGTAACCGATCACAGGGTGCGTCTGTCCACCGACTTGGTCGATCGACTGACCTTCATAAAAATGAATCAGTCTTGGATCACCACCAGCTACCAAGCACCTGATGCTGATGTAACCAAATTATTTTTTTTTTAATCTCAGATCCCTTAAAAGACTGCCTATGCTGATGCTGAGTGACTATCCTGAGTAATTATCCTCTTCCTTGATCACGCTAATAGCTTGTAAGAACATTTTTGGTTCTGGGCGCCGCCACTGGTGCCTAAGGCCCAATTTTTCAGCCCCTGTTTAAAAGGGCCGTGTAATTACAATATTTGATGCAATACTTTGCAGCAGGGCTCGTTCCTGCGTTCCAACTAGAGTATCTGTGAGGGGTTGCAGTGTTGTGGCACCAGCACCAGTGCCTAAGGCCCAATTTTTCAGCCCCTGTTTAACAGGGGCTTGTATTTACAATTTTTGATGCAGTACTTTGCAGCAGGGCTCGTTTCTGCGTTCCAACTAGAGTATCAGTGAGGGGTTGCAGTTTTGTGGCACCAGCACCAGTGCCTAAGGCCCAATTTTTCTGCCCCTGTTTAAAAGGGCGTGTAATTACAATTTTTGATGCAATACTTTGCAGTAGGGCTAGTTCCTGCATTCCAACTAGAGTATCTGTGAGGGGTTGCAGTGTTGTGGCACCAGCACCAGTGCCTAAGGCCCAATTTTTCTGCCCCTGTTTAACAGGGGCGTGTAATTACAATTTTTGATGCAATACTTTGCAGCAGGGCTCGTTCCTGCGTTCCAACTAGAGTATCTGTGAGGGGTTGCAGTGTTGTGGCACCAGTGCCTAAGGCCCAATTTTTCAGCCCCTGTTTAACAGGGGCTTGTAATTACAATTTTTGAGGCAATACTTTGCAGCAGAGCTCGTTGCTGCGTTCCAACTAGAGTATCTGTGAGGGGTTGCAGTGTTGTGGCACCAGTGCCTAAGGCCCAATTTTTCAGCCCCTGTTTAACAGGGGCGTGTAATTACAATTTTTGAGGCAATACTTTGCAGCAGAGCTCGTTGCTGCGTTCCAACTAGAGTATCTGTGAGGGTTTGCATTGTTGTGGCACCAGCACCAGTGCCTAAGGCCCAATTTTTCAGCCCCTGTTCAACAGGGGCATGTAACTACAATTCTTGATCTAATATTTCACAGCAGGGCCCATTTCTGCGCCCACCAAGAGCGAGTGAGGACTTACAGTCTTGTGGCACCAGCACCACCACCAAAGGCCCAATTTTTCTGCCCCTGTTCAACAGGGGCACGTAATTACAATTCTTTATCTAATATTTCACAGCAGGGCCCAAATTTCTACTTTCGAACATCCAACTTACAAACGACTCCTACTTGCAAACGGAAGGAGACAACAGGAAGTGAGATGAAATCTACCCCTAGGAAGGGAAATTCTCTCCTGTAAGAGTTAATATGGAAAAAACATTTCTTCTTTCCACCGATGCTTTATCACCAATCCTTGTTTCACAAAAAACCCAAATTTAAAAAAAACATTTGTCATTGGGACAAAAAGTGAGGTGAAATCTTCTGAAGAGGAGCACAGACAGCAAAACAAATGTCACAGGGGTGATAACCCTTCCCTATGTTTTCCAAAAAGCTTAAAATAGATTTTTTAGCTGGAGCTAAACACGTTAAAAATGTACCAGTTCACAATTACAAACAGATTCTACTTAACAACAAACCTACAGTCCCTGTCTTGTTTGCACCGCCTGTATACTGCTGTTCAGAGTACAGAGCCTGTATACTGCTGTTTCCTTTTTTAATTTGGGTGCGGGGTTCCCCTTAATATCTATACAAGACCCAAAGGGCCTGGTAATGGACTGGGGGGTACCCATGCCATTTGTCTCACTGATTTTCATCCATATTGCCAGAACCCGACATTACATTAAAGCCGCAAGCAGTTTTAAATGACTTTTTTTCCTTTAAAAATGACATTTTGTGTAGGGACTGTTCTAAGCACGGGAAACACGCACCACTTTACAGGCATACTATAGGCATCCCCCAGGTACGATATTTAAAGGAATATTTCACTTTTTTTTACTTTAAGCATCATTAAAATCACTGCTCCCGAAAAAACTTTTTAAAAGTTTTTAAAAGTTTTTTTTGCATTGATACATGTCCCCTGGGGCAGGACCCCAAACCCTTTTTAGGACAATACCAAGCAAATTAGCCTTTAAAATGAGCACTTTTGATTTCGAACGTTCGAGTCCCATAGACGTCAATGGGGTTCTAACTTTCGTGCAAATTTTCGGTCCGTTCGCAGGTTCTGGTGCGAACCGAACCGGGGGGTGTTCGGCTCATCCGAAAATGTACCGTATTTGCCATGTTTTCCAGTGAAAACATGGTTTTGGGCTATACTCGCCATATAAGACTACCCCCCTTCTGAGGCAACACCATTTAAAAAAAACTTTAGAAACATTAAAAAAAAACAAAGCAAGAATGCCAAATACTTATCCGCCATGCTGTGATATGTTATACAGTAAATAAAACAATAATAACACAGACAGAGATCTCTTGAATGCCACACCTCTGGAAAGTAGAATTTTCACTAAACAAAGCTATACCACTTTTGGGTAACATTCTATGGGAATTCTCCACCAAAATGCGTTTAATAAATATATTAAATTCACTAGTAATACAACCACCCCCCTGTCATATGTCCCAGATTCACCCGTCCCTCTTGGGGGCCTGGGACCTCAAAGGCAAACAGCAGGATGTAGTGCAGTGGGAGATCAGTGAATGGATTTACCCTGTAAAGTATGGTGAGTAATGTATTCTTTTAACCACTTGCCGACCGCCTCACACAGATATACTGCGGCAGAATGGCACGGGCAGGCAAAATCACGTACCTGGTACGTGATTGCCTTCAGGCAGGTGGGGGGTCCGATCGCACCCCCCCGTGCCCGAGGCGGTCGGCTTTGGTCTGTGAGTGTTCAGAGATGAGGGGGAGGCCATCCATTTGTGGCCCCCCTCGCGATCGCTCCCAGCCAATCGGATCATTCCCCTGCCTCTGTATAGCACACAGAGGCAGAGGAAATTATGTCATCTCTCCTCGGCTCGGCATTTTCCGTTCCAGCGCCGAGGAGAGAAGACTGCAATGTGAGTGTAAAACACACACACATCACAGTAGAACATGCCAGGCACACATAACACCCCCCTTTACCCCACGATCCCCCCGATCACCCCTTAATCACCCCTCCCCCCGCTGTCACACTGACACCAAGCAGGTTTTTTTTTTTCTGATTACTGTATGGTGTCAGTTTGTGACAATTAGTGTGGTAGGGCAGTTAGTGTTAGCCTCCTTTAGGTCTAGGGTCCCCCCTTACCCCCCCTAATAAAGTTTTAACACCTTGATCACCCCCCGTCACCTGTGTCACTAAGCGATCATTTTTCTGATCGCTGTATTAGTGTCACTGGTGACGCTAGTTAGGGAGGTAAATATATAGGTTCGCTGTCAGCGTTTTATAGCGACAGGGACCCCCATATACTATCTAATAAATGTTTTAACCCCTTGATTGCCCCCTAGTTAACCCTTTCACCACTGATCACCGTATAACCGTTACGGGTGACGCTGGTTAGTTTGTTTATTTTTTATAGTGTCAGGGCACCCGCCGTTTATTACCGAATAAAGGTTTAGCCCCCTGATCGCCCGGCGGTGATATGCATCGCCCCAGGCAGCGTCAGATTAGCGCCAGTACCACTAACACCCACGCACGCAGCATACGCCTCCCTTAGTGGTATAGTATCTGAATGGATCAATATCTGATCCGATCAGATCTTTTTTTTTTTTTCTTTTTTTTTTTTGCCACTCAGCTCATTGTGTAGAGAGACCAAAATTAACTTAGCCGTTCATATATGTCTCTTTCTCATTTTCACATCACTGTGGCTATTCTTCAAGAGGTACAGAAAAAAAGGTCATAAAAAAAGTCATAAGAAAACCCCATGATCAACTTATCCATATCCGACCTTCTTTTCCTTCCCCCTTATAAAACTATAAAATTCTTCCTTTATTATATTATCTCTCTCAATCACAACCCGTATTGTTTAATCTATTTCCTTTCCCTCTCCTCCGCCCCCCATCTTTTGCCAGCCAATTTTTAGAAATTAACTTTTTTGCTGCATTTAATAAGTGTGGTACCAGAGAAGCCTTATATTGTTTCTCATTCCCGTCAATGCCGTGGAGGAGCACCACCCATGGATCTTCTTTTACCTCCATTTCAGTAATTTCTTTAATGAATGCTAAGATCTTTTCCCAATACTTCTGAATAATCGGGCACTTCCACCACAGATGTGCCATTGTGCCTACCTCCTTACATCCCCGCTAACAGTCTGCCGACTTCCCTTTTTGGTATTTACTAGTCCACTACCACCTTACTAAGCATTTGTAATTCATCTCAGCTGTTTTTATATCCACTGCCGAGCTATTGGCAAGGTTCGGCGTCACTCGACAGAAGTAGACCCGGGGGTCCATCCTCCTTCATCTTCTGGAGCAGAAGTAGGGTTCTCACCCCATGATCTCTCCCTTCCCTTCTTGCTATAAAGCCCACTTGATCCAGATGGACTAGTGTATTCATTAATCCTTTCATCCTCGTCACTAGTATTTTTGCAAAGATTTTTGTATCTGCATTTAGTAGCGATATTGGTCTGTAGCTAGAGCATAAAGTCACGTCCTTTCTTTCCTTTGGAATTACAGTAATTATAGCAGACAGCGCCTCCCTACTCAGTTCAAAATCCTCTCCCAGCCCATTCATATACTGACACATCTTGGGTATTAATATATACTTAAATTTTTTATAGTAATATGAGGTGAACCCGTCTGGCCCTGGACTTTTCCCTTGTACTGTATCTGTTATTGCTTCCTTTACCTCTTCTTCCATGATTGGTTTCTCTAGGGACTCTGTCTAGGGACTCTCTAGGACTCTCTCTAAGATCTTAGGTATCCTAGCATTCTTTAAAAATTCACTTATCTTTTTACTTTTTTCATTTATCTGACACCCTTTCTGCTCCCCCGCATACAGATCTTTATAATAGTTTTTGAGGATTTCACCTATTTCTTTTGTCTCATAGACCATCGATCCCTGTTTGGACTGTATCTTTCCTATAAAATTAAGGGTTTTTTTCTTTCTAAGCATTCTAGCCAGATGTTTGCCAGCCTTATTCCCCCACTGGTATCTTTCTTTCGCTATTTGGAAGAATTTTTCCTTTGTTTCTTGTTCCATAAGCCTTTTTAACTCTTCTTGTTTATTTACCAGCATTTGGTATGTCTCCTGGTGGAGGCCTCTTTGTTTTTTATGTTCTTGTTCTATATTAGATATTTCTTTCATAAGGTTTCCCAGTCTATTTTTCCTTTTTTTTTTTCCCTAGCTCTTTCTTTTATTAATATTCCCCTTATGTACGCTTTGTGGGCCTCCCATACCACAGACCCGAGATGTCTCCTGTTTCGTTTGTTAAGAAGTAATGTTTTAGTTCTTCTTCAACTCTTTTAGCAATATCCTCATTTTGCAGTAGTTCCTCATTTAATCTCCATAGGGAGGGTTGTCTCTGAGTTTTAGATACTCGCATCTCCATCTCTATGGGGGAGTGGTCTGACAGTGTGGTGATTCCTATTTTTGAGTCCACTATCCTATCCAGGAATCCATGGTCTACCAGTATGTAGTCTATCCTAGAGTACGTCCGGTGCACAACGGAGTAAAACGTATAGTCTCTTGTTTTTCCATTCATAATCCTCCAGATATCTACCAATTGATTCTTATAGATCTTCTGTCTTACCCTTCTTAGCTGACCGTTATTCGTCCCCTGTGCCCCGGACGTACTTTCCACCTCTGGTTCTAAACATACATTGAAATCTCCCATTACGATCAATCCCCCACTCCTGAAGTCTATTAATTTCTCCAGTATACCTGTCAGGAATTTTGTTGGATTTTTATTAGGGGCGTATATGTTTGCTATAGTACATTCTGTTTCCCCCAGTGTTCCCTTTAGGAATAGAAATCTCCCCTCTGGATCCTGCATCCTATCTATTAATTTAAATTGTACGTCTTTCGCCAGTCCTATCGCCACTCCCCTTGATCTCTTAGAAATTGTATCCCCGTAATACCAAATCGGAAAATCCTTCGACCATAATCTGATGTTTGAATCATGTGTCAAGTGGGTCTCCTGCAGGGACACCACTTCTGCACCATATCCCTTCAGCTCTTTTAATATTTTATACCTTTTGGAAGGTGAATTTAAACCCTTCACTTTGTATGTCAGTTCCTGTCTAGTATGCTCCTCTAGCTTATGTCGAGTTATTCCTGTTCTTTTATTACACTTGCACCTTGTACCCCCCCTCTCCCTCCACCCACCCCACCCTCTCCCCCCCATCTCCCCCCTCCCCCCTCCGTTTTGGCCCAGTAAGGGCCCCTAGGTCATCAAGGGCCTCAATTTTCAAAGTCCTTTCTGAGTCTCTCTGTCCTAAGGTGGAGTTCCGAGTGTGCCCCTCCACCCCACTCCTCAGATTGAATGTTGGGGATGGGGTGGCCCAGTCGGCCTCTATAAACACAATCTAAGACCTCTTATTTACTTTTCTACGTTCTCCCTCCCCCCCACCCGCACCCTCCCAGCCGAAGGCCATTTTGTTTCAAAGTCTTATAGGGGCTACCCCCTTTCTAGGGGCCTCCTAGTCTTCTGTCGTCCAGCCTGGTATGTCAGGAACCTGTAAATCTAGTCTTTTACAGAAATCTTCTAGATCTTCCGGAAAGCGCAATCTAGCAGACCTCCCTCCATTATGTCCATTCAGACAAGCCGGGAACCCCCAGTTATATTTGATATTTTGCAATCTCATCATTTCTAATAAAGGTTTAAGTAATCGCCTTTTTGCTAGAGTCTCTTGGGCCCGGTCCGCATATATCTGGAGTTCCACATCCTCAAACAGCAAAGGCGGTCTTCCTCTCAGATTCTTCCAAATTTCCAGTTTATCTTCATTAAATCTGAATCTAACTACTATATCCCGTGGTCGCTCTGTCTTTGAATCCCCGTTGTATCCTACTCGATGTACTCTCTCTATCTTTAGGGAGTCCTCCCCTCCTCTATCTGTAAGGGGGCCTAGTAGTGATGTGATCATTTTCCTCAGGTCTTCTCCCTCTTTTTCTAGAGCTGAATGGATCCTAAGTTGCAAATCCATACACACCAATGCTGTTTGAACCATCCTTTACAGATTACCTTCAGTTTTTGCCCTTCAATACCTGTCCTCCATTCCCCTTATTCCATCTAGATTTATTTCGCCCGCTCTTCCTCCTCTCCACCTTGGCGGCGATCCTCTGACTCTTGGTGGTCTGTATGGTTACCTTAATAAGGGGATTGACTGCTTACAAACTTCTGTCATTGAGGGCTTTATTCGGCCAGGGGAGCACGCAGGAAGGGGCGGGGGAGGGGGGGCGGGATTCTGCTGCTGCTGTTACTCACGTCCCGTTGCTCTGCCTCAGCCGCTCTCCTGGTATTCTTTGGAAATCCCCTTGGCAGGATTCTAGCTATGCTTGGTTCCCGGGGCCGCTATCGTTCCCTCTGCGGGGCTGCGATATCTCGCATCCTTTCACTTATCGCGGGCACCTCCAGCGGCTTCAGCGTCGCTCCTCACTTCAGGGTCCGGCTGACACACTCGGGCTCCTCCCTCCGTGACGGACACTACGTCCTCACCTCCCATCTCCCCCTCTGATCCGATCAGATCAATGCTAGCGTCCCCAGCAGTTTAGGGTTCCCAAAAACGCAGTGTTAGCGGAATCAGCCCAGATACCTGCTAGCACCTGCGTTTTGCCCCTCCGACCAGCCCAGCCCACCCAAGTGCAGTATCGATCGATCACTGTCACTTACAAAACACTAAACGCATAACTGCAGTGTTCGCAGAGTCAGGCCTGATCCCTGTGATTACTAACAGTTTTTTGGTAGCATTTTGGTGAACTGGCAAGCACCAGCCCCAGGCAGCTTCAGGTTAGTGCCAGTACCGCTAACACCCGCGCACGCACCATACACCTCCCTTAGTGGTATAGTATCTGAACGGATCAATATCTGATCCGATCAGATCTATACTAGCGTCCCCAGCAGTTTAGGGTTCCCAAAAACGCAGTGTTAGCGGGATTAGCCCAGATTCCTGCTAGCACCTGCGTTTTGCCCCTCCGCCCGGCCCAGCCCACCCAAGTGCAGTATCGATCAATCACTGACACTTACAAAACACTAAACGCATAACTGCAGCGTTCACAGAGTCTTGCCTGATCCCTGCGATCGCTAACAGTTTTTTTGGTAGCGTTTCGGTGAACTGGCAAGCACCAGCCCCAGGCAGCGTCAGGTTAGTGCCAGTAGCGCTAACACCCACGCACGCACCGTACACCTCCCTTAGTGGTATAGTATCTGAACGGATCAATATCTGATCCGATCAGATCTGTACTAGCGTCCCCAGCAGTTTAGGGTTCCCAAAAACGCAGTGATAGCGGGATCAGCCCAGATACCTGCTAGCACCTGCGTTATGCCCCTCCGCCCGGCCCAGCCCACTCAAGTGCAGTATCGATCGATCACTATCACTTACAAAACACTAAACGCATAACAGCTGCGTTCACAGAGTCAGGCCTGATCCCTGCGATCGCTAACAGTTTTTTTGGAAGCGTATTGGTGAACTGGCAAGCGCCAACGGCCTAGTACACCCCGGTCGTAGTCAAACCAGCATTGCAGTAACACTTGGTAATGTGGCGAGTCCCATAAGTGCAGTTCAAGCTGGTGAGGGGGCAAGCACAAGTAGTGTCCCGCTGCCACCAAGAAGAAGACAAACAGGACCGTCGTGCCCATAGTGCCCTTCCTGCTGCATTCGCCAATCCTAATTGGGAACCCACCACTTCTGCAGCGCCCATACTTCCCCCATTCACATCCCCAACCAAATGCAGTCGGCTGCATGAGAGGCATTTTCTTTATGTCCTCCCGAGTACCCCTACCCAACGAACCCCCCCAAAAAAGATGTCGTGTCTGCAGCAAGCGCGGATATAGACATGACACCCGCTATTATTGTCCCTCCTGTCCTGACAATCCTGGTCTTTGCATTGGTGAATGTTTTGAACGCTACCATTCATTAGTTGAGTATTAGCGTAGCGTACAGCATTGCACAGACTAGGCACACTTTCACAGGGTCTCCCAAGATGCCATCACATTTTGAGAGACCCGAACCTGGAACCAGTTACAGTTATAAAAGTTACAGTTACAAAAAAAGTGTAAAAAAAAAACACAAAAAAAAATAAAATAAAAAAAAATAGTTGTCGTTTTATTGTTCTCTCTCTCTCTCTCTCTCTCTCTCTCTCTATTCTCTCTCTATTGTTCTGCTCTTTTTTACTGTATTCTATTCTGCAATGTTTTATTGTTATTATGTTTCATATAATAATAATATTTATATTTATGTTTCAGGTATGCAATTTTTTATACTTTACCGTTTACTGTGTTTTATTGTTAACTATTTTTTTGTCTTCAGGTACGCCATTCACGACTTTGAGTGATTATACCAGAATGATGCCTGCAGGTTTAGGTATCATCTTGGTATCATTCTTTTCAGCCAGCGGTTGGCTTTCATGTAAAAGCAATCCTAGCAGCTAATTAGCCTCTAGACTGCTTTTACAAGCAGTGGGAGGGAATGCCCCCCCACCGTCTTTCGTATTTCTCTCTGGCTCTCTTGTCTCAACAGGGAACCTGAGAATGATTCAGCCAGCTGACCATAGAGCTGATCAGAGACCAGAGTGGCTCCAAACATCTCTATGGCCTAAGAAACCGGAAGCTACGAGCATTTTATGACTTAGATTTCGCTGGATGTAAACAGTGCTATTGGGAAATTGGGAAAGCATTTTATCACACCGATCTTGGTGTGGCCAGATTCTTTGAGGGCAGAGGAGAGATCTAGGGTCTAATAGACCCCATTTTTTTCAAAAAAGAGTACCTGTCACTACCTATTGCTATCATAGGGGATATTTACATTCCCTGAGATAACAATAAAAATGAATTAAAAAAAAAATGAAAGGAACAGTTTAAAAATTAGATAAAAAAGAAAAAAAAATAATAAAGAAAAAAAAAAGCACCCCTGTCCCCCCCTGCTCTCGTGCTAAGGCGAACGCAAGCGTCGGTCTGGCGTCAAATGTAAACAGCAATTGCACCATGCATGTGAGGTATCACCGCGAAGGTTAGATCGAGGGCAGTAATTTTAGCAGTAGACCTCCTCTGTAAATCTTAAGTGGTAACCTGTAAAGGCTTTTAAAGGCTTTTAAAAATGTATTTTTGTTGCCACTGCATGTTTGTGCGCAATTTTAAAGCATGTCATGTTTGGTATCCATGTGCTCAGCCTAAGATCATCTTTTTTATTTCATCAAACATTTGGGCAATATAGTGTGTTTTAGTGCATTAAAATTTAAAAAAGTGTGTTTTTTCCCCAAAAAATGCGTTTGAAAAATCGCTGCGCAAATACTGTGTGGAAAAAAAAATGAAACACCCACCATTTTAATCTGTAGGGCATTTGCTTAAAAAAAATTATATAATGTTTGGGGGTTCAAAGTAATTTTCTTGCAAAAAAAAATAATTTTTTCATGTAAACAGTGTCAGAAAGGGCTTTGTCTTCAAGTGGTTAGAAGAGTGGGTGATGTGTGACATAAGCTTCTAAATGTTGAGCATAAAATGCCAGGACAGTTCAAAACCCCCCAAATGACCCCATTTTGGAAATAAGACACCGCAAGCTATTTGCTGAGAGGCATGTCGAGTCCATGGAATATTTTAATTTGTGACACAAGTTGCGGGAAAGAGACAATTTTTAAAAAAATTTTTTTGCACAAAGTTGTCACTAAATGATATATTGCTCAAACATGCCATGGGAATATGTGAAATTACACCCCAAAATACATTCTGTTGCTTCACCTGAGTAAGGGGATACCACATGTGTGAGACTTTTTGGGAGCCTAGCCGTGTACGGGACCCTGAAAACCAAGCACCGCCTTCAGGCTTTCTAAGGGCGTAAATTTTTGATTTCACTCTTCACTGCCTATCACAGTTTTGGAGGCCATGGAATGCCCAGGTGGCACAACCCCTCCCCCAAATGACCCAATTTTGGAAAGTAGACACTCAAAGTTATTTGCTGAGAGGTATAGTGAGTATTTTGCAGACCTCACTTTTTGTCACAAAGTTTTGAAAGTTGAAAAAAGAAAAAAAAAATTTTTCTTGTCTTTCTTCATTTTCAAAAACAAATGAGAGCTGCAAAATACTCACCATGCCTCTCAGCAAATAGCTTGGGGTATCTACTTTCCAAAATGGGGTCATTTGGGGGGGGGTTGTGCCACCTGGGCATTCCATGGCCTCCGAAACTGTGATAGGCAGTGAAGAGTGAAATCAAAAATTTACACCCTTAGAAATCCTGAAGGCGGTGATTGGTTTTCGGGGCCCCGTACTCGACTAGGCTCCCAAAAAGTCCCACACATGTGGTATCCCCATACTCAGGAGAAGCAACTAAATGTATTTTGGGGTGCAATTCCACATATGCCCATGGCCTGTGTGAGCAATATATCATTTAGTGACAACTTTGTGCAAAAAAATAAAAATAAATAAATTTGTCACTTTCCCGCAGTGTCAAAATATAAAATATTCCATGGACTCAACATGCCTCAAAGCAAATAGCCTGGGGTATCTACTTTCCAAAATGGGGTCATTTGGGGGGGGGGGTTGTGCAATCTGGGCATTTTATGGCCTTCAAAACTGTGATAGGTAGTGAGGAGTAAAATCAAAAATTTACGCCCTTAGAAATCCTGAAGGCGGTGATTGGTTTTCGGGGCCCCGTACGCAGCTAGGCTCTCAAAAAGTCCCACACATGTGGTACTCAGGAGAAACAGCTGAATATATTTTGGGGTGCAATTCAACATATGCCCATGCCCTGTGTGAGCAATATATCATTTAGTGGCAACTTTTTGTAATTTTTTTTTGTCATTATTCAATCACTTGGGACAAAAAAAATAATATTCAATGGGCTCAAAATGCCTCTCAGCAATTTCCTTGAGGTGTCTACTTTCCAAAATGGGGTCATTTGGGGGGGGGGGTTGTACCGCCCTGCCATTTTAGCACCTCAAGAAATGACATAGGCAGTCATAAACTAAAAGCTGTGTAAATTCCAGAAAATGTACCCTAGTTTGTAGACGCTATAACTTTTGCGCAAACCAATAAATATACGCTTGTTGACATTTTTTTTACCAAAGACATGTGGCCGAATACATTTTGGCCTAAATGTATGACTAAAATTGAGTTTATTGGACTTTTTTATAACAAAAAGTAGAAAATATCATTTTTTTTCAAAATTTTTGGTCTTTTTCTGTTTATAGCGCAAAAAATAAAAACCGCAGAGGTGATCAAATACCATCAAAAGAAAGCTCTATTTGTGGGAAGAAAAGGACGCAAATTTTGTTTGGGTACAGCATTGTATGACCGCGCAATTAGCAGTTAAAGCGACGCAGTGCCAAATTGTAAAAAGTGCTCTGGTCAGGAAGGGGGTAAATCCTTCCGGGGCTGAAGTGGTTAATGAATACAAAGCCTGCTCAGATTGGCAGAGGCTGTAACATCATCAGCCTGCGCCTCTCTCTCTCTCTCTCAAAGCCAATACGAGCAGGCTACTGTATGTAGCCTGCTCTGATTGGCAGAGGTTGTTACTTCAATCCAAACAGGCTCTGTATTAATTAATAGAATACATTGCTCAATGGGATTGGCTCAGTGGTGTATACTGTATGTAGCTGAAGCTACATACAGTATTACCGCACATCCAGCTGACATCCATCGGGCGGCATTTTATACCCAGCGTATAAGATGACCTCCATTTTCTAGGTGTTTTTTTAAGAGTGAAAGGTCATCTTATATGCTGGAAAATACGGTAAATGGTGAATTATAGACTAAAATCTGCATTTGTATGATGTGAAAATTATAGCAAATGTGCTATGGTAAATTTACAGGATGAGGTCTGAGCGCGTTGGCGAATCATTTATAAAAGTATTATGTTGCCATTGCAAAGCCTGATCGGTATCCAGAGGTTGTAACATTTTCTATATTATGAACATAACTAATGTTACAGAAACCCAGATTTACCAATGTGTTATACACAGGACTCCAACCAGTAAATGTATTTTAAAACCATGACTAACCTGACATGGATGTCATGTTGAATTAGAAATGAATGATCAGTTAACTGCTCATTGACTGCCCCCCCCCCCCCCCCTAGAGTGTGTTTGTATTGAGCAAGTACATTTGAGACTTTTAACCATTTGTGTTAAAATAACAGTAAACTGTCGGCTATAGCAGAAAATACATTGCATACAAAGATGCCACCTTTTCTTAATTTTTTTAGGAAGTTTCCAGATTTTAAAAATATGTGTTTGAAAATGTTTCTTTTTAAGAATTTAGCTCAGATGTATTCTCTCCACAATTCTTGCTGGACTTTGTAGCTGATTCACTATGGCTATTGCAAACTTGCCCATGCTATGCTAACTCACAGATGCCTAAATGACAGTACCCCTGCATTTATGAATCTCCTAAAGGCAGTCGCTAATCCAGCACAGTAACTCATTATAGAAATGCCAGATTTAAAGGATTAGTTCACCTTTACTTACTATTTTTACAAAGCCCCCTATGCATTATACTATCCTTAGGAAATTAACATTCAGCACTTCTTTTTGTAAAAGAATGCTTACTTTTTGTAAAAGAATGCTTACTTTTTCAGCTGCTCATTTCATTGCCCTCCCCTGTCTGTCCTCTCGTTTTAGGAGAGCAATTAAAGAAGCAGCTGAAAAAGCAAGCATTATTTTATAAAAACAAGCATTGCATATTAATGTACTGAGGACACTGTAATGCATAGGAAGAGGGGGATTAATGGGGAGTGATTCTGAACATGCTATTTCTTTTTGTTATTGTATTTTGACTGTGTTATTTTCACAAGATTCCATGCATTGAACTTTTTAATAAACCTAATATTTGTAGTGGGTGAGAGGTGACAAGAATGCAGAGAGTGTGCAGATTTCATTCTCTAAGTGTGTTTAATTTGATGCATATCAAGGGCAAAACTTACAAGATTGTTGAATTTTACAGCTGTTCATCCCATTATGTTGTCTACTGTTTGGCCTCCCCATGTGGGTTGTACTATGTGTGCAGGATCATAAGAACTCTTAGGAAAAGTTTCAGCAAACATTCCCTTTTTTTGAAGAAGGTAACAACAAACACTGCGTGCCCCAACATTTTTTATGAATATCACAATAAGTTCACCCAGGATTTAAGTGTATGGGTCATAGAGGCCATGCCTAGGGGTCTCCCTACGGCAGAGCACTTTAAGAGGCCTCTGCCAATGGTAGGCTTATTGGATTTATTTTCTTGATATTCTCTCACGGGGAGGTTTAAATAAAGAATTGGAGGTCAGCACAATATTCTAATTTTCCGTTCTGACTTCTGTCACCTTTTCTTGATTACTTGCTCGCTAGTTCACGTTTAGTCTTTATTTATTCTTTTAGTCTAGCTTCATATAATTTTCATTATTGACTATGTCACTGCCATTCTCAGGTACTGTCCCTTTATTCTAATGCTCCTCAGATGACTACAAGACTAAGTGCACATGAATAGATAGTACTTCATTGCTGTTATGTAGTGCCTGTGGGTTGTCAGAGTAACCGTTTTTGTTTACTTCCCACTATGTTCTCCTCAAACTCACTACATGTTTTCTGTATAATTTTTATTAGTCTTATGTCGCACTGTTAATTTTAGCAGTATTAAGTATTTTGCATAGATATGTTGTTTATTTGTATAGCTGGGTTTTTGTTGTCCACAGCCATCTCACTATATAACTGTGGCTCCCTTCGATGGTTGGGCATTGGTCTGAAAAAGGAGGGCATGCCCTGAAATGTGCTACTATCCCCCGCCATATGATGTCATTGCCTACGGTGCACTTCATGCTGGTTCCGGAACTATGGGAGCTACCATCCAAATCTCATGCTGCAAGACAGCGCAGACTCAAGTCAGATCCTATCGGACATTGGATGCTCTGTCCACATTACCATTTTATCACAGATAAGCTTGTTTTTATATCATACTTATGAGTTTTTTTAATCCTCTTATTCCTAAATAAACCAGTGGTAGTGCACTTAGAGGTGCTTTATTTTTCTTTCTTTTGTCACAAACAGAGTCGATGCTACTCTTCTAAAAGAAGCCTTTAGTGCTTGGACTACCTTTCCTCAAAGGAGCAGTTACACTGGACTCTTTGGTTAAGGACTTGCCAGAGATGTAAACCACTCCCAGTGCACCAATTTACATATTTTTAGTGGGTGCTTGCACCTGCTGCTTCCCTAGGATCCTCTGATGTTGCCAGGAATCACTGGGCATATTTGGTCAACAATGTCACCACCATCTCTGCCGCTTCCCTTATATAGCTAATGACAGCTTGGCAAGCTGTTAGTTGGCTAATGGTACCAGTGTTACCCGTTGTGTGTGTTGGGTCATCAGGGTTTTTTTTTCAGCTTTTCAGTTGGTACCAGGGATCACGATTGATGATGAATTTACAATGAGGATCTTTTTTTTTATTTTCTTTGACAAGGGCTTGTCAAATATTTGGGTCTCTTTATTTCTAGATTACATCTTTTTTTGTAAATGAGTGGTGGTATTATGTACACAGAGCCTGCTCCTACTCCTGGAGAGCTTGCCCAAGTGAATGGACTTTATCAGACTTTAGAGACTTTTTTTATTGGACTTTTTATTATTCCCGCGAGGCCAATTTACCCTGTTCTTAGACAAACCTTATCCTCATTAACACTGGGATATGGTGCTTTACTGGAGAGGGTCCCCCTCAGGGCAATCCCCCCATGTTGAAGGCATACGGCCTGGTATGGTTTAGAAGGCAAGCCACATGCTCATCCCCCTTCCTTTCCATGACCACTCAGGCTGCACGCTCAGATTAAGGGTCTGGTATGGATTTTTAGGGGGACCCCATACTTATTTTGTTTGTTTGCATGAGCTACCCCCTCCATATCAGACCCATATCACACTTAAAAGGTCTAGTATGTATTTTGGGAGACTCCATACATTTCGTTTTCATTCTGCTGTAGGATGTGCTACAGCAAAATTTACATTTAAAGAAAAAAAAACTAGCAATGAAATATCATTTGTCCACAATTGCAAACACTTTTTTACTACGGTATATAAATGTTAATGCTGTTGCGGCACTTTCTGTACATCACAGTAATGTGCTCCTTCAGAGAAAGAATTAGGGCACTTTCAGGCATGTTATTTAAAGGATTTGGCCATATTTAATATTTCACTTTAAGCATTTAAAAATTCACTGCTTCTGGCTAAATTATTTTTTTAAATTTTGCATTAGTACATGCTCCCCAGAACAGAGTCCAACCCCATGATATTTTTTTTACACTCCCTTGCCTATTAGCCCAGAAAATTTGACAGATTTTGCTCCCACTGATTTCAATGGGGTTTAGGTTTGGATCCAAACTTCTTTGACGTTCACCGATCCCTGTTCAGACCAAATCCAGGGCTGTTTGAGTCATTCCTCATGACCAGATCTAAGTTATCCTGAAAGCTTGCCTGTTTAATAACTTAAAGCGGTTGTAAAGATGTTTTTTTTTTTTTTTTTAAAATAACAAACTTACCTTCACTGTGCAGCTCGTTCTGCACAGAGTGGCCCCGAACCTGGTCTTCTGGGGTCCCTCGGCGGCTGTTTCAGCTCCTCCCCGCAAGCATTTACCACCTTAATGCGAGGGCTCGCATGGTGGTGAGTGCTTGCGGGCGCGCTCCCGTGATACAGCCGGCGGCTATAGCCGCTCGCTGTATCACTCGGCCCCGCCCCCCGGCGCGCCGCGTCATCGGATGTGATTGACAGCAGCGCGAGCCAATGGCTGCGCTGCTTTCAATCCATCCACTGCAGCCAATCAGCGACCAGGCTGAGCTGCAATGAAGCTGACGAGGACGCGGACCGAAGATTCGAGGCGTCAGGTAAGTAAAACGGGGGGGCTGGGGGCGGCGGTACTGTCAAAAGTTTTTTCACCTTAATGCATAGAATGCATTAAGGTGAAAAAATTTTTACCTTTACAACCCCTTTAAGTTATCCAATATAGGGTACCACTTGAGCTAAATACACTTATACTTAATGTTTCCAAGTCCCAAGTCTTATGCCTCGTACACACAAGCGGACTTTTCGACAGACTAGGTCCGACGGTCTTTCCGACAGACTTTGTAGCGTAGGTGTGCCGGACTTACAAACGGACGGACTTGGACACACACGATCACTCCAAAAGTCCGATGGTTTTAAACGCGGTGACGTACAGCAGGTACAACGGGACTAGAAAAAGGAAGTTTAAGCCGCATTATGCCACCCTTTGGGCTCCTTCTGCTAATCTTGTGTTTACCGCGTAGAAGTTTGGTTAGAGATGATTCGCACTTTTCAGACTTCAGCTTATTTCGATCATTTTCTGCGGTTCAGTTTGTGCTTGTGTGGTTTGTATGTGGTTTTCAGTGCGTGTTGGTCAGTTCATAACCTGTATAGCAGGCCGTTCTGGTCCGCTCATTCCTGATCTTCAGGTCGCTCTTCATAGGCCTTGCTGTTCTTCAGTGCATTTGTTCTAAGTTTGTCTGTTTGACCAGCCGACCGTTTTGAAGCCATGGTGCATGGATGTACTTGAGTTCGTGCTGCGCGGGGGCTTGGTGTTGGGGTTCATACTTTGACCCGAGCCCAGTCCATGAACAGGGCGAGGAGGAGTTCATAGACGAAGAATTGGCTGAGCCAGTGTGACCAATTCTCACACATGCCTTTGCTCCGTGGGATCCATGAGAATAATCCTGAGGACTTCAGGATTTATCTCAGGATGACGGACCCCGTTTTTCAAAGTCTGCTGGCTATGCTGACCCCTTATATCAGCAGGCAGGATACCTGCATGAGGCAAGCCATCACTGCGGAGCAGAGGCTAGTTGCCACGTTACATTACTTGGCAACTGGGAGAAACCTTCAGGACCTTAAGTTCCCGACAGCCATCTCCCCCCAGGCTCTGGGGATCATTATCACAGAGACCTGTTCTGCTATAATTCAGGTCCTGCAGAAGGACTATATGAAGGTAAGTTTATTATCCTTTAACATTGCATGATATGTCTTTAATGTTTGCTAACGTTGTGTATTAATTTCATCGTTACCTAATTACCATGCTTGGAATATGCTGTAAATGTCCCCTTTATCTTCATGCATGCTTGTTTTTTTTGGTAAATCATTTTTTGCCCTACATGCATATTTGCCTTCACTAACCTCTCCACCATGCAATCCTGGGCCCATATACACCTATAGCCTATAGTCCCTTTAACAATGTATATTCTCAGCTCCATTGTACTGCTTTACCTTCTCCACCCCCTCAAATGTCTCCAAATGTCAGGTGTGGTCTTCTACTAAATTAGACCCCCCAACCCCCTCAAATGTCTCCAAATGTCATGTGTGGTCTTCTACTAAATTAGAACGCCCCCACCCCCTCAAATGTCTCCAAATGTCATGTGTGGTCTTCTACTAAATTAGAACCCCCCACCCCCTCAAATGTCTCCAAATGTCATGTGTGGTCTTCTACTAAATTAGAACGCCCCCACCCCCTCAAATGTCTCCAAATGTTATGTGTGGTCTTTTACTAAATTAGAACCCCCCCACATACAAATTGATCAATGGGCCATCAGAGGGGGTAAGTCATCTTATAAGTAGGCCTTATTTTTTAGGTTTTTAGAAATAATACTTTCAAAAAATGTTAGACTGCTGTTGTGCAAGAATGTTTTTGTCTAATCTGCTAGCAAAATTATGTTTAAAAGTACTTATTTTTATTTTTTTGTTTGACTCCACAGTTTCATTCCACGACACGGGAATGGCAGACTGTGGCCTCCCAGTTCACTGACCGTTGGGACTTTCCCAACTGTGTAGGGGAGATCGATGGGAAGCATGTTTGCATTGTGCCACCACCCTATTCAGGGTCTTACTACTGTAATTATAAGGGGTTTAATAGTGTAGTATTGATGGTGGTGGTATCGGCACAATTGGATTTTATGTTCGTGGACGTGGGGAAGAACGGCCGGATGTCTGATGGAAGAGTCTTCGCACAGACCGAGTTGTGCCAGCGTCTCCAGACTGGTGGCCTGGGATTGCCACCTGATGCCGAGAACGTTGAGGGACTCCCCTCTGTATTCATCGGAGATGAAGCCTTCACTCTTGGCGAGCACTTGATGAGGCCGTTCCCCCAAAGGTCCCTCACCCTGGAGAGGAGGGTATTTAACTACCAGCTGGCCAGAGCGAGAAGAGTTGTGGAGAATGCCTTCGGGATTATGGCCAGCCGGTTCTGTTTGTTCCTCTCGGCCATCAATATGACGGACTATAAAATCAATTATCTCATCATGTCTTGTTGCATTCTACATAATTTATTAAGAAGACATTCTACAACATATCTCACTTCTGTTGGGCCTGAGGCCGGACTTAGTGCCGAATCTGCCCTCCAGGTCTGGATACTGGCCGTACTGGCTTTGCCCCCCAAACCACCCGTCAAGTGCGGGACAGATGTGTCAATTATTTTAATTGTGGGGGGCCATTGCAATGCCAGAACATCTTTAAAGTTTAAAATAATTAAAAAAATATATTTTGGATCAAATCTCTTGTTTTTATTCTTGTTTGCTTTTATTTTTGGCTGTCCCCTAGTGCATTTGTAGTGGCAAGTGCATTTCCCTTTAGTCAATAAGGCCCTTTGTCACTTTAAATACAAAAAAATTACAAAATTGGTATTGAGTATTGAAAGAAGAAGCCACGCACATTGTTGTAGTAAAAACATTTTACTGTGCGCACATTCAAAGGTGCATTTTTTGAAAAACGTCATTTAAATTTTTTTATCATTTTTTTTTTTTTTAACAATATAATTTTTTTGGGGGGTATTTTAGGCATATTTATCAAAACATTTTTGTTTAGACAACTTTTTTTTTTTACCACAGGCTTTTTTCACACATAATAAAAAAACACAACTCTGGAACTTACAAAGTTCAACATGTCAAAAAATGTGCTGGTGATGTCACCCATGTAAAAGCAAAATTTAGCAGATGCACACAAATTGTGAGTCCAAATGGGTAAAGTCAACATGTGCTATCTCCCATCATGGGGGATCAATGGACGTGTTCTTGTGTTCCTCTCACAAACTAGCATTATGAGGAAGGGGTTGCAAACACAAAACAAGTACATTGAGATCTCCTGGTGGCAGATAGCACATGATGACACACTGTGTGCATCTGCTAAATT
The DNA here is from genome assembly GCA_037952925.1 of Lithobates clamitans. NCBI lineage: Eukaryota > Metazoa > Chordata > Amphibia > Anura > Ranidae > Lithobates > Lithobates clamitans. The sequence goes on along the minus strand of JBBGZY010000056.1, from coordinate 7,709,677 downwards.
AGGCTTTTGCTATTTAACAACTTGAAAAAACTAAAAAATAGAAACATTTCAAATTAAATGAAGAACATGATTGATGTTTTAGGCAAAACGTGATTATATTCTCCCCAAAACATCAATCATGTTCTTCATTTCATGTTGCATGTTGTCCAGCTGATTTCTCATGCTGTCAATTTGTTTTTGCATTCCACCAATTTGGCCATTCCACACCATTATCTGCCCAATCAGTCTTTGTGCACTGTCTGTGCTAAATGGCTCTGCCGCTTGGCCTTCCACAACCAGAACATTACCTAAAAATTGTGGAGAAAAATGTATTTAGAAATATGCACGCCTAAATAGATTACCTTAAGCTGGGGTGTCAGACACTCACTTGGTGGGGTGCAAATCTTGCCCACTTCCTTCACCTCTCCTTCTTCCAGATCCTCGGGTAGGCATGGTCTTGGACTTGGGCTTGGGGTAATTCCCGATTCAGGCTGGTGACTTTGGGGGGTCCTGGGATCCTCTGTTGTCTGAGTCTGTTCTCCCCTATGAGAATGAAACAAAAGGTATAGTTAACACAGTGATATTTCAGGCCAGAAATAGGAATATGAAACCTTGCTTTGAAGTGGTGGACAATTGTCTGTTTGTAAAAAAAAAATATTTTAAGACAGGATTCAAATTCCCTTTTAACAAAACTGCAATACTTTTAACATTTTTGACCAAGTTTCACAGATGGAGACACCTCAAATATCCCCTGAAGCCCCTGTGTGGATTACCCTCAAAAATGTTCTCTGGTGTCACACAGTACACTAGTGCTCCTGAGTCCAGATGTGGAAACTGCTGCTGTGTCCTGTCCTTACATTACACTGAATCATCTACACAACATTCAAAACTTCTTTTAATACGACAAATTATCAAGACCTAAATGTATGTAGAACCCTGCACCATCGTATTTCTTGCCAAACGAACAACATTTTATTATAATCATATGTACTGTAGTTTCAAAAGAATGATCTTTACAAACTATGCTGTATAAACAAAAAGCATATGGATCAGCATGCAAGTTAGGTATCTCAATAGGAACACACAACAAGTACTTACTTTTTTTAAGCACCTTCTTGATTCGGCAATATTGTTCTGGCTCCCTAGTTTTTTGGTCAGACCAGTGCTTCCTCAATTGTTCTTTAGCCCATTTAATTCCAAATTTTTGCTCAATAGTGGTGACAACTGAGGACATTATTTTGTCCTTCCGCATATTGGGTCTGGTGTACGGTTCTTTTTTGCCATCATAGTCCTCCCTCCTCAATATGGCCACTATCTCCACCATCTCTTCAAAGGCCATGTTGGTGGCCTTATATCTCCTCCTGGATCTGGATGTTTGATGCTCCCGGCTTTCCTCTGGGCTAGTTCCAGATAATCTCTCCGCCATCTTTCTCCATATACTCCCACTGCGCAACGAAGAGTGAAGAGGCAGGTAAAAATCGTCCTAAAGAACGTCAGGGGCGGGCGACGCAGGCGGAGCATGACACATGCGCAGTGTATATAAAGCTAGTACGCTGGCCTACGTATGTCCAAACGGAAGTAGTGAGCATCATAAACGAAGGTAAAGATTTAAACGTGGGTGTGTGTTTTGTGTATGAGTTTGGTGTGTGTGTGTGTACACCCTATATTCTGTAAAAAATAATACTGGGAGTTTTTGAGTCATTTTAACTTTCAATATGTTTTTATTGTCAAGTACATCATACAGATTATGCATTAACATATTGGAATGTACAGGAGGGAATGCCTCCTCGAACCAAAGGACAGAAAGGTTACAATTCGAGAAAGAAAACAACATAAAACATACGGTTTCTCATCTTTAAAGGCATTTGGTGGGGTAAACCTGAGATATATTCGTATCTATGTTTTAGAAAAACATTCTCCAAGCGTATTCACTAAAAGCCTCACAGAAACTTTCCCCTACCCCGGCACCCCTGACGGGATATAGCTGTGCCAGGTGGGGAAAATCCCCTTACTTCTCCTATGCCCATTAGGTTGGAGCCCTCAGGAATGTTGAGGGACTATGAATCCCCGTGGGCTGGGTAGTGTACCGCATGTTAGCTACATATTGAATTGCCACCAGTTAGCTAACTGATGTGAGATAGAAGACAGGAAAAAGATTTAAAAGAGAGAGAGAGAAGAGAGAGGAGGGTGGGTGGGTGGAGGGGTCTTTCCAGGGGGGAGAGGGGGGAGCAGGAGTACATCTGTGTGTCTCTCAGATTAAGGCAGTATGAATTCGTCTATGTGTGGGTTAGGGGTTGTTGCGTGCCTGAACCCCTGGTATGAGGGAGGTTCCCATGTATTGGGCCCAGGGTTCCCATATTGTTTGGAATTTCTTAGAGGTGTTTGTCAGGATGCTCGAAAGCTTTTCTTGAGCCATAATCCACGACACCTTCCTTTTTACTGCGTTGAACGAGGGCCTTGGTTGTTTCCATGCTTTGGCAATTGAGATTTTGGTGCCCAATAATATAAAGTTGATCAATGTTTGATTAGCCTTAGAAATTCCAGAAAGGTTAGCGTTGAGAATAGCCACCTCTGGGGACCTAGGGATCTGGCAAGTCGTCACCTTGTATATCATAGAGAAGACTTTTCTCCAAAAAGTGCGTATTTTGGGGCATTCCCACCAAATGTGGGCCATAGTGCCCAGGTGTTGACAACCTCTGAAACATAATGGGTTCGCTGAGGGATAGATTGCTGCCAACCTGGTAGGGGTTAGGTACCATCTGGTAATCAATTTGATACTTGCCTCCCTCAAGGAGATGTTCTGGATCCCCCTAAAGGATTTAGTAAGAGCAGCTTGCCAGATCTCTATGTCCCTGCAGCATTGGAAGTCAGACTCCCATGCCTTCATATATGTGGTTTTGTCTGTAGGGCAAGTGAGGGCCGAATATATCACTGATATGCCTCCCCTCTGCTCCATGGCTTGTCCGCACCAATGTTCGTATACTGTGAATTTAGGGGGGAGCGGTTTCTCTTTCCATATAGAGTGGAGAAAGTGAGTGATTTGGTAAAAGCGGAATCGTTCCGATTCCGGGAGGTCCAGGTGTTTGATACAGAATTTGAGGGTGATTGGTCCATTGGGAGTGAAGAAGTGCCCTATCCGGTATAGCCCTTTGTCCAACCACCATTTGAATGCTGAGATGTCAAGTCCCGGTGGGAAGTCAGGGTTGTGGAATAGGTGAGCTAAGGGTCGACCCGTGGAGACCAGGGCCGTGGAGTGCCGTAGGGAGTCCCAAAGGGCGCATGAGTGGGAAAGAGTGGGTGATAATATGGGCGGTCTAGATTTAGGTGGGCACCAAAGTATGTAGTCTATCGTGTGTTTGGGGATGGCTTGTCTTTCGATATTCACCCAGTCTGGTTTCTCGTAGCGAGAGTAAATTGAGGACAGTTGGGCCAATCTGGCAGCTAAGTAGTATTTACGTAGGTTTGGGAGACCCAGCCCTCCCTTGCGTCCGTGAAGGAAGAGGGTACTCTGAGGGATACGATAACCTTTCTTACCCCAAATATATCGGAGAATTTTACTCTGCAAAGCTCTTAGGTGATCTTTCCTGAGTGGGATAGGGAGGGAGCGAAAGAAGTAGAGGAGCCTGGGGAGTAGGGTCATCTTAACAGAGTTAATCCGACCCAGCCAGGATAGCTCGTGTTTTGACCATGAAATAAGGTCCGCCTCTAGTTTCTTGAAGAGTGAAGGATAATTTTGCGCATAGAGCCTTTCCGTCTTGGCTGTCAGTGTGATTCCCAGGTAGCTAATGGACGTGTCGCCCCATTTGAAGGGAAAGGATTGTTTTAGAGAGTCAACTGTTTGTGGCGGTAATGAGACATTAAGAGCTTGAGATTTGGTGAAATTGACTTCGAGTCCAGAGATTTTAGAAAAGTTCTTTAACACTAGGCATAGATTAGGCAGTGTAGTGAGGGGGGAAGTCAGGAAAAGGAGGATGTCGTCGGCGAAGAGCCCACATTTGTGCATCTGGTCTCCACAGGTCACCCCTTTTATGTTCGGGTTATGTCGAATGGCGATTGCTAAGGTTTCTATGGCTATTGCGAAAATTAGGGGGGATAGAGGGCACCCTTGTCTAGTGCCCCGTGAAATGTCTATTGGTTTGGAGTAATGGCCTTGGATGCGTATTTGGGCCTTTGGTTGTGAGTAGAGAGCATGCAGAAGTCCCAGAAAACGGTTACCGAATCCCCATCTCTCCAATATAGTGAAGATGTAGTGCCAGGAGACCGTGTCAAAGGCCTTCTGCAGGTCTAGGGATAGAAGGAATCCCGATTGGTGAGGCCCCCCTGTCCAGTTAGTTTGAAGAATCGAGGTGATATCTATCGCCCTCCTTATTTGGTCAGGACCCTGTCTCCCGGGTATGAATCCTACCTGGTCCTTATGTATATATTGTGTAATAAAAGAGGACAACCTGTTAGCCATTATTTTGGTAAGTATTTTTAGGTCATTATTTATGAGTGAGATCGGTCTGTAGTTGCTAACGTCTTCGTGATTTTTGCCAGGTTTGGGTATGACCGTGATTAACGCGGTGTTGAGATGGATGTCTAGGGGGTTTCCATTGGTTTTGGAGTTGAAGAAGGAGGTCAGGTGAGGTGCCAGGATGACTGCAAAAGACTTGTAGTATGCTACAGAAAGGCCATCCGGACCCGGAGCTGATCCCCCTCTAAGGTCTTTTATGACCCCCAAAACCTCCTCCTCAGAGATGGGTATTTCCATCTTTTGTTTGTGGGCCTCTTTTAAGGAGGGTAGGGGGACACCTTCCAGAAACTGCGGGATTAAGGTCGCGTTTGGTGTATTTGTTTGGCTATATAAAGTAGAGTAAAAACCCCGAAAGGCATCTAAAATCTTGGAAGGATTGGACGTGGGGGGTTGGCCATTTACTCTGAGTTTGGGGAAGGCATGGGTTCTGATGGTGGGAGACAGTTTTTTAGCCAGGAGGGGACCTATTTTGTCTGCCTGAGTGTAGAATTTTTGTCCATTCCAGCGAATGGCCTTTTCAGCCTTAGATGTGAGTGCTAGATTGAGATCAATTCTCGCTCTATCGAGAAGGGAAACAGGGGTCTTGGAGGGGTCCCTTTTGTGGGAAGCTTTCAGTGTGGTGTATTCCTTTTCCAACTTAATTAGGTCTGCTTTTTGTGCTCGTTTGGTTTGAGCGGCAATCTGGATGAGTGTACCTCTTATAAATGCTTTATGTGCAGCCCATAATGTTTCTGGAGAAATGTCCTCTGATTTATTGAGTTTAAAATATTCTTTAAGGGCTTTTTCGAGTTCAATGACCTTGATGGGGTCAGATAATAGTGACTCATTCAGTCTCCAGTGTCCCCTGGATCCGCCCAGGGGGCCCGTTTTGAGTGAGATGGTCACTATGGAGTGGTCCGAGAGGACCGTCTCCCTGATTTGTGCTTTGTGGATCAAAGGGAGTAGGGAGGATGGGGTCAAAATGTGGTCAATCCTCGCATAGGTATTATGGGGGGGAGAGTAATGGGTATAGTCCCTTTTGTTGGGGTTAAGTTCCCTCCAAGTGTCAGTTAAGCCGTGGGTATGGATTGTTTTGGCGATCCTGAGGCTCTCTTTGGTGGGTCGTGTTAGTTGAGTCAGAAGGGGTTTAGATTTGTCCAGTCCCTGATCGAACGCTGCGTTCGAGTCTCCGCCAAAGATGACCGTTCCCTCCAATTTCTGAGCGAGGCTGCGCAGTAGGGAGTCAAAAAATTTTGCTTGTCCTCTATTTGGAGCATAGTAGGAGACCAGGGAATACAGATGGTCCCCCACTGTTCCCTTGACCAGAAGGAACCTGCCCTCCGGATCAGCGAATTCAGACAGTTTTACAAAGTTAAGATGTTTGGAAATTATGATTGCAACTCCCTTAGTTTTGTTGTCTGCACTCGCTAAGAAAAACTGTGGGAAATGAGGGTGGAGATACTTAGGGCTATACCGGGAGGGGAAGTGTGTTTCTTGCATCATAATGATGTCTAGCTTGAGATGCTTATAATAATCGAGGACCTTTCTCCTCTTAATCTGGGAATTGATTCCCTGGACATTGTGAGAGGCTATGTGGAGTTCAGCTGTAGGGTCGTTAGCCATGGAGCAGTTGGAGTGTAGTGCAATGGCCCTCACTTACCCTTTGGTGCGTGGGAACCTGGACTTTAGGATGATGATCGTAGATTCTTCTTGGCGGGAAGATATCAGGAATTCCCGTGGGTGAGTGTGTGGTATCTGAAACACAAGATGTGGTTAGGCACAATGTATTGATTGGGGATGAGGGGTGGGGGTACAGGATAGAGAAGAAAAGGTCTCCTATAGAAGAAAGAAAAGACACAGGGAAGGAGAAACCCCCTATGTCTTTTAGAAAAAAATTTGAGTATGTCTGGCCCATCTGGGCTCAGACAGCCTAGCCCCCAGAGACCTTCGGGTGTCTAGGGGTTAGGTGGGTGCGCAAGTGTTTCCTCACGAAACCGAACGCCCAACAAAAAACTTGTTCCCTTACGGGAAAAAATGCTGGAAGAAAAAACAAAGAAAATTTTGAAAACAATACTGTGGTATACCCGGTTGTCATAACAGAGTTACTAGTTAGTGGCCCTTAAACCGTCGCCCAATTTAGTATCCTCCTAGTATGCTATTCATTTGCTATCACAGCAGAACGTCTATAAACTAGACCTGAGAAAAAAAAAAAAAAAAAAAAAAAAAAAAAAAAAAACCTTAGTCAAGGGGGATAAGGTCTCTCCCCCCCTCATAGATAGGCGGGAGGAAGCAGCCCCTCCCATTCTAGAGAGGCACTGCTCCCTTGAGCACATTGGATAAGTCGACGGGCTAGTTAAAAATTATCAAAAATTAAAGAGGGGAGATCCGGATAAAATCCCAATCCCCCCCCCCCCCCCCGAACCTGAAAAACAAAACAAAAAAAACACGTAACAAAGAGTTCTGGAAAGTCAGAAAACCTTGCCCGGTTGTGTAGCCTGCCTAGTGACTAGGCCCGGAGGATCCCCCCAGTTCCAGGGGATGGTCAAACGATCCCCACTTCACAATCGGGATAGAAGAGATGCAGTTCACATCATCCTTGGCTTCAGGTTTGGTTGTTGTCTTTGGCCTTCTTTGCTTTTCCTGTTGACCACAGTGGAGATTGAGGGCTGGTGGGGGTCTGTCGTTTATTGGAGTTGGTCCCGGCATTGGTCGTGTCCATCTCGGCTTCCTGGGAGATGATTTTCAGGTGCAGGAGCAATTTTTCTCCTTCAGGTAGGGAGGAGAAGGCGTAATGTTTCCCCTGGACGGAGAATTTAACTGCGAACGGGAAGGCCCACTTGTATTTTATATCTCTTTGGGTGAGAGCGAGCAGGAGGGGTTTTAGTGATCTCCTCCTTTGGATCGTAGAGGGCGATAGGTCTGCGAAGATCTGTACTGGGTGTCCCATGCATTGCACTGAGGGAGAGGATCTGGCCTTTCTCATCACTTCCTCTTTAACTGTGTAGTGGTGGGGCTTAGCAATAATATCTCTTGGGGTGCCGTCTTTTCTGGGGGGCCCTAGGGCTCTGTGTGCCCTGTCCAATTCAAGGTGTTGAGAGGAGATATTAGGGATTAGCTGTTTAATCAGGTCCTGAACTGCTTCTGGAACATTGTGAATCGTTTCCGGTAGGCCTCGGATTCTGATGTTATATCGTCTGGACCTATTCTCAAGTTCGTCAATACGAGCCATTGCTAGGTCTAATTGATCTTGCACAGTGCTGATGTGCTGCGAGTGTTGATTAGTGACAGCTATAGTGTCCTCCATTTTGTGTTCGATCGCATCGATACGGGCCCCTAAATTAATAAAGTCTGCCTTCAGGTCCCCTGTAATTTTAGCTGCCGTTTGAGCCAGGCCTCTGTCCAAAAGTTCAGAGAATCTGTGGAAGAGGGAGTCTATGTGAGAGGCAGAGTCACTGGCAGGGAAGGCATATGGTGTGAGGCCTGCGTGATCTGAGGTAGATCCCTGGGGGGATAGAGGGCCTTCATAGAGGGGGCGATCCTGCAGGGATCCTGTAGAGGCTGGAGAGGGGGTCAGCAGAGGTGGGTATCCCTGCTGTCTCCCTGGAATGGAGTGAGGGGGAGTGAGGGGTTGCTCTGACCTGTAGTCCGCCGGGCCTGTGGAGCAGAGAGTCTGAGGCAGAGGCTGTGCCTGTGTAGCGGCGGCCATCTTGGGCGTCTCAGCCGTTTTTGTTAGCTCCCGTTGTGGCCACAGGTTCCGTTTCACCGGGGCCCCGGGCATATGGGGGTGTAGCCTGGACCTTGGGGAGTATCCCCAGGTACTTTAAACTTGTGGCAGTGCGCTGTGGTCCGTGCTGTGGGCGCCGGTCGATCGTGAGGGAGCGGAGCTCTAGGCTTTAGCGGCCATCTTGCGAGCTCCGCGCATGCGCACCTCGTTTTTGAGTCATTTTATTGACCTCTATCAAGAGAACCGAAACCTGTGGGAGGTCAAGCACCCCTTGTATTTCAATAAGCAAACAAGGCAGGCAACACTGGGGAGACTTCTGGAGTTTGTAAAGACTCGAGTCCCCCAGGCAGATATTATGTTAGTGGAAAATAAAATTGGGATCTTGCGGAATATGTACAGGCGGGAACACAAGAAGATCCAGGATGCCCTCAAATCAGGAGCAGCAGCAGACAAGGTTTATGTCCCCAAGCTGTGGTACTACCCCAAACTGAGATTTCTGGGTGACCAGACAGAAGCAAGGCAATCGCTTTCGACCCTTCCCTCCACCCTTCCCTCCACTTCCACCCTTCCCTCCACCCTTCCCTCCACCCCAGCTGAGGCGTCCCAGGAAGAACCGGGCCCTTTCATCCTTGATGAAGTGGATGCGCCCAGCTGCAGACAGGTATACTTTTTTTGGTAATTTTGGATTGTGTAAATATTAATGATGTAACTAAATGTTTGAATTGCTTACAAATCAATGATTTAATCACAATTTTTAATATGTATACATATCACTAGACAGTAGTGGCCAAAAATGTACTTCAAATATTGGTGAACAGCTAGAATAATGGTGGGGTCAAAATGATAGCCTTTTCTATATGTTTCTAATTATATTTGCAAGTCATGAGCTGAAAATTGTGTGTGATTGAGGAAGCAAAAATTACAACTATGTCCCTTTTTTTATACAGAGGATGAGCTCAGCCAGGAGGAGGCCATGCCCAGTGGTAGAGAGAAGGAGGCCTTGCCCAGTGATAGAGAGAAGGAGGCCATGCCTAGTGGCAGGCAGGAGGTGGCTGGGCCCAGTAGAAGCCTTACCGAATGCCAGGTGCCTCCCCTCCGCATTATCATCAATAGGCCCAGGAAGATGACCTGAACAGAGGAGGAATCACTTGCCCTCATTCAGGAAGCCAGCCAAATGCTGAGTAACCCCCCAATGCTGAAGAGGCCTATGGTACCTATTTGGCCACCAGGTTGATGGAACTTGAGAAGGGGCAATGCCTCCTCTGTGAGGGTATTTTTTATTAAGCCCTTCAGAAGGGGTTGAGGGGCCAGCTTACGCAAACAAGCCATATTTTGGATGAAGCCCCTCCTCCTCCTCCTGCCACACATACACCACCAGAGGCACAGCCTCCAAGGAAGGTTGCAGAGAAGCGTGGAGGGAAGGCTGCAGGGAAGCATGCAGGGAAGGCTACACGGAAGAGTCGAAAGTGATTGCCTGGCTTCAGTCTGGTCTGACAGAAGAACAAAAAAATGTGTAGCACTAATATGAAACAACCATATATTGCATACTGTATAAGGCAATTGACTCCTCAAATGCGACAATCATAGATAAAAAAGGACATGAGAATATTTGTTTTAAAAATGAAAAGTCCTAAAAGTCCTCAAGAAATAAATCTTGCATGGTGGTAGTAATCCTCAATACACAAATAACTTCATATTGCACTTATCCATAAGTGAAGAAAAAGATAGTTCAGAGGTACATCCCCATCAACAATAAGAAGGCTTACCGGAACCTTTGGACCCAATAAACCTACGTTCAATCGGGTCAAACAAGCTTATGGTCATCAACAGCCAGCTGATGAACTTCCGTGGATGGAGAAAGAAGATCCAGGAATGGTGTGTGGAACAGTGTAGGCCTCAGGGGTGATGTCCTCAATGTGGGTAGTTATGATAAACAGGGAAAAACAAAGAAAGGCCACATAGTGTAATCCCGTATGAAAAAAGTATGACTATATTATTGTAAAGGAAATACACTCACATGTAGAAAGATAAAAACAGCGCTGTATGGATAAAATGGTGGCAGTGGTGTCCTACCCGATGCGTTTCGTCTCCTTGGACATCGTCTGGAATGACGCCCCCTCAGACGATGTCCAGAGGCTCTGAAGAAGAAGGGACCTCCTTCGAAACGCGTTAGCCAGCAGCTGTCTGCACGCCTTGTCCTCAGGTCTGGAGACTGCTATCGGTGCACTCATCACCACTACCATTTATGCGTGATTTCCATCTACCCTTGTGAGTAGGTTTTTTTATGTGTTCTTTTGTAATAAACTTTTTTAAGGATAATGCACAAGGCCGGTGCGCCCTTTCTTTTCTGTTTTTTGTTAGATTACGATATAGTTTTATTAAGGTAAGCAGCATCAATCAGCTCATAGTTATGTATATTAAATGTTTAAATTAGGGGAACTGTGATAAGGTAGTACCAATTTGGTTTATTCAAGATTTTTTTTACACAATGTCACACATTGTGTGTTATTCATAAGGACAATTTTGCCTCCTTTATCTGCTGGTTTTATAGTTATGGATGAGGATGAGCTAAACACCCCCCCCCCCCCGGTTTGGTTCATACCAGAACTCGCTAACAGACAAAAATTTGTGCAAACGTGCAAACACCGTTAAAGTCTATGGGACACGAACGTGAAAAATCAAAAGTGTTCATTTTAAAGGCTTATATGCAATTTATTGACATAAAAAAGTGTTTGGGGACCCGGGTCCTGCCCAAGGGGACATGTATCAATGCAAAAAAAAGTTTTTAAAATTGCCATTTTTTCAGAAGCAGTGATTTTATTAATGCTTAAAGCAAAACAATAAAATGAAATATTCCTTTGAATATTGTGCTTGGGGGTCCCCTTAGTCTGCCTGTAAAGTAGCGCATTTTCCCCATGTTTAGAACAGTATTGCAGCAAAATGACATTTCTAAAGGAAAAAAGGTAATTCAAAATTGCTCCTGGCTGTAATGTATTGCTCGATCCCGGCAATAAAAAAATAATTGAAAAAACAGCGTGGGCCCCCCCCAATCTATACTAGGCTATTTGGGTCTGGTATGGATATTAAGGGGAACTCTATGACAACATTTAAAAAAATGGCGGGGGGTCCCCCCAAAATCCATACCAGACCCAAAGGGCCTGGTATGGATGGGGAACCCATGCCATTTTTTTCTTAATTCTGTCACAGGGCTCCCCTTAATCACTTCAATACACTATATTATATATTGTACACTGCACTGTATTATGTATACTACACTGACTGCACTATATTCTCTGTACTGCAGTATATATACTATACAGACTGCACTATATACTCTGAACTGCAGTATATATACTATATGGACTGCACTATATACTCTGCTGAAAAACTAGGCCTTAGGTGTTGGTGGTGGCAGAACATGGTAACCCCTCACAGTTATTCCCCGTACACAGGGTCGGATTTTCCGATGGAAAATGTCTGATCGGAGCGTGTTGTCGGAAATTCCAGGCTCCATTGGACATTTTCCATCGGATTTTCCGACACACAAAGTTTGAGAGCAGGATATAAAATTTTCCGACAACAAAATCCGTTGTCGGAAATTCCGATTGTGTGCACACAAATCTGACGGACAAAGTGCCATGCATGCTCAGAATAAATAAAGAGATGAAAGCTATTGGCCACTGCCCCATTTATAGTCCCGACGTACGTGTTTTACGTCACCGCATTTAGAATGATCGGATTTTCCGACAACTTTGTGTGACCGTGTGTATGCAAGACAAGTTTGAGCCAACATCCGTTGGAAAATATCCTAGGATTTTGTTGTCGGAATGTTCGAACAAAGTCCGACCGTGTGTACGGGGCATTACTCTTGTTGGGTGCAGGAATGGGCCCTGTTGTTTCTTAAATATTATTTCAAAAATTTTAATTACATGCCCCTGTTAAACAGGGGCAAAAACATTGGTCCTTAAGTGTTGGTGGTGCCAGAACACAGTAACCCCTCACAGTCACTCTTGTTGGGCCACAGGAATGGGCCCTGCTTTTAAATATTATATCAAAAATTGTAATTACATCCGGCAGAAAAATTGGGCCTTTGGTTTTAAAGGTGTCACAACACTGTAACCCCTCACAGTTACTTTTGTTGGGCGCAGGAATGGGCCCTGCTGTTAAATATCATTTCAAAAATTGTAATTACATGCCCCTGTTAAACAGGGACAGAAAAATTGGGCCTTGGGTGGGGAGGGTGCCCTAAACCAAAAATATTGTTGGAATCTAGCATCATCATGATTGAGGAGGAATAGGATAGGCAGTAAAGTCTTCAAGGGATCCCAGATCCATAGCAAATTCAGTCAGTTACATCAGCATCAGGTGCTTGATAGCTGCTGTTCCAGGACTAATTCATTTTTATAAATGTGAGCCTATCAACGAAGTCTGTGGACAGGCGCACTCTTTGATCCATTACAAACCCTCCAACAGCACTGAATGTGCGTTCAGAAAGCACACTGGATGCAGGACAGGCCAGAAGTTAAATTGGATATTGAGCAAGTTCTGCCCAGTGGTCCAACCTCAAGACCCAGTAACCCAGTGGGTGCTCCGTTGGAAAGGTCTCCAAGTCTGCTCTTGCCCCTAGATTTGCCTGCACCATATAATGCAGACGCTGGCGATGAGCTGATGGAGCAGACCTTGGTGCTGAGGACTGAAAAATAGTTTAAAGGCATCCTTTAGCCGGCCACCTTCTCCACTGCTCTTCCTCTGACCGAATGAAGCCTCAGAAACACATTGTCTAGCACCAGGAAATGGTAACCTCCCAGGGTCTGAAAATGCGTTACACAAACTTTTCTTCAAGGCCTCCTGAAGATGTTTCATCCTCTGCTCCCTCTGCGAGGGCAGGATGAGTTCTGCAACCTTACCCTTGTAACGTGGATCAAGAAGGGTTGCCAGCCAGTAATGATCCCTCTTCTTAATACCACAAAGCCTATGGTCCTTTTGCAGGCTTTGCAGAACAAGGGAGGCCATGCAGCGTAAGGCATTCGATTCAGTGTCCTCTGGGTCACTAATATGGAAGAGCCCGATGTTCGAGTCAAACATAAGTTCAACTTGAACATTGGGTGTTTGCCTGTTCGCCGAACAGTGAACATTATGCGGTGTATGCGGCAAATTCGAAAGCCACGAAACACTGTTAAAGTCTATGGGAACAGTACCACAGCAAAATGACATTTCTAAAGGAAATAAAGTCATTTAAAACTGATTGCGGCCCACCATTGCAGCCTGATCAGTGCCCATCTGCAGCCTTGCTCATCACTGCAGCCTGATCAATGTCCATCCTTGCCATTGCCTGAATAGACAGAGCCGGATCTCCTGTGTACTCAGCTCAGCGTCACACCCATTCCCACCCCTTGGCCCAGATCCTATGATGGACATAACACCGGACGTCAATGCTAGGAGCCGTCCAGGGGGCGGGACTGGGCGTGACTGCGAGTTGAGCCATGTACACAGGAGATTCGGCTCTGTCTATTTTGGCGGCGCTCGTTCCCGCCTTCCCCTCCATGGCAACCTATATTGGCGTATAACACACACACACACAATTTCCCCTTATTTTAAGGGGGGAAAAGTGCCTGTTATACGCTGATTAATACGGTATATATGAATACACCGCCTGAAGTGTATTAGAATTAACTGCACATATATATATATATATATATATACGCTACACCAAATGCAGATTATAATATATATACATATATATATATATACAGTTGCAATAAAAAGTATTTTTTTTTGGCCAGCGGGAGGGACTGGGATACTTCGATGTCAGGGTATCTCAAAGATTTCGGACAAAATACATTTTTGGATTCAGAATAAGCTTCCCTGTTTTCTAATCCAACCATAACCATTAAGAAAAAAATCCTCCCTGTTTTGGCATATTAAGTGCTTTGAAGATTACATGAGATCGCAGTGCATTAGTGTCTGATGATTGGCCAAAGCATGTACCTGACCTGCATGTTTTGGCCAATCACAGTACACTCTGCAGACAGAGCCATAATTGGCCAAAGGCAGGGGGCCTTTGGCCAATCATGGCTCAGGGGGACTAAGTCCATGCCCCACATTATATAAGGCTGCTTACATAGCGGCCGTGTATAGTGTGTGACTTAGGACGGAGATAGATTTAGCTAGATTAGGCAGGCAGGTTAGTTAGTCCCAGTGTATTTGATATATATATATATATATATATATATATATATACTCTGCATTTAGCATAGACTATACCGTATATTCAGTGTATACTCTATAGTCAGGCGGTGTGTATATATATATATATATATATATATATATATATATATATATTCTAGTATATACAGTTGCAATAAAAAGTATGTAAACCCTTTTGGAATGATATGGATTTCTGCACAAAAATTGTGATCTGATCTTCATCTAAGTCACAACAATAGACAATCACACTCTGCTTAAATTAATAACACACAAAGAATTAAATGTTACCATGTTTTTATTGAACACACCCATGTAAACATTCAAAGTGCAGGTGGAAAAAGTATGTGAACCCCTAGACTAATGAGATCTCCAAGAGCTAATTGGAGTGAGGTGTCAGCCAACTGGAGTCCAATCAATGAGATGAGATTGGAGGTGTTGGTTACAGCTGCCCTGCCCTATAAAAAACCCACACCAGTTCTGGGTTTGCTTTTCACAAGAAGCATTGCCTGATATGAATGATGCCTCGCACAAAAGAGCTCTCAGAAGACCTACTTTGTTGACTTGCATAAAGCTGGAAAGGGTTATAAAAGTATCTCCAAAAGCCTTGCTGTTCATCAGTCCATGGTAAGACAAATTTTCTATAAATAGAGAAAGTTCAGCACTGCTGCTACTCTCCCTAGGAGTTGGCGTCCTGTAAAGATGACTGCAAGAGCACAGCGCAGTCTGCTCAATGAGGTAAAGAAGAATCCTAGAGTGTCAGCTAAAGACTTACAAAAGTCTCTGGCATATGCTAACATCCCTGTTAGCAAAACTACGATACGTAAAACACTAAACAAGAATAGATTTCATGGGAGGATACCACAGAGGAAGCCACCGCTGTCCAAAAAAACATCGCTGCACGTTTACAGTTTGCACAAGAGCACCTGGATGTTCCACAGCAGTAATGGCAAAATATTTTGTGTACAGATGAAACCAAAGTTGAGTTGTTTGGAAGAAACACACAACACTATGTGTGGAGAAAAAGAGGCACAGCACGCCAACATAAAAACCTCATTCCAACTGTGAAGTATGGTGGTGGGAGCATCATAGTTTGGGGCTGCTTTGCTGCATCAGGGCCTGGATGGATTGCTATCATCGAAGGAAAAAGGAATTCACAAGTTTATCAAGACATTTTGCAGGAGAACTTAAGGCCATCTGTCCACCAGCTGAAGCTCAAAAGAAGATGGGTGTTGCAACAGGACAACGACCCAAAGCATAGAAGTAAATCAACAACAGAATGGCTTAAACAGAAGAAAATACGCCCTCTGGAGTGGCCCAGTCAGAGTCCTGACCTGAACTCGATTGAAATGCTGTGGCATGACCTCAAGAAAGCCATTCACACCAGACATCCCAAGAATATTGCTGAACTGAAACAGTTCTGTAAAAAGGAATGGTCAAGAATTACTCCTGACTGTTGTGTAGATCTGATCTGCAACTACAGGAAACATTTGGTTGAAGTTATTGCTGCCAAAGGAGGTTCAACAAGTTATGAAATCCAAGGGTTCTCATACTTTTTCCACCTGCATTGTGAATGTTTACATGGTGTGTTCAAAAAAAAC
Organism: Lithobates clamitans; assembly: GCA_037952925.1. Taxonomy (NCBI): domain Eukaryota; kingdom Metazoa; phylum Chordata; class Amphibia; order Anura; family Ranidae; genus Lithobates; species Lithobates clamitans. Next base: position 7,693,677 of record JBBGZY010000056.1, on the reverse strand, counting down.
ATGGTAACATTTAAATCTTTGTGTGTTATTAGTTTAAGCAGACTGTGATTGTCTATTGTTGTGACTTAGATGAAGATCAGATCACATTTTATGACCAATTTGTGCAGAAATCCATGTCATTCCAAAAGGGTTCACATACTTTTTATTGCAACTGTATATACTAGAATATATATATATATATATATATATATATATATATATATATATATATATATATATATATATACACACCGCCTGACTATAGAGTATACACTGAATATACGGTATAGTCTATGCTAAATGCAGAGTATATATATATATATATATATATATATCAAATACACTGGGACTAACTAACCTGCCTGCCTAATCTAGCTAAATCTATCTCCGTCCTCAGTCACACACTATACACGGCCGCTATGTAAGCAGCCTTATATAATGTGGGGCATGGACTTAGTCCCCCTGAGCCATGATTGGCCAAAGGCCCCCTGCCTTTGGCCAATTATGGCTCTGTCTGCAGAGTGTACTGTGATTGGCCAAAACATGCAGGTCAGGTACATGCTTTGGCCAATCATCAGACACTAATGCACTGCGATCTCATGTAATCTTCAAAGCACTTAATATGCCAAAACAGGGAGGATTTTTTTCTTAATGGTTATGGTTGGATTAGAAAACAGGGAAGCTTATTCTGAATCCAAAAATGTATTTTGTCCGAAATCTTTGAGATACCCTGACATCGAAGTATCCCAGTCCCTCCCGCTGGCCAAAAAAAAATCTGTAGGGGGGCGCATGCGTGAGGCTCGACATGGAGGACGCTTCCTCGTAGAGCTCCGCACTCCCCGCTGCAGGCACGGGACCGCATAGTGCGCCCTGACCGCTCAGCCTACTTGAATCACCGGCGATCACCTCCCGCATCGGAAGAGCCTTGTCCGGGATGGTTTTGACGGGCCACCGAGGCAAATCTAAGTCCAAACCGATCAAGGAGGTCCTGGCCCGCGCCTCCTCCAAGATGGCGGCGAAAGCCCTTACCAAAAAACATGCTGCATCCCCAGCTAGATCAGGACAGGCAGACAGTGAGGAAGATGATGAGATAGACCCTATCTACAGTGGCTCACCCACTCCACCACAATCAGGTATGTCTCAGCCAGACTTTTTAAAACACATGGAGAAGATGTTAAATAAAGCCCTGAAAGCTACATCTGATCAAATCACAAACAGACTGTCACGAGAGATAAGGGAGCTGGGTCAGCTGCACTGCAGACCTGGAAACCAGAGTGGATGATATAGAGCTTACTATTCAGGAACATGCTCAGGCAGCACTAAGTGAGGAAAATGCTACACTACTCTCACGTTTGGAAGACGCTGAGAACCGCTCACGCAGCTCTAATTTACGTCTCCGGGGCATCCCTGAAGTGGTTGACGACCTACAATCTTTTACCACGGACCTCTTTCAAGAACTTTCCCCCTCCGTTCCCTTTGAACGCCTAGAATTTGATCCACAGGGCACTTACTCGCCGCCAGCCAGACGGCCCTTCACGGGATATAATAATCAAGTTGAACTTTTTCCGTACAGCTGCCCGGAACAAGGACGCTCTCCTGTTTCAAGGCCACACCTATTAACTTTTTTCTGATTTGGCACCCCTCACAATTGCTAAACGGCGGGCCATGAAACCGCAACTACAAATCTTGATACAACATCAGATAAAATACACCTGGCGTTTTCCTTTCTCCCTCCAATTTACGTTCCAGGGGCAGCAACACTCCTCCACTTCTCCAGAATCCCAACAACATCTTCTGGAATCTCTTCACTTGATGCCCCCTGCTCTACAATGCGAGACTTCGCTACCCCGTACCCTGGCTCGCTCATCCGCATACCCATACACCACCACTCCAAAGCGGAACCAACCAGGCCCTTCCTCGATCCGAAAAGGAACCCCGTCTAGCCAAGCAAGCCTTTTTGATCCAAAATCACATACATCCCGCTGAACATATCCTGATCATTTATTACTCTTCCTTAACACCATCTGTGAATTTTTGGTTATACAATTAATACCACACTGAATTGCGATATTTGTGGATCTTCTCCTAACCAAGTCACATGGATTGGACTGTGGTAAGAATTCCCACTGTTGTGGGGCATGTCTTATGCACACCCCTCCAATTCTATATTGGGGTTTTGGACACATTACTTTTGTTGTGTTTGGTTAAAATTTGTTTTTTTTTTCTTTTGGTTAACACATGTCTTTTAATTGAGCACTAATACTCTGATGCTAACAGACCCCAAGTGCCATACCCCCCCCCCCCCCTATTTTGTTTTGCTTTGATCATATGAGCACTAGCTATAGTACCTGTAAGGTCATTGATGTGATGTTCCTTTTTTAGAATGTTACACCCCCCTCTGTGATTCCTATTTCAATTGTGCCAATTGCCTCTCCCTTCCCCCTCCCACTCCTTTCCCTACTTTTTTCCATCCTCCTCCCCTCTCCGTTCCTCCCTTCCCCCTTTCTCCCCCTCCCTAACCCTCCTACATCTTCCTGACCCTTCCTATACCCTCTCTTTTCCATTCGGATCACCTTCTCTGTCCCCCCCCACCATCTTGCTTATGTTTCCATTCTCTTTCAAATAATTAGCACTACGTTTCTTCCACAGCTGGAGGCTATCACTTATCTGTCTTACATGAATATAATGATAAGGCATCAATACAAAATGTTAATTTAGTTTGAGCATTGCAATATGTTATATTTTCCCGGTCTGCGGCGGGAAGCTGTCACTGCTCCCCCCTCTTATGGTGCACACACTCCCTGGCCAGCTGGCTGGTTGGGAAGTTAGTGCACTATTTGGTTGGGCTTCAATGTCCAACGCACCAATCCCTACTGTACCTACATACCTTCCCTACAAAACCCTTGCTCTGTCCCTTGACACTTCTTTCTATTTTTTCCCCCTCCTTTCCCTCCATTTCCTTCTTTACTTTCCACTAGGTCGGGTGGGTCGCATGATCTTCTTAGAACTACTTCATATTTCCTCACCCCAAGTCCTTAAATGGCCCCCTGAATATACTATCCCTTAATGTTAAGGGACTTAACTCACTTAATAAAAGGGTTAAGGCCTTTCGCACCTTTGCACCCCTCAAGGCCAATATAGTGGCCCTACAAGAAACTCACTTTTCAACCCAAACAACCCCAAAATATTTCAGTTCCAAATACCCTCAAGTGTTCACCGCCTCTGCTGCCACTAAGCAACGCGGTGTCTTTATTGCATTCCACCATAGCCTACCCTTCACTCTGACAAATGAAATTAAAGACCCTGAAGGTCGTTACATTATTTTAGTTGGACACTTGCAAGATGTGATGACCACTATAGTCTCATATTATGCCCCCAACAATGATCCTAATCCCTTCTTTACCCACCTCCTGCAGGTAAAACGGTCGCATTGCAAAGGCACTCTTTTCATGTACGGGGATTCTAATTTAGTACTGCACCCACATCTTGATAAGTCTCCCTACGCCCCTGAACAATATTCTCCCTCTATATAATTTCATAAGCTATTTCAACAGGCCTCCCTATTAGATACCTGGAGAGAATGTAATCCCTCTAGGAAAAACGTCACTTTTTACTCATACCCACATAAATCCTTCTCTAGGAATGACCACATTTTTATACCAGTATTGTCTTCGCCAACCCTACTCCATTTATGTATTTACCCAATAACTTGGTCGGACCACTGTGCAGTAATCACAACAGTCTCTTTCTTGATCCCACAATCTAGAGACCGCACTTGGTGCATAAATGAAGCATATTTAACTAACCAGTCATATTGTTTTGACATACTACTTGCCCTTAAAGAATACATACAGCACCTGATATCTCACCTGTCCTCTTATGGGAGGCACACAAACCCGTGATCCGAGGGACCTGCATCTCTGTATCTACTCACCTCAAAAGAGATAAAAAACTTAGAGCCCAGCAACTGGAGGCGGACTTCCATCGACTCTTCCTGAAAAGACGAAAACAGAATTGGATCTGCTCTTGGTAGAATCTGCGGACAAAGCCATTCGTAGATCCAATCATACAATTTATACTAAAGCCAATAGACATTATACTTTTCTAGAACTAAGACTTCGCCGTCCGGAAAGGGTGCATAATCCCATTAGATTGGCCAAGGATAATCACACGAGCAATCCTGTGAAGGTGCTCTCTGAATTCCATAGAAGGTTAGCTGAACTATACACTTCAACAAACACCTTCTCGGTGAAACAAGCCTAAACTCTATTCCAGAATATTTCTATTCCTAAACTATCAGAGACCAATCGAGAGTCAATGGAATGCCCGTTACGTCCGAAGAGGTTCTTCTTGCTATAAAAACTCTTAAACCGCATAAGCGACCAGGCCCCAATGGACTCTCCAGCTCTTACGTTTAAAAATTTGCTCCTATCCTGGCTCCCCTTCTCACCAACACCTTTAATGCCCTCCTTAAACAACATACCTTTGGTCGAGACACGTTGACAGCCATCATCTCCATGATACCCAAGCTCAGCACGGATAATTCCCTTTGGTCTAACTACAGGCCCATTTCTTTACTCAACCTGGACATAAAGATCTTGGCCAAGATTATGGCGTTACGCCTTAACCCAATTATAGGTGGTCTCATACACAAAGATCAAGTTGGCTTCATACCACGACGTCAAGCCAGCGATAACATCCATCGCGTTATCCTAATCCAACATCTAGCTCGAACACGGAAAATCCACATGCATCTCCTTTCTCTCGATATACGTAAGGCATTTGACACGGTTTCTTGGCCTTACCTACACTTTATATTACAAGGTTGGGGATTTGGCCCCAACTTCCTGCAATGGATAAACTCCCTCTACAGCCAACCACAGGCCTACGTCAAATACTCAGGATTTCAATCGGACTGTTTCCAAATACAACGTGGTACGAGACAGGGTTGCCCCCTCTCTCCCCTAGTGTTTGCATTAGCAATTGAACCACTAGCGGCCCTGCTTAGGGAAAATCCAAATATTAAAGGCCTAAACATAGCCTCTACATCCCATAAACTGTGCTTATTCGCTGACGATGCACTGTTATTTGTCACCTCGCCACACACTATTCTCCCAAATCTTATCCAACTCTTAGACAAATTTGCTCTAATATCAAGCCTGGAAGTTAACCAGTCCAAATCTAAGGCTCTCAACGTGTCTCTCTCACAATTAGTACTCAAACACATGCAAGAATTCTTCCCCTTCACCTGGTCTATATCCTCGATAGCCTATCTTGGTATTAAATTAACTAGCGATCCAGCCCACCTATTCCGAGCCAACTATCTTCCTATGTTAAAACATTTAATAGCCTTACTAGAATCATGGCGACCGTTATGTATCTCATGGCTAGGTCGGATTGCGGCCGTAAAGATGTCTCTGTTTCCAGTCCTCCCGATCCCTATTCCATCTTGCTTCCACCACATTATTCAGACGCGAGTGTCCAAATATATATGGGGCCCCACTAGACCTAGGGTGTCTAAGGCCATACTACTTCGTAGTAAACTCAATGGGGGGTTGGGGCTACCTAACTTTCTGAGTTACTATCACACGGCCCAGCTAGCCAAGATCACCCTCTTTCATACAAAAACTGAAATACCACTATGGGTTAGTCTGGAAGCTATTGACTTTTACCCCCTCACTGTGTCTAACCTATTGTGTTTACCCTCATCAACCCGTGGTTCAATAAGTAACTCCATTACTGGACACTCCCTTAAGTTATGGGACAAACTTCGATATCAGTTTAAACTGATATCAGCTCACTCCCCGTTACTTTCTTTTCTAGATCACCCGAAATTTTACCCAGCCCACGTTAATCCAAGATCATGTCAAATCTGGTTGAGAGCAGGACTTTATCGCACATGCGATTTTACCTCTGGACCCTCCATAAAGACGTTCTCATCACTACAAAACCAAGCAGAAATACCCTCGACAGAATATTTTAGATACCTACAGATAGCCCATGTCGTTCGCACAACTATAGGCTCACACTCCTCATTAGACGATTTATCCATATTTGAAGGAATTTGCAACTCAGACCCACATGATCCGGGTCTTATTTCACGTTTATACACTCATTTGACCTCTCCCCCAGCCAACCTGCTCACTTTTGCTGCACAGTGGTCCAAAGACCTTTCATTAGAGCTTGACGCGGAGGACTGGTCTGGTATCTGGTCCAACACAAAAACTTCATCTCACAATGTAATCGCTCAAGAAGCAAACTATAAGGTACTCGTGAGATGGTATCTGGTTCCGGCCAGGATCTCCAAATTTCTCCCAAATTACCCCTCAGTATGCTTCCGTGGCTGTGGTGAGAGGGGTACCCACGTTCATATATGGTGGACATGCCCGATAGTACAGGAATTTTGGGTTGCAATATTCCGAATGGCTTTCACCTTACTTCAACATACCATTGATTCTGACCCTTCTATTGCATTGCTGAACCTTATCCCATCAGATTACACCAGATCCCAGACCCGTCTCCTCCTTCTACTTACTACAGTGGCTAAACAAACGATAGCCAGACCTGGAAAACCCCAAAACTGAATCTCGCCGAAGTTAAGAATAGGATCACTCAAGCCATGATTCATAGTAAAATCGAAGCAACAATTCTGGATATAATTCCCCAACACCTTACAATTTGGAACTCTTGGGTTGAATATTTTTTACCCCCGGACTTCGACAAACACCTTCTAGAGCCCTAGTTAGACCACAATAATGTCAGGTTAACGCAGTGGTGTTCCGATAATCAATGCGACCCCCCGACCACTCTTCTCCCCACTTTTCCTTTCTCTAGACTCTCTCTGCCTCTCCTTTTCTCTACTCTTTTCTTATTCTCTCTTTACTAACTACCACCCTACCTATAGACACATCGCTGGTAATATTTCCTAGTGATTACACAAAGTCTACCAGGTTTTGAACTTTTACACGTTTGCTGATTTACCCTTCATGGAAGCGTATAGATATATTGTTCCTGTTTTATCTTTACCTATATACTGTGTTAAACTCAATGCATCTGCACATACTACTTTAATGCTTACCTTCTGTATCTTCTGTTTTGATAACGATCTTACTGTCTATGTTACTTATTAGAAGCACGAAAGGAAATTGTGTAACTATCATTGTTTATTGTCACACAAATATTACCTGTTGTACTTTATGTCTTCTTTTCAATAAAAAAATTGAACAGAAAAAAAATCTGTAGAAAAAGATTTTTTTATATGAATATATCTTATCACAACATATTAACAGTGATAATAAGTATAATAAACCACACCAGAGTGGGGGTTTGGTATCAACAAATTAGTGGTGGGTATATTCTAATGAGGGCCATGTTCCTAAATACAGTTGTACAAGTTTGAAAAGCCCAGTGGGACTCTAAAGGCACATATACAACCAGATTTAAAACAAATAACACATTTATTATAATACATCACCAGACAATATTAAAACCATCATATAGCTTAAACAGAGTTGTCACAGTTAGTACAGCTGTCCTATAGAGTATATACAAAACTCAACTGATGTCAACCAACACGTTTCAGAGTTTTCCTGACTCCTTCTTCAGGGACATTGAGGATATCACATCTCTATAATATAATTAGGCATTGTTATACAGACTGTTCAATATGTGTATTGAAAGTATATGATCATATCATTAAATATTAACCACTTACAAAAAATTGGACAGTAGTGGACATAAAAAGCCGTAGCATTTTAAAACATGTGCAAATGTTACTACCTATCTCAGTAGTCTCCGAGGACCTGGACCCCTGATCCTATCTAGTGCAGAAGGGGAAACAGCGTTCACTGGTACCGATGATGCTAGTCCTAAAAAGCAAACGATTTTGTAAATCAAAAATGCTTACTGCCACCCACAGCCTCCACACTCTAGGTGTCTACCATTTTTTGTCTTGTCATGTAAGTCCCTTTTTTTTTTTGTTCAATATTTTTTATTGAATATTTCAAAAATAAACATAGTACAAAGTACAGAGGGTATTTTGATATACACAAGCAGCCAATATACATCCTTAAAATAGTTTTTGCATATTTGCTATCAACAATAAATCTTCATACACAGATAAAGTCAACTCAACAAAGTAACCTAACAGGTCATCAAGGTTATTTGGGCCACATAGACCAACATTTGTCAAATAGTTTACATTGCAAAGAATTAATTGCTATGAGATGTTCGAAAGTGTAGTTTCTGTGCACAGCTTTAGTGATGTCTGATATGTTTATGGCTGTGGTGGTTTTCCAGTTGCGCAGGATCAGTAAGCGTGTCTCTAAGAGTATGTGAGTTATGACTGGTCTGAAATTGGTTTGAAATTTCTCTTTGTTTAAGTGGAGGATTGCCAGAGCCGGGTCTGGAGCTGTGAGCATTCCTGTTAGAGAGGAAATTAATTGGGATACTTGGTTCCATAGGCTTTTTATGTTAGGGCATTGCCAAAACATGTGTAATAGGTTTCCTATTTGTCCACAGTCTCTCCAGCATTTTGGCGATGCTCCTGGAAAGTAATTTGCTATTCTATATGGGGTGTAATGCCATCCGTTTGCCATTTTGATTATTAGTTCCCAGTGTTTAATACAATGAGAAGCTTTATGTGTTTCTCTGAAGGAGTGTTGCCATTGTTCTTCTGAGAATGTGGTGCCCAAGTCTGTGTCCCTCTTTTTCATTGCTATAGTTTTTGTGAATGTTAATTTGTCCCGAGTGATGTTGTAAAAGAAAGATATTCCTTTCGTGTCTTGTTTGGCTGTTGAGTAGAATTGACATACTTTGCATGGAAAGGTTATAATTGGGCGAGCTTGTGATTTGAGGAAATGTGTAATTCTCAAGCACTTGAATATCTTGCTGCTCGGTAGGTTGTATTGTGCCATAATTTGTTCCGCAGATTTGTGTTGTGTTCCAATATAAAGGTCTGGTATATGTGTAATGCCCTGGTTCATCAGGTCCTTGACTGTCAGCAATGGGATTTTTGAATCTAGGAGGGTCAAGGGTAGTTTGTAGTTTATGCCCCGTGTATCCATGTGATGTTGTCCTAAGAGGAATTTCCATGTCCTTAATGAGATCTGCATGGGGGGGACATTTTGGTCATGTCCCATGGTGCCCACCTGTCGCCCATAAGCAGTAGTGTTAGGTCTTTTGTCGGTGATATTGCTTTTTCTATGTCCACCCATAGTGGTGTACCAGTCTCGTGTAACCAATATTTGATCTGGTCTAAACGTACTACCCATAGGTAATCATAAATGTCCACTAGTCCCGCCCCCCCTGCTTTTTTTAGATGCTGAGAGAGTGATGCATGAAATTGTGGTTCTTGGAGTAATCGGGTATTACAGCACCACATGGGGGGGGGGGGGGTAAAGAGGAGACTCCCTTTTCTATAACAGACATAGATGTGGCAGCATGGTCTGACCACGTAATGTTGTGTATTCTTGTTGTTTCCACGTTTTGCAGGAGCCATTTATCCGTCAAGAACATGTCTATGGAGGAATGTGGAGTAGTTTCTGAAGGCATATAGTACCTTTAGATTTACCTGAGGAAGTGTCTAGTGACGGATCCGATGTCACGTTAAAATCTCCGCAAATCAGGAGGTTACCGTATTTCATTGAATTCGCTTTGTTGAGATCCTTCTTTATGAAACAGTGTTGGTGTGAATTTGGGGCATATAGCGTGACTATCATATATGGTTTGGAGTTGATGTCTCAATAATAATTATGTACCTGCCTCCTTCATTGAGAAATATTTCTTTGGGTTGGAAGGAAAGAGAATTTTTGATGGCTAGTAGGACACCTACATTTTTGTGGTTTGGTGTACAGGCCATATATATATATATATATATATATATATATATATATATATATATATATATATATACGAGTAGTCTTCATGCAAACATTGCGAAGTGTTATTTAGTTGAAAATGCGTTTCCTGTATGCAGAGAATGTCCGCCTTTTGTTTACTGGCTTCTTTCCATAGGAAGAATCGTTTTGCTGGCTGATTTAGACCTCGGGCGCTAAGCGATAGACAGTTGATCGTCATTTTAGGGGAGGTGTAATAGTTCGTATGGTAACACGGTGTAGGTACTCACTGCGTCTTCAGGACTTGCTCTTGACTGCTGCTGTGCCATATGAAGAGGGCATCTGGGGCTTGTCTTCTTCAGTAGAGGTGTAGAGGTTGCTTCAGATGTAGCTGTGTATATCAAATAAACGATAAGAGGAACAAAAAAAACAAGAAAAGTCAACAGGGGTAGCATAAGAAATGGATCCAGTTACTGATCCTTGTGCAGACATAGCTGCTACTGGCATTATAGGGGGAGAGAGGAGAATCAAACTGTGATATCTCATCCCCGGAGATATTCGTGTGTGACTGTGGTTCATATTTATGAGCTTCCACCGATGTTTTTCTTAGTAGAGCATTTGTGAGATACTATTTGCCATTCATTTTGCATGGGATGCGCGCCTGCTGGAGGTGAGTGTTGAGCAGCCTGGTCAGGGAGTATATTCCATTTCCGTAGTGCTGTGAGCCCTTCCTCCAAATTTGACACTGAGATGGCAGCCCATTGTGGGTGATAGAGAGTGTTGCTGGGTACTTGCATTTATGGAGGATTTTATGAATCCTCAGTGCTTTGGTGATTGTGATCAGATTGCGGCGGCATTGTAAAGTGTGTCTGGAAAGGTCAGGGAGCAGTCTGATATTGGTGTATTGCTGAGGAGTGTTCTCTGGTTTACGTGAGGCTTGTAGTATTTGTTCTTTTATGTGGTAGTAATGCACTCTCAGCAGTACATCTCTAGGGGTGTCATCATCGGGGAGGAAGGATGGTTTAGGGACCCTGTGGATCCTGTGCTGTTGCCTCTGGCACTAATGTGGAGAACAGGGTCTGAGCATATTGCAGGAGCTGGTTAGGGGGAACAGATTCTGGTATGCCTCGCAACTTGAGGTTGTTCCTTCTGGATCTATCCTCGAGGTCAGCCATTTTGTCTTTTATCCATGCTATATCTTCCCTCTGTGCTGTATGAGCCTCCACCATCATATTGTATGAAGAGGTATATTCCTCCATTTTGGTCTCAACCTGATTCACCCTGTGGCCTAGGGCTTGGACTTCCCTCTGGCATTCATTTATCCCCCTGATCATGTCTGCCTGTGAAGAGGATTGCAGGAACAGCAACATGTCTTTTAGCATTGTGTCCGATACGGGTCTGTCTGATGTGGGGAAATCTGTGATAGGATCCCCTCCCTGTGTGTTCTGGCTTATTGAGGCCCGCTTACCTCTATGCCCGGATCGGCCTGTGGCCTGATTGAGGAGTCCCTCCGCAGCTTTGATTTGGCCGGACTCCTTGTGGAGGGGCTGGATGTCCCAGAAGAATACTCACTTGGTGGTTTAGCCGGGAGGGTAGTGGTGGATGTCACCCCGTCATTACCACTGTGCGCTCCAGGCCTTTGCTCCGGCTGCTGATCCCAAGCACCGCCGCCATTTTGTTGTAGCCCACGTGAGGCTGAGGCAAAATAGCTCGAGAGTTTTTGCGGCTGCTTTGGGTCCTTTCGATGTCTTGGCATCAGCGGAGTAATACCGAGGAGCTGGTGGTGTGTGGGGCCGTGGATGGCACCAATGAGCACTGATGGCGGTGGATTATCTTCGGTGGGCGAACAGAGCTCCTGGGTTAAGCGTCCATCTTGAAACCTGGTCACCACGCCCCCCCGATGTAAGTTCCTTTGACCAGCCATTTGGGAGCTTAAATCTTCTCACTGGGAGTTTTATGCTATGCTACTTTTTTCATGCAATAGCATGTCTTGAGCCACTTGAGCTAATACATTTATAGGAATGTTTTTTTTAACAATAGAGGGATTTTTTCCACTGAAATTTGAAGCCCTTATTAGCAGCCATGGATTACATTATTCATTTATGTGACTGCATATTCATAGCAGCTGATGATTTTTTAGAACCTATAAATGTTCTTGAATGCCTTGACTTCTTTCCTGGTATCCTCTCATGCTCTCATGCTTCCTGGTGGCCTGGAAATCCCAATGTCTTCTATACATATGTCCCATAGCCTGTGTTCATCTTGGGTAGGATTTTTGAGCAGGCAAACATTATAGATTTCTCCTTGTGATACATACCAATTTGTATCTGCATTTTTTATTTACAAAATTGTTTGACTTCTAGGACTAGCATCATGAGTCCCAGTGACTGCTATTTTCCCTTCTGCCCTGGATGGGATCAGGGGTCCAGGCCCTCTATGGCTACTGAGCTGGGTGGTAACATTTGCGCATGCTTTTAAATACTACGACTTTCTGTTTATGTCCACTACTGTCCAATTTTTGTGGTTAATATTTAATCATTTCATCATATGCTTTTATTACACATGTAGAAAAGTCTGTATAGCAATAACTAATTATATTATTATCAATGTGATATCCTTAACGCCCCTTGAAGAAAGAGTCAGGAAAACTTGGGTGCATAGGGTGAATGGAGACACATCAGATGACTTATGTATATATTAGGACACTAGAGGCCAATAGAAGGAGCTGAAGCTCCGAGCACGTAGCCTGCTAAACATCCCTTTGTTCCTGTGATCAAGCTCCCTGAATGTGTTCCTGTGACCTGTGATGTCATGTCCGTGTGCCCCACGTTGGTCCGGCTCCTCTCCTGTGGCCACAGGATGCGCTGAGGACCTGATACTGCCAGACCAACACACCAGGAAACATTTAAAGGACCTGAGGAGACTCCAGGACTAAAACACACAGATGAGCCTGTACCCCATCTATTTCTTGTGAGTGTTTATGTTTACTGTGCCATTAAAAACCTGCCTTAATATTGCACTTAGGTGGTGCTTCCTTCTGTTCTCTCACCTTATTTAACACGTCAATGGTGTCAAGGATGTTTATGAAAGTCATTGATACCATTGTTGACCTTATGCCCCAATATGTCCACTTTCTTGAAATAGATCATGAGTGGAATGACATCAGTATGTTTTTTTTAAACTAGTTTCATGGCTTACCGAATGTCCTGGGTGCCATAGTCTGCACTCCTTGGGCTTTACAGGCACCCATGGAAAGGGGATTCAACTTCAGAAACCACAAGCAGTACCGCTCCCTCAGTGTGAAAATAGTGGATAAGGGTCAGTTATGGATTATTTATAATGTATACAGGGTCAGTTATGGATTATGTATAATGTATACTGTGAGCATTCAGCCTGGCTAGCCAGAAAAAAAGTGGCTTAACCATACAAGGTCACAGTCTCTCAGCATTGGGATAGTACCTTGCAGGGGAGGGGGTCACAAAGCCATCTTGTTCCTATTTGTACCTATGTTGATGAGAAAAAGGGCCCCTTCCCCACATTCTGTCCTCCAAAAGGGTTATGAAGATTTAATGAGGGAAGATTATTAGAATCAGGGAGCATTTATAATATTTATAATAATAATTTAGAATTATCTAGCACCTCCCTAGGCAAATGAACACACAGTACTTTAGTATCCCTCTTACTCAGATTCAATTTAAAGTGGTTGTAAATCCTCACCCAGTACCCAGTGAAGTGACTAGCATTAGACAATACACAGAGAGTAAACAAATCCTCCTACTTAAGTTGTAGCTGTGTATCTGCAGCCATTCTGTCAGGAACAATGAAACAGACAGAGACAGAAAATGCAGTCAAAATCCCACCTTTTAATAAAATGGTAAAAATTGTACAACATAGTCAAAACATAGCCAGGGTTCGGTAGCCAAATCGGTTAGTCAGAATAAGCCAGGAAATCTTGAAGCCAGAGATCAGTATAGTCAGCCGCAGCAGACAGAATCAGGAACCAGAAGGGATATCAGCCAGGCTAGTCTTCAACAGAAACACAGGGGAGAGTCTCTAGATATGTTTGACCAAGGCAAAGTCAATTGATGAAATGAACCAGACAGTTTAACTACTTCAGCCCCGGAAGAATTTACCCCCTTCCTGACCAGTGCGTTTTTTGCAAAACGGCACTGCGTCGCTTTAACTGACAATTGCGCAGTCGTGCGACGTGGCTCCCAAACAAAATTGAAGTCCTTTTTTCCCACAAATAGAGCTTTCTTTTGGTGGTATTTGATCACCTCTGCAGTTTTTATTTTTGCGCTATAAACAAAAAAATAGCGATAATTTGGAAAAAAACGCATTATTTTTTACTTTTTGCTATAACAAATATCCCCCAAAAATATTTTTTAAAAAACATTTTTTTTTCCCTCAGTTTAGGCCGATACATATTCTTCTACATATTTTTGTTAAAAAAAATTCACAATAAGCGTTTATTGATTGGTTTGCGCAAAAGTTACAGCGTTTACAAAATAGGGGATAGTTTTATGGCATTTTTATTATTATTTTTTTTTTTACTAGTAATGGCGGCGATCAGCAATTTTTATCATGACTGCGACAATATGGCGGACACATCCGACATTTTTGACACATTTTTGGGACCATTGTCATTTATACAGCAATCAGTGCTATATGCACTGATTGCTGTGTAAATGACACTGGCATTGAATGGGGTTAACCACTAGGGGGCTAGGGAGGGGTTAAGTATGTTCAAGGGATGTGTTACTAACTGTGAGGGGGGCGTGGCTACTAGGGTTGCCACAGCATCCCTTTAATCCAGGACACACATTAATTACACAGTTTCCGTGGCTGATTAAGGAGGTAATTAAACTCACTTGGTGTCTTATCTGCATTAAATCAGCCTCAGAACCTGTGTAATTCATATGTGTCCTGGATTAAAGGGATGATGTGGCAACCCTAGTGGCTACATGTGACACATCACTGATCTCTGCTCCCAATCATAGGGAGCAGAGATCAGTGACACTGTCACTAGGCAGAACGGGGAGATGCTTGTTTACATTAGCATCTCCCCGTTCGTCCTCTACATGAGGAGATCGCGGGTATCCCCGCAGCGATCGAGTCCGCGGGACCCGCGATCTGACTCACAAAGCTCCCGGAATGGCACGGCGACAAATTCAAAGGGACGTACGGGTACGCCCATTTGCCCAGCCGTGCCATTCTGCCGACGTACATCAGCGTGCGCTGGTCAGGAACCGGTTAAATAGACAGGAGGGGCTGGCTGTGGGCTTGACTGATGAGCAGGAGATGATTAACAGGTGAGCCACTGTGGAGCGATGAGTACTGGCAATTAACCAACAGCTGAGCAACTTGAGCACAGAGAAGGAAGTACTGAGAGCCCAGCCCTGACACATTCCTTCTGTAGATCGTTTCTGCAAACACACAGAAGAAAGGATTTCTCTTCTTCACACAGACAGCAGCTCTGCTTGCAGGGAAGGGACACACCCCAATTTACACAGTATGGAAAACAAGCACAGCTGTGGATAACAGTCACACATTGTGCTGCAGCTCCCTCTCTGTCACCATTTTAACTTTTGGTGTCAGGAAAAGCTGCCAGAAGTGACTAACGCTGATAAAAGAGGAACCACGCAGCAGAGAGAAATTACTCTCAGTGAAGAGAATACAAGTACATAGTATAAAAGGATGTGCCTTTTTCATATCTCTTGTCTGAGGTTTACAACCACTTTCCCATTTAAATCAATACTCACAGATTTTAATAAACATATTTTAATTGAGAGAAAACATCATAAATAGTATAAATGTCCCAATTGTAATCCAGCTTCATTCATGTCTTCTAGGGGTGAAATCCAAGGCAATCACAAATACACCAAATGCCGATGTGAATCAAAGCCGCTCCCTCCACTAGATGACACATTCTCAGATAAATGACACAGTGGTAAGGAAATGTAAACACAGAGCGGGGTATCCTTGATGATATGATGTCAGGTTCCCAATTTCAGCTAATTAAAAATGTAATGTCCCAGATAGATTCAATAATAAATAACTCAAGGAAAGCGCAGCCACATGCACATACATACACAAAAATGGCAACTGCGAGATACACCTCTACTTATAATCATTTTGAGCACCATCTGTGCTGTTAAGGTATTTACAAACTTTTGGTACATATGATAACACATGTACATTTCCATTTATCATTTTCCATTTACTATTGCTGCACAAATGAAATTTCATAGACTTTCATATTTACAATTAGCCAATGTTTCACCAACAACGGTTCTGCACACTTGCAATTTTTTTTTCAACACAACAGTCATCTTCTACTGCTTCAAAAAATTTATTAATTTTATGGATCATGCATGAGCAGTGTTTAACATGCATCCCTCCTACAAACACGCATATATTCTAAATTTATTAAGACAATTAATTACTTATAAGTATTCCTAAAAACAGTTAAAGATCTTAACAACAATGGGGCACAAGCAAAATTATTTTGACAATCCTTGTCAGGATGCTACAGAGAATCATTCAACATGGCCACATCTATATCAATGGCTATTGCATTAGATCATGATGTAGTATTAATGCGGTTACTTATTTCCTCATTAGAAGCATTATTTTTTACAATTAATAAAGTCATGCCTGTTTTTTTTCTCCAGCACATGATTGGATATTTAATGTTAACACTAAACTAAAGTAACCTAAGTAACCTTTCTAAGTGAACTACCTCTAAAGGATGGTACACGTTAGCCAAATTTCTGCAGGTATTGGCCGCCTCAACAGAAACCAGGCAACATTCGGCAAGTGTGTACAGCAGCCTGTCTGACAGTAGCTGGCCTAACGTCCAGCTTCTGTTGAAAGGGAATTCTGAGAAACCAGGAGTTGACTGGTGTGTTCTGGGGGTGGGGGGCAGTCCCCATGTCACCACACAATAGCTCATTGAAGAGATGGCTGTACTAACACCACATAGTTAATATAGTCAGCTCCTTGCGATCTCCTCAGTTGTTTTTCATTTAGCCCGCTGGGTTAAATGAAAAAAAGACTACCTGTGTGTACCAGGCTTAGCCCTTGTGTATTTCAACTCCACCCACCCACTTTGCACAACTGAAAAAGCAAACACTTCAATGTTTTTTTGGAAAATAAAGAGATTTAAAAAAAAAATTTTGTTTTAACATTTTTTTTTTTTTTACATACTGTCACCAGTGCAATACAGCATCATCATATAACTGGTGTGGCGGTAATCACAGACACTGACTGGTGACAGTATGTAAAAATAATAATAATATTTTTAATTTTTTTAATTATATTTCGTTTACATACTGTGACCAGAGCAATACACCCTTACCATATTTACCATAGTACCACTGTACTACTCTGAGGAGGTGATCAGTTTTATTTATTTTTTTTACACACTATGGAGAGTGGATTTCACTGTTATAAGCAACCATTTTTTTTCTGAATAAAAACTATTTATTCAGTGTTTACTTTTGTGATTAGCTGTGATTGGCCACAGCTAAACCCGTGGTACAGATTGGCCCTGACCATACCATGTGATTACTGTGACAAACCACAGAGATAAAAGGGGTATCTATCCTGATCTAAAAAAATTGCCCTATTCAGATAGCTGACATACAAAGTGACAGTCAAGGTAGATTTCTCTTGCTCAAGGGAACACTTCAAAATAGACCAATTACCATTGCAAACCTCTATGCTCAAAAATCTCAACAAGTGTCTTTCTTTCGTAGGACCTTACAACAGCTTACGACTTTCCAATTGGGCACTCTTATTGTAGGAGGGGATTTTAATGTTCCCCCTGACACCCTCCCAAGACACTTCTAATGGGTCCTCATATATGAAATACAGAGCTCTTTGCGCAATAAAAACTCAATTCAGCAATTTAACCCTTCACGATACATGACGCACACTACACTTGAATGTGAAAGACTTCACTTTCTTCTCCCCACCACACGACAAGTATTCCAGGATAGATCACTTCTTCCTCTCCCAAAACGACCTAACCTTCCTTACTGGGGCATCCACTGAGCCCACGCTACTATAGGATCATCATCCCATAACTATGACTTTGACACTCCCGTCAACTCGCACCAAATCGATCATCTGGCGCCTAGATGACTCCCTTCTGATGGACATAGAAAACACACACAACATCTCCAAACACCTCTCCCAATACTTTGCGGAAAACGCCTCGGAGGACACATCACCTACTGTCACCTGGGCTGCGCATAAATGCGTAATCAGAGGCGAACTAATATCCATAGCTGCCAGAAGAAACAAACTCCGGAAAGCCTGCATCGAGGAACTGTCCACGCGGATATGTTCCCTTGAACACGCACACAAACGTTCACTAGCCACCAAATGCTATACTGACTTTTTGAAAGCAAGAGAAGAGCTATTGGAAGAATTGCAAAAAACACTGAAACGCAAATATGCACTTAGCCAAAAACTATTCTATGAATTTGGCAATAAAGCGGGCAAATTATTGGCTAGAGCCCTGCAAATTAAAAAAGCGGCTCATACCATCCACATTATTAGGACCCCAGCGGGTGACACTCTAGTCACTCTGGAAGACATAACAGACCAATTTGTCTAATATTTCTCAAAACTATACAACCTACCTGCATCAAAAACTACCGACCCCTCCCTTGATCGTAACAAGACTATAGCCGACTTCCTATCTAGATACAGCCCCCCCTCCTCTTACGGAGGAAGAGGTATTAGACATAGACCTTCCAATTTAGACTGAGGAAACCCTGACCGCACTAAAACAGCTAAAGACAGCAAAAAGCCCAGGCCCTGATGGATTGACGGTCAACTATTACAAATCTTTCTCTGACACTCTTATACCTGACTTTGTCAAAGCATTCAACAACCTAACCTCCTCCCCCTCGCCAATAAAGACATCCTAGAGGCCCACATCACTCTGATACCCAAACCAAGCAAAGACACCACAATAGTGTCTAACTATCATCCTATTTCCCTACTCAATGTAGACCTAAAACTTTATGCCAAAATACTGACAAACTGGTTACTTCCCTTACTTTCCAGACTGGTCTCTGTTGATCAAGTTGGTTTTATCCCTGGTAGGGAAGCCAGGGATAACACCATAAGAGCCATAAACATGCACCATTGGCTAACGACAACTTCCTACTAGGGTCTCTTTTTATCCTTGGCTGCGGAGAAGGCATTCGACAGGGTGGCCTGGGACTACATGACAGCTACACTAAAAGCTCTGGGACTTCCCACACCCTTGCTCCAAATGATACTTGCCTTATACTTGTCCCCTACTGCCAGAATCAGAGTCAATGGCCGACTGTCGAGCGCCTTCACTGTAGCCAACGGTACACGCCAGGGTTGTCCGCTCTCCCTCCTAATCTTTGTTTTAACCATGGAACCCCTCCTTTGCAGAATACGGGAAAACCCTGACATAAAAGGGATTAATATTAAACACAAACAATACAAACTCGCTGCATACGCAGACGACATCCTACTGTTCCTCTCAGTCCCCATTTCTACTATTCCTAACCTCATCAAAGATTATGCCCTGTTTAAACAAATCTCCAACCTGCAGATCAACTTCGACAAATCAAAAGCCCTCAATATTACACTCCTGAATACGTTAGTATCCCAATGCCGACACAATTTCCCCTTTAGTTGGGAACCACACGCACTAACATACCTGGGCACTAAGCTTCCTACCAAACTGTCTGAACTCGACGCCATAAACTTCTTGCCAACAGAAAATCCAAGGAGACCTGCACAGCTCGCACAGAGGCCCCTTCTCATGGTTTGGCAGAGCTGCCGTCTTGAAGAGGAATGTCCTCTCCAGACTACTCTATCTCATAAAAGCCATGCCCATCAAACTCCCAACCACCTCTTTCTTCACATCATAAAAGAGAATGTGCAGAACCTTCATGTGGTCCTCAAACACCCCAAGACTAAGCTGGGACAGAATGACACTCCCTAAACGGAAAGGTGGGATAGGTCTCCCAGATGTTCACAAATACTACTGGGCGAGCCAACTCACGAGAACTGTTGACTGGCATGTACAGTCAAACACCAAAGACTGGATACAAATCAAAAATGCCTTTGCTCAGACACCAGTCGCCCACCTTCCCTGGATCACCCAGAAATCAATATCAAAAGAATACTCCACCCACCCACTAATAGGCCCCACTCTGCTTAACTTTAGATTAGCATGTAAAACTCTCAATATGACTCCATCTCCAGGACCCATGACTCCGCTGACCCAAAACCCTGAGTTCCAGCCTGTTCTTCTTGCACATAGCCCACAGGATTCCCCCTGTACTCCACTGATTAGAGCCCATCAGTTCTTTCAAAATGGGGCGATCTGCTCTTACTCGGCAATCCTTGCAGCTCTCCCGGAGTTTAACATACCCTTTTTTAAATATCTCCAGATCAGACACTTTTTTCAAAACATGCAACTACTTGCTCAGTGGTGTAGGGATCTCATTCTCCTCGAGCATAAATGCAACAGCTCGGAACCCCAGAGACACCTAATCTCAGAGATATACGCGTTACTTTTTTCTGACAACAACCCAAGCTCCAAAATCAATCGACAGTGGGAGACTGAACTAACCATAGACATATCCAAAGAAGACTGGGAAAGCATTTTTGAATACACACACAAAGGGTCCATCAACATTTCTGCACAAGAAAACGGGTATAAACTCTACTCCAGATGGTATAGAACACCTGATAAGATACACAAATACTTTCCGAGCATCCCCTCCCTATGCTGGAGATGCAACGCCGCCCATGGCTCATTACTCCACATTTGGTGGGAGTGCCCGCTAATACAGCCTTTCTGGAAGGAAATACTTGGCACAATACTTACTCCACCACACATCCTTACCAGTGTCATCTTATAAAAAATCTTATAAAAAATCCCTCACCCTACACCTGATCAATGCTACCACTCAGTGCATACCGGTTCATTGGAGAACCACTAAAACACCTACGGTGGCCGAATGGAATAACCGCATGGACAAAATGGCCGAGATGGAAAAATGTATCCACTAAGCCAAAGAGGACTCCACTAAATTTCAAACCACATAGGCCTGTTGCACACATTATAGACACCCCATGAGCGCTGGCAACCCTCATATCAATACTTGAACTCTCACATACGGAAGGATAATCTGTACCCGACTGTGTCGCTCAGGCAATCCGCCACCCCCTCCCCCCCTTACCCACATATCCAGCACACCCTACCTAACAACTTTTACTACCCAGATACACCATCGTAAGACACCAGGACCGAGCCCCATACCACCAATCCTGCATGGTGTATCATACCATCACAACCTGCAAAAGTTATACCTGCAACTACCCAGGCTTGGGAAGTAATCCCTTACATAGGGGCCTTTACCTGACCACAAACAAACTGCCTGCAAGCTAAATACTTTATGCATTTCATTGACCCCTTCCCGTTCACAGTTAGTTTGGCTCTACCTTACATGTAATGCCCCTTTGGTTATACAAAATTACATGATGTCCCTGGCATCATAGCAGCTTTCGAGATAATGGGTCCCCGCTCATTTACAATCTTCCCCCTATACCATTACAGTTGTCCATCGGTACGCAAATGATTATACTTAGAGCGTTATAATTACAAAAGTTACGAGACTGAATACTTGCAATGTACATGTAATTTGTATTTCTGCTTTGTTATACGATCTGGATTACTTTCATCTGTAACTTTGTAACACTGTTATGCAGGTTTCTGTTATATGAAAAATTAAATAAAATCTTCTGGAAAAAAAACACAGAGATAAACACAATAGTACACAATGAATGACATTAATGGAAGCCATCCATTGTGTACAATTGTCATGTGATCTGCTGTGATTGGTCACAGCAATCACATGGTTCTGGCACCGGGCTGGTACACTGACCTGTCATCCACTGTATCTGGTGGACACAGTAGGTGACAGATCACACTGCAGCATGGCCCATGAGGCACACATGAGGCACATTCTGGGGGAGATGTAATGTGATGTCCATCCAGAATGAGAGAGCTCCTGTTCGACTGTCATTTGACTATAGGCTGGGTAAGAAGGTGTTAACAACAACTTCACTATGCTAAGTAAACATTCAGTTTTCAGTGTTAATATTTAATGAATGTTCTAAGTTAACATTCTGTATGGCTTTACTATATTAGGCTCCCAAATTTCACTTTGAAACATACCCATGATCATTTTGTTCTCTGACATTATATCTATAATTTTCTTCACAAGTTAGTTAATTAGGGTATCTATCAGTTTTTGCCATCAACCTTGTATTAGTTCCCGATCTTTTGGAATGGCAATTTAACTATACTGTATATACAGCAGTGATATTCTCTTTGGTAAGAATTAAGTAGGTTGTTTTTGGCAGCATTTTCATAATAAAGAAATCCATATGAAAAAAAAAATGTTTCTAATGTTTCTTGAAACAAAGCTATTTTAATTACAAAATATATCAGAGATTTCTTAGTATTAAACTACCGTTAGTATATAAATGTATTGATCTTCTAAAATACAAACTTTCTGTTCCCCTCTGCCTAAAGATCTTGAGGAGTAGTGATAAGTAAATGTCTGAATCCCCATTTTTAGTCAATTATTGACTTGCCATGCACATAGTTCTGAACTGGAATTCAGAACTGGAAACCAGAACTTCGGATCCCTTAACTCCCCGTACACACGGTCGGATTTTCCGACGGAAAATGTGCGATCTAGCTAGTTGTCGGAAATTCCGACCATGTGTGGGCTCCATCGGACATTTTCCATCTGATTTTCTGACACACAAAGTTTGAGAGCAGGTTATAAAATTTTCCGACAACAAAATCCGATTGCGTCAATTCCAACCGCGTGTGGCCAATTCCGACGCACAAAGTGCCACGCATGCTCAGAAGAAATTCTGAGACGCAACAGGTAAAATTAGCGTTCAGAATGGATATAGCACTTTCGTCAGGCTGCAATGTTTAATACAACGCACTCTCTTCTTCTTTATAATGCTAGAAGAATGAAGTATTTTTGCTGCTCATATTCACACAGACATCTCACAAACTTCTTTCTTTATTATTTATTGTGATTTCATCAATATATTTAGATTTGTCACATCGGAAAAAAAAATATATATTATTTTTTTTTTGTATTGTTTTCAAGCCTTATCTTGTTGTTATTTTTTATTTTTTTTTATTTTAGATCCTGAATATTTTTGTGTGTGTTTTGTGTGTCAAGTTACCACAACACCATTATTATCTGGTATTATTTAATCTTTAATCTCAAGGAGATTGCTTGGTGTTGATGTCTCTTGTTAATTTCACATTGTATTTTTGAAATGTACCTGAATCCTCACAAACAAACTGTCCTTTTTGAAGTAAACACACATAGGCGAGTATAATTGAAACAAAAATTCCTTTATTAAGGGATCCAAACCAAACAAAGATGGAGGCAATGCTGGAGAAACAGCAGAAATTGGTGAAGCCTTTGGCCCCCAGGGGACACATCAATTATTTCATAGCAAAATTGGTGGCCTGAGGAGTCCATATCTAAGGGAGTGTAGTCTGGTCCAGAAGTCCCAGAGATCATGAAAGCAGCAGATGAAATCTTTGTCCCCAGGCTGTGGTCATACAAGAGCCTGCATCAGACCAGACTGAACCCAGGTCATCACTCTCTGGTCTTCCTTCCACGCTTCCTTCCACGCTGTGGCTCTGGTGGTGGAGTTGTGGCAGGAGGAGGAGGAGGAGGATGGTCCAACTCACTCAGGTGGGTTTTGTGTGTAATTTCGCCCCTCACCCCCTTAGTTAAGACTTTATAAATAAGGTCCTCACACAGGAGCCGTTGGCCCTCCTGCATGCCCTGCAGTTTGGTGGCAGCCATGCAGGCAAAGGCCTCTTCAGGAGTGGGGAAGGCTCTGAGGGACGCAGAAGCCTCCTGAATCAGCCTGAGTGCTGAATCCTGCACGTTACTCCCCTTCCTGGGTCTTTTGGTTGGAAGGCGGAGGGGAGGAACCTGCGATTCTGTCAGGCTCCTACTGGGCCCAGGCTGCTCCTGGCTGCCACTTAGCCCCACCTCCTCCTGGCTACCACTAACCCCCACCTCCTCCTGGCTGCCACATTCCACAGCCTCCTCCTGGCTGCCACATTCCACAGCCTCGTCCTGGCTGAGGTCTTCCTGTGTATGAAAAAGGGACATAGTTTTAGTTTTTTAGTCATCAATCACACACAATTTTCACCTCATGATTGTTGCAAATTGAATGTTAACAAATATAAGACTATCATTCTGAGCCCAGAATTTTTCATTCTTGTCCCAATTATTTTTGCCCACTACTGTCTATTGATATGTAAAACACTTTATTAAATCAGCAATTAATTATCAATAATAACATATAGTAAACATCATGTATTTATTGCCCAGAAATCTGTGGAGGAATGCTATACCTTGCTCCAGCTGGGCTCCTCCACTTCTTTCTGGCTGGAAATCTCAGGCTGGGTGGAAGGAAGAGTGGAAGGAAGAGTGGAGAGGGATTCCCTGACTCCAGTCTGGTCTGACAGAAATCGCAGTCTCTCATAGTACCACAGCCTGGGGACATAAATGTCATCTGCTGCAGCTCCGGATCTCTGGGAATCTGTGACCTTCTTGCGCTCCCTAAGATTAGTGCTCCTCAGGCCACCAATTTTGGCTTTTAAATAGGGGATGGTTGCCGTGGGGCCACCGGCTTCACCAACTCCAGCAGTTTCTCCAGCGCTGGTGGCCTCTTTTGTTTATGATTATAATGTGGGTGTTTGACCTGCCACAGACAGGGCAGCTCCCTGTATTTATCTATGAACAGGGGGAGGAAGTTGTGGTCATTGAAGCCATCCATTTTATCTGCAAGACACAACACAAGGCAAACCCTAATGTCAGGCGAAACTCTCAGAATCTTGTTACAATATAGGCCTCAATCTAAAAGCAGTATAGGCCCAAGTTTAGATCTTGCCTTCGTTATCTCAATCGGCGCCTCCGATACTCCTTCCTCCGCTCACAGATCGTACGTACTACGCACACGTGTTACTGTCAGAGAGATTATCTGATTGGGCGTCATCACGCGCCAGGGCACGTTGGTGCACGCGTTCCTGTGGGTGCTTGGACACCTGCTTCTATGGGCACTGGTGTTGGCATGCCGGCTGGCCATGGCGGACGCGGTGGTGCCTGGGCACGTATGCACGTTCGCGTTAGCGTGCGTTCGCCTATGGGCGCTGCTATGCATCTGCCTGGTGGCGCTGGTGTGTGCGCTGCTGTCCGGGGGGGCGCTCGGGTGCGTGCGGGTGTGCGGGCGCCCGTGCGTAACGGCGCACGCACAAACGCGGCGTTTGGCGCCAATCAGCCTATTTAGGCTTGCTTCTCCCTCTGATCAATGCTGCCTGATCAACAGCTCCGTGCCTAGTTCCTGTTTCCTGTTTCCTGTTCCTAGTTCCTGTGATTCCTGTGTTCCTGATCTGTTGACGACCCGGCTTACCTTCTGGACTCTCCTGACCTCCACCTGCATTTGACCCCGGCCTGTTTTTGACCTCGCTTCTGCCCGCTCCTTCTGTACCTCTGCTGCCCGCCTGTTGCCAAACCCAGCCTGTGCATTAACCTGTCTCCAGCATCTGCTCAGCATCTGTTGCCTGTACCGCTGACTATCATCTGCTGCTTGAAGACTGCTAGCCTCCGGATCACAGACTCCTGCACAGGCTCTCATACCACTCCGCACTCATGGGCCTCCTGTCTGCTCTACCAGGGGCCACGAGTCGGATACGTAAGGGAGCCTACCCTCTGCCCAAGTGGACTCTCCGGTCTGGTAAGTGAGAGACCTGACAGTATCAGGCAGCCATGACCGAGTTCGGGCAGGGGGGCTCCCCCATGGATGAACTTTGTAGGCACCTCGCGGGCCTTACCCAAGCAGTCTAGAGCCTACAAGAAGGCTACACCAGATTAGAGGATCAGGTCCAAGCCCTCTCAGCAGCTCCTCCCCCCCAGGGGGCGCCATCTGCCAGACTCTCCTCAGCACCCTCCATAGTAATGCTCCCTCCGGAACCCAGGGTACCCACAACTGAAAAATTTACTGGAGATCGTCGCAAATACCGGGCCTTCGGTAACGCCTGTGAGCTCTATTTTGCGCTACAGCCTCGCACCTTCTCTCTGGACGCCACTTAAGTGGGATTTGTCATTGCACTTCTGTCCGGCGAGCCCCAGACTTGGGCTCATCATCTACTGGAGCAGAAGTCCAGATCCTTGGATACTTTTTCCTGGTAATGTCCCAGTTGTACGAGGACCCTCAACTTACTACTACTGCTGAGGCAGCCCTGCATTCCCTGCAGCAAGGCCGCAGAGCGGCCGAAGACTACGCAGTTGAGTTTCGTCGTTGGAGCTTTGATACAGAGTGGAACGACGCTGCCTTGCTTCATCAATTTTAGATGGGGTTATCTGATCCCCTTAAGTAAGAACTGGCACGTGTTAGTATACCCCAGACTCTCTATGAACTCATTAACCTATCTATTCAAATTGACCGTCGTCTGAGAGAAAGACGCTCTGAGAGGTCCTCTGGTCACCCTTGTCCTATTTTTATGCTCCCTAGAGTTCCCAGTCCTCCCAACCAATTGCCTCTCTCCTCTACTTTAGCCACGGAAGCACCCGAACCCATGCAATTGGGTCTGCTCCGGCCATCCCTTACCCCGGAAGAGAAGATGCGCAGACGTACTCACAACTTATGCCTGTACTACGGGGAACAAGGACATTTTGTGAGGACCTGCCCTAACAAGATACGTAAGTGTCTGACGTCTTCTTCCACGTGTGCATCTGTTTTGCCCAAACCTGGTAACCATTTGACTATCTCTATTGTATTACAGCTTCCCGGAAAGAACATCCCGGTGTCGGTCATTATTGACTCTGGAGCATGCAGTGGCTTCATCAATCAAACCTTTGTCAATAATCATGGCATTCCTCTTCAACTTAAGACCCAGGGTCTTGCAGTATTCCTAGCTGATGGCTCTACCCTTAGTTCTGGTTCAGTCACCTGTGAGACTGTTCCACTACTGGCCACCATAGGCCTGGAACATCAGGAACTTTTACGTTTGGATGTCATCTCCTCCTCTCTCTTCCCAATCATTCTCGGAATGCCCTGGCTACAGGCACATAACCCCAACATTGACTGGTCCACAGGTAAAATCCAATTCTTATCTGATTACTGCAGGCAACATTGCTTACGTGGGACCTCCGTGACACTAACCCAATGCCATTGTTTGGAATCAGATACCAAGCCTTGCCAATCCCTTCCCGAGGCCTATCGGGACTTCCAGGATGTCTTCGGTAAGAAGGGGGCAGAGACTCTTCCAGTTCACAGGCCTTATGACTGCCCAATAGAACTTTTACCTGGAACCGAAGTTCCCCTTGGGAGGATTTTTACACTAACTGAGCAGAAGCTGGGCACCTTAAAAAATTATATTGATGAGAACTTAAAAAAAGGGTTTATCCGCCCTTCCACGTCTCCAGTTGGTGCAGGCATCTTCTTCGTGGATAAGAAGTACCACACCCTACGTCCCTGTATCGACTACCGGGAATTAAACAAAATCACTGTAAAGAACAGATACCCGTTACCTTTAGTACCCGAGTTATTCCAAAGACTGGGAACCGCAAGAGTTTTCACCAAGCTGGATCTCCGCGGGGCGTACAACTTAATCCGCATAAGAGAAGGGGATGAGTAGAAAACAGCTTTTCGTACTCGTTTTGGGCACTAAGAGTATCTTGTCATGCCCTTTGGCCTGTGTAACGCGCCAGCCACATTCCAACACTTTGTCAACGATGTATTCCGTGACTACCTAGACCTCTATGTCATAGTCTATCTGGATGATATTCTGATTTTCTCCGCTTCTCTGACCGACCACCGCAGGCATGTGCGAAATGTTCTCACTCGACTCAGGCAACATGGGCTCTATGCAAAACTTGAGAAATGTGAATTTGAGCTTCAATGCATTCAGTTTCTGGGCCTGGTCATCTCCCCTGAGAGCATCAAGATGGATCCCCAGAAGGTATCTGCTATCCTGGACTGGCCTGCACCTATTGATAAGAAAGGGGTGCAACGTTTTATTGGCTTTGCCAACTTCTATAGAAAATTCATAAAAGGGTTCTCCTTGATAATCGCTCCCATTACTGAACTTACCAGACAAGGAAGTCGGTTTTGCTGGACTCCTAAGGCATAGTTGGCCTTCGAGGAACTCAAGGCTCTATTTACCTCAGCCACCATTTTAAAACACCCCAACCCAGCTCTACCATTTGTGTTAGAAGTTGACGCTTCAGAAATTAGAAAAAATTGTCTGCAACAAAGTGCATATGAGGGACGCCCCTTTGGATTTTAACGGCAGAGAAAGAGTATAGAGAATGTGTAACCACAGAAGGCACCGGCAGTGCCAACTTTATTAATGTACAAAAAAATGGATAAAAAATGTCTAAAAAGACAAGACAAGCATATACAAAGGTAATCAATCTCTTTACAGAAAATTGGAGCTAAGACATATATGGAGCATAAATAAATGATATCACCCAATGCCAGCGACCCCAAACCATCCACCCGCGTAGGGTGAGTGTGGTGGGGGTAGGTGGCTAATGCATATATCCCGACATGTTTCGGAGAAGACCGTAGTCAAACTTGTATACTCCTTCTTCAGGGGAATTGTTTATACATACAGATGGGTGAAAGAGAATAGTTTCTTGTCTCTAGAACATAAATATGAACATCAATAAGTAACATAGCAGAAAAAGGGACCAAAGGAATGGTCTACTTTGTGGCTATTATTATATAACAAAAAATTATCAATCATAGTACTTACATAGTAAAGCTCATGTCATGAATAAAAACAAGCAGATGAGGAAATCAACATGCTGGTTGTGAGGGTCCTAGGGTGACAGGGAGAGCGCCTGCGACAACATGCGGAACCGCAAGGGCACCTTCGCAAGGTACGCCTAATCCACCCTGTAGCAAACAATGTCAGCATTAGGGGGAGAGATTGCACAAGGGGAGAGGCCAAAGAAGTATGTTTGTTTTTAAAAGTTTTTATAAGTAAATAAGGGACTGGCCCTGTGAGGCGCCGAATCCATAGAAGGCATGGTTTTTACCTGGGTATTGAAAGTAGATCAAGTGCAACTGCTGCTGACAGTCCGGTGTCTGCCACTGTGTTGGCATAAGACATCCGGATCTGAGCAGAAACATAGCTTATATATAGGAACGAATGGATGATTATAGCAGAGTTGCTAAAAACGATGCAGCTGTGTAGTGACACAGCTGAGGATGATTGGATAGGGGGTGTGTAAGGAAGGGCCAATCCGAGGCAGACCGAGAGACAGCCCCGGCCGCTGTGCTGACACGCACGGCGGGCGGGGACATGCCTAAAGGGGCGTACCTCAGGCACAAGGGCGCACCACACTATCTTGTAGGTTTAGCTGAACACTGTGAGCATAACGCACCCCACTAACTTGTAGGTTTAGCTGAACACTGTCAGCAGGACACACTGCACTAACTGTAAATAGTCTAGCTGCCTGACTGTGGTACTAATAGGATCAAAAGAACACCAGTAACTTTCTTCAGGTAACTGTATATACTGTAACAAGACAAGCCTGCCTGTCAGTAAGAAGATAACAGGAATGGATCTAGCTGAACACTGTGAGCAGGACGCACTGCACTAACTGTAAATAGTCTAGCTGCCTGACTGTGGTACTAATAGGATCAAAAGAACACCAGTAATTTTCTTCAGGTAGCTGTATATACTGTAACAAGACAAGCCTGCCTGTCAGTTGGAAGATAACAGGAACGGATCTAGCTGAACACTGTGAGCAGGACGCACTGAACTAACTGTAAATAGTCTAGCTGCCTGACTGTGGTACTAATAGGATCAAAAGAACACCAGTAACTTTCTTCAGGTAGCTGTATATACTGTAACAAGACAAGCCTGCCTGTCAGTAAGAAGATAACAGGAATGGATCTAGCTGAACACTGTGAGCAGGACACACTGCACTAACTGTAAATAGTCTAGCTGCCTGACTGTGGTACTAATAGGATCAAAAGAACACCAGTAATTTTCTTCAGGTAGCTGTATATACTGTAACAAGACAAGCCTGCCTGTCAGTTGGAAGATAACAGGAACGGATCTAGCTGAACACTGTGAGCAGGGCGCACTGAACTAACTGTAAATAGTCTAGCTGCCTGACTGTGGTACTAATAGGATCAAAAGAACACCAGTAATTTTCTTCAGGTAGCTGTAAATACTGTAACAAGACAAGCCTGCCTGTCAGTAGGAAGATAACAGGAACGGATCTAGCTAAACTGAATACAGTGTATATATATATATATATGCAACACCTGGGATGCATATATATACACAATACACTGTAAGTGCAGCTAAACTGACTGACTGTTCTGCCCAATCTATCTAACTCAAATCAAATGTCACTGTCTGTCTCTCTCTCTCTCTCAATGAACGCCGGAACACACACTACACAGGGCCGCCGTGCAGGCGACCTTATATAGTGTGGGGCGTGTACTAAATCCCCTGAGCCATAATTGGCCAAAGCCTCCTTGGCTTTGGCCAATTACAGCTCTCTGTTCAGACGGCGCTGTGATTGGCCAAGCATGCAGGTCATAGTGCATGCTTGGCCAATCATCAGCCAGCAATGCACTGACGCGCCACACGAATTTGGCGCAATTCGGTGAATGGGCGAACAGACAATGTTCGAGTCGAACATGGGTTCGACTCGAACACGAAGCTCATCCCTAGACAGGAGATGGTGAACCTCTATCCCCAGGCATCAGTTGCAGAGACATGGGATTTGATAGACTTTTCTGCTGAGGAAGAACAACCTGATGAGCCTCCAGCAGAAGAGCTGCTATCAGGGCCAAAGTTCACTGTCCTCTGCCCAGCACCAACAGTGGCTTCGGCCTTCTTGAGAGAATAGGTAGTCGGCCTTTCTCCCACAACACTGACAGGGACATGTGATTTTCTGCCAGCAGCATCTATGGAGTTAAAACAAACTTCTCCAGCAGAAGATCTGGTAACTGAACAGAGGGTCCAAGACCTCTGTCCCACACTTTTACCAATTCCAGAGACTGGGGATTTAATAGACGTTTCTGTAGAGGAGGAACCACCTGGCAAACCCCCAGCAGAAGTGCTGGCAACCGGACAGAGGGTCTAAGACCTCTGCCCCACACCTGCAGAAATTGTGGAGGCCCAAGGTGAGGAGGTGGCAGTCTATTGCGAGCTACAGATCAGGATCCAAGGAGAGAATGCAGTCATCACCTCACAACTGCAGCTTGATCTGGTGTCGGTGGATGGGGCTTCAGTCCCCACCTGTATACCCCAGGGAGGGGGGATTCCTCCAGCAGCCCCCTGCTGATAAGACTGATTCATACTGTTGGGACACATCCTGTGAGGAGATGCTGGTGTCATCAACTCCAACTACCTGTGTTTATGTTAATTGAATGAGCTGATCACATTGTCCTCTATACAATGTAGGAGACGGGACAACTCCTATTGGAGCTGCTGCTATTGTGAGAAAATGTCCTGTAATAATTAACTCAGTCTGGGCAATAGGTCATGTCTCAGTCACCTAGGCTGTATAAAGGATTAGTTAATTAGCTCGTGTTAATTAGGTTAATTAGGTTACAGTTGTATTGTTAGAGGAGGTTCCTCTAACAATCCTCAAGGGCGCAGGACGCACACTGTGAGCAGGACGCACCTCACTAACTTGTAGGTTTAGCTGAACACTGTGAGCAGGACGCACCCCACTAACTTGTAGTTTTAGCTGAACACTGTGAGCAGGACGCACCGCACTAACTTGTAGGTTTAGCTGAACACTGTGAGGTGGACGCACCGCACTAACTTGTAGGTTTAGCTGAACACTGTGAGCAGGACGCACCGCACTAACTTGTAGGTTTAGCTGAACACTGTGAGGTGGACGCACCACACTAACTTGTAGGTTTAGCTGAACACTGTCAGCAGGACGCACTGCACTAACTGTAAATAGTCTAGCTGCCTGACTGTGGTACAGTGTTCAGCTAAAACTACAAGTTAGTGCTGTGCGTCCTGCTCACAGTGTTCAGCTAAACCTACAAGTTAGTGTGGT
Source organism: Lithobates clamitans (assembly GCA_037952925.1). Lineage (NCBI taxonomy): Eukaryota > Metazoa > Chordata > Amphibia > Anura > Ranidae > Lithobates > Lithobates clamitans. Next base: position 7,661,690 of record JBBGZY010000056.1, on the reverse strand, counting down.
GCGAATACCTAGGGGCAAGATCAGACTTGGACACCTTTCCCACCGAAAATCCTCTGGGTTACTGGGTCTTGAGGATGGATCACTGGCCAGAGCTTGCACAGTATGCAGTTGAGCTACTGGCCTGTCCTGCATCCAGCGTTCTTTCGGAACGCACATTCAGTGCTGCTGGAGGCGTGGTAACCGATCACAGGGTGCGTCTGTCCACCGACTCGGTCGATCGACTGACCTTCATAAAAATGAATCAGTCTTGGATCACCACCAGCTACCAAGCACCTGATGCTGATGTAACCAAATATTTTTTTTTGAAATCTCAGATCCCTTCAAAGACTGCCTATGCTGATACTGAGTGACTATCCCTGAGTAAATATCCTCTTCCTCCTCAATCATCACGCTGATAGCTTGTAAGAACATTTTTGGTTCTGGGCGCCACCACCAGTGCCTAAGTGTCAGAGAGGTTACCTGGTTGGGCGCCGTTGGTGCTCGTGTCCCTGTGCGTGCTGGGGCGCGTGTCCCTGGGGGCGCTGGCGTGTCTGGGCTGGCTGGCCGTGGCGTGCGGGGTGGCGTCCAGGCGTTCGTGCATTCGCGCTAGCGCGCGTCCGCGTTAGCGCGCGTCAGCCTGTAGGTGTTGCCTTTGACATGCCCGGTAGTGTGGGCGTGCGCGCCGGTGTCGGGGGCGCGGCGCGCCTTGGCGAATCGGCGCGTGCACGAGCGTGGCGTTTTGGCGCCAACCAGCCTATTTGAAGCCTGCCTCTACACTGACTCGGTGCTGCCTGATCAAACAGCTCTGTGTCTTGTTCCGTGATCATCCTGTGTTCCTGTATCTCCGTAGTGTTTACCCGTTGTGACCCGGCTTGCCTTTGGACCCTCCTTGACTGCTGCCTGAACCCGACCCCGGCTCGTTTGACCTTGTTTCTGCCTTCTCCCTTGTACCATTGCCGCCAGCCCGTTGCCGACCTCTGCCTGTGTGTGACCAAGCCTGATTAGCTCCTGCTCAGCATCTGCTCTATCAAGCCTGAAGTTCTACCGGTTGCTTGCCAGACCACTGTGCTCCAGGACTCTAACTTCAGGCCCTCATACCATTCCGCATTTGCGGGCCTCCTGTCTACTCTACCAGGGGCCCCGAATCGGATACGTAAGGGAGCCTACCCTCTGCCCAAGTGGACTCATCTGTCTGGTAAGTGTGGGACCTGACAGTATCAGGCAGCCATGACTGAGTCCGGGCAGGGGGCCTCCCCCATGGATGAACTGTGCAGGCACCTAGCGGGCCTTAATCAAGCCGTTAAAAGCCTACAGGAAGGCTATACCAGACTGGAAGGGCAGGTCCAGGCCCTCTCAGCTTCTCCTCCAGGAGCAGTATCTACCAACCCTGCCTCAGCACCTTCTGTAGTGATGCTTCCACCAGAGCCCAGGGTGCCTACACCCGAAAAGTTTTCCGGAGAACGCAGTAAGTTCCGGGCGTTCCGTAACGCATGCGAACTATACTTGGACGTGCTGGATACACTTTACTTCAACGGCTGAATACAAAAAACACTTAGCATGAAAACACCCTATGGGCTGTGGCAGGACTGACCAGACCTTTTACCATCCCCCCCCATACTTTCCACCACCACACATAGGCCCAATTTACCCGTTTTTTGTTAACAACTAACCCCTTCTGTCACACTTCCTAAATGTCGATCTTCATATTAATACACAGTACGTCTTTACAACACCTTGTTACATAAGCTTTAATTTCTATATTTTAGAATAAGAAATCCTCAAATACACTTTTCCCTGAACCAAAGGATTAGTTAATTGTCAACTCTGAAAAGGTATATAGACCATCTGATGAGATTGTAACAGACGTTTAACATCCCCTTTATGCTTTGGCTCATGACCAACTATTGTATAGCCTATTGCCTACAATCTCTCATTCACAGCGGCTGCGTCCGCGATATTGCATTTATCTGTGCATTTTTCCTTTTCAATTCATCATTGCATCTCCTGTTTTATTCTGTACAAGTCAATGTATATTTGAAACTTTCAATAAAAATCTGTTTAAAAAAAAAACAAAAAAAAAACAAAGAAGATGAGGTCCCATTGAAAATCCAACATGTGTCCAAGATTATAATCTCTACATGGGGGGTGGATTTTAATGATCAAATGATTCATCCCTATTTGTCAATAAGAAAGTCCCGATTCTGGTATAAGAAGGTAGCAATTTATCTCATCCATTTGGCCATTACAATTCCTACGTAGTCTACACCAAACCCATTGAAAGCCCGGCCCCCTTCCTAAAATTCATAGAAGAAGTTGTCACGTCCCTAATCTATCACCAAAGACCCCCCCCAGAAGACCTTCGCTCTGAGGCTGTTTGCCGACTTCATGAGCGCCACTTCCCCTTCAGCATTCCACCATCTGAAGCAGGCCGAAGACGGCAAAAAAAATGTTGCGTGTGCACCAAAAGAGGATTTAAAAAACATACCAGCTACCATTGTCCCCAGTGTCCCTCCCAACCTGGCCTTTGCATTGGTGAATGCTTCCAACTTTATCATACATCCCTAAAATATTAGCCCATATTTTTAACCATTTCCCCATTTTCATCATCTGTGCTGACCATTTTCCATTCTTCCTCAAATAACCATGCCACTGCCTTCCACGTGAACTGACCCTGGCCTGTTTTTTGACTATGCCTCTGCCTACTGTTTGGACTGCTTCCAAGTGAACTGACCCTGGCTTGTTTTGTGACTATGCCTCTGCCTATCGTTTGGACTGCTTCCACGTTAACTGACCCTGGCCTGTTTTATCAACTATGCTACTGCCTACCGTTTGGACTGCTTGAACGTGAACTGACCCTAACCTGTTTTATGGACTATGCTTTTGCCTACCGCTTGGACTGATCGGTTGCCCTGCTACTGTAGTACACAGGGGTCTCACATATGTGAGGGGCTCCAGAATTGTTTTTCCGGATGGAGAAAACAATTTTTTTGTTTTCTCCGGGTTTCGAAACTTCCGGATTAGGGTCTGAAGTCTGGAGGCTTCATAGAGATTTGGGTGGGTCAAAGCCTCTACCCCTGTGCCCCTGTGCACAGGTCTTACCTGATTGTGGCCCTCAGTCTGCTGCTGACTTGCTGCCACCATGCCTCTGCCTGTCGCATGAATGGACCACACCGCCTTCAAAAGTGTAAATGGTGGTTGAGAAATGAGATGTGTCATTTATGCTCGTAGAACGCATGAAGATGCTACTTCAATGTTGGGCCTTTGTATATGGCCAGGCTGTGTAAAAGTCTCACACATGTGGTATTGTTATACTCAGGAGGAGTAGCAGAATGTATTTTGGGGTGTCATCTTTGCTACGTACATGCTATGTGTTGGAAATATCTGATAAATTGACAACTTTGTGTAAAAAAATGCGTTTTCATTTTTTTCCACATTTTCCAAAAACTTCTGGAAAAAAATGAACCATTCAAAAGACTCATTATACCTCATAGATTATACGTTGGGGTGTTTGCTCTCCAAAATGGGGTAATTTGGGGGCAGATCCATTGTCCTGGTGCTCCAGGGCCTTCAAAAGTGTAATAGGTGGTTGAGAAATGAGATGTGTCATTTATGCTCGTAGAACGCACGGAGATGCTACTTCAATGTTGAGCCTTTGTATGTGGCCAGGATATGTAAAAGTCTCACACATGTGGTATCGCCATACTCAGGAGGAGTAGCAGAATGTATTTTGGGGTGTCATCTTTGCTACGTACATGCTATGTGTTGGAAATATCTGATAAATGGACAACTTTGTGTAAAAAGAAATGCATTTTAATTTTTTTCCACATTTTCCAAAAACTTCTGGAAAAAAATGAACCATTCAAAAGACTCATTATGCCTCATAGATTATACATTGGGGTGTTTGCTTTCCAAAATGGGGTCATTTTGGGGGCAATTCCATTTTCCTGGTGCTCCAGGGCCTTCAAAAGTGTAATAGCTGGTTGAGAAATGAGATGCGTCATTTATGCTCGTAGAACGCATGGAGATGCTACTTCAATGTTGGGCCTTTGGATGTGGCCAGGCTGTGTAAAAGTCTCACACATGTGGTATCGCCATACTCAGGAGGAGTAGCAGAATGTATTTTGGGGTGTCATCTTTCCTACGTACATGCTATGTGTTGGAAATATCTGATAAATTGACAACTTTGTGTAAAAAAAAAGTGTTTTCATTTTTTTCCACATTTTCCAAAAACTTCTGGAAAAAAATGAACCGTTCAAAAGACTCATCATGCCTCATAGATTATACGTTGGGGTGTTTGCTCTCTAAAATGGGGTCATTTTGGGGGCAATTCCATTGTCCTGGTGCTCCAGGGACTTCAAAAGTGTAAACAGTGGTTGAGAAATGAGATGTGTCATTTATGCTCGTAGAAAGCATGAAGATGCTACTTCAATGTTGGGCCTTTGTATGTGGCCAGGCTGTGTAAAAGTCTCACACATGTGGTATCGCCATACTCGGGAAGAGTAGCAGAATGTATTTTGGGGTGTAATTTGTTGTATGCATATGCTTTTATGCTCTTAGAGAGAAATAACCTTTTAATATGACAATTCTGTAAAAAAAAAAAAAAAATCTTCATTTTGCAAAGAATTGTGGGAAAAAATTACAACTCAAAAAATTCACCATGCTACTTACTTAATACCTTGGAATGTCTACTTTCTAAAAATGGGTCATTTAGTGGGTATTTGTACTTTCCTGACTTGTTAGTGTCCCAAGAAATGAGATAGACCGTCAGTACATCAGGTGTGATCAGATGTGATCAATTTTCAATGATTGGCACCATAGTTTGTAGAGACTCTATAACTTTCACAAAGACCAAATAATTTACACTAATTTGGGTTATTTTAGCCAAAGATATGTAGCAGTATAAATTTTGGCCAAAATTTATGAAGAAAAATTACTAATTTGCAAAATTTTATGACAGAAACAAAGAAAAAGGCATTTTTTAATTTACGGTCTTAATTTATTTTTTAATTTTTTTTCAATTTACGGTCTTTTTTATGTATAGCACAAAAAATAAAAAACCCACTAGTGATTAAATACCACCAAAAGAAAGCTCTATTTGTGTGAAAAAGGACTAAAATTTCATATGGGTACAGTGTTGCATGACTGAGTAATTGTCATTCAAATTGTGAGAGCGCTGAAAGCTGAAAATTAGTCTAGGCAGGAAGGGGGTGTAAGTGCACTGTATTGAAGTGGTTAACATACTATATATAATACACTTTAATTACTGCCAATGTCAGAAGAATTTTAACTGTAACAGTGACTAGCAGATGTTACACATATAATTAGCACAAATATATAAAGAGTACATTTCTTTGTTGTTGTAGGCAAATTTTGGCAACACTTTTATTGTTGTTAATATTACAAAATAAATAATTTGTATGATCATGTGGCTTAGCAACAGCCATGAAAATGCTTATACAAGGACAACTTAGATTGCATGGTGAAAGCAACAACAGATGCATGGGCAATAAAGAACACTTCATTTGCAGTAACAAAAAAAATGACAGGACAATTCTACACAAAATAATTATTTTCTGGCAGCACTTGAATGGTAAAATAAAAGTACTTTTTTCACAGATTAGAATTAAGGATGCATTCAAGCCAAAAACTGAAAATAAAACCTTTAGGCACATATGTAGATCTCTGGCTAAACACATAGCATTTCAGTTCGTCATGTGAGCTGTACTTCACCAGACCCCCAGTCCTTTTTGTTGCTAATGTGGTGAAATGAGTAATCCTACCCTGTTTTGAAATTTAACAAAGCAAAACATTAGGTTATCTACTCAATTAGAGATAACCTACTTAGAGACTTTGTATTATTGTTTTTTTTTTTTGGACTTTTTTAAATTGAACATTAAGCAAAAGAATGTATGTGGCATGCTGTCACAACTGTATGTTAATCTTACAAACAGTTACAGTCTTGTGTCCAGCACAATTGATTTGATAGGTGCCTTTTAAATGAGAACTACACTTTTCATACAGTAACATAGAACAGGCTGTTATCCTCTTGGTTGTGTGTGTGTGGCAGAGCTGTCTGAAATAATAAAAATAAAAAAATTAAAAATAAGGGGGGATTGGAGCATAGTGACGTACATCTGAGTCTCACCCGGCGAGGTGGTGAGCTGTATTGTACTATATGCATGTTACATCTTTTTCTAGTAAGTGTTTCTGTAAAGCGGGGTGTTATAAAAAAACTACCTATGCAGAGCACACTATGTTTGCCTTTTTTGCTTTTTATATGATCCGATGAGAGTTGTAAGCGTCAGATTATCTACTACAAAATACGTGAGATAAGGATTGGAGCCATTGTTTTTTGGTGAGACACCTGCCTGCTGCTTCTATTTTCCATATGGAGCGAGCGGAGGATGAGATCCGTTATTCCATCTAATTAAAGGACAAAGAGTGGAGCTGCCTGGTCTGGATGTGAGGAGATGTTGGTCTTTTTTTCTTTTACACAGAGGTGAGCAGGCAAGTTAACCGACAGAGGATTGATGCATTGTTTCTTTCACTGGTTGCTGAATTATCTACTACAGAACTATGGAATTTATTCACAGAGACTTTTTAGTAATTTTTTATTTATTATTTTTTTCACTTGTTTTTATTTTAATGTTGATTGTTTTTGCTAAGCTACACTGATTCATATTTTTATGTCTAAAATAATATTGACAATTTAGTTTGGCCTCTGTGCTAAAGCCTTACCCATAACCTGTTTCTGTTTTTTCTATGCTCTTGCATTAAAAATAATAAACAAATACATACATAAACAAATTGACATACTACCACCAACTGGTTCGTATCGATAATTAATTTTGTTTAATGTAAAACAATGGTTCTATATGGTCAGTACTTTTCTTTGTAAACTGTGGTGCTAAAGTGGTTTGCTGCTCTCTTTTGGCATATAGTATTTATTGGCCTGCTCTGGAAAGGTTTTAGTTTGTTATATTAGCTTTACAGGTTGTCCCAAAGCTCATCCCATTGATGCTCTATATGTAAACTGTGCCCATTGCACCATTAACCCAAACTATTGCAATTTGTCAAGAAAGAAGTCTTTATCGCAACCTTCAGCCTTATCTACTATTTTCCCACTCATATCAAAAACCATGAAAATACCGTACCAGCTAAAGCTGGTCACACCCCAGTAGAATTTCATGTTGGCATTTTTATTTTCTATTATCATTTTTTATTTTCATTAGTGGGGTTAAATAAATGTTCATTTTAACTACAGTGATGGGAGAAATTTGAAGAAGCAGGATGGAAAATATTTCTCTAATGCATGTATTTCTAACAGTGAAAGTGTTTTTTATTCAAAAAGGCTCTTCACTCCAAAACCTAATATTAAAAGCAAATGTTGGTTGAAATACAGTACTTTTGTATGAATGTTCATTGGAAAATCTACTGGTGTATGACCTTTACTTTCCTGATTTACCAGTTTATGGGACAAGAAATAATTAGTGAAGTAAATTCTGGGGCTGTTTTGGGTAAATCAGCAGTAGAGAAGTTTTTTTTTTATTGGTTCGCTGGTCCCTATACACTAGTTTGACCTTATTTAGCAATGAACTTTTATTGATAATGCAAGCCTTTATTGCATATGTGAGACTTAATATATTACAACATTTTCATTACTGTATTTCTTATAACAAATACCAAAAACTCAGCAGTAAAATGAAATTGTGAGTGGGCAGCTTTGATAACTTGCCTTTTCAGCCGCACAGTATATTGGCAAATATGGTGTAATACTTAATCAACCTCTGAGATTTCAGTGCAATAAAGTGTAACTGATGGTGTTTTTTCATTTCAGGCTAGTTAGGTGTTCACTGTCTAGTCAAATCACATCCATTAAGATTTAATATGTAAAATAATGTAAGGTATGACTGGGCTACGATGAACCAATTCTAGCAGTGACAGCCAATCTAAATAGACTGCTAATGCTCAGTGACACTTACTTCTTCTAGATGATGTATGTTAACACTTTAAATAATTCTATTATTTAGCCACTCTCAAATTACTTCTCTCATTTCATATTAACAATTTACAGTTATCATCATTCCACAAGAACAAAGCAGAAAAGGCTTGCAAGGTGAAAGCAGGGATAGATTTCACCCAGACCATTTGTGTTTTGAAGCACAGAAACAGTACAAACAAAACAAGTGAACCACCTTCAGAGCTGAATACAGAAAAACACAATTCTGCGTAGCTGTGAAATAAATTTTACTGGCCCATTTAAACAATCTTTTTACACTTTAGTGTTTGTATAAAAATAGTCAGGTACAAATATACAGTAGGCTTTAGTATTTGCAATATGTGTGTGTGTGTGTGTGTGTGTGTGTGTGTGTGTGTGTGTGTGTGTGTGTGTGTGTGTGTGTGTGTGTGTGTGTGTGTGTGTGTGTGTGTGTATTTGTGAACATTACCTCTTGCTTTGATTTTTTTCTGAAGCTTCAGCAAAAAGTTGGACATTTCGGCAAAAGTCAAGAAAACGGCAACAATGATTTTTGGTGTTTTTTAAGGGTACTTAAATGACTCCTAAGATGATAGCTCCCTTAATTTTTACAATTGTATATTATTTATTATAGTTCTGTATTGTTTATTTTTCATAATATTTAGGATACGTAAGTAACAGAAAAAAACAGCCAATACAAGCAATTGTTATGTGGTCAGTTACATCCAAGGCATTGTACATATCAAGGCGGTGTACAAATATTTGTTGCATAAATCTTAAAGCATATCCAGTTGTGATTGTTGTTGTGATTGTACAACAAGTTAAGCATAGCAAAAATGAAAGAAAAAAAAACAATAAAGAAATGCCAGTGGTGATTCTGGGACACTTGCAACATAGGTGACTGAGCTGATAAACATAAAATATCTTTCCAGAAAACTGTAGATTTTCCACAGCCCAACTATACTCTGTATGTCACAAAGGAGCCAATTTGTCAACAGGCTACCCAGCACAACAAGGATCGATGACACAATTGCTGCCAGCCTCAGAGGGGTGGTACACCATCTAGGTGGGATTTCTTGTGCAGACTCCTAGTCTATACATCTATAAGCCCTTAAGGGCCATAGAATAGCATGCATCCATTTCTGGATGGAGTGAAATAAAGTTGCTTTTCCTATATTTTCTATACTTACTAGTTTGTCAAGATGGTTGGCATAGAGTTAAGATATTTAGGAATATTAGGGGTTTCCATTCCCACACAGCGTTTAGAAGTACATAGATCATGCTTGTCTAAACATATTTTTTTCCCCGGTTTTCTTATACAGGAGGTTAGTAATGGGATAGGTTATGCCATAAACATTTATAGAATATGTTAAAGAACAAATATGTTGATCAATACTATGAAAGAACAGATACATGAAAGAAGTAAGTTCAGTCTTGATCTGCCCCCTGAGAATTGTGTTGGTAAGGAGAGAGATGCATCACTCACAATGATAAATAATGTAAAGCTGGCAAATAAATTGTCTTTATCTCAATAAGAACAGGTACATGGTCAGACCATGTTATCAATGCAATCTTTGTGTCAGGAACTGGACCACCTACTGGTTGGAGTGTCCGGAGGTCACTTCTTAGAGGGGGGAGCTGTCAGGACCTGGATCCCCTGCTAGTAGAATTGTGATTCCCAAGTCTAAAGGGGGTTGTACCAATGTTCACCAGTGGGTGTCTCCCTGCAGCCAGAAGATCCCAGCAATTAGTCTTCACCTGATACTGGCTTCTGGGAGGTGTCAGGATCAGAGGGGTAAGCAGGCTTCTGGAAGATAATTCAGTAACTTAAAATCTGGTTTATTTTTCACCAAACAGAAAAAAATGGCAGGCTTTGTCTTCAGAGGCAGCTCAAACAACACAAGTAAATCTTCTCATCAGAACAACATAGTCTTATAGAAATAATGTTTAGTGTCCCAGCCATAGCATACACAGAATTGCAAAGTCCCAGTTACAGGCAAGCTCACCCAGCAGGTCAAAGTCAGAATTTGGAGGCTTCCATCCAGCCTTCAGATCTCCTAACCACACACAGTAAAACAGCCATCCCCTCAGCCTCTCTGACCAGCTGCTTAATAAACAGGCCTGGAAGGGAAGTACATCCTCTCTACAATTAACCCCCGTCTAAGCCTAACACAGAAAGAAAGAAATGCAGGCACTTCTGAGTGCAGACTGTTAAACTTTATATAGATAAATACATAGTACCTGACATTTGGGTTAGAAATGACAGGCACATTTGTATTGATTCCCTTACTGGGACATCCATAGCACTTGTTTGCATGGGGAGCCATCCTGGCCGCTTTGTATACTCTTGTGGCCGGCAAGATGGTGATGTTGTGGAGGAGAAATGAAACAGAGGGCTGGAACGCACCCTGGACCGCAGCGCTGGTCAGGATGACGTCACTGGCTTCCTCATGACACGTTTCTGAGCAAGTGCTATGGATGTCCCACTAGGCTAATCACCACAGATGTACCTGTCATTTCTAACCCAAATGTGAGTTACTATGTATTTATCTATGTAAAGTTTAACAGTCTGCACTCAGAAGTGCCTGCATTTCTTTCTTTCTGTGTTAGGCTTAGACGGGGGTTAATTGTAGAGAGGATGTACTTCCCTTCCAGGCCTGTTTAAGATCTGTTTAAGATTTTGCACCTATTATTTTTTTTTAAGCCTAACCCAGACTGACTCTCTGAAGAGGGTATTTAGTCCCTCCTCTAGGATTCTATAATGCCTCAGTGTTTTTCTTATGCACCCCATCTTCTCTGCTCCCTGAGACCAATGATTCTGTTTCTGCCTCTGTTCTTGATCCCGATCCTGTTTCTGCTTTCTTCTACTCTCATGTACCTTCTCCCCATTTTTGCTCATTCCTTTTTCCTCAACCTGACCTAAATGGTCACTAGGGATGAGCTTCGCATTCGAGTCAAACCCATGTTCGACTCGAACATCGGCTGTTGGATCGTTTGCTGAATTGCGAACGTTATGGGCCGTTCGCGCCAAATTCGTGTGGCACCTCACGGCCCATAATTCACTGCGGCATCGCAGTGCATTGCTGGCTGATGATTGGCCAAGCATGCACTATGACCCGCATGCTTGGCCAATCACAGCGCCGTCAGTAGAGAGAGCTGTAATTGGCCAAAGTCAGGGTGGCTTTGGCCAATTATGGCTCAGGGGGTTTAGAACACGCCCCACACTATATAAGGCCGCCTGCACGGCGGCCCTGTGTAGTGTGTTCCAGCGTGCTTAGATAGACAGAGAGACAGTGTCATTTCATTTGAGTTAGTTAGATTAGGCAGGACAGTCAGTGAGTTAGCTGCACTTACAGTGTATTGTGTATATATATGCATCCCAGGTGTTGTATATATATATATATATATATATATATATACACTGGATTCAGTTTAGCTAGATCCGTTCCTGTTATCTTCCTACTGACAGGCAGGCTTGTCTTGTTACAGTATTTACAGCTACCTGAAGAAAATTGCTGGTATTCTTTTGATCCTATTAGTACCACAGTCAGGCTGCTAGACTATTTAGAGTTAGTGTAGTGCATCCTCCTCACAGTGTTCAGTTAAAGCTACAAGTTAGGGTAGTGCGTCCTCCTCACAGTGTTCAGCTAAAGCTACAAGTTGGTGTAGTGCGTCCTCCTCACAGTGTTCAGATAAAACTACAAGTTAGTGTAGTGTGACCTCTGCACAGTGTTCAGCTAAAGCTACAAGTTAGTGTAGTGCGTCCTCCTCACAGTGTTCAGCTAAAACTACAAGTTAGTGTAGTGCGACCTCTGCACAGTGTTCAGCTAAAGCTACAAGTTAGTGTAGTGTGTCCTCCTCACAGTGTTCAGCTAAAACTACAAGTTAGTGTAGTGCGACCTCTGCACAGTGTTCAGCTAAAGCTACAAGTTAGTGTAGTGCATCCTCCTCACAGTGTTCAGCTAAAACTACAAGTTAGTGTAGTGCGACCTCTGCACAGTGTTCAGCTAAAGCTACAAGTTAGTGTAGTGCGTCCTCCTCACAGTGTTCAGCTAAAACTACAAGTTAGTGTAGTGCGACCTCTGCACAGTGTTCAGCTAAAGCTACAAGTTAGTGTAGTGTGTCCTCCTCACAGTGTTCAGCTAAAACTACAAGTTAGTGTAGTGCGACCTCTGCACAGTGTTCAGCTAAAGCTACAAGTTAGTGTAGTGTGTCCTCTGAACAGTGTTCAGCTAAAACTACAAGTTAGTGTAGTGTGACCTCTGCACAGTGTTCAGCTAAAGCTACAAGTTAGTGTAGTGCGTCCTCCTCACAGTGTTCAGCTAAAACTACAAGTTAGTGTAGTGCGACCTCTGCACAGTGTTCAGATAAAGCTACAAGTTAGTGTAGTGCGTCCTCCTCACAGTGTTCAGCTAAAACTACAAGTTAGTGTAATGCGAGCTCTGCACAGTGTTCAGCTAAAGCTACCTGTCGAAGGTTGGTGGTGTTTTCCTGATCCTATCACTACCGCAGTCAGCTAAATAAGCTATAAGTTAGTTTTTTGCGAGCTCTGCACAGTCTTCACCTAAAGCTACCTGTCGAAGGTTGGTGGTGTTTTCCTAATCCTATCATTACCGCAGGCAGCTAAATAAGCTACAAGTTAGTTTTTTGTGAGCTCTGCACAGTGTTCACCTAAAGCTACCTGTAGAAGGTTGGTGGTGTTTTCCTGATCCTATCACTACCGCAGGCAGCTAAATAAGCTACAAGTTCGTTTTTTGCGAGCTCTGCACAGTGTTCACCTAAAGCTACCTGTAGAAGGTTGGTGGTGTTTTCCTGATCCTATCACTACCGCAGGCAGCTAAATAAGCTACAAGTTAGTTTTTTGTAAGCTCTGCACAGTGTTCACCTAAAGCTACCTGTCGAAGGTTGGTGGTGTTTTCCTGATCCTATCACTACCACAGGCAGCTAAATAAGCTACAAGTTAGTTTTTTGCGAGCTCTGCACAGTGTTCACCTAAAACTACCTGTAGAAGGTTGGTGGTGTTCTCATACTACAGGCAGGCAGTTGATTTTGCTAGCTGCAGTATTAGTATATATATATATATATATATATATATATATATATATATATATATATATCCCAGCTTAGTGCAGCTACAGGCCATTAGCATGTCTGGAAGGCCAACCAGGAGAGGCAGACAGTCACAAGCCAATAAAAGAGGGCAAGCAGGCTCTGTGTCTAGAGGCAACAGTGCTGGTCGTGGAGACAGTGCATCCTCATCAGCACATGGCCGTGGGACACGCCTGGCCTTGTTGAGCCAGCTGGCTGTGTTGAGCTGCAATATTGCGGAAGACTTGGTCGAGTGGATGACCAAGCTGTCCTCATCCTCCTCATCCTCTCTCACTCATTCTCAGGGTACTTTGTCTTGCAAAGCAGCTGCCAACGCAGCCTCTTCCCTTGGCTCAATGGCATCAGTGACTCCTTCCCTAGCCCCACCATGTTCTCCTGAGGAGTCCCTCGAACTGTTTGACCACAGTGTTGGGTACATGCTCCAGTAGGATGCCCAGTGTTTAGAAGGCTCTGATGATGATACTGAGCTAGATGAAGGCAGTAACGTGAGCACGGACAGAGGGGGTGCCAAGAAGGACAGCAATCTGGCAGTCATGCTCCCCCTGCTGCAGCATACTGCCAGGTTTGCTCCAGTGATAAGGAGGGAGGGGATGATGAGGCCACTGACTCAACGTGGGTGCCTGATAGGAGAGAGGAGGAGGAGGAGGCACATCACCAACGAGGCAGGATGCCCTCCAGGGGCCAGCCTAAGGGCAGCACACTGACTGCATCACACCCCAAAGCTCCGCATGTGCAGGGCGCTGCTGTCTCTGTGCGTTGTTCCAAAAGTTCTTTGGTGTGGGCCTTTTTTGAGACGAGTGCATCAGATAGCACCGCTGCTATTTGCAACATATGTCTCAAGCGTATCTTGCGTAGCGAAAACATCTCCCACTTGGGCACCACATGCTTGACCAGACATATGTTCACCTGACATGTAGTTCGTTGGCAAGCGTATCTAAAAGACTCACACCAAAGAACAAAGTGGACCTCTCCTTGCTCCTCATCAGCTGGGATCTCCAACCCCACTATACCTTCAGTCATCTCTGAAACCTGCACTGAGAGGAATGAAGGTGTAGAATTAGGTGTGTCACAGCCAAGTACTTGTGGGCAATCTGCTTTCGGTACACAGACGTCAGATTGTACCAGGCAAATTTCCCTGCCCCAGCTGCTTCCCCACCGAAAGAAGTTCACTCCCAGCCATCCACATGCCCAGCGGTTGAATGCTAGCTGGGCAAAATTGCTAGCACTTCAACTGCTGCCTTTTCAGTTGGTAGACTCTGCCCCCTTCCGTGAGTTTGTGGAATGTGCGGTTCCTCAGTGGCAGGTACCTAAATGTCACTTTTTCTCATGGAAGGCGATTCCGGCTCTCTACCGGCATGTGGAAGGCAATGTCTTGGCCTCGCTGGACAGGGCGGTCAGCGGTAAGGTGCATATTACCGCTGACTCATGGTCCAGCAGGCATGAACAGGGACGTTACCTAAGTTTCACCGTGCATTGGGTGATTCTGCTGGTAGCTGGGAAGGATGCAGGACAAGGTGCAGTAGTGTTGGAGGTTGTTCCGGCACCACGCCTCCAAAATGCCACTACTAATGATTGTGACACACCTCTCTCCTCCACCCCCTCCTCTTCTTCTTTCTCCATGGCCTCTTCCTGTGTTTTGTCCTCTGAACCAGCGGTGCTCCGTAGCCGTTCAAGGGGCTACGCAAGTATGCAGGCCAAAAGATGCCATGCGGTGCTTGAGCTGGTGTGCTTGGGGGACAGGAGCCACACTGGGGCAGAGGTTCTGTCAGCTCTGCAGGGGCAGGTTCAGAGGTGGTTGATGCCACGCCAACTTAAGGCAGAAATGGTGGTTTGCGACAATGGCACCAACCTCCTCTCTGCCCTCCAACAGGGACAAATGACCCATGTGCCCTGTTTGGCTCACGTCCTTAACTTGGTGGTGCAGCGGTTCTTGGGTAATTACCCGGGCTTACAGGATGTCCTGAGGCAGGCCAGGAAAGTCTGTGTGCATTTCCGCCAGTCATATAATGCCAGTGTTCGGCTGGCAGACCTCCAAAAGGAGTTTAACCTGCCCAAGAACCGCCTAATCTGTGACATGCCCACCAGGTGGAACTCAATGTTGGCCATGCTGCAGCAGCTGCACATGCAGCAGAGGGCCATCAATGACTACCTGTGTGACTATGGCACCAGGACAGGGTCAGGGGAGCTTGTTTTTTTTTCCCCACGCCAGTGGGCCAAGATCAGGGATGCATGTACTGTCATGTTACCATTTGAGGAGGCCATGAGGATGGTGAGCAGTGACAGTGCATGCATCAGTGACACTTTCCACCTTGTCCACCTGTTGGAGCACACGCTGCGTGGAATAATGAACAGGGCACTTGAGGCAGAACAGAGGCAGGAAGAAGAGGACTTCCTTAGCTCTCAAGGCCCCCTTTATCCAGACAGTGTTCCTGCGTGCCCGCCGATCACACAGGAAGAGGAGGAGGAGGAGGAGGAGGAGGAGGATTGGGTCAGTATGGAGGTGGAGCCTGGCACTCAGCATCAGCAGCAGTCTTTAAGGGATCAGTCCCAAGTAACACATGGACTTGTACGTGGCTGGGAGGAGGTGGCTGCGGACCATGACGTCCTTAGTGACCCAGAGGACTCCAGACCGAATGCCTCAGCAAACCTACGCTGCATGGCCTCCCTGATCCTGCAAATCCTGCGTAAGGATCCTCCTATTCGTGGTATCAAGGAGAAGGACCAATGCTGGCTGGCAACCCTCCTTGATCCACGTTACAAGGGTAAGGTTGCGGACCTTATCTTTCCATCGCAGAGGGTGGATGAAACATCTTCGGGAGGCCTTGCAGAAAGGTCTGTGCAATGCGTTCCCAGAAACTGGGAGGTTACAAACTCCTGTTTCTGGACAATGTGTTACTGAGGCTTCGGTCAGTCAAAGAAGGAGCGGTGGAGAAGGTGGCCATCTGACCGATGCGTGCAGACAATTTTCTGGTCCGCAGCCCCAAGGTATGATTGGTTCCAGCAACCATCGCCAGCTAGGGGCAAGATCTGACTTGGACACCTTTCCCACCGAAAATCCTCTGGGTTACTGGGTCTTGAGGATGGATTACTGGCCAGAGCTTGCACAGTACGCAATTGAGCTACTGGCCTGTCCTGCATCCAGCGTTCTTTTGGAACGCACATTCAGTGCTGCTGGAGGCTTTGTAACCGATCACAGTGTGCGTCTGTCCACTGACTTGGTCGATCGACTGACCTTCATAAAAATGAATCAGTCTTGGATCACCACCAACTACCAAGCACCTGATGCTGATGTAACCGAATAATTTTTTTTGAAATCTCAGATCCCTTCAAAGACTGCCTATGCTGATGCTGAGTGACTATCCTGAGTAATTATCCTCTTCCTCATCAATGATCACGCTGATAGCTTTTAAGAACATTTTTGGTTCTGGGAGCCACCACCAGTGCCTAAGGCCCAATTTTTCAGTCCTTGTTTAACAGGGGTGTGTAATTACAATTTTTGATGCAATACTTTGCAGCAGGACTCGTTTCTGCGTTCCAACTAGAGTATCTGTGAGGGGTTGCAGTGTTGTGGCACCAGCACCAGTGCCTAAGGCCCAATTTTTCAGCCCCATGTTCAACAGGGGCATGTAATTACAATTTTTGATGCAATACTTTGCAGCAGGGCTCGTTCCTGCGTTCCAACTAGAGTATCTGTGAGGGGTTGCAGTGTTGTGGCACCAGTGCCTAAGGCCTAATTTTTCAGCCCCTGTTTAACAGGGGCGTGTAATTACAATTTTTGATGCAATACTTTGCAGCAGGGCTCGTTTCTGCATACCAACTAGAGTATCTGTGAGGGGATGCAGTGTTGTGGCACCAGCACCAGTGCCTAAGGCCCAATTTTTCAGCCCCTGTTCAACAGGGGCATGTAATTACAATTCTTGATCTAATATTTCACAGCAGGGCCCGTTTCTGCGCCCACCAAGAGCGAGTGAGGATTTACAGTGTTGTGGCACAAGCACCACCACCACCAAAGGCCCAATTTTTCTGCCCCTGTTCAACAGGGGCATGTAATTACAATTCTTGATCTAATATTTCACAGCAGGGCCTTGTGAGGGCTTACAGTGTTGTGGCCACAACAACACCTAAGGCCAAAATTTCTGCAGAGTATATAGGGCAGGCCCCTACTTTCAAACATCTAACTTACAAACGACTCCTACTTGCAAATGGATGGAGACAACAGGAAGTGAGATGAAATATACCCCTAGGAAGAGAAATTCTCTCCTGTAAGAGTTAATATGGGAAAAAGGTTTCTCATTTCCACTGATGCTTTATCACCAATCTTTATCTCACAAAAAAACCCAAATTTTCAAAAAACAGTTGTCATTGTGACAAAAAGTGAGGTGAAATCTTCTGAAGAGGAGCACAGACAGCAAAACAAATGTCACAGGGGTGATAACCCTTCCCTATGTTTTCCAAAAAGCTTAAAATAGATTTTTTGGCTGGAGCTAAACACGTTAAAAATGTACCAGTTCAAAATTACAAACAGCTTCTACTTAACAACAAACCTACAGTCCCTGTCTTGTTTGCACCGCCTGTATACTGCTGTTCAGAGTATATAGGGCCTGGTGGCCCCACACCTTTCCTTTTTTTAATTTAGGTGCGGGGTTCCCCTTAATATCCATACAAGACCCAAAGGGCCTGGTAGTGGACTGGGGGGTACCCATGCTGTTTGTCTCACTGATTTTTTTTTTTCCTTTAAAAATTACATTTTGTGCAGGGACTGTTCTAAGCACTGGAAACACGCGCCACTTTACAGGCATACTATAGACACCCCCAGGTACAATATTTAATGTTTCACTTTTTTTTTTACTTTAAGCATCATTAAAATCACTGCTCCCGAAAAAACAACCGTTTTTTAAAGTTTTTTTTGCATTGATACATGTCCCCTGGGGCAGGACCAGGGTCCCCAATCCCTTTTTAGGACAATACCATGCAAATTAGACTTTAAAATGAGCACTTTTGAATTTGAACGTTCAAGTCCCATAGACGTCAATGGGGTTCTAACGTTCGTGCAAATTTTCGGTCCGTTCTAGTGCGAGCCGAACCGAACCGGGGGGTGTTCAGCTTATCCCTAATGGTCATATCTGTTTTTACAAGCTATTAGCACTTGGTATCTTGGCAGAACACTGAGGCCAGTAATGACTAGATTGGCTGCACAGGGGTTCGATTTTGATTATTTTGTGTTCATTTGCTTTTTGCTAAGATGTATACAGAGGAAATTTTCTGTCATTAGCATCAGAGTATAAAGAGTTTTGCCACCAGATGTTGCAGGGTTTCACTTGTGGAAAAACTGCTGGAGTACATTCAGGTGTTGCACTCCTTAGGCCAGCCATACATGGTTCAAACCGTTAATGGGCAGGCTGAATGTACCAAGCTGATTGATCGAGTAACTTGGGTACAACCAGCCTGCCAGTTTCGCTTTCCAATTATTGAAAGTGGCTGCTATAGTCACTACCAGTAATTACTGTCTTCTCCCAGCAGGTCCCCTGATTCTCCTGTCAGTTGCCGATTCTCCTATCAGCACTGTGTTGATGGGGGATTGCGTGAATTTTATTTCAAGAAATTTGCACCATGTATAGCTGGCCTTAGTCGCTCAGTACAGGTTTCCATTTAGTGATGTTTAGTCATAAATTCACATTTGTTCTGAGCTTGCTTTACCTAGTATATCTAATGGCCCTGATGATTTTTGTCCTCACTTTAGTATATCTCAGGTTGGGTTCCTAGTGTGGTTGCTAAAAGATGACACATCTTACTTTCTTGAGCATTACTAAATATATTCATAAAGGCTCTGTTAGATTGTATCACTGCAATCCATTCTCTGGTCAGATAGGGAAATTGCAAACTAAACTTTGTTTTAGCCCCAAAGTCCAAACCTGGTCAAAGATATTATCCCCAGTTTCAGCTATTTCACACCAAATTATTCCTATCCTATCTCTAGACACCATGAATCTTTTCCTTCATTACCCTTAGAAACCACAGCCATTACAGAGTAATCCATATTTCTATCTGGGAACAGTCCTGCTCCCACTAGATGCACCTTCCCTGCATTTAGCTCTTGAAGACTCCCTCTACAACTCTGTTATTCATCACAACCCCTCAGAAATTTTCCGATCTGATCAGAGCTCTACAATCACTTGCAGGATGCCAGCATTCAAACCTAAAATGAAGTTTTATTCCAACCCATACAATTCTGTCACTGTCCATTCCTGCCAAAACCATTGTTCAACCAGATCTTGTGTCAGTTTCTAGATCTAAGCCTTCTGCTCCAGTACCTGCCGCTCCATTCTTCACTGTTCCAGTGCTTGCTGCTCCAATACAGCCCACCTCTGTGCCAGCAGCTCCAGCTCTCACTTGTCCCTGTCATGTCTGTGCCAGGTGGTCCAGTCATGCATGTCTCTGCACCAGCCACCTCAGTATGGCCTGTTACCATACCAAATATAGGTCAATCTTCTTCTGACTCAGCCTCAGCTCTGACTACTTGCATCTCATACTTGGGACTCTTAGCAACCTTGCCTTCCTCTACAGTAATAATATCTGTTCAAACCTTTCTAATGAGTTCCATCCATGCTTTGGACTGACTGATTTATTCCACCAAGTGGAGTCCTCGCCCACTGCTTAAAGCCACTATGCACTATATCCATGTTTCAGACCTCCAGTCGGATTCCTCTAATCTTTTATCTGCTATTCAGCCTGACTCTAATAATACTTGATCTTCTGCCTTGTCAGATGCCACCAATCCTTTACCTGCTAACCAACCTGATGCCACTGATTCACTGCTCACTGTTCAGCCTGAGTCTACTGGTATACCACATGATGTTCAATCTAATACCACTGATCCATTGCCAACTGTTCAGTCTGATGCCACCGATCATATACCTGCTTTCAAGCCTGATTCTGTTATTACAAGGAATGAATTATGGAAATGTTTAGGCAGGCTTACCCCCCTACACTTACCTGATCCCTCATTCTATTCAGTGCTGTGCCCATCTGCAGCAGCTCTCTTACCTCACTTCCTGGTTTCACAGGCTTTGCTGGGTTAGCAGGAGCCATTGGCTCCCACTGCTGTCAATCAAAGCCAGGGACAATGGAGCGTGGGGCAGGCCTCAATGTCTGTGTCTATAGATGCAGACAGCAAGGCTTGGGAGTGAGTCTGCATGTGTGCCCCTTAGGAAGCCACTTCCTATGGGAGCACTCACCCGAAAGTATAAACCTGTTTTTTTATTGCATTTTAAATTGCTTTAAAGTATTTAGTCAAATGCCATTAGCTAAAATCAATTGTTCAAAGTTATGTGTATTGGAAATTTTTTTACACAATATTGCATCTTTTTATCAAGTCCTACCTACGTAAACGTTCACAAAGACTTTTATCACTAACTAGCCACTAAATCCTTTATGTCTTTCTCTTCATTAGCTAATTTTGCAACAAAGTTGTTGCCATACTAATATAGCTAAAGCTATAGCTTTCCAGCTCTTAAGTGGCAAAGTAGGTAAAAATGTAATTTCTTAAAATGAATTGCCAAAAAAACCCTACAAAAATCTGAAATTGAAAAAAGTTAAAGGAAAGCTGTAATTGTGTTGGGCCTATTGAGACTTCCAGTTTGGAAAAAGTGTAGCAACTTCACAGCCAATTTTTATGAACATTAAATACACCGTACTTTGACCAGGTAGATAGATGCACAGTATACCCTTAATTTAGTTTTTTTATTTACAGTGGGGACGGAAAGAATTCAGACCCCCTTAAATTTTTCACTCTTTGTTATATTGCAGCCATTTTCTAAAATTATTTAAGTTAATTTTTTCGTCATTAATGTATACACAGCTCCCCATATTGCCAGAAAAACACAGAATTGTTGAAATTTTTGCAGATTTATTAAAAAAGAAAAACCTGAAATATCACATGGCCCTAAGTATTCAGACCCTTTGCTGTGACACTCATATATTTAATGTGGTTGAACTCCAGAGATGCAGTCGGGAGATGGGAGAAAGTTGTAGAAAGTCAACCATCACTGTAGCCCTCCACCAGTTGGGGCTTTAAGACAGAGTGGCCCGACGGAAGCCTCTCCTCAGTGCAAGACACATGAAAGCCTGAATGGAGTTTGCTAAAAAACACCTGAAGGACTCCAAGATTGTGAGAAATAAGATTTTCTGGTCTGCTGAGACCAAGATAGAACTTTTTGGCCTTAATTCTAAGCGGTATGTGTGGAGAAAACCAGGCACTGCTCATCACCTGTCCAATACAGTCCCAACAGTGAAGCATGGTGGGGGCAGCATCATGCTGTGGGGGTGTTTTTCAGCTGCAGGGACAGGACGACTGGTTGCAATCGAGGGAAAGATGAATGTGGCCATGTACAGGGATATCCTGGACGGAAACCTTCTCCAGAGTGCTCAGGACCTCAGACTGGGCCGAAGGTTTACCTTCCAACAAGACAATGACCCTAAGCACACAGCTAAAATAACGAAGGAGTGGCTTCACACCAACTCCGTGACTGTTCTTGAATGGCCCAGCCAGAGCCCTGACTTAAACCCAATTGAGCATCTCTGGAGAGACCTAAAAATGGCTGTCCACCAACGTTTACCATCCAACCTGACAGAACTGGAGAGGATCTGCAAGGAGGAATGGCAGAGGAAAAGACTCATGGCTGTATTAGATCAAAAGGGTGCTTCTACTAAATACTGAGCAAAGGGTCTGAATACTTAGGACCATGTGATATTTCAGTGTTTCTTTTTTAATAAATCTGCAAAAATGTCAACAATTCTGTGTTTTTCTGTCAATATGGGATGCTGTGTGTACATTAATGAAGAAAAAAATGAACTTAAATGATTTTAGCAAATGGCTGCAATATAACAAAGAGTGAAAAATTTAAGGGGGTCTGAATACTTTCCGTCCCCCACTGTAGGTTTTTTAAAACTTATTACATTGTTTATGTTAATCTATTGGTTATTATAATGGTGAACTACTAAAAGAGACAAAAGAACAGAGAGGGCCACCATTATGCCTAACCCTAACTTCATGGCTTAAGGCTAGAAAGCTCGTCAGACAATATAGATACAGTTATTTCACCAGATTGCAATAGCTCATTAAAAAAAAGCATATATGTAATAAACAATACAATTTTATTATTGTAATGCTAGCAAGATGAGAATACAAATACATGTATAATATATTTATGTCGAAAAAAATAGAGTACTACTCATTATTTATCATGTTTGTAATTACTAGTTTAGGCATGAGTATACAAATACATGTATAATATATTTATGTCGAAAAAATAGAATACTACTCAATATTTATCATGTTTGTAATTACTAGTTTAGGTGAGTGAAATCAATGAGGAGCAATAAAGAATGAATTAAAATAAGCATGGATGATAGAAAATTGCTTAAATTGACCATTATTTATATATTTTGTATAGGTATCAAATAATCTTTCAATAAAAAATAAAGTTTGCATTATTTAGAAACAACATATGGGTGTATGCAAATGTTAGAGTACCCATGTCAAACTAGGTTAAGATGATGTCTTTGATGACAATAACAAATATAAACATAACATATTTTATTGCACAATTACTATTGCCAAATGTAACACATTAGAAAAGTGTATAGAGAGTTGAACATCAAAGTTATGGAATTCATTTGCATGAAGCCCAACTCCAGCCAAATTATTATTATTACAAAACAAAGTGCAGCGCATGGAGAAAGAAATTCTAAAAAGTCCAATAATAATCCAACAGAAAGATGAAGAGGACTAGAGGTCCCAGCAAGCACCAAGAGGATTCTGCGAGACAGCACACAAATCTGGAAACAATGGTGACAGACCCTCCACCTCCAGAGCACTCACCTTGCTCACTTCAGCGCTGGACCACTGAGCATATCATCCAGACAGAACCAGGAGCTCCATTCGATTCCCACAGGGTATTAATGTGGTGAGAAAAAGACAAATCTAAGTGCTCACTGTTGACAAGTTTTAAAACGGCTTTATTATCTAATAAAATGACTACTCACAAACATTTTATTCTCCATGCGCTGCACTTTGTTTTGTACCATGTTTGCTTAGCTTATGTGATGATATTTTGTGCTAGCTGCATTAGTCTTTAGAAACTAGGATTTTTTGTGCTGGTTGATTTACTTAAATTATTATTATTATTATCAATATTTATTATGTACTGGTATGTGGTGTTTTTTTTGGATAGAATAAGGAAAAATAGACCAAAGAACAGTAAATGTGAGGAAAGGATCCCACTTCCGTAACTAATTACCAACCAATATCACTGCTAAATGTGGACATAAAAATGTTCGCAAAAATCCTGGCCAACTGCATATTCCCGGTGCTCAACTTCCTTGTCACTAAGGATCCCGTGGGATTCATCCCAGGTAGACAAGCCAGAAATAATACTATCAAAGCTATAACCCTACATCACTGGCTCACATCCTCTAAACAATGAGGATTCTTTCTATCAATCCAAATCAATTTGCCAAATACAATATTCAACTCCTATAAAAAAATTATGTAGCTTTCCTTTGGTGGCGCAAATGCCTGCAGATCAGCTACGAACATCTGACCCTACCAAAGTAGAAAGGGGGTATAGGACTGCCAGACTTGCGCAACTACTATTGGGACTACCACTTATCTCAAATTGTGGGTTGGACCTTTCACTCCCACATTAAAGATTTGGTGAGGCTTGAAGGGTCCTTTTCCACCCTGTGCCTTACATCTGCACCCTGGTTGCTGACACAACATATTCCATCCACCTCCTGAAACTATCCTCTTGTAAATTTGACCCTTTTCAGTTTTTGAGAGACATGCAAGAAGCATGGAATATCTTCCAAAACAGGCCTTTTTACTCCTGTACACTAATACCCAGTATTCCCCCCAGCAATGTCCAATGACTTCCTGTCAGGTACTGCGCTTGCTGCCTCCCCCCATGGCTATACTTTTTCCCTATACAGCAAACTAAGTACTCAAGATGAACTAATGTCCCATATTCCTGGCACTCCTAGGTCCTTCTGGTCCTGCTTACACCTACGCCACTTTTTCCACTCCTTGGACCATGCATCTGTAGTGTCCTGACCGTTAACCCAATTTGAAGGTCTTTGCATGCAAACAACAACGTTATTTCGCTCACCCATACACTACCGTTCCAGAATACACATCCAAAAATAGGGAGGGCTTGCAAGGCATGGGAACAAGACTTACAAAATAACCTTTCTCCAGAACATCGGGAATTACTCTATGCTACTAGTCACAAGGACTCCATTTACTTCACAACACCAGAAAACAACTGTAAAATCATGTCAAGATGTATCGAACCCCAGCCTTGCTTCATAAATTTGATTCAGCTATTTCTAAACTCTGTTGGTGATGCCATGGTGCAACATGCTCACATATTCATATCTGATGGGAATGCCCACTAATCCAACTTTCCTGGAAAGAAGTATGTTCTACGATATCCCAAGTAATAACATACACTTTAGATTTCTCTCCAACGCAATTACTTCTACACCACACCTCACTGCTGTAGAAATCCCACTTTAGATCTCTAGCGATGCATATGCTTAATGCCGCTAAATTATGTATCTCAGTACACTGGGGTACATCTCATGTTCCCATCATCTCAAAATGGTTCACCCATCTACTAAAAATAGCTGAAATAGAAGAACTCCTCACCTTCCCCAATGATTGACCCTCAAAATGCACGTCTATATGGGCATGTTTGGTACACTTTCAAATGAATGAGACATACCACCACTTACTAGACACTCAGGCATATCACCTGTCTTCCCTGTTCCCCAATGCCTTTGAACTCAACATACTCAATGAACCTAACCTAACTTAACCTAACCTACCTGACATTGATTGTAGGTCAAGAGGAGTACATGTTGGAGGAATCTCCTGGTAAGCCCCCAACACCCCTCTGTCAGAGATAGTACTTACTGAGGCCGAGATGCCGAGAGCGGTTTCGCCTTTGCGACTAAGCGCAGTCCGCCCCCTGGAGTTGGGACAGGGGGTGAACGGCACAAAGAGGCACAAGCTCCCCAATGGGCCGTAGGTGGCTTGCTGGTGAGGTCTTGATAGAGAGGAGCCGCTGTGTAGGTACTGGTAGGCAGGTGCAGACAGAGACAAAAGGCAGGAGGTCCAGAGCTGGGCAGAGGATCAAACACCGGGATGGTGCTATGGCACTGCAGGATCTGCAAGGTAAGGTGACAAGATCAAGGAAGTCCAGGTACAAGCAGGGAGGTCAGGCTAGGAGACAGGAGACAGTCCAGGTAACAGGCCGAGGGTCAAACACAGGAGATTGGTGGGAATCCGATAAACAGGCAGAGGTCAGGTCCAGGAGAGAGGCAAGAGAAGTCCAAAGGCAAATCCGGGTCACAACAGGTAGTCAGGCAGAGATACAGGATACAAGTTCAGGTACTACAGGAAGCTGAGACAAACCAGCAATTTGTTTGATCCTCTGAGCGCCTTTTATAGGCTGCCCAGGGAATCACGTTGGGTGTGCACCAGTGCGCGTGCGCGAGCGCCGTAACGCCGAGCCGCGAACGCGCATGCGCCGAAACGCCGTTCCGCCGGGAATACGAGAAAAACGACCGGACCGGAACGAAGGCTTCTTCTGACAGTGCCCCCCCCCCGAGGGGTGGCCTCTGGACACCCAAGGTTGACATCAGTTCTGGATGTTCTCGGTGAAAAGCCTGGAGAAGTTGAGGAGCATGTAGATTCCTGGCTGGTTCCCAGGAGTTATCCTCAGAAGGATACCCCTTCCATTTGATTAAATACTGCAGCTGTCTGCCATTTTTTCTGCAATTTAGAATTTTTTCTACCTCAAACTCGTCTTCTCCGTCGATTAGAACCGGTGGTGGTGGAGGCTTTTCTCTGTCAGGAAAAGGACTGGGAGCCATAGGTTTTAAGAGGGATGCATGGAAGACTGGGTGTACCTTGTAAGCATCAGGATGAGCTAATTCAAAAGCGACTGGGTTGATTACCCTTTTTTTTTAAAAGGACCTATAAATTTTGGCCCCAGTTTCCGAGAGGGAATTGGCAGTCTGAGATGGATAGTTGATAGCCATACTTCTTCGCCTACTTTAAAGGCCGGGTTCTCCTTCCTTCCCTTGTTGTAGTACTTTCGGTAGTCATCCTGAGCTTTTTGCATCGCTGCTTTGATCTTTTGAAAATTTAACTGGATAGAGTTTACTCGGTCCTGCACTGCAGGGACGGATAATTCAGGGATGGAAACTGGAAGAAAGGAAGGGTGAAATCCAAAATTGGACCAGAAGGGTGTCTGGTTGGTAGCGGAATGGATGGAGTTGTTATATGCAAATTCTGCATATGGCAGGAGGGAGGACCATTCATCCTGGGAATCGGAACAGAAGCATCGGAGGTATTGTTCCAGGGTTTGATTTGTCCTCTCCGTCTGGCCGTTACTTTGAGGATGATAAGCAGAAGACAAGCAAATTTTTATTTCCAAGGTCTTGCATAATTCCTTCCAAAACTTTGAAGTAAATTGAACCCCTCTGTCAGAGGTGATGCTCACTGGGGTACCATGATGCCTGATAATTTCTTTAAAAAACATGCTAGCAGTAGCAGAGGCAGAGGGAGTACCCACCATAGGCAGAAAGTGTGCCATTTTTGAGAGTCGATCAATTACGACAAAGATAGTCGTGAATCCCCCTGATGGAGGTAAATCCACAATAAAGTCCGTGGAAATTTCCGCCCATGGGCGTTCAGGGATAGACAAGGGTTTGAGAAGACCCCATGAACTTGTATTTGAGCCCTTGCTGCGCTGGCACGGGATGCAGGATGAAACATAATCTTTGCAGTCTTGTCTCCAGCCTGGCCACCAAAAGAAACGTGAGATCAATTCCATGGTCTTTTGTGACCCAAAATGGCCTGCTAGCTTGTGGTCATGAAAGGACTGTAGGGTTAGGAGCCTAGATTCCAGCGGGACGAAAATTTTTCCGTGAGACCAAAATAAATCATTGCGTTTCTCCATAGAAGATACTTGGGGTTCAGAGCATTGAGCAGATGTGGATTTGATTGCGGACATTAGGTCTCCTTGAGTAACCAGAAGGAAATTTTGCGGAGACAAAATGGTACTTGGCTCTGTTACCTGGGAAGTTTCATGGAACATCCTTGAAAGTGCGTCCGCTTTTCCGTTCTTTGAACCTGGTCTATAAGATATGTGAAAATTAAATCGGGAAAAGAAGAGAGCCCATCGGGCCTGCCTGGGTCTTAGACGTTTAGCAGTTCGCAGGTACTCCAGGTTTTTGTGGTCAGTAAAGATCATAATAGGATTGGACGCTCCTTCCAGCAGATATCTCCACTCCTCTAAGGCAAATTTGATGGCCAGTAACTCTCTATCGCCTACATCATAGTTTCTCTCGGGAATGCTTAATTTCCGGGATGCAAAAGCCACGGGATGTAATAGAGCCTTGAGCCCTTGTCTCTGTGAGAGGATGGCACCAGTAGCGGTCTCTGAGGCATCAACTTCCAGAATAAAAGGCAGGGCTGGATCCGGGTGTCGTAAGACTGGTGCAGACGAGAATAGTGCTTTCAATTTTAGAAATGCTTCCTGAGCCTCCAAGGACCATTGAAAACGACTATGCTGGCGTGTCAGTTGAGTAATGGGAGCCACGATAGTTGAAAATCCTACAATGAATCTCCGGTAGAAGTTGGAGAAACCTAAGAAGCGTTGTACCCCTTTTCTGTCTACAGGAGCTGGCCATTCCTGGATTGCTTTGACCTTCTGGGGGTCCATTGCAACGCCGTTAATTGAAATTATGAATCCTAAGAATTGCACTGTAGTTTTCTCAAATTCACATTTCTCTGCCTTGAGGTATAATTTGTGTTTTCTGAGAATCGAGAGAACCAGTTTGACATGCACCCGATGGAGTTCCAGGGTGGTTGAAAAAATGAGAATGTCGTAAAGGTAGACTACTAGAAAGTAGTCAAGATGTTCACGAAAGATATCGTTCACTAAGTGTTGGAACGTGGCCGGGGCATTACAGAGTCCAAACGGCATTACCAGGTACTCATAGTGTCCAAACCTGGATCTAAAGGCGGTCTTCCATTCATCGCCTGCTCGGATCCGGATGAGATTGTAGGCGCCACGCAAGTCTAGTTTGGAAAAGATGCGGGCGGATCTGAAGCGTTGGAATAATTCCGGGATGAGAGGAAGCGGGTACCGATTCTTGACGGTAATTTTATTTAATTCCCTGTAATCGATGCAAGGTCGGACGGATCCATCTTTTTTTTCTACAAAGAAAATACCAGCTCCAGCCGGTGATGAGGAGGAGCGAATGAACCCTTTCTCAAGATTTTCGTTAATGTATGTTTTAAGAGCCTTTAATTCTGTTTCGGACAGAGGGAAAATGCGACCAAAAGGAATTTCAGCACCCGGCAACAGGTCTATGGGGCAGTCGTAAGGCCGATGAGGTGGTAGACAGTCTGCCTGTTGTTTATCAAAAACATCTCTGAATTCCAGGTAGCTCTCGGGTACATGTTGCAGACTATCGGACGTGGTTGCAATGGTAGAAACAGAAGCTGGGGCCGGGAGAAGGCAATGTCTGGAGCAATATTGAGATGAGAAAGAGACTTCTCTCTTATTCCAGTTGATCTGTGGTTCGTGGGCTTGAAGCCATGGGAGTCCCAGGATTATGGGGAACATTGGAGAAGAGATAATATCGAAGCGGAGGTATTCTTGGTGGCCAGTATCAGTGGTGGTAAGGATGGGTCTGGTTTCCTGCGTGATGGGCCCAGAGCGGGGAAGAGACCCATCGGCTAGGTGGATTCGTAGACTTTGGTTCTTCGTGGTCAAAGGAACATGCAAGCTTGCGGCTAATGAGGCATCCAAAAAACAGCTACACGCTCCGGAGTCAATTATAGCGGGTAGGTGAACCTCCTTTTCCGGGAGCTGTAAGGAGACAAAAAGAGTAACATAAGGTTGAGAAGACCCGGTAACTTGATGATTAATAGCAGGCCGTAAGTAGGACTTACTGGGTCTCACGGGGCAAGAACGAAGGAAGTGTCCAGAACCCCCACAGTAAAGGCACAGATTGCCCTGGCGTCTACGTAGTCTTTCCTCCGAAGTGAGTGGGGCACGGACTAGGCCAAGCTGCATTGGTTCAGCTTCAGGAGCGGTAGGAACCGGTGGAGCCGTGTAAGGTGGATGGACAGGAGTCGGTTTAGGCATCATCCAAGTAGGGCGAGGAGTCTGAAAGCGCTCTGTGCGTCGCTCACGCATGCGACGATCCAATTTAGTGGTAATTTGGATGAGGTCTTCCAAAGAATCAGGGGTCTCAATCCTGGCCAGCTCATCCTTCAGTGCTTCAGACAGCCCTTGACGGAACTGATATTTAAGGGCAGGTTCATTCCAGCTAGTATCAGCTGAACTTTTCCGGAACTCTACAATATAGTCCTCTACAGGCCTTCGTCCTTGGCTCAGGTTATGCAATAAGGTTTCGGCCGTGGCCGTGCGCTGGGGGTCGTCATAAAGTTGTGCCATACCTTCGAAGAAGGCATCTACTGAATTCAGGATAGGGTTCCTCTGTTCCATTAGGCTGTGAGCCCAAGCTTCTGGTTCATCGGCCAAGAGAGAAATGATGAACCCAACTTTTACCACCTCTGACGAAAAGGTCCTAGGTTGCAGAGCCAAATACAGAGAGCAAGCGTTTTTAAAGGCCCTGAACTTCTTGCGATTGCCGGAGAATCGCTCTGGTGTGGGAACCCTAGGTTCTGGAGCGGCCATGACCACAGTGGGATTAGTTGGCATCTGAGGAGAGGAAGCTCCACTGGGAGGTACAGAAGCCGCGGCAGGAGCTGGAGATGGTCCGGAAAGCTGCTGAAGGCGGCCATCAATTTGGGCGTAGCCGTCTTGCAATTTCTGGACGGCCTCAGTGAGGGCCGAGACCTGCTGACACAGGATCTCCAATGGGGAACGCGCTCTGTCGGCCTCAGACATGGCTGGTTTGTACTGTCAGAGATAGTACTTACCGAGGCCGAGATGCCGAGAGCGGTTTCGCCTTTGCGACTAAGCGCAGTCCGCCCCCTGGAGTTGGGACAGGGGGTGAACGGCACAAAGAGGCACAAGCTCCCCAATGGGCCGTAGGTGGCTTGCTGGTGAGGTCTTGATAGAGAGGAGCCGCTGTGTAGGTACTGGTAGGCAGGTGCAGACAGAGACAACAGGCAGGAGGTCCAGAGCTGGGCAGAGGATCAAACACCGGGATGGTGCTATGGCACTGCAGGATCTGCAAGGTAAGGTGACAAGATCAAGGAAGTCCAGGTACAAGCAGGGAGGTCAGGCTAGGAGACAGGAGACAGTCCAGGTAACAGGCCGAGGGTCAAACACAGGAGATTGGTGGGAATCCGATAAACAGGCAGAGGTCAGGTCCAGGAGAAGGCAAGAGAAGTCCAAAGGCAAATCCGGGTCACAACAGGTAGTCAGGCAGAGATACAGGATACAAGTTCAGGTACTACAGGAAGCTGAGACAAACCAGCAATTTGTTTGATCCTCTGAGCGCCTTTTATAGGCTGCCCAGGGAATCACGTTGGGTGTGCACCAGTGCGCGTGCACAAGCGCCGTAACGCCGAGCCGCGAACGCGCATGCGCCGAAACGCCGTTCCGCCGGGAATACGAGAAAAACGACCGGACCGGAACGAAGGCTTCTTCTGACACCCTCTCTTCTTTGCCTCCAACCCTTCTCCTCTCCCACATTTTCCTTCTTCTACCCTCCTTTTTGGGGGGGATCACATTGGACATAGCTGCTCCTTAGCTTCTCTTATCAATTTTGAATATGCCCCCATTTCTTTTCTGTTACTTCTGGATTACAAAAATGAATGCCTTTCTCCTTGTTGTTCTCACCCCCCCCCCCCCCCATCAAACCTGCCCACATTACATACATTTCCTACAATTAAGCCACTTGTGTTATTATGGTACGTTTGTCACATTGAGAAATTGCACTTACTTTTTTTTTTCTTCTTTGACTCCTCTGTACTTGTTATGTCAGCTTCTGACATCCATGAAACTGACACTTCTTATTATACGTATTCACATTGTTTTCAGTGTGATACAATACTGTAATACCTTGTGGTTCATTGGCTTTTATCTGTACTTAATTGTACTGACATAATTTTCAATAAAATGTTTTTGGAAAAAATAAATAAAATGAGGCATTAATGTGGTCAATGTTTTAAGACATTTTACTAGAGGGAGACATTTTAGATATTAACTTTAAATGCATTCAAGAGATAAACTATGTCTATGCAGTCTGAAGAAGGCTATATTATCTTTTGAGTGAATTACACCATGACTATGATGTTCATTACTGTATATTTTCAAATACTATTTTTTTGTTATTAGACTAATTTAATCTAATAATTGTTCCTGGATTTTTCTTAAAATTGGATATTGGGAAGACAAAAACTACACCAAATGAGCCCAGAAGTAATTTTTTTACTCATGTAAGTCAAAAGGACAACTAGAAATAGAATCTAAACACAATCTGCAAACACAGAGTCATAAAAGTACCCTTTTTATTTCTAAAATTTGTATTTTATACAAGTAATAAGAAAGC
Organism: Lithobates clamitans; assembly: GCA_037952925.1. Classification (NCBI taxonomy): domain Eukaryota; kingdom Metazoa; phylum Chordata; class Amphibia; order Anura; family Ranidae; genus Lithobates; species Lithobates clamitans. Next base: position 7,630,021 of record JBBGZY010000056.1, on the reverse strand, counting down.
AATTTAAAATTGGTCACACAACATTTGGAAAAAAAACCCCAAAAAATTCTTTTTTTTTCTTTAAGACACAGAAAACGAGGGCAGTTAGATTATTTTAATAAATCCTGAGAAACCTGGGATTTGTTTTTTTACCTTATATAAAACAATATAATATTTCCAGGTATGTGGTAGCTTATTCAGATAAATTGATTAGATCATTTTGATAGCTTTAGGTAAGCTTTACTATGACAGCAGAAAAAAAAAATATGAAGGGCAGAAGTCATAGAAATATAGAAGACACATTCTGTTATGCTGGTCAAGTATATTTTCATATTGCTGAAAAAAATTACAAATAAAAGAAATATAGCATATACAATTGTTACACAAGCCATAATGTAAGCGAATGCTATTAAAAATTACCTTTCCTTTTCAAACTACAGCTCTGTAATTTTCTCTAAAATGCAATGCAATATGGCAACCTTGAGACATTCTACACAGTTGGTATACAGAACACCCCCGGAAATGTAATTTCCTACTTGTGTGTTTGGCTGATTGATTTTTCCCAGAAGTCTTCAGTCAGATTTTAGACACCCTCTCCACCAAAAATTTCAGTTTTGATTAGATACTCAGAAAGGGAGTTATAAAATGATTAAGAACCTGCCACATTCCTCATTAGAACCCTGCAAGTGCATCAGCTGATTGATAAATGTCTTTGGCATTCAGATTGACTTTGCATATCAACATAGACAGCTATTTCTTCACAGTACCAAAGACAAAAGTATGCAACAACGTTTTCTAAAATCATTGCATTGTGTATTTATTACCTGGGATAATTTTTTTTCTCAACAAAAGTGGAGTTGCTCTTTAAAACCCATCTGTGCTTTCAGTTTGAATCCACTAAATACATTCCAGATGTGTAAAAAAACATATACAGAAGGTCTGCAATGTAAGACATATCCTTTAAAAAGCAGCCACAACCTAAGTTGAAAACCTGGGGATGGCCCCAGGAAGATGTCTATTGTTGAGAAACACATAGAGTGGAGCTGGTGCTGACGTCAGTATGCCCACTCAGTCCAGTAGTCAATTTTTATTTGCCTGTCTCTATCCAGTGCTTAATTTGGGCTACAGGGGGGTTAATTTATCTCCCAGAGATTGTTGCATTGTCTGAGTGTTGTTTGACCTCATGTTTAGGGGTCTCTCTCTGGTAAGAAGCTAATATGTCCTCTACCTGGTGGAAGAGCACTGAAAGGGGACCTACAGGATTTGCACTTTGTGGACACATTAGTGTTTTTTTTTTTTAATGGGCATTTATTGTTTTTGTTTTTTGCATTTGGTTTTGATACAACAAATTTGTACCATAGTCATTCCCCTACTCAACTGGACTCTGACCAAACAACATAACTTTATTTCATACAGAGCACAGCATCTAGATTCGGATCCCTTCCAGTGCTCCTTCCTGCAAAGATCAGTTATAGGTAGGGGCAGTGGTCACTTGCTTGTATTTTGATTTTATTGGTCAGACAACACACTGACATCTTTGCTGCCATAGTTCTATGTGCTGGGTGTTCAGTGTTCCCCTGTACCTTTTAAGGAGAAGTGGTCTCCTTCTAGGTGTACCTGCCCTCTGCCTATCCATTAAAATGCATGTGTTTTCATTGTAGAGACTCACTGAAGTTAGAGTTAGGGACTACAGGAGACACGGTGCCTTTACGAGGCCTGTAGTTTACACATCTATTTGCAAATGTATGCAGACTAAACCCCTGTTCTTAACACATATTGTTATACAGGTCAATTCAGTTGGTCACTGTCTGGTTGGAAAGTTTGAGCTTGGAAATCTCTTTTTTGTATTTGTTTGACAGCTTGATTCTGATTCCACTGGATCCAATGTTTCATCGATATACAACTCTCCCCCAAACCTTAGCCACATATGCTGCCCATGGTCCCTGACATTGTTGTCAAAGTTTTCATAATACCTCCTGTTTGTTGCTACCCTGTTGGTAAATTTTTTGCTTTAATAAGTTTGTCTATACTGTTGGTCATGTTTTTTCAAGTGACTTTTTTCCAGGTAAAATAAACCTTCACATTTTTACAACCTACTTGTATCACTCCATCACTGTAGGCGACTTGCCAGAAACCTCTACGGAACCGCAGCTCTATTGTTCAATCAAAACCTCCAGGAATTTGGGGTACTTTAGTACTTCTTTTGTGTTTCAATAGTTTTTATTGAGTTTTATCAAGAAAAACAAACAAGAGACATTGACTGTCATACATTATGATATGTTGACAAGGATCATCTAGTGAATATATATGACAGGGTAGAAAAATCAAGCATAAATGAATGAACAATAAACAGCTACTACTAAGTTCTGTCAAAGTATGATGATGGGTGATGTCCTCACCCCTGGACACCCCATTGGGGACAAACTGTGTCCTGGGGGGAAACAACACCATCTTCTGTAGTTCTCCTTTAACCATTTTTTATTTCAATAGATTTTTATCGAGAAAAGGTTTAGACATATAAAAGATAAAAGGTAAAATAAGAGACCCAGTGGTTGCCGTATATTAGTGGTGTAAAGAGGTAGTAGATTACCAAATTGATATTGATATGGTCATACATTACATAACAGTGTTGTGAAATTTCCTCTCTTTCTAATACGTTTTTAAGCAGGGAGTGGTTCAGGTTGGGCTTTAATGCATTTGAGTGTACCAATCCATCCAGAGTGTCCACTGTTTATTTGCAAGCTGCATGTGGCCTTCAGATATAACAACCATATGTTTTTATATGTACTGTGGGTATGCATCAATTGGATCACTTCATTCAAAGGTATGTGATTTGGGGATCTCCAGTGGTGGACTAAGTCTAGCAGCTAGAAGGATATGTACTGTTGTGCCATGCAGGGGTGGTGTGGAATGTTCAAAGGTGTGGATGTGTGTGGGGGTGATGCACCATCTTAGGTTGTATTTAAACATGGGATCCCAGAAATTGGAAGATTTTGTTAGTCGGACGCAAGATGAAATGGCTGCTTCCCATTGTAGGTTACTAAATGAGGCCTATGTCTTTTTCCCATTTGATCATAGGGGGCAATTTTTTGAAGCTTACTTTGTCTTGTAGGAGGTCTATAGAAGAGAGTGATACCTTTGGTAGTCTGGGCATTGGATGTAAGTTATCAGTATACTTTTTGTGCACAGATTTGTGAAGGAGAGGGTTGAGTATTAGACAATGGGTTATTTGGATGTATTCAAAGTATTCTTTGTTAGATAAGGAGGAAGATTTTTGCAGTGAGGGAAACTGGATAAGGAGATCAGCTGTGTAGAGATCAGATATTAATAATATGGCTTTTTCTTCCCATGTTTTCATGAATAGGTGAGGGATTATTAGTGACAATGCGGATATTGGTAAAGAGAGTTTGCTGGGGTTGGACCCTGTGGGGGTCTTTGAGATATAATAATCAAATGCTTTTTTGGTGGCAAGAATTGTAGGGGAGAGGATTGTGTTTTTCTGTTTATGAATAGGGGTGCTTGGAAGCCAATTTTTAAAATGGTACCCCGGAACTTGCAGGAATGCGATATTACTCCATAGACAAGATGGGTTGAGAATGAACCACAATTTTAGTTTTGTTAGTATGGAGGCTATGTAGTAGTCTTTGAAGCAAATATAACCTATTCTGCCTATCGATCTATGCTTGATCAGGTGATTTTGGGGTATCCCAGGTCTTTTTTGTGCCATACTAATCGACCCAATATAGACTGAAGGGAGGTAAAGAATGATAGTGGAATTGGGATAGGTAGGGTTCTAAATAGATATAGAAGCTGTGGTAGGTGTAACATTTTAAATGCCGCGAGTCTGCCCAACCATGAAATTGTAAGTTTCTAGGTCCTTAGGTAGATTGTCTAAGAAGGGAATATAGTTGGCCCTATATAAGGATGATACAGGTGTGCTAAATTTGACTCCTAGGTAAGAGATTGATTCTTTTGCCCATACATATGGGTATTTGTTTAGGAGTATTTGTATAGCTGCAGAAAACCCCAGTGATAAGATGTGAGATGTAGTTGCGTTACCTTATAGTAAGATACCAAACTGAATTCATCCGGTGTTAGTTGTACCGAAGCCAAGGAATAGGCAGGGTTAGTCATCATAAGGATCACATCTTCTGCAAATAAGTTTATTTTGTGCTCTGCGTGGCCTGTTTTGATACCAGAGACATCTGGGTAAAGTCTATTATTTTCAGCTAGGGGTCCCTTTAATCAGATTTGAAATGAGAGGGGATAGGGGCATCCTTGTCTCATGCCATTGGAGATATGGAAGGACTTACATAGCATCGCAGAGCAGTAAACTTAGGCTAAGGGCAGGTATATAGGGCCTTGATAGCAGAGAGAATATTACCATGAAATCCAAATCCTGATATGTAGTGTCAGATCTAGGTATTGCCAATAGAATGCCTTCTCTGCATCCAGGGAGAGAAGTAGAGAAGGCATTCCTTGTCTCTCAGTATGATGAATGATGTTGATCAGTCGGCGTGTGGCATCTGACATCTGGCGACCTTTAGTAAAACTGGATTGTTCAGGATGGATGAGTGTGGGTAGCATGTCAAATAGTCTATTAGCTACTTCTTTAGCATATAGTTTAGTGTCGTGGTTTAGTAGAGAGATGGGTCGGAAATTTTAGGGAGTGGTAGTATCCTTCCCTGGCTTCGGTATTGTAATGATCAGTGCTTTTAGCATTTCTTGTGGGAAAGAAGCTGAGGAAGCAGCAGTGTTAAACACAGCAGTGATGTGTTCTAGTAGGATGGTTTTAAACTTTTGATAATATTCCCCTACAAAGCCATCTGGACCAGGACCTTTTTTTTTGGGAGGGACTTTATGGCGTTGTCCACTTCAGAGTTGGAAAATGGGGCATTAAGGTCTTTCAGTTGGTCTGGAGAGAGGTGTGGAAGGTGGACCGAGTTTAAGAAGTTCTGGATAGAAGCAGTGTCAGGGTGCATCATGGTATTATTATTATTCTTTAAATTGTAGAGGGTGCAATAATAGTTACTAAACTCATCCGCTACGGCTTGAGGATCTTGAGAATATTAGAAAAATGGTATAGAAGTTTTAGTGTGGTGTCTTGGACATGACGGGCAAGAAGTTTCTCCAGTTGGTTTCCGCTAACATAAAAGCGCATTTAAAACACTTTTGTTGCTAATCAAAATTTTCTAAATGGAGGGATCTTAGTTTGAGACGTAGTTTGATTAGTTTAGCTTTAAAGTCATCAGATGACAAGGATTTGTTGAAATAGTCAGTGATCTGAAGAAGAGAATCAAGGCGCAGCTTCCTTAGCTTCTTTTCCCTAGCCCCTATCTGAATGAAGAGGCCTCGCAGAAAAGCTTTATTCTCGGTCCATAATTAGTTACAAAAAAGTTTTCAAGGTTAGTGTGAAGAGAGTCCACAAATTTGGTTGATTGTAGGATATGGATGTTTAGGCACCATAGGTAGGCCGAGGTCAATGATGTACAGTCTTCTATGGTTATGCATGTTGGGGAATGGTCCGACCATGTTGCGGGGAGGATAGATGACAACAACACTTTTTGGAGGGTCCATTGATCTGTGAGAAAGAGGTCTATCTTCGGGTAGGAGTTGTGGCATGGGGAAAAGTAGGTGTAATCTTGTTCTTCCACATTTGCCATCTCCATACTTTGAAGAAGGAAGGTAGAAGTGAGTTCAAAGCAGATCTACCCCTTGTGGTGGTTGAGGAGAAGTCCAAGAGGGGATGAGGAGTGGTGTTAAAGTCGTCGCACCATATAATTGCTCCTTGAATTGTGGCTACCTTTTTGTGAAGCTTATGGAAAAAGCGAAGCTGATGAACATTTGGAGCATAAAAAGATATTATGGTGTATGGAGCATTCCTAATGGTGCAGCGCAGGATAATATTGCGGCCCTTGTGGTCTGATATGCATTCTTGTAGCTAGAAGGTTAGAGAGTTGTTAATAGCGATGAGAACACCTTTCTTCTTCACCGAAGCGGAGGCTTTGAAGATGTGGGGGAAGTTTTGGTGCATTTAGGAGAGCCATGAAAGTGAGTTTCCTGCACGCACACTATATTGCATTAGGTTTGCTTGGCCATTTTGCAGAGAGATGCTCTTTTGGCTGATTGAGACCCTTGGCATTAAGTGAGAGGAGTTTGATGGTCATAGTGCAGTGATTCTTTGCGAAGTAGCAGTGGTTATAGGGCTAAGGTGACTGTTTGTTTGTTGTTAGTATTGGAAGCTGATAGGCAGTAGGAAGACACGGAGTGCGGTGGAGCAATCAAAAAATAAGAAAGAAGAAAAAGTTTGTAAGATATAGGAAACCAGATAGTGAAAACCTAATAGTTGCAATAGGAACAGGAAAGGCAAAACTGAACAAAGTAAGGTTCTAGGTCTTAGATCTCTTCCCTTACAAATGGTACAAGATGTACAAAGGAAGAGTAATAACAAGGTATAGAGTTCAAGACCGATTTAGGCCACTCACCAGAAAATTCTGCATCTGGAGGGGTGTTCCCATGGCTGAGCTGTAGTAGTGTTGGCAGGGATGATGTTCCAGTCAGATAGGAGGCGCGGTTTTTCCTGGAGAGAGGATACACTATGCTTGGAACCATTATGTGTTATTAGCAGTTTAGCCGGGACAGCCCACTGGTATTGGATGAGGTGTTTGCGTAGGGCTTTTCTGATTGTATTGAGCTGTCTGCGCCACTGCAGAGTGTGTTGGGAGAGGTCAGCAAAAAGTTGTAAAGAGCTATAAGGATCTGGTAGGGTGCCTAGAGCTCTTGCTTTGTGCATGAGTATCTCCTTAAAATGGTAAAAATGTAATGCGGAGGATTACATCTCTAGGCGCAGTGTCAGGCAAGAACAGAGGTTTGGGGAGTCTGTGAACTCGGTCAATGACCAGTTCTATATTTTTCAGATCTGGTAGGACCACTTTAATCAAGCTTCTGACATACGAGGGTAGATCTAGTGGAGCCATTGACTCTGGTATGCCGCAATTTTTTACGTTATTAAGGCAGCTTCTGTCCTTGATGTCTGTCTGCTATTTTGTCTTTAATCGATTTTTGTTCTTCAGTGTGGGCATCTATAAGGATATTGACTGTGTTAGCGACTTTCCCTAAATTTGTCTCTCTCAACATTAGAGACTCTGTTCTCCATGGTTGACAGGTTATGGTCAATTTTGTGGAGAAATTAAAGCATATCTGATTGGAGAGAGCTTCTAAGGGAAATGAGCATTTCTTTTAGCATGGTATCAATAACTGGCTGACCAGCAGTGGGGTAAGAAAAGATCGGGTCAGGCTGTGCATTGTGAGGGCTGTGTGAGGTGGATGGATGGCTCACTTCATGGAAGTCTGCAGCAGGAGGATTCATTCTTATCCTCGCCTTATATGTTTCTACTACAAAGTTTTGACACTAGATCAGCTACAATACTGGTGGAACTGGAACCAGTGACAAAATCTAGTCCTCAGCTACTTCTTCTAGCATTTAAACAATGCTCCCCTGCCAAGAATTTCCATTAATCAAAGCAACCCTCAAAGTTTGGACCAACGCTCAAATTTGTGACCTACCATCCTAATTATGTTTGTCTATTACCAGTTCAAGTTCTTTATCCCTAATCTTGGTTTAATTTCCTAAAAAAACTGCATGGTACCATCGTGATAAAAACAACCACTTTCCTCTCAAGGCATTAAATCTATGGATACAAATTTTCATTCCCGATCCCTGATTACTTGTTATATCTATGAGCCCATCACATTTTCTCCAGACTTAAACTAGACTCTGAAATATTTATGGCCAACATGATATACATATTCCTCTCTAGCTCCAAGCATCAAAAGAAGGGGATTTCCCTGTTCTATAATATCCTCAACAACACCAATTCCCTCTAAAAAAATTACCACAGTTATTGAATGGGAAACCAAGCTGGACCTTGAATACCTGGATCAACCTTGGAAACTAGAAATATCCTTCACTTATAGAGCATCTCACTGCAAATACCATTGGATAGGTTTCTATTCCCATGCTGGCAAGAGTGCAGACAGGTAGGCTCTCTCTACTACATATTCTGGCTCTGCAAACCCCTTTCCTCTTACTGGAACCAAATCTTCTCCCTGATATTACAAGTACTCTTGAAAAACCTTGCCCTACTGAATTTTCCCTTCTTCCTCTAGAACTATTGCAACTCGCCTCTTGCTAGCTGCTAAACTGAATATTGCTTGATTGTGAAATTCTGCACCACAACCAAGCTTCCTCAACACTGTTAAGGATCTAAAAATCCAATCTTTAATGGAACAAATGACTGCACTGAAAAATCACTTCTTATGCCCTGTACACACGATAGGATTTTCCGACAACAAAATCCATGTTTTTTTTTCAGACGGATGTCGGCTCAAACTTGTCTTGCATACACACGGTCACACAAAGTTGGTCGGAAATTTCGAACGTCAAGAACACCGAGAAAAATGAAGTTCAATAGCCAATGCTGCTCTTCTGCTTGATTCCGAGCATGCGTGGAACTTTGTGTGTCGGAATTGTGTACACACGATTGGAATTTCCAACAATGGATTTTGTTGTCGGAAAATTTGAGAACCAGCTCTCAAATTTTGTGTGATGGAAATTCCGATGGAAAATGTCCGATGGAGCCTACACACGGTCGGAATTTCCGACAACAAGCTCATATCAAACCTTTTCCATTGGAGAATCCTATCGTGTGTACGGGGCATGAGTCTACTTGGCTGAACAATCCTAATTGTTCTATCTGACTATTCACACTCAGTTCCTAATTAGGCATGTTGGTCTTAAATTTCTCCCTGTAATACCTATTTATGCCCAAAATCCTGCGGCTCCTGCAAGGCATTTGAACACAGAAGTTTTACAAATGTTTACATTTTTTCACATTGGTACATGTTACCCATTGCAATGCCCACCCCATGCCATTTTTGACACTCCCTTTCCTATTAGCCTAGAGATTTTTAAAGTATATTGGGTATTTTTAATTTGAGAGAGTTGGCTCTCATTGATTTCAATGGGGTTCAGCAGTAAACCTCTTTGCGGTTTACCGAACCTTGCTCAAACCAAACTCAGAGCAGCTCAGCTCATAACTACTTTCCTGAACCTGTCCTAACACAGTAAACACACAGGTCCTCACTGATGACATGAAGCCTCTGCAGCATGGCCAATGTTGAGTTCCAAAGGGGGGTGTGGCCAGATAGTGGTCTGAACAGACATATGTGTGAAGAGCTCCTGCCATCCTAAAACCCATTCTTAGCTTTCTTCCTCCAGCAGGCCTGCCTTGTTCCCTTCAAGGACCTCAGAGCTTCCCAGCTTGTCAGTGCGCCACCCGTGGCTGCCATCGCAGTCCTTCTTTACTTTGCAGCTGCCTGAGGGACAGATCGTGGCTCTGGCCCAACTCCGGGAGCAGCGGCCATCTTACTTCACCCAGCTACGGCCCCAGCAGTTACTCCGGGTCTCCCTGACCACCCTAAGCCCAGTTTCCTCCTGATACATTCACCAGACATCACTGCTGGCTGACCGCTGCCTGAAGCTCCCATTGTGTCACTCCTTTGCAGCGGCATGAAGGACAAATTGTGGATCCGGCCTTTTGAGTAGCGGGCCATCTTGCTACACCCGGGTGATCACTTTCGGCCCTCCTGCCTCCTCTGTACCCGCTCCAAGCTACTGATAGCAATGCTCTGGCCTGTCAGATTGTGACTCCACAGTGAAGGCTGACCATCTTCATCTGAGAAACGAGCCGTAGCCCTAGCCCCTGGTTCCAGTGACACGTGTGGTGGCCATCTTGCTCCACCCTGCTGCTGTGTCCACATTCAGTCTTGGTCTCCCTGACTCCTCTGCACCTGGCTCACTGCCACTGGTGCTGTCCAGCCAGTCAAACTGCCACCTACAGCCTCCATAGCAGCACTCCTCTGTTTTCATAGCCTCCTGAAGGATGGTTCACAGCACCAACATTGTGCATAGTTGCCATCTTTCTACACCACAGCATTCACTCTAGGCCCCCCTGTCTCCTCTGTCCCTGACCCTTGCTTTACCCTAGTTCCAGAGTTTTTCTGCCTGATAAGGAACAGCCTGATGCCTCCAAAGAGATGATCCAAAGCTAAACAACAGTCCAGGGCACAGATTGCAACCCCATCCACACAAGTGGATTCCAGCTTACTGCAGAAACAAAAGGCCTTATTGGTGGACATGGAGGACAGTTCCCCTGCTGACACCCCTGCGCCCCCTCGCCCCAGTCCCCCACAGGTGACACAAACATGATCTTAGCAGTGATTGAAAGCAGTAGGACATCTGTATTGGTAAGGATTGATCATCTGGCGGAGGAGTGCAATCTTATCCGTAATGATTTGGATAAAATGCGGGGGAGCCTCTCAGAATCAAAAAACTGGATCTCAGAGGTGGAGGATCGAAGGGGACAACATGCTGACCAGCTCACTAATCTGCAAAACACGATAAAAGCTCTGGTGGTGAAATCTGATGATGAAATCGAATGAGTTGTAACAATGTTAGGGTGCTAGGCCTTCCAGAGTACCGTACTTGGAGGGAGATCGCCCGGCAGACTTTGCAGAAGCCTTCTTCAAAGACTTGCTGGGACTGGCTGATGTCTCCCCTACATATGTGGTGGAACGTGTTCATTGTGTTCTGATGAGTCGACCTATCCCAGGTGCACCTCCGCTCCCCTTCCTGGTACCTTTCCTAAACTACCGAGATCGGGATTATCTACTCTCAGAGGCCAGGAAGCACCCGAATCTGCAATATGGTAATGCACATGTCATGCTGTTCCCTGATTTCTCTCCGGAACAAAACAGAAAAACTTCACCGACGTTCGGCGCAGACTACGAGACTGCAACATTAAATACGGAGTGCCCTATCCTAGTCAGCTGCGAGTTCAAAATGAGGGTGCTATCAAATTTTTTGACACACCGGCTGAGGCGGATGCCTGGCTTACTAGGCTGCTTTGAAGACATAGTGTGCTACTCTACCGTGCAGGTCTCGGGGGCAGCTCTGAGGTGTGTTTCTCTTGAGCTAAGAAGGTATGTTATATCCTACATGGTTCTTTTATTATGCCTAGGGTCTGTTCTGCCCTATTCCTCAGACTTTTATCATCATCCTCTATGGGTCTTGGGCTGCGGCCCCTGGTCTTTGAGGGGGCCAGTTCATGGCTTACCCTCCAAAGGCCATTCTCTTAAAAAATATGCAAGGGACTCATGGAATTTCCGTCTACTGGGGTCCTTATCTCTAAAAAGACTCCCATGTTACCCCCTTCCTAAGTGCTGGGCTACCTTCCTCTCATGTCTAGGAGATCCTATGTTAAGCAAGCTATTCACACGAGACTCTACAAGATAAGTTTGCTGCTCCCTTCTATTGGTTTATCTCGGTGATAACTGAAGGTTGTGCCTGGGATGTAACTCTTCATCCTGGCTGGAATACACAGTTGAAGCTTATTGGAACTTTGTTAGGGACTTTAAACTGACCTAGTTGTTTTTCATTATAATGGTTAATAGAGTGTTTATAGTTTCTTAGAGTACACTCAACTAATGACTGTTCTGGGACTGAAACTGACCTAGTTATTTGTTGGGGACTCATGGTCTGTAGGGCAGTAGGGCATTTACAGTTGTATATTTTTTGACCAAGTTTTTGTTTGTTTCACTATCTATGCTCCAGATTATTTTTGGTTCAGCTCTCCAATCTATTTATCATTGCAACACCTTTTTTTCAGAGTTCTCCAAGAAATCAAATCTTCCTATCTCCTACAATATGTACTATATGCACTGTATATGTCTATGGGTCTCTCCTGCTCAGGTCATGTGTTTCCTTATTTGAATTATGGATTTGAAATTGTTATCATGGAATGTTAGGGGGCTCAATAATAAGTTTAAGAAGGCGCTAATGTTCAAATATCTGAATTACCACAGACCCCATATTCTTGTTTTACAGGAAACCAACTTGATAGGCAACAAGATTTTGGCACTACGCAGGTCATGGGTTCAGCAGGCTATCCACGCCACCTATTCAGGTTATGCTAGTCCTTCTGAACAAATCCCTGGCATAAAAGGTGGTACATCTCATTACTGATGCACTGGGAAGATACATTATCCTGTTATTGGAAATTAATGCTATGGTATTTGCATTTGTCAATATTTATATACCTCCTCTGAAGTAAACGATATAATAAATAATATCATATCTGTGTATTAATTTGTCTAATCCCTGTAGTTAGTCTATTAAACTCTGAGCACATGTTGTTGTTAATATCACAATAATACCAGGTTAGCTATGAAACCAAACACACAGTGCTGCTAGTAACAATATCTTATTTATTTCCCAAGGAATTAGGAAACTAACATAAAAGTACTAAAAGGGTGTTAAAATGTTACATAGCTCACAATCAGAACACAATACACTAAACAGCATATCTCTACAACATATAACAACAATCAAACATGTAACACATGAATATACTTATCACATCCTTTCGGCTGGTCTCCAGGTGTTGCAAAGAGGGGGCTCTGCCGGCAGACATTTTTTTTTTTCACAAACACACCTCATCCAGACCCCTCCCATTGCCTGCCCAACTTTGCCTTTGGATGAATCACAGTATCTCTGGGGCGTTTCCTCAACAGGTTATATCATTGACCGTCTTGCCATAACTGGCCTCTGGGGGCAGTGTTTGTCCATGAACTGCCATCATCCGACCGGTGTCAACTTCCACAGATACCTGGGTTCTTGACTTCCTCATTTATCATCCCTTTCAGTTAGATTCTCTTTGAAGTTCGCTTGCATAGCAGCTAATCGGGTTCTCATAGACAGATAAGAGCCAGCATTGTCATGCACAGCTAGAAGCTTAATGGGCTACATTCCAACCTGGGGGGCAGCATCCTGTCCTCCCGGAAGTGTGAAACTTTCATTCTTTCAAAAACCATGGGAGTCTGGCTTCTCTTGGGAGTAAGGAAACATGTGTACAAAATCCAGAAATCTGATATTCATGTTGAATTCCAACATCCTCCCTTAAACCAGCAGGTCCTGTACATCATATGATAAATTGTCATCTCTAACTTTCTCCCAGCTGTATATAGCTGGGGACTTTAATTCCATTATGGATGTAAAGCTTGACTCCTCCAAACCTTCCAGAACCCACACTCCTGATTTATGCAACTGAGCTCAAACTTTGGACTATACCGAAATTTGGTGATGGAAACATCCAGAAATCAGGACCTACTCCTGTTTTTCTACTACCCATAAATCAGGTTCCCAGATTGACCTAGCCTTTGGCAGTGCACCAGCATTGTGGCAATTAAAAGTGTATCCTATTTTCCCTCTGGTCTCTCTGATAATGCCCCCTAGAGCTATGTATTGCTTTGAAGGATACTAGGAGTTCCAGTTGCTGCCATCTAGTGCTCAAATGGATACAGGACCTGAAGGTGGGAGATCTGGTCTCACCCAAACTTAACCAAAATTGGGAAACTAATGAGGGATTTACCTCACAAGCTATGGTATGGGATGCATTTAATGCACATGTTCGGGTGAATATATATCTGCCATTAAAGCAGTCAAATCAGATTTGTCATCACAAATAAAACACCTGGAAGAAGGTGAGGTAAAAGCGGCTGAAACCTTTTCTGGCTCACAGACTGGATAACTTTGAGCTACTTGCGCAAACGAGACGTGAATTGTCTTTACATATGGCTTTGGCTACGCATTTGGATCTGCACTTTGAGGCTGGTAGGGTGTTCGAGTCTGGAGACAAAAATGGGAAAATGCTGGCTAATCTGGTGGCAGAACAGGTTTCAAACGATAATTTCAAACAGATGATACTGTAACATCTGATCCTGCTATCATTCTACATGAATTCACTGACTATTTTAGTCAGCTGTATTCCACATTCCCGGGTCCATCCAAAACCGCTATCCAGGAATTACTCAATACCCTAGCCCCCCCACACTTTCACCAGAAGAAGTAGTGCTTTTTGATAAACCCATTTCATTAGAGGAAATTGAAGCAGCTATACACTCCTTCCCCAGTAAGAAAACTCGGGGTCCGGATGGTATCCCAGGGGAGTGGTATAGGATGTACACCTGTATCCTGGCACCCAAAAGAAAACTCGGGGTCCAGATGGTATCCCAGGGGAGTGGTACAGTATGTACACCTCTATCCTGGCACCCAAACTACATAGCTTGTATTCTGAATCTTTAGAAAAAATGACGCTACCCCCCTCTATGTATCAGGCCCACACAGTCTTAATTCCCAAACCAGGAAAGGGCCACTTCAAATGTGCCTCCTTCAGGCCCATTTCCCTTTTAATATACGATTTAAAGATTTTAACTAAAATTTTGGCCATGAGACTGAAAATTATTCCTGATCTACTCAGCATAGATCAAACAGGGTTTATACCAGGGAAATCCTCGAATATCAACATCTGCCGGGTTTTCACTCATTTACAGCTGCCCCCAACTGAATCCACTTCTAGAGTCTTGGCAGCACTCGACATTGAGAAGGCCTTTGACTCTGTGGCCTGGCCTTATATGCTCTCAGTGCTGGAGGCTATGGGGTTCGGGCCCGAGTTTTTGAAATGGGTGTAATTGCTTTATTCCTGCCCTTCAGCCCAGGTTAAGCTGGGGGGGCGAGCTCTTAGAACCCTTTCCAGTTAGGAGGGGTATGAAACATGTTGCCCATTGTCTCGGGCTCTGTTCGCTATTGTGATGGAGCCAGTGGCAGTGGCCATAAAGAGAGCTGGTATCCAGCTCTGCTGGTATCCGCGTGGGAACCTTGGTGGAAAAGATAGCCATGTATGCGGATAATCTCATAATGTTTCTGAATGACCCAGGGCCATCTCTTAAGGAAGTGTTGCGTATACTATCTGGATTTTCCATTCATTCAGGACTACAAATTAAATCACAAATTTTACCTATTGACAGAGGCCCGAGATGGAGCCGACCCTGCCCTACCACTATTATGGTCATCCAGTATCAGATACCTAGGCATTGAGATTTCCCCATATACTTCAGACTATTGTGTCTTAATCTTAGTTCCACTTCTTGACAATATGAAATCTAAACTAAGGGCATGGACCAATCTTCCCTTGTCTTTAATAGGACGCATACATCTGTTTAAAATGAAGTTATTACCAGGTTTTCTCCGGCATGCAACAGTATGGATTCCCAAAATCCCAATTTATATTTTAAAATAATTAATTCTAGTCTAACTGCTTTCATTTGGGGCTCACAACAACTGAGATTTGAGTTGACAATTTTGCAACAGCCGTGGCTACAGGGAGGATTGGCGTGCCTGAATCTCTACAAATATTTCCTGGCTGCTATGCTCACACATGCCCATAACTGGATCAAACAGAATAAGACCAATGCGGCGGTAGTATTAGAGATTTCCTGTGTGGGCTCCTTTGAGGCTCTTAAAAACTCCTATACAGAGGGGCCTCTGCTTCCCTTCTTTTGATTGCAGCAATGAAAGCTGTATTGAAAGCCTGGTTGCTGGCCCAAGCTCTACGTCCTAGTCCCCCCAATCATATCTCACAACTAACCTCCCTATGGCTCAATCCATTATTAATAGAACAAACCAATAATTGCGCTATTACAAAAAGTAGTACAAGTGATAGCTGGCAGCATGTAACAATGTGGTAGACAATGTGGAGATAAATAAATACAAAACACATGCAGCGCTAGGAAATGTGCATATACATCTAGGACATGTATAAGTGACAGAGTGCTAGGTACATAACTAATGCCAAGTGGGCAATGGATATGGTTAGTGGATGTTTAGAAAAAAATTGAACACATAGGGAAAAGGTCCATAAATGTGCGGTGAATCATATATAAGTCCACAGAAACTGGGGGTTCGTGAGCATGTGCGGTGTCCCCAGCTACCTTTCTCTACACGTCTAATCTGAGAGAGACATCCCAATTGGCTGTGGACCTACACACTACTGAACAGTGATGGTCGCCCCGGATGGGACTCCCTGCCACGACTCTTCCAGACAGATATCCTTGGGATCGTTGGATCCCTCAAGCCTGTATGACACTCCACTGTATGGTGACTGTGTCCATTCTTTCTGGTAAGGTCATTCATTTTTACCATTTTCAGTTGTTTGAGTTGGATTCTCAGAAGACCTGTATGCCAAGTGTCCCCTCATACATATACAGTTCACGAACCCCCAGTTTCTGTGGTATTATATATGATTCACCGCACATTTTTGGACCTTTTCCCTATGTGTTAAATTTTTTTCTAAACGTCCACTAACCATGTCTCAATTCATTATTACCTGAATTTGCCTCAATACTAGGGATGAGCTTCGAGTTCGAGTCGAACTCATGTTCGACTCGAACATTGGCTGTTCGCAAGTTCGCCGAACAGCGAACAATTTGGGGTGTTCGCGGAAAATTCGAATGCCGCGGAACACCCTTTAAAAGTCTATGGGAGAAATCAAAAGTGCTAATTTTAAAGGCTTATATGCAAGTTATTGTCATAAAAAGTGTTTGGGGACCTGGGTCTTGCCCCAGGGGACATGGATCAATGCAAAAAAAAGTTTTAAAAACGGCAGTTTTTTTTCAGGAGCAGTGATTTTAATAATGCTTAAAGTCAAACAATAAAAGTGTAATATCCCTTTAAATTTCGTACCTGGGGGGTGTCTATAGTATGCCCGTAAAGGGGCGCATGTTTCCTGTGTTTAGAACAGTCTGACAGCAAAATGACATTTTGAAGGAAAAAACCCATTTAAAACTACCCGCGGCTATTGCATTGCCGACAATACATATAGAAGTTCATTGATAAAAACGGCATGGGATTTTCCCAAAGGGGAACCCCGAACCAAAATTTAAAAAAAAATGACGTGGGAGTCCCCCTAAATTCCATACCAGGCCCTTCAGGTCTGGTATGGATATTAAGGGGAACCCCGGCCAAAATTAAAAAAAAAACGGTGTGGGGTCTCCCCAAAAATCCATACCAGACCCTTATCTGAGCACGCAACCTGGCAGGCCGCAGAAAAAGAGGGGGGATGAGAGTGCGGCCCCCCCTCCTGAACCATACCAGGCCACATGCCCTCAACATTGGGAGGGTGCTTTGGGATAGCCCCCCAAAACACCTTGTCCCCATGTTGATGAGGACAAGGGCCTCATCCCCACAACCCTGGCCGGTGGTTGTGGGGGTCTGTGAGCGGGGGCTTATCGGAATTTGGAAGCCCCCTTTAACAAGGGGACCCCCAGATCCCGCCCCCCCCCCGTGTGAAATGGTAAGGGGGTACTTACCCCTACCATTTCACTAAAAAACTGTCAAAAATGTTAAAAATGACACAAGTTTTTGACAATTCCTTTATTTAAACGCTTCTTCTTTCTTCTATCTTCCTTCATCTTCCTTCATCTTCTGGTTCTTCTGGTTCTTCCTCCGGCGTTCTCGTCCAGAATCTCCTCCGCAGCGTCTTCTATCTTCTTCTCCTCGGGTCGCTCCGCACCCATGGCATGAGGGGAGGCTCCTGCTCTTCTCTTCTTCTTTTCTTCTCTTCTTCTCTTCTTCATTTTCTTCTCCGGGCCGCTCCGCACCCATGCTGGCATGGAGGGAGGCTCCCGCTCTGTGACGGCGCTCCTCGTCTGACAGTTCTTTAATAAAGGGGGCAGGGCCACCCGGTGACCCCGCCCCCATCTGACGCACGGGACATGACGGGACTTCCCTGTGGCATTCCCCGTGACGTCACAGGGAAGTCCTGTCAAGTCACCGTGCGTCATTTAAGAACTGTCAGACGAGGAGTGCCGTCCCACAGTGGGAACCTCTCTCCATGCCAGCATGGGTGCGGAGCGGCCCGGAGAAGAAAATGAGGAAGAGAAGAAGAGAAGAAGAGAAGAAAAGAAGAAGAAAAGAGCGGGAGCCTCCCCCCATGCCATGAGTGCGGAGCGGCCCGAGGAGAAGAAGATAGAAGACGCCATGGAGGAGATGCTGGACGAGAACGCCGGAGGAAGAACCAGAAGAGCCAGAAAAACCAGAAGAACCAGAAGATAAAAGAAGATAGAAGAAAGAAGAAGCATTAAATAAAGGAATTGTCAAAAACTGTCTCTTGTCATTTTTAACATTTTTGACAGTTTTTTGGTGAAATGGTAGGGGTAAGTACCCCCTTACCATTTCACACAGGGGGGGCCGGAATCTGGGGGTCCCCTTGTTAAAGGGGGCTTCCAGATTCCGATAAGCCCCCCGCCCGCAGACCCCCACAACCACCGGCCAGGGTTGTGGGGATGAGGCCCTTGACCTCATCAACATGGGAACAGGGTGTTTTGGGGGGCTACCCCAAAGCACCCTTCCAATGTTGAGGGCATGTGGCCTGGTACGGTTCAGGAGGGGGGGCACACTCTCGTCCCCTCCTCTTTTCCTGCGGCCTGCCAGGTTGCGTGCTCGGATAAGGGTCTGGTATGGATTTTTGGGGGGACCCCACGCCATTTTTTTTTTTGGCACGGGGTTCCTCTTAAAATCCATACCAGACCTGAAGGGTCTGGTATGGAATTTAGGGGGAACCCCACGTCATTTTTTAAAAAAATTTTGGCCGGGGTTCCCCTTAATATCCATACCAGACCTGAAGGTCCTGGTATGAAATTTAGGGGGACTCCCACGTCATTTTTTTTTTTGAAATTTTGGTTCGAGGTTCCCCTTTGGGGAATTCCCATGCCGTTTTTATCAATGAACTTCTATGTGTATTGTCGGCAATGCAATAGCCGCGGGTAGTTTTAAATGGGTTTTTTCCTTCAAAATGCCATTTTGCTGTCAGACTGTTCTAAACACAGGAAACATGCGCCCCTTTACAGGCATACTATAGACACCCCCCAGGTATGAAATTTAAAGGGATATTACACTTTTATTGTTGCACTTTAAGCATTATTAAAATCACTGCTCCTGAAAAAACAGACGTTTTTAAAACTTTTTTTTGCATTGATCCATGTCCCCTGGGGCAGGACCCAGGTCCCCAAACACTTTTTATGACAATAACTTGCATATAAGCCTTTAAAATTAGCACTTTTGATTATTCATGTTCGTGTCCCATAGACTTTAACAGTGTTCGCGTGTTCGAACGAACTTTTTTCCTGTTCGCATGTTCTGGTGAGAACCGAACAGGGGGGTGTTCGGCTCATCCCTACTCAATACCTGCTAAGCAGAAGATAGCGGGGGATCCGGAAGAGGATACCGGAGAAGAACCGGACAGCAACAGAAGATCCGGACAGCGGCAGAAGACCGGGCCCCCGCTAGCAAAAGAGCTGGAAGAAGATAGCGAGGGTACCTGGCAGAATATACTGGAAAAGAACCGGACAGCGACAGAAGACCGGGCCCCCGCTATCAAAAGAGCTGGAAGAAGATAGCGGGTGAGGCCGGCAGAAAATACCGGAGAAGAACCGGACAGCGGCAGAAGACCGGGCCCCCCGCTAGCAAAAGAGCTGGAGGAAGATAGCGGGGGAGGCCGGCAGAAGATACAGGAGAAGAACCGGACAGCGGCGGAAGACTGGGCCCCCACTAGCAAAAGAGCTGGAAGAAGATAGCGGGTGAGGCCGGCAGAAAATACCGGAGAAGAACCGGACAGCGGCAGAAGACCGGGCCCCCCGCTAGCAAAAGAGCTGGAAGAAGATAGCGAGGGAGGCCGGCAGAAGATACAGGAGAAGAACCGGACAGCGGCGGAAGACTGGGCCCCCACTAGCAAAAGAGCTGGAAGAAGATAGCGGGGGAGGCTGGCAGAAGATACCGGACACCGGGAGAAGAGGCCAGACAGTGCAGAGAAGAACCAGACACTGGAAGAAGATGCAGAGAGCGTGGAAGAAGACCCCCAAAGTCGGAAGAAGACCCCCGGAACTGCCTAATAAATTACTTTAAAAACCTGTGTAGTGTGTTTTTTTCTTGACACTTTTCTCCCCCAGGTGAATGGGTAGGGGTACCCCACCCTCATGTATGTACCCCATACTCATTCACATAGGGTGGGGGGCCAGGATCTGGGGGCCCCCTTATTAAAGGGGGCTCCCGGATTCTGATAAGCCCCCTGCCCGCAGACCCTGACAACCAATGGCCAGGGTTGTCGGGAAGAGGCCCTTGTCCTCATCAACATGGGAATAAGGTGCTTTGGGGTTGGGGGGCCCCGCAGCGCGCCCCCTTCCCCAAAGTACACATCCCCCAAGTTGAGGGCATGTGGCCTGGTACGGTTCAGGAGGGGGGGGGCGCTCGCTCGCCCCCGCCCCCTTACCTGACCGGCCAGACTGTGTGCCGGATAAGGGTCTGGTATGGATTTTGGGGGACCCCCACGCCATTTTTTCGGTGTAGGGGGTTCCCCTTAAAATCCATAACAGACCGAAGGGCCTGGTATGCTCTTGGAGGGGAACCCATGCTGTTTTTTTATTCAAAATTTGGCGTGGGGTTCTCCCTTAAGTTTCATATCAATGTGCCTGGTATTGGCGGGGATCCAAGTTGGATCCCCATGCTTGTCGCTTACTGGGAAAGGAGAAAACATTTTTTCCTTTCCCGATGAGCGAGCCAGCTCGGCTATCTGCAGCTGACACAGTGCACTGCGATTACCTGCAGTTATGTGTGGATAGCTGCGCTAAATCACTCCTGGACACAGTCAATTCTTTTTTTTCTATCCGCACCAAACCGCATGTAATCAAAACGCAGTGTTTGAATGGGGCCATAGGAAAGCATTGTGTGCGTTTAGCTGTGGTAGAAAACGCAGCTAAAAGCACAATTCTATCCATCCGTGTGAAAGGATAAGGCCCCTTTCACACTGGCGCGTTTTTCAGGTGCTAAAAATAGCACCTGAAAAACGCCCTAAAGAAGTGGCTCCATTCACTCCAGTGTGAATCGGCTTTCACAGTGGAGCAGTGCACTAGCAGGACAGTAGGGCCCCTTTCACACTGGGGTGGTGGGGGCATCTGCGGTAAAGCGGCGCATTATTCGGCTGCTATAGGGGTGGTTTAAACCCCCTGCTAGTGGCCAAAAAACACCCACAAAACGCTGCTGGAGCGGCATTTTGCCGGCAGTATCACAGCGCTGCCCTATTGATCTCAATGGGGAGGACCGGTGAGTTCACCACTCCAAAGAAGCTGTTGGCAGCACTTTTTGTGATGCCCTGCCAGTGCACCGCTCCAGTGTGAAAGCCCTCACTGGAGTGAATGGAGCCGCTTCTTTAGGACATTTTTCAGATTTTTAGCGCTGTAGCACCTAAAAACATCCCAGTTTGAAAGGGGCCTAAAAAAAAGGCCTGCTAGCAGCACCTTTAGAGCGGTGTATAAACTGCTCCTGCCCATTGAAATGAATTTTGCGTTTTGTGGGCAGTTTTATATAAACCCCTTTTCGGCGGTTTAGGGTTAAAACCGCTAGCATCCGAATACCGCCGGTAAAGCGGTGCTAAAAATAGCGCTGTTTTACCTCTGACGCCCGTACCGCCCCAGTGTGAAAGAGGCCTAGGGCCCCTTTCACACAGACGGACCTTTCAGGTCCGCCTCGGACCTGCAGACCTGAACGGACACTCCATAGACCTCTATGGAGGGTCGGATGTCAGTGGTGACATGTCCGCTGACATCTGACCCACTCCAATCCAAAAAAGTGTAACGGAAGAAACACCTATTTTTCCATCCGTCTGCGGATCGGATCGGATGACGACGGACTCCATAGTCCATCATCATCCGATCCCCCATAGAGGAGAGCGGCACTCTGACAGGTCTGTCCCTGCACAGTGTGCAGAGACAGACCTGTCATCTGCCTGCTCAGTGGGGATCCACGGAGCGATCCCCCGCTGAGCAGAGCGGGCTCCGTACACGGACACGTCCACATGAAAGAACCCTAAGACCAATGCCCTTTGTACAAAAATCCACGGGAAAGTTTGTACAAAGTCCCATCATGTGTATGAGGCTTAAACACCAGAAATTCAACTTTTAATATCTTTAAAGGTCACCATACACTGGCCAATCAGTTAGATCTTCCATAAATTGAAATTCAGTGCAAGAGCCTGTTTGGTTTTCTACAATTAGAAAATTCTACAAGTAATTCTTACAGTGCATCTTCCTATTACCGCTTTAGCCTAATGCTCTCTTTCCACTATTTCAACCCCAAAGTTGCGTGATTTACAATGTGCTTTTTCAGCTTGTTTTCCATTATTTCAACTTGTCATGCCACTAGGGACTGAAAAGTTGCATCACAAGTTCTACTCCATGATTTACAATGAGTACCGTTCATATGTCTGCGATTTCAAGTTGCAGCAACTTCAAAGTAGTCCCTGCACTACTTTGGTCCCACTTTGATGCAACTTGAGGTCCATAGACCTCAAAAATACACAGGCATTGCTTCAAGTTTCGGCAAAAAGTTGCGGAAAACTCACAGCAAAAAACACGCAACTTTGGGCTTGCGATAGTGGAAACCGAGCCTTAATCCCATGTCATGCGACTACTTCAAAACATCGGAGAAAAAGTCACACTGAAGTTGGAACAAAGTAGTGCAAGAACTTTTTTTGGAGTTGCACCAATTAGAAGGGGGGAACAATGAAATACATGTGTCTTGACTTGTCCTGCGACTTCACATGTGTCAAGTCGCACAACAACTCGCAGTAGTGGAAAGACAGCCTAAGGCCACTTGGGACTGAAAAGTTGCATCACATGTTCTACCCCATGATTTACAATGAGTACCGTTCATATGTGTGCGACTTGCTTACGTCCATGCCGTATACACAGCGGGCACACATCTTTATTACAGAAATCTATATTTGGCATGGAAATTAACCACTTGCTTACTGGGCACATAAACCCCCCTGCTGTGCAGACCAATTTTTAGCGCTGATGCACTTTGAATGACAATTGCACGGTCATACTTAGCCAAATGTTTTTTTTTTTAAGTTCCCACAAATAGAGCATTCATTTGGTGGTATTTGATCACCTCTGTGTTTTTTTTCTTTTGTTCCAAAAAAAAAAAGAAAAGACAGATTTTCAAAAATAATTTTGTATATTTTTGGATATTTTGATATTAAATTTTGCAAACAGGTAATTTGTCTCCTTCATTGATGTACGCTGATGAGGCGGCACTGATAGGCACTGATTGGTTAACACTGATAGGCAGCACTGCTTGGGACCACTGGTGGGCATTGATAAGTGCACCGGCAGGTGGTACTGGTGGGCACAGATGAGGCAGAATTGCCACTTCGGGACCAATGTCCCTTGCACCTAAGCTGGTGATCAGCTTTTATTTTCATCCTCATGCTGTCAGCTGACAGCTAATCGCATGGTAAGGGGCTTGGATTGGTCATTACTTTGATCTGTGATCACCCGAGTCTCAGTGACTCAGTGCCCCTTGCAGTGAGCCTATCCTATGACAGCCTCCCAGAAATTCAGGTCCACGCTGTGGCCTTCGTTTGGCTATAGCACAGCCACCAAGTGGTTAATAGAAAAACAGATGCAGATTTCTAGGACTGGCCAAAAATAATGTTTAGAGTCAATAGCAACTGATGACTTTCTATTAAAGGTCTAAATGGGCCATTAACATGCATCACAATTAAACTTAGGAATGTGTCTTTGCAAAGTTAAACTAATTAAAATCCTTTCTTATTTTTCCTTAAGGATAGACTGCAGAGGGATTAGAAGTTTTGTCAGATGTCTACACCCCTGATAGGGTGAAGACACCTCCCAAATTTTGCCAATTTCTCATTCAAAATTATTCACTTCCTGTCACATAACCAAACAGGAAGTGAGGGTAAAACCCTACCAATGTATGTCCTTGGGAACACACAGGTCAATATAAATAGTTTCCCCATTCAGGAAATTGCCCTCTAGCATTTTGCCATGTACATCCCAATTTCTCATGTATCTTGGATTTTATTTACTAAAAGGTAAATCCACTTTGCACTACAAGTGCACTTAGAAGTGCAGTTGCTGGAGATCCGAGGGGGACAAGCAAGGAAAAGAAAAAAAACAGCATCTTTGCCTCTACATGATTGGATGATAAAATCACCAGTGCTTCCCCTCAGATTTTCATCAACTACACTTGTATTGCAGAAAGGATTTGCCTTTAATAAACCCCAAAATACCTAATAATTTGGGGTGTACACAACAAAGTGCTAGAGTGCAATTTGCATAGTGAGGGCACTAGTTAGATTGACCTGTGTGTCCCCAAGGAAAAATCTTGTTAGGGTTTTACTCTCACTCCCTGTTTGGCTATGTGACAGGAAGCGAAGCCAATTTTAAGAAAAGGGACACAAAGCCCAACCTTAAAAAATAAATACATAAATGATTTCCCTCAAATGTCCACAATTAGAATAGGATTGGCTTCAGCTTGATTTTAGTTCAGTGCTCAAAATCAGTGTTTCTCAACCCTGTCCTCAAGTACCCCCCCCCCAACAGGCCATGTTTGCAGGTTTTCCTTTATCTTGCACAGGTGCTTTAAATCAATCAAAGTCAATGGTTTTGTATTTTGGACAGCTATTTTAGATAAGATACAATTTCCTAAACATGTCCTGTCTGGGGATACTTGAGGACTGAGGCTGAAAACCACTGCTCAGAAAGAAAACGGAAAATTGAATACTTACCTTTCCGTAATTTTCCTTTCCTGGTGCCTACCCATGGCAGCATACCAATGGTTGGTTGCTCCGCCCCCGACCAACCCACAGGACCACTTTAACTCTATAAATAAAAGAGTTGTTCCTCCCCACCGTCATTCTTGTAACTAGATCTCAGAAAACTAAGGATTATTGAAGGGAGGGTGTATGCTGCCATGGGTAGGCACCAGGAAAGGAAAATTACGGAAAGGTAAGTATTCAATTTTCCATTTTCCTGGTGCCTCCATGGCAGCATACCAATGGTAAATAACTCGCTTACAGGGAGGGTACTGACATAAGAAATTTAATGAAAAACTACAGCCTTGACATCTGTAAGGTTCTTTCCCCAAATTCCCGGGAAGTAAGAACCGCTGGGTCTACACTATAGTGAGACATGAAAGTGTTGAATGACGACCAACTAGCTGCTCGGCAAATTGTCTCAGGGGAGACCCGCGCCAATGCTGCCCAAGAAGAGGCCATTCCCCGAGTGGAATGTGCGCTGACCGCATCTGGAACTGCCAGACCACTAGCCCGATAGGCCCTTTGGATTAATTTAACGATCCAGCTTGCTAAGGTCGTCTTTTATGCTGCCATTCCCTTTCTGGCGCCTTTTGGTATGACAAACAGTCTTTGATCTTTGCGAAACTGTTGTGTTGAGTTTAAATAGTGTCTCAGGGATCTGGCTACATCTAGCTCATGTAATCTTGAAGACTCTGGATCTTCTCCAAATGCTGGGAGAACCCATTCCTGATTAAGATGATAGAGAGAAGGTACCTTAGGAATGAATTGATGGATGGGTTGCAAAACCACCCTGTCCGGGAAGAAGGTGATGTAAGAACCCTGAGTGTTTTTCCAAGTCCGGAACTGGAACTACTGCTTGCTGCCGGATAAGAATTTGTACATACTGAAGAAGGACCTCTTTCTTCTCTTTGGAGGTTGGTATCTTCGTTGGCTGGAATGAAAAGGGTGGGGGCCGTTTTCTGAATGTCCAGAAATGCCCCTGAATGACAGTGGAGACTGCCCATTGATCTGTACAATTCTCCACCCAAACCTGGCCGAACGCCCTGAGTCGAGCTCCTACTGGAGCGGTTTGGGTGGATAGGGAGTCAAAAGGACTTCTGGCCCTCAACTGTGGATGTTGAGGTTTTTGGCTTCCCCGCCTTCAAGAAAGTTGCCTGCGAGCCCTTCCAGCCTCTTCTGTACTCCCTGCCCGGGCGATACGTTCTGGAGTCTCTTGCTCTATGCTGACCAGCTGTACGTGACACAAATCTTTTCCTCCTGCTTCTGTCCTGGGGAATTAGACCACTTTTCCCTTCTGTGACTCTGGTAATCGCTGTATCCATTTTGTCGCCGAACAGAGCTTTCCCATTGTATGGTATGCGACACCACGATTGTTTTGAGGTTGGGTCGGCTGACCATGGTTTTAGCCACAATGCCCTTCTGGCAGTGATGGAATACAGCATAGCTCTGGAGGAACACTTGAGGGCATCAATGGCGGCCTCTGCCATGAAATCTGAGGCCAGCTTCAGCTCATCTAGTGCTTTGATGATCTCGTTAGACCCCACCCCCTGTCTGAGGGCTGTCTCAATATTGTCTGACCATACTCTAGTAGCCCGAGAGATTGAAGTCAGGGCTACTGCTGGCTTACATGCCCCTCCTGCAGCTTGGTAAAATTTTTTTAGATCTGAATCGATCCTTCGATCAAGTACATCCCTGAAAGAGACCGCATCCTCTAGAGGCAGTGTTGTATTCCTGGCTAATCTCATAATTGAAGCATCTACCGTTGGAAGCGAATCAAAAAGCTGGGCATCTGCTTCAGCAAGTGGGTATAATTTGAGAAAACGATTGTAAGCTAAGGGTCTTTTATCCACCTTCTGCCATTCATCTGTCACAACTTCCTTTATTTCTTCCATTAAGGGGAAGGTTAATAATTTTTTCTTCAGGTGTGGAAAATATTTCTTTGCTTTAGATGGAGGCTCTGGATCTTCCTCCCATTGGATTGCGTCCTTTACCGCATTGATAAAGGGTTTCACTAGAGCAAAATCAAAGGCTGAAGCATTCTCTTCTCCCACATCCGAATCGCTTTCAGAAATAACCTCTGTGTCTGGCTGTGGATTGGGTGTATTCACTGCTGCTTCATCTGCGGGTGAGGTTGCTTGATCTTGGGATAAGGCTAACTTCCGGATAGAGTCTTTTATCATTCTTTTGATTGATTCCATTGACTCGAGTTTCTCTCTCTCTTTGTCTCCTGTAGCTTCCAGGAGGCATTGACCACATACCAATTTATCAGGGAGGGCTTGTTTGCCACACACCCAGCATGCTTTCTCTCCTGGATACACAGGTCTGTGCTGGGAGTCCTGTTTACTAGTGGTATTTCGGGATGATCTGTTCCCACTGCGGGAAGTATGGGCCGAGGACCAATGAGAATGACCCAAGCTCCTATGGTCCTTTGATCTTCTATCCGTAGAATCTCTATGGGATGATCTGCGGGAAGATCCGTGATGCGGGCTAAGACAAAAAATAGAAACAAAGACAAGGGTGTTTCAATCAGCCCGGGGTGCTCTTTTCTCTTGATAAAAAAACTTACCTGAAAGTTGCAGCCCTTACCTAGTGGTATGTTGAGGATCTTTTTGATGCGGCATTATAGTACTATGGACAGCTGAAAAGGAACGATTAACATTTAATATAAAAGTAGTTAAAAACAAAAAAGGATTTTGCAGAGGAGGGAAGAACAACAACAATTTTTTTTTTTTTATATATATATATACATATAAATATATATATATATACTCCCATTCCTCCCTAGTACCTTGGCTGGGCTCCATAGCACAGAGTCAAAAAAAAAGGATGAAGGAGCTGGAGAGGACACCTCATAGATGCTTCCTCTAAGGCAGCTGCTCCTCTACTGACAGTAAGCTCTCTTATATACTAGAGAGCGGTCTGGGAGTCCCAAGATGGCCGCCGTCGGCTTCACAGTGCTACTGAGCATGCACCATGACATCACGCCAAGGCCCCGCCCTGCACACTCAGAGGAGAGCTACACAGGCACATGAGGCATGCTGTGGAGGTAGGCAAAAACCTCATAGCGTTTTTGTAAAAAGCACAAGCATTTAAGCATTCAGGGTTTTAGTATGCCGAACAAGGGAATATATAGGAGAGAAAAACTGGCTCCTGTTAACCCACCAGCCCCAAAAAGATCCACAGAAAAACGGGCTCCCATGCTTATCTGGCGCTTTTAGCAGCCCAAGCAATGGGACTCCATACTGCAGGAGAGCATGAACCTGCAATGGTCACACCATAAAGCGGTGAGGTAGGGCTGAGCGCTTGACCCTGTAGGAACGAGGACAGAGAAAAGAATGACGGTGGGGAGGAACAACTCTTTTATTTATAGAGTTAAAGTGGTCCTGTGGGTTGGTTGGGGGCGGAGCAACCAACCATTGGTATGCTGCCATGGAGGCTCCAGGAAAATTAAATACTTACCACTCTGAAATGTTACTTTCCTGGTCACTATCAATTGCAGAATATGCACAATACATGCATGTGCTACCATGAAGGCACCAGGAAAGTAACTTAAAAAAAAAAAAAAAAATTAAAAAAGGGATTTGTCTAAGATAAGCCAATCAGCCTAGTTAAGCTGCAGCTGGGAAATCCATTGCATGAAAAGAACACACATAAAACATAAAAAATTTAAGATTTGAAACAATTTTATTGGTCCAAAAAAAAAAACAAAAAAAAAAAAACAGGACTTGGAAAAGAAGGAAAGCAAAATACACACATGTATGTTAATTTGAGACACTAACAGAATATGTTTGAGGTTTGACCCTTTTGCAGTGTAAATTAACAGGAGTTAAAAGGAGTGCACCCAAAAATGGACATCTATTAAGGATTAAAACAACATTAGGCACAACATCTCGAGAAAGAATTTTAAAGATAAGGCAGCACAGACAGTTAAATCAAAGTGAACAACGTAAAAACAACAAAAATTGGCAACATAAAAAAGATTTCATGGTAAAATAACCACCACCCAAAAAAAACAACAAACCAAAGTAACAAATAAATTGCATAAAAACACATCTGTTTTGCAACAACATAATAAACAAAATACAAATCGAAAATACATGTGTTAGAAACTCAATAAGGACACCCAAATGTACTCTCTTGCCGGCCCCCCACACACACAAACTTGGTACTTTTCAGGGCAAAGTAAAGAATGCTATCTACAAGCTTTATATAACATAGGTTTGTGTGCTAATGAGGCAATTGCAAACGCATGCACAGTCCATGAAACACACAAAATGCAAGTTCACCCAATGTAGAGAGAACCCTAAAAGTGAGTACACCTGTTAAGGATGTCCTTAAATTACTAACCCAAAAAACACACTCTGAGCATGCCCAGAAACATCCAAGTAATGTTCACACACAAAAAGCACCACCAAAAAAAAACAAAGTCCCTGAGCATGCCCAGACCAACCCAAATGCATTTCACACACCAAAAGGCACAGGAAAAAAACAAAGTCCCTGAGCATGCCCAGAACAACCTAAATGCAGCTAGCACAAACTAAGCCACTGCCCTGTCCAAAATTAAGCACATCATCCAGCATGCACCAAAATTACAGATAAGACAAAACACCCCCCCAGTTCAGGGGGGCAATTAAAGAGCCTAATATGTGCAATAGTTATACAACAAATACCATTGCAGTCAATGGGAACTGACTTGGCAATTTTACTAGTCCCCACTTGGCTGGCTTATCTTCTAGTTATTGGCCTTAAAATGGGTATGGGGCAACAGGTCCCACACTAAGGGACATGTATCAATGTCACCAATTGGACAACCTCAAAAACGAAACAAGGAGAAATGCCTTTAAATATGCCAAATTGCCTAAGGGCCAGTTCACACCAATGCAGTCCAGTGTATATTTTATACATCAAAAATGCATGGAAATTCAGTTATATGGTTTTCAATGGAATAGTTCACACCAGTGCTTGCAGTTCCAGTGCGTTCCAGTTTCAGAAAAAAAAGTAGAACATGCTGCATTTTTTCTGCACTGGACTGTACTGGAAAGCTGTAAAACGCATCAAAAACGCACTGGAACGCACTTGTCCTTATTTAAGGTTAAGAAAAAAGAGGGGGGGGGGAAAGCACTGGACTGCGTCAAAAATGCACTAAAAATGCACTGGAACGCATCCGGACTGCGTTTCTATGGTGTGAACTAGCCCTAAAGGCCCTGATAGCCAGATCACACTATAAAAACGCAGTTTGGATGCATTCCAGGTGCTTTTCTGCATGCACGTTTTTGATGCATTTTACAGCATTCCAGTACAGTCCAGTGCAGAAAAAATGCAGAATGTTTTACATTTTTTTCTGGAACTGGAAACGCACTGGAACTGCAAGCACTGGTGTGAACTATGCCATTGAAAACCATATGACCTACTTTCAGTGTGACTGCATGTGGTGTGAACTGGCCCGTAGCCTCCCTGGCGGTTTTCCCGAGTGTGGCTCGGGGTTAAAATTCAGGACCATTAGCGGTAACCCCGAGCCACACTCGGGATTACATCGCAGGATCCTGGTGTGCCTTTACTTACCTTGTCCCCGGGATCCTGCAATGTCCCCCGCAGTGTCCGTGGGCTCCGTCCTCCTCCGAAGCCTCTCCTTGCCAGGCTCCATTCCCTGCGAGCGTCGCAACGCATGGGGGCGAAGCCTGGCGGCAAATTTAAAAAAAAGTAAAAATCATAACACATACAGTACTGTAATCTTACAGATTACAGTACTGTATGAAATTATTTCACATCCCTTTTGTCCCCAGTGCTTTGGCCCATGCCCTGCATGCATTTTTATGTGATATATACTGTTCTTTCTGCCTGGAAACTGGAGATTGTCCATAGCAACCAAAAAGTGTCACTTTATGTCAAAAGTGGCTTTAGACCAGCTAGAAAACAGCGATAGTAAATTAGAACACTTGCAGAATTGAGCGACAGTGAATCGTGGGGAAATTTATTTTATTACTATTTATCTTTATTTTTTTTTAATTATTTATTTTTATTTATTATATTATAATTTATGTTTTTGTGTTTCAAACTTTATCATACCTGGGATATCTACTAGACTCTTGTTTGGACAGATTTAAGTGTGTTATTGTTAAGAATTACAGACCTACAATATAAAATGCCAAATTTCCATGCAAAATAATTGTACCGCTTTCAGCACCTAAAATCCGAAATAATCATACCGCCAGGGAGGTTAAGGAATAAAAGTGATTTAAAAATACTTGCGGCTATAATGAAATGTCGATCCGGCAATACACATAAAAGTTCATTGATAAAAACAGCATTAAGAAAAAAAAACAAAATTAACCTCCCTGGCGGTATGATTATTTCTGATTTTAGGTGCTGAAAGCGGTACAATTATTTTGCATGGAAATTTGGCGTTTTATATTGTAGGTCTGTAAATCTTAACAATAACACACTTAAATCTGTCCAAACAAGAGTCTACTAGATATCCCGGGTATGATAAAGTTTGAAACACAAAAACATAAATTATAATATAATAAAAAAAAAAAAATAATTAAAAAAAATAAATAAATAGTAATAAAACAAATTTCCACACGATTCACTATCGCTCAATTCTGCAAGTGTTCTAATTTACTATCGCTGTTTTCTAGCTGGTCTAAAGCCATTTTTGACGTAAAGGGACACTTTTTGGTTGCTATGGACAATCTCCAGTTTCCAGGCAGAAAGAACAGTATATGCAATATAGAACTGCATGCAGGGCATGGGCCAGAGCACTGGGGACAAATGGGATGTGAAATGATTTCATACAGTACTGTAATCTGTAAGATTACAGTACTGTATGTGTTATGCTTTTTACATTTTTTGAATTTGCCGCCAGGCTCCGCCCCCGTGCGTCGCGACGCTCGCAGGGAACGGAGCCTGGCACGGAGAGGCTTCGGAACATGACACAGCCCGCGGACACTGCGGGGGACATCGCAGGATCCCGGGGACAAGGTAAGTAAGGAGGCACCAGGATCCTGCGATGCAATCCCGAGTGTGGCTCGGGGTTACCGCTAATGGTGCAGAATTTTAACCCCGAGCCACACTCGGGAAAACTGCCAGGGAGGTTAAGAACAAAAAAATGTGTGGGGTTCTCCCGAAATTCCATACCAGGCCCTTCTGATCTAGTATGGAAATTAAGGGGAACCACATGCCAAAATAAAAAAAAATGGCGTGGGGTTCCCCCTCAAAATCAATACCAGGCCCTTCAGGTGTGGAATGGATTTTAAGGGGAACCCCGCGCCAAAATGTAAAAAAAAAAATGGCGTGGGGTCCTCCTAAAAATCCATACCAGACCCTTATCCGAGTACGCAACCTGGCAGGCTGCAGGAAAAGAGGGGGGATGAGAGAGCACCCCCCGCCTGAACCATACCAGGCCGCATGCCCTCAACATTGGGAGGGTGCTTTGGGGTCCCCCGCAAAGCACCTTGTCCCCATGTTGATGTGGACAAGGGCCTCATCCCTACAACCCTTGTGGGGGTCTGCGGGCGGGGGGCTTATCGGAATCTGGAAGCCCCCTTTAACAAGGGGACCCCCAAATCTCGGCCCTCCCCCCTGTGTGAAATGGTAAGGGGGTACAAAAGTACCCCTACCATTTCACAAAAAAAGTGTCAAAAATGTTAAAAATGACAAGAGACAGTTTTTGACAATTCCTTTATTTAAAGTCTTCTTCTTTCCATCTTCTTTCTTCTATCTTCTTTCTTCTATCTTCCTTCGGTTTCTTCCTTCATCTTCATTGTCTTCTTCTTCTGGTTCTTCTGGATCTTCCTCTGGTGTTCTCGTCCGTCATCTCGTCCGTCACCTCCATTATTTAAGAACCGTCAGAAGACGAAAAGCGTCACACAGCGGGAGCCTCCCACGAATGCGGAGCGGCCCGAGAAGAAGAAGGGAAGAAGATGCCGTGGAGGAAGATGCTGGACGAGAACACCAGAGGAAGAACCAGAAGACCCAGAAGAACCAGAAGAAGATGAAGATGAAGGAAGAAACCGAAGGAAGATAGAAGATAGAAGAAAGAAGATGAAAGAAAGAAGATGGAAAGAAGAAGACTTTAAATAAAGGAATTGTCAAAAACTGTCTCTTGTCATTTTTAACATTTTTGACACTTTTTTTTGTGAAATGGTAGGGGTACTTTTGTACCCCCTTACCATTTCACACAGGGGGGAGGGCCGGGATCTGGGGGTCCCCTTGTTAAAGGGGGCTTCCAGATTCCGATAAGCCCCCCGCCCGCAGACCCCCACAACCACCGGGCAAGGGTTGTGGGGATGAGGCCCTTGTCCTCATCAACATGAGGACAAGGTGCTTTGCGGGGGACCCCAAAGCACCCTCCCAATAATGAGGGCATGTGGCCTGGTACGGTTCAGGAGGGGGGGGCGCTCTCTCGTCCCCCCTCTTTTCCTGCAGCCTGCCAGGTTGCATTCTCGGATAAGGGTCTGGTATGGATTTTTGGGGCGACCCCACGCCATTTTTTTAAAAAAATTTTGGCGCGGGGTTCCCCTTAAAATCCATACCAGACCTGAAGGGCCTGGTATGGATTTTGAGGTCCACCCCCACGCCATTTTTTTTTTTGGTGTGGGGTTCCCCTTAATATCCACACCAGACCTGAAGGGCCTGATATTGAATTCAACCTATGCAAATGCATTTACGTTGCTTGACATTTACTAAGATTTTGCCGGCGCACTGAACCAAAGCATTTGAACAAGCGCAAATGCCGTTTGAGCATGCGCAGTGTATAAATTCACCAGAGCCAGAGCTGCCGGCTTTTCATTCTATTTCTAATTCTATTTTGGCCATATTTATTACTTGGACAGTTAGTACTACACTTCCCCACATCACCCCACATCACCCCCATAATATTGGCACTTCCAGCTTGTTTAAATTTTAAGTTAAAGACCCACCCAAGCGGCAAGAGATATTTTGAATGACTCATTTTTCATTAACCTTCAATTGCCCTCTATTTCCAAGGACCTTAAAGACTTAATGGATGAACCCTTCTCCACAGAGGAGATAAGGGAGGTCATCAAAAACCTTAAGACTGGCTCAGCTCCGGGTCCAGACGGCTTATCGGTCCCCTATTATAAGACATTCGGAGACATATTGGCCCCCGATATGGCGAAATTTTTTAACTCGAAAAAATCAGGTACCCCAATAGATCCACATCTGAACACTTTTTTTTTTTTTTTTTTTTCAAATATTTTATTGAAGATTGAAAAGATTTTACAGCCAATGTGTAACAAACATCAGAAGACATAGATCATGAACACTTTTACAGAATGGGTTTAGAGAAGAGAAAAAAAAAAGAAAGGAAATCCTTTTAAGAGAAATCCCCACCTGGCCAGAGGGTAGCCAGCGTATTATCAATGTCAATGTGGGATATAGAACCCAGCACCTATCTGGGAGAGGGTCTTAACAACCTAGGAACTGAGACTCCCTCGGTAGTATGTGTTGCATCATTATTCCGGTGTGGAGTAAGTGATCGGTACATGTATACATGGGAAGACTACGTCCGAGGGGTATGGCTGAACACGGCTTTTATATCTGTCATCCCCAAACCCAATAAAAACCATGAAGAAGTAGAGAATTATAGGCCCATTTCCCTAATTATTAACGACCTTAAAATCCTAACCAAAATTCTCGCCAACCGTCTTGCCTTCTTTATTAAGCTGTATGTCCACAAAGACCAGGTTGGTTTTATCCCAGGGAGGCAGGGCCCAGACCAAATTAGGAGAGCGGTAGAAATTGTAGACATGTGCATTCATTTTCGTCCGAATGCATTTTCGTCCGAATTTCAGGTATTTTCATTATCGTTTTAACAAACGATAACGAAAGTGCAGAATCCGAAAAACGAAAGATCCGACATAAACAAATGCTTTATTTTCTTTTCCGTTGCTACAACAGTTCGATATAGATAGGAAATTTGACATGATTATGACAATAACAATCTGTGTCCATCAAACGATGGTCGAATGTGCCTAACCT
Source organism: Lithobates clamitans (assembly GCA_037952925.1). Taxonomy (NCBI): domain Eukaryota; kingdom Metazoa; phylum Chordata; class Amphibia; order Anura; family Ranidae; genus Lithobates; species Lithobates clamitans. The sequence goes on along the minus strand of JBBGZY010000056.1, from coordinate 7,595,468 downwards.
TAACTTTATTAGTCCAAGATTATTCTACATAGAGAGAAAAGATTCGACATAGAGAGAAAAGATTTGACGTAGGGGAGAAAAGATTTGACGTAGGGGAGAAAAGATAAATAAAAATAATGATAAAGATGAATGTTTTTGGCTGATTGTAACCAAAGAGGAGGAGCAGTATAATAGCTAGAACTAAGTACACATGTACTTTGGCTTATGGTGTCGAAAGTTCTAAGAAGCTTCGACGGGCAGGTAAACTATACGGATTTTCGGACGAATGCAATTTTTTTTTCTTTCAATAAGTTTTTATTGAGTATTCATAAAAGGGTACAGAAATAGAAAAGGTGGGGGGTAAAAGTAGATGAGTTATGTAACATAAATGGGTTGATTAACACAAAGTAAAATATAGAAGTAAGTGATATACAGCTTGTGATGGTATATCTTCAGAAGTTACAATCCTACGAAGATTAGGTAGGTATAGTGTTAGACCTACAGGTATTGTTAAGGCTTTATATTCACCTCATGGGTCAATTAAGTCACAGCCTATATGGCCATATAGACCAGGATTTGTCAAACTTCGCACACTGTGAGGAGTTTAATGCTATAAGACGTTCAAAGGTGTAGTTCCTGTTGACAGCTTTTATTATATCTGTCATATTCAAGGCTGTCGCTGATTTCCAGTTGCAAAGAATCATTGATCTCGTCTCAAGTAGTATGTGTGTCACTACTGGTCTGAAGTCGTTATGGAAGTTGTCTATGTTTAGGTGTAATATTGCTAATGCAGGGTCTGGGTGTGTGAGCATTCCCGTAATAGATGATATTAGTCGGAATATTTGATTCCATGTGCTCTTAACAGTAGGGCAATGCCATAGCATGTGAAGTAAAGAGCCCGTGTGGCCGCATGCCCTCCAACATAGTGGTGAAGTACCAGGGAAATAGGTTGCCAATCTGTATGGTGTGTAGTGCCATCTGTTAGCTAGCTTAATCGCTAGCTCCCAATGCTTAATGCAGTGGGAGGCTTTGTGTATTTCAGTGAATGCCTGTTGCCATTGGTCTGGTGAGAATATGTTTCCCAATTCGTTCTCCCATTTTGTCATTGCATTAGTTTTGAGGAATGTGTTTTTATCCCTTATTTTATTGTAGAAAAAAGATATGCCTTTAGAATTACTATTGGCAGTCGAGTAAAAGTTCCATATCTCTCTTGGTATGGAAATGGACGGTCTAGAGAGGGGTTTAAGGAAGTGTGTGATTCTCATGTGTAAGAATTTTCCGTTATTGGTGAGGTTATATTGGGACATGACCTGTTCAGTTGTTTTTAATTGTGAACCGTCATATAGGTCCAGAATAGTATTGACCCCTTTGTTTGTCAGGTATTTAACCTTCAGTGAAGGAATCTTTGTTTCTAGTAGAGTCAATGGTATTGTGTATGGTATTTCTTGGTTGACCTTATGTTTTTGTTCTAGAAGGAATCTCCATGCTCTCAATGAGATCTGCATAGGAGGAGTTAGGGTAGACAGTTTCCATGGTAACCACCCGTCACTCAGTAGTAATAATGTTAAGTCCTTTGTTGGGGCTAGTGTTTTTTCAATGTCTACCCAGAGTGGTGTGTCCTCAGTTTTGAACCATAATTTGGTTTGGTCTAGTCTGACAGCCCAATAGTAGTCATATAAGTCCGTCAGGCCTGCCCCTCCTATTTTTTTGTGGAACGTGAGGTTGTTTCTAGAGCATCTAGCTTTTTTTCCATTCCATATATACTTCCAACCTGCGTTTGACATTTTATGGATATAGTGAATAGGTATGTGAATTGGTAAAGAACGAAACATATAGATTATTTGTGGTAGCAACATCATTTTGTAAGCATTGATTCTTCCAAACCATGACACTTCTTTGTTGGACATATGCCTGATTTGGGCCTCCAGTGTGGCTATAAGTGCTAGCATGTTGACTTTAACTAGTGTGGAGGTTTTATTGGTAAGGGTGATACCCAGATATTTTATGCCGTTTAGGCTCCACGTATAAGGTAGTTGTGCTTGAAGCATGTTGCGGTCATGGGAAGGAATACCTAGATCTAATATTAAGGATTTGTTAAAATTGACTTTGTAATATGAAATTTCTCCAAATGTGTTGAGGATGACATGAGCTTGCTGTAATGATGTGACAGGATTGGTCAGGAGCAAGATTACGTCATCTGCAAAGAGGTTTATGATGTGTGAGCTGGAGCCAAACTGGAAGCCCGTAATCAGGGGATGAGATCGTATGGTTTCAGCTAGGGGTTCGATCATTAGGTTAAAGACTGTTGGAGATAGGGGACACCCCTGTCTTGTCCCATTGGTGATGTTAAATGATTTGGATAAGAACCCAGAGGAGTACACCTGAGCTGACGGGTGTGAATATAAAGCTAAAATGGCTTGCAATATGGGGCCCTGGAACCCAAATTTAGTAAGAGTTGTTTTCACATATGTCCAGTGGACTCTATCGAACGCCTTCTCTGCGTCGATTGATAACAGCAGAGAAGGCGTTCGAGTTCTCTCAGCAAAATTCATCACATTGATAATTCTTCTAGTTGCTTCAGAAGTTTGTCTCCCCCTCACAAAACCCATCTGGTCGCGCTTTATAATATGTGGTATGATGTCTGTTAATCTTTTGGCTAATAATTTGGCATATATTTTAATATCAGAGTTTAGAAGAGATATAGGTCTGAAATTCGCTGGTGTGGTAGGATCTTTGCCTGGTTTGGGCAGTGTAACTATGTATGCTTTCAGCATTTCTTGAGGAAGGGTCGCGGACTCGGCAGCTTTATTATATATGGCTGACATGTATGGTGATAGAGTTTTTGCAAAGGTTTTGAAGTATTCGTTGGAGAAACCATCTGGCCCCGGAGATTTTCCATTGGGAAGAGAGTTAGTTATCAGTTCTATTTCCCGTGTCGTGATGGGTGCGTTTAGTGTTTCTAACTGTTGATTAGAGAGAGTGGGAAGATTGATATTTTTGAGGAATGTTTCAATTTGTTCCATTGTTGGTTGGTGCGTGTTGGGGTCAGTTTGTAGGTTATATAGTGAGCCATAGTAGTCCGCAAATTGGTCAGCTATAGCCTGAGGGTTTACAATTTTGTGTGGTTCTGTAGGATGCTGTAGGTAGGCTATTCTTGTTTTAGTTCGAGCCGCCTTCAATCTGTTTGCAAGGTATTTTCCTGCTCTATTAGCATTGGCGTAATATGTTAGTTGAAGGCGGCGGAGATGTATGTCATATTGTTGCGATAGTAGATTTCTAAGTTTTTCTCTGAGGGTGGTCAGTTTATCTGTGAGTGGTAATGTAGGGGATTGTTTGTGTTGTGAGGAGATATCGTGTATTTCTACCAGGAGACTATGAAGCTGCTGAGTCCGTTTCCTCTTTTCTCTGGCCCCTATTTGAATGAGAACGCCTCTCATGAATGCCTTGTGTGTGCTCCATAAGATGTATGGGTCTTCAACTGAACCAGCATTGTCTGAAAAGAAATGCTGTAAATTTTGAGATAGTGTCGATTGGAGTTGTGGGTCATGGAGTATGCGTGTGTTGCAGCGCCAGATGGGGGGTGAGGAGGAGATTCCCCTCTCAGCAATGGATAAAGTAATGGCAGAGTGGTCCGACCACGTAATATCGTGTATTGTGGTTTTTTCGATTTGTTGTAGAAGCCTTTTATCCGTTAAAAATAAATCTATACGGGAGTATGAGCAGTGTCTGCTGGAAAAAAAGGTGTAGTCCTTTTCATTGCCGTGTAGACATCTCCATGTGTCAAATAGCTCTTCTTTGTGTAGTATCGGTTGGAGGGACAAAGTTCCTTTACCGGATGATGTGTCTATGAGCGGGTCAGGTGTCGCATTAAAGTCCCCACATATCAGGAGGTTACCATATTGTAAGGCTTTTGCTTTGTTGAGTACTTTGTTTATGAACCGTACTTGGTGCTTGTTTGGCGCGTATAAGGTTACTATGGTGTAGGGACTGGAGTTGATGTCCCCTGTGGCAATGATGTACCTTCCTGCGACATCAGTGATGATTTCTTTGGGCTCGAAAGATATGGAGTTTTTGAAGGCTAGGAGAACTCCCCCTGTTTTACGGTGTGGCGTACAGGCTTTGTAGATGAAAGGGAAGTCCTTATGGTTACATTGGGGGTCATTGTGTAGTTGGAAGTGCGTTTCTTGGACGCTGAGAATGTCCGCCTTATGTTTGTGAGCTTCTTTCCATAAGCTATAGCGCTTAGTCGGGTGATTTAAGCCTCTGGCATTAATGGAAAGGCAGGTAATCGTCATTTAAGAGACAATTGTGGTAAGTTATGAGGCTGTAGTGTGGGAGTACTCACTGCGACCATGGAGAGCTGTTCATGCTGCGTATTTGTTGGTGGAGATGAGCCGTTGTATCGAGACCTCTTCCGGTTCAGAGGTGTAGTTAGTGCTATGAAGCAATGCATATCACTTAAAAAAAAAAGAGGTAAAAAATAACTGTAAATTAAACAAAAGGTTAACATGCTTAACTTAAGAAATGGATCTCACAAGTGATCCTCGTGCAGTCGTAGCTGCTATTGGTGTTGGAGGGGAAAGGGAGAGGTTCTAGATTAGAAACTCAGCCCTGAAGATAATCCTGTGTATACTTGGATTATTTTTCTAGCTTCCACCTGTGGGTTTCTTGTTAGGTTTTTTGTAGGACACTACCTGCCAATCATTCTGGAGGAAGGATGGTGCAGCTGGGTGTGCTTGATGGGTAGGCAAATCCGCAGTGATGTTCCATCTTTTCAAGGCTGTGAGCCCTTCTTCCAAAGTAGTAATGGAGATGGTGACTCCGTTGTGGGTAATAGATAGAGTGGCGGGATACTTCCACTTATGGAGGATTTTGTGATTCCTCAAAGCTTTTGTGATTGTTAGTAAATTGCGCCGGCGCTGTAGAGTATGCCTGGAGAGGTCTGGGAGCAGTCTGATATTCACATACTGCTGGGGGATGTTCTCCTGTTTGCGTGAGGCTTGTAGTACCCGGTCTTTAACGTGGTAGAAATGCATTCTGAGCAGGACATCCCTGGGTATGTCAGCAGGGAGAAAAGACGGCTTAGGTACTCTATGTATCCTGTCCACTAGTAGGTCCTGTGCTGAGGCATCGGGCACTAGAGTGGAGAATAGGGTTTGGGCATATTGTAAGAGCTGGTTAGGGGGGATATCTTCCGGAATTCCTCTAAGTTTGAGGTTGTTCCTCCTGGACCTGTCTTCTAGGTCGGCCATTTTGTTTTGTAACCACGTAATGTCTTCCCCTTGAGCTGTATGGGCCTCCACCATCACATTATATGCTGATGTATATTCCTCCATCTTGTTTTCTACCAGGTGTACCCTCTGGCCTATGGCCTGTACTTCTCTCTGGCACTCCGTTATCCCCCTAACCATGTCTGCCTGTAGTGATGAGCGCAGTGACAAGAGCATGTCCTTCAGCAGTGTATCTGAGACCGGCCGGTCCGCTGTGGGGAATTCCCTGATAGGATCTCGCTCAGTGTCACTCTGGTGTAATGGATTGCTGTGGGGCCCGCTCACCTCCATACCCTGCGCGCCTCCCTGCCTGACGGGGGAGTCCCTCCGCGGCTTCGATTTGGCCGGACTTCTAGTGGAAGGGCTGGATGGGCTGGAGGATGATACACTGGGTGGGTTAGGGGAGTGGGTAGAGACAGATACTGGACCTTGTCTGCCGCTGTGCGCTTCGGGCCTAAGCTCCGGCCTGTCGTCTGCTGTACCGCCGCCATTTTGAGGGCCGCGAGCCGCGTAGTAACTGGTCATTTTCTGCGGCTGTTGTGGGTTCTTGCGGCGTCTGGTCATCCCCGATGGGTTCAGCGGGCCCCCACTCAGTGATAGGTAGGTCCGATTGTTGATAGGGGTACTGGAAAGCTCTGATGGCTGTGGATTATCTTTAAGGCGAGCGGAGCTCCAGGATTACACGTCCATCTTGGAGCCCGTTCGGCCACGCCCCCCGGACGAATGCAATTTTTAACGAAAAACTAAATAAATAAAAACGAATTTCGGGAGTAACTAAATAAATTTATTTTTCGGACGAAAACGAAATTCCGAAACGAAATATTTCAGTGTGCACATGTCTAAGACATTGTCTCCATTCCCCAATCAAATTGGGAAGGGGGCCCCAAGCAGGCAGGAATGCTATTATCCTTAGATTTACATAAAGCCTTCGATTCGATCGAATGGCCATATCTATTCTCTCTTCTGGAAAGGTGGGGCTTTGGGTCTAGCTTCTTAGGGATCCTGAGATCCCTCTACTCCAACCCGAAAGTGGTAACCCGATTACAAGGCCAATACTCCAAACCCCTCCAAATAGCAAGAGGTACAAGACAGGGCTGCCCTCTCTCCCCTCTGATTTTCGCCATGGCGATCGAAACACTGGTGATAGCAATTAGATTGAATCCCAACATCCTTGGAGTATCCTGTGGGAACCAAGTCCACAAATGCGGGCTATTTGCGGACGATATGCTCCTCTTCATCACGTCCCCAACCACCTCCCTTCCAAACTTGTGTAAACTTTTGAAGGAGTTCTCCAATATTTTTGGTCTGAAGGTTAACTATTCTAAGTCATCGGCTTTAAATATCTACCTCAAGACAGACACTGTATCTGCTCTTCAAAGTTCCTTTGACTTCAAATGGAACAACCTTTACATAGACTACTTAGGAATCAAACTCACAGCTAAAACGGAGCAATTATATTCTATGAACTTTCCCCAAACTTACTGCAAGTTAGAAGCCGACTTGGGAAATTGGTCGAAGGGGGAGGTATCCTGGCTAGGGAGAATCCATGCAGTGAAGATGACATTACTGCCTAGACTCCTCTATCTTTTCAGGGCCCTTCCGATAAACATTAATAAGGATCACCTGACCAAATTCCAAAGAAAAGTAACCAAATTTATTTGGGGGGGTAGAGGTCACAGATACCAGCAAATAACCCTTTTCCTACCCAGAACACAGGGGGGTTTAGGGGCTCCTAAGCTTTTCTGGTATTACCAAGCTGCCAGGTTAGCCCAACTCTCCACGGTCTACTCTAAGGCAGAGAAACAGATTGGATTCAGATAGAGAGATGGGCTGCCCCATCCTATACCCTGGATTTTCTGCTCTGGGTTCCCCCAAGACATAGACCCCCCAATACTTTCCCCGTCTCTATCTCAAGCATTCAAACTATGGGATAACCTAAGAAACAATCCCACTCTAATCTCGAGATGTCACCCGCTAGCGCACATCTTCAATAATCCAGACTTTGCTCCAGGGTTGAACATCAAAGCCTTCAGATGGTGGCTGGACAAGGGACTGTACCGAATCGGACACTTCTTCACTAATGAGGGCCCTATTTCTCTTGAGTTCTGTCTCAATCATCTTGAAATACCAAATTCTGAGCGTTATAGATTTCACCAAATAAGACACTTTCTCCGCCACCTCTGCAGAGGAGGAAAATCCCCGCCTCACACATTTACACCATACGAATTATGGTGTGGGCGATCCATGGAACAGAGGGGAGGGATCTCTGTCATCTATCAGTCACTAACCCTTCAATCCCAAAAGACTCCTTACATGCTTGCCTGGGAGAGTGATCTTTCCCTTAACTGGGAAGTTGATAAATGGAGAAGCTCCTTTAACAGAGCCTTTAAGGGCATTAAGAATATCTCCCTGATTGAATCAAGTATCAAGGTCATTACCAGATGGTATCTTACCCCAGCCAAATTATCCAAAATGTTTTCAACGGCGGACCCCAAGTGCTTCCGAGGGTGTCAGCTCTTAGGTTCAATGGCTCATGTATGGTGGGAATGCCCCAGACTGAGGCCCTTCTGGGGCAAGATATTCTCCCTGATTCGAAAAATAACGAAGATCCAAATCCCGAAAACCCCAGCCATAGCTCTACTCAATGACAACTTACTTAAGACTCCAAAACGGTCACGTAAACTAATACACTTCATCCTCCTAGGTGCCAAACTCACCATTGCCAAAGCTTGGAAACAACCCAAGGTTTCCTTTAAGACAGCTATTCGTAAAGTTTCCTGGATTATGTCCCAAGAGAAACTCTTGAACGTTCTAGACGACACCAAAGCACAATTCAAAGCTATCTGGGAACCATGGGCGCAGTTTATTGGTATTTCCCTCATACCCGGCGTCCAACCTTAAAATTACGAGCATTTTAATTAGGGGGCAGGGGCCCCTCCCGATGATAGGCTGGCTTCTGTCTCCCTCTCCTCTCTTCCCCCTATCCTCTCCTCTTCTCTTATTTACTGTCACTACTCTTCTGCTATCCACTTTAGGGGGACTAGGAAAAGTCCTCCCGACTTGGGTGTAAAACATATCCCGAAAGGAATTTTTAGTTATTTTTTCTAGAAAGTTAGCTAACCAGGCTGCAGCTTCTTCAACGTGTTTTCTTTGACCCCGAGGCTCTATGGTAAACATAAGTTAGGGGTGGCTTGCGGAGATCCTCCCGTGCACAGCTTGATCCCTTTTGGGGTGCCGGCGGAATCTCTTTGGGCCTCTCTACGCAACAGTATTTAAACTTGGCGGACTACACAATCTTTGAGGTTATGCAGCAGCTCCATAGGTCTTGTACATGGTTGTGGTGATTTGATAGACTTTTACACCTGCTGTTGTCAGTATTTACGTCCCCCTCAGGGGTATGACATGTAATAGTCTGATGTTATTCGTATTATTCTGTATTGCTTTTGTTTTCTTTATTTTGTAAAACTAATAAAAGATTTTGAAAGAAATTTTAAGTTAAAGATGCTGTGCGCCATGTCTATAGTGGCGTACCGATCACCTCTTCCCGTGCGCCGGGAAGAGAATAGTAAATGGGGGATCGCGCTATGTTACCGGCGCTAATGCTTTGTACTTACGAAAATGTAATTTGCACATCGGCGTGCACCGCAAGTCATGGCGCAAATGCTTCTTAAATCAGCCCCCATGTCTCCCTCTGTCCACTCGGGTTTTGAGAAAAATCAGAGGTCAAGTTTTGGAACTATCAGTATTCTTCCAAAGGCCTTTTGCCTTCCATTCACTGATCCAAACCTTTATGCAGGGGGCAACTCACTTGCTTCCCCCAATTAGGTCACCTATGTGTCCTTGAGACTTAAACTTGGTGTTGTCTGTGTTACAGAAACAACCATTTGAGCCCATCAATGAAATTCCATTAGACTTGCTGTCAAGCAAGCTAGCTTTCCCGATGGGCATCACCTCTGCTAGAAGGGTGTCTGAGTTGGCGGCCCTTTCATGCAGGGAAACATGCTTGATCCTTCACCACAACAGGGTCGTGTTACGACCTGTTCCATCCTTTGTGCCAAAAGTGTTGTCGGCCTTTCATTTAAATCAGGACATTATTTTGCCTTCTTTTTTCTCTCAGCCTCGTTCGGCGGAAAAGAGACAACTGCATTCTTTGGACGTTGTCCGGACAGTCAAGATTTATTTGTCTAGATCTGAGGATCAGACTCCTTTTTTGTTTTACCAAAAGGACTCAAGAAGGGGCAGGGAGCTTTCACGGCTTCCATTGGCAATTGGGTCCATCAATTGGTCATTCAGGCCTATGGTGTGAAACGTAAAGCTCCTCCCTTTAGGGTGAGAGCTCATTCTACCAGGCCTGTAGGAACCTCCTGGGCTTTTCACCATCAGGTATCTGTGGCTCAGATTTGTAAGGCTGCTACCTGGTCTTCAGTGCATACGTTCACAAAATTTTATCAAGTGGATGTTTGAGCAGCTGAGGATTCGGCTTTCGGCTGCAGTGTACTGCGGGCTGCTGTATAAGGTCTGATGGCTATGGTTTGGCAGGGTCTCTCCCTCCCCTCAAGGCTATTGCTCTAGGATGTCCCAGCAGGTAATGGATATTAGCCTAACTCTGTGTCCCATGATGTATGAAAAAGAAAATGGGAATTTTTTCATCATACTTACCTGTAAAATCCTTTTCTTTGAGTACATCATGGGACACAAAGGTCCCTCCCCTCTTTGAGGATTCAGTGCTTGCTACAAAACTGAAGCACTTCCTGTATGGGAGGGGTTATATAGGGGATCACTTTCTGTCTAAAGACCTTTGGTCTACCAGTGTCCATTCACCTGGAGATGAAGTATAACCCGGAAGGTAATGAATATTAGCCTAACTCTGTGTCCCATGATGTACTCAAAGAAAAGGATTTTACAATTAGGTATGACGAAAAAATCCTATTTTTTTGCAAGGTACTCCCTTAAAATGAATACCAGACCCTCATCGAGAGTAAAGATCTGGTATCTATCTTAAGTTGGAACTCCACACCATTTTTTTTAGGTTTGTTTTATAGGAGACCCCCATAAAATCAGACTCTCATCATGGACAAGGGTCATCTCTAGATGAAGGGAATCCCCAGCCACTGTATTTACAAACAGAATGGAGTGGCTGAGAACAGTAATTAAAAAAACAAAATTTAAATGTTTTTTTTTATTTTTAAATGTCTCTTTTACTTGTGTACACCCTACAGAAAGGAATTGTGAATTTTGAATGTTTCACTTTAAGCGTTTGTGACATTGGGGGTTTTTAGCTTGATGGTAGATGTGTTTGAATAAGTCTACACCAGTCTGAATTGTTATTTTAAAGGATAAGTTCACCTTTGTTCACTTTTTTTTTCTAAATTCCAGCTCCCCTATGTACCAATATAGCATTAATGTACTTATTTTGCAAAACGCACGCTTACCTTACTGTCCTCATGGATGTATAGGTCATGACACAGGAAGGAGTTCACCAGCTGATCTCATTAGCACACACTCTGCAGCGTCCACCCTCCTACCTACCCACCCATTTTCAGGTTTATGTTTTTTTTTTTTTATTAAATGCAATCAATCAGTGATTACCCTTCTGGGAATATGAGTTATGCTTTGATATCACATGCTTTGATATTTGTGCAAAATAAGTATATTAATGCTATATTGGTACATAGGGGAGCTGGAATTTAGAAAAAAAAGTGAATAAAGATGAACTTAGCCTTTAAAGATTGCCAGACACTTTTAATAAAAAAATTAAGTAAAAAGTCTAAAAACAGATGTTCACAGAGAGGATTCTAACCAGCAATATATAATGGAAAATGCCAAACCACCTTGCTTCTTCAGCAGCACCACTGTCCTTTTCACTGGTACTCTGGACCATCCCATCTAGCTCTCCTGGCTCTCTGGGCTTTCCTGCTTCACTCAGCCTGTAGTCACATCTCCCCGCAGTACAGGCTCACTCCTGGCCTCTCAATAAGGTATCTCCTAGCACCCGGGCTCTCTCACTCCTCCTAGGTTGACAGATTCCCTTAGTCTTGCCTCGTTGTCCCGACTCACTTAGCCACCTCAACTAGCTTAACCCCATGGACATGGAATCTCTCCTCTAATATGGAGTACTGTCTCTTGAGTAGAGCATCTTTCTCCTAACTAGGGATGAGCTTCGAGTTCGAGTCGAACTCATGTTCGACTCGAACATTGGCTGTTCGCAAGTTCGCCGAACACCGAACAATTTGGGGTGTTCGCGGCAAATTCGAATGCCGCGGAACACCCTTTAAAAGTCTATGGGAGAAATCAAGAGTGCTAATTTTAAAGGCTTATATGCAAGTTATTGTCATAAAAAGTGTTTGGGGACCCGGGTCCTGCCCCAGGGGACATGTATCAATGCAAAAAAAAGTTTTAAAAACGGACGTTTTTTCAGGAGCAGTGATTTTAATAATGCTTAAAGTCAAACAATAAAAGTGTAATGCCCCGTACACACGGTCGGATTTTCCGATGGAAAATGTCCGATCGGAGCGTGTTGTCGGAAATTCCGACCGTGTGTGGGCGTCATCGGACATTTTCCATCGGATTTTCCAACACACAAAGTTGGACAGCAGGAGATAAAATTTTCCGACAACAAAATCCGATCGCGTCAATTCCGACCGTGTGTGGCCTGTTCCGACACACAAAGTGCCACGCATGCTCAGAAGAAATTCCGACATGGGACAGCTCATTCTGGTAAACTTATGCCGCGTACACACGGTCGGACTTTTCATCTACAAAAGTCCGACAGCCTGTCCGACAGACTTTCGGCGGACTTTCGGCGGACTTGCGGCGGACTTGCGGCAGACTTTCTAACGAACAGACTTGCCTACACACGACCACACAAAAGTCCGACGGATTCGTACGTGATGACGTACACCGGACTAAAATAAGGAAGTTGATAGCCAGTAGCCAATAGCTGCCCTAGCGTGGGTTTTTGTCCGTAGGACTAGCATACAGACGAGCGGACTTCGGGGTCCGTCGTAGTTACGACATAAAGATTTGAAGCATGTTTCAAATCTAAAGTACGTCGGATTTGAGTCTAAAAAAGTACGTTGAAAGTCCGGAGAAGCCCACACACGATCGGATTACCAGCCAGCTTTAGTCCGTCAGCGTCCGTTGGACTTTTGTAGATGAAAAGTCCGACCGTGTGTACGCGGCATAAGCGTTCGCAATGGATACAGCACTTTCGTCACGCTGCAATGTTAAAAATGGTTTAATACAGCGCACTCTCTTCTTCTTTATAATGTGACAAGAATTAAGTCGTTTTGCTGCTCATATTCACACACACTTCTCACAAAGTTTGATTTGTGTTTTTTTAGTGGGATTCCCTCAATATATTGTTATTAGTTGTCACATCTGACAGTTTTATATTTTTTATGGATTTTTTTTTGGTTTTTAAGCCTTTTTTTTTCTTTAATGTTTGGATTTTTTCCAAGGCTGATCTTTGTTTAATGTTATTTTTATTTTTACTCCAGAATATTTTTGTGTGTGTTTTGTGTGGCAAGTTACCCCAACACCATTGATATCTTTTCGTCAAAAAGGGTTGTGACCAATCCACACATTGTAGTAGAGAGACACCCACATGTCTCCATCCCAAATAAATGTAACAGAGTGGGGGGACAGAAACGGGACTTTGCGTGAGGCACGTGGGTGAATATGCTGCACCAATGATGGGGGTGGGGTGTGTAAAAATGAACAAAACATATAGGTTGACAGTTATATGGATGAAGTGAGAGTAGGATGAGTAGGGTCAACATAGATAATGGTAAAAAAAAATTTTTTTTATTGGCATGGATATTCAAATCAACTACAACCAATGAGAAAGAGGACACATATAAAATCAAAATAAACCATGTTCGCAACAATGTATAGACCAGCAGGATTCATAAATAGTTATACAGTTGCAAGAGCATATATACATTGTGCAGTCAGTGTATACATGAATGAATCTGGACTTGAAAACATATTGGCAGCGATGTATGGACAAGCGAGGTGCATAAATAGGTAATGCATTAACAGGAGCATATATGCATGGTACAAACAATGGATGCATCAATAGATCTAAACTCTACGCGTTTCTTGGCTTTAAACCAATCGTCAGGAGTCCGATGCGATTAAACTATAACAGAAGCAATAGAGTAACTGTTATTGTATGGATAGGTATTTGTAGAGAACATATGTTGAAAATATGATCTTCTACATACTCACAGGTTATGCAGTAGTTGGTTTGTGATGACCTGTGTGTGGCAATGTGATGTTAGTCTGGGTCCATGGAGTCTCCCCCGGGGTTGAGGCAGAGAGCGCACCCCAATGACGCCGGCCATAGTGGCCCCAGTGACATAGGCACCCACAGGACCGGCAGGCAGGGACGTCCGACAAGGACAGGGAATGTGGAAAAAATTTTTTTTACCATTATCTATGTTGACCCTACTCATCCTACTCTCACTTCATCCATATAACTGTCAACCTATATGTTTTGTTCATTTTTACACACCCCACCCCCATCATTGGTGCAGCATATTCACCCACGTGCCTCACGCAAAGTCCCGTTTCTGTCCCCCCACTCTGTTACATTGATATCTTTTATTATTTAATCTCCAGGAGATTGTTTGGTGTTGGTGTCCCTTGTTCATTTCACATTGTATATTTGCAATGTACCTGAATCCTCACAAACAAACCATCATTTTTTAAGTAAAACACATAGGAGAGTATAATTCAAAACAAAAATCCTTTATTAAGGTATCAGAACCAAACAAAGAGGAAGGCAACACTGGATCAACAGCAGAAATTAGTGAAGCCTGGGACCCCCATGGCAGACATCAATTCTTAAACCTCAAAATTGGTGGCCTGAGGAGTCCATATATAAGGGAGGGCAGTCTGGTCCGGGATTCACAGAGACTCGGATAGCAGCAGATGACATCAGTGTCCCCAGGCTGTGGTACCACAAGAGGCTGCATCTTTTGGCCGACCAGACTGGATCCAGGGCAATCACTCTTTTTTGTCCTTCCTTTTACACTTCCTTCCCGGCTGTGGCTGTGCAGTAGGAGATGTGGCAGGAGGAGGAGTAGGACCTGGAGGAGGAGGAGGACTGGGAGGACCTGGAGGAGGACTGGGAGGACCTGGAGGAGGACTGGGAGGACCTGGAGGAGAGGGAGGAGGAGGAGGAGGACCATCCAAAGCTGTGTGTGAGGTGTAAGTTGTCCCCTCACACCTTTCTCCAGAGCCTCTGATATGAGGGCCTGACACATGGCTTGTTGGCCCTCCTCCATCCTCTGCATCTTATAGGCAATGAATGCCGCAAGGTTCTCCTGCATGGTGTGTGGTGCTCCCAGGACCTCTGTAGCCCTCCAAAAAAATCTGATAGCAGCCTCCTCTAGGCTACTCCTCCTCCTGCCACTTTCTGTTTTCAGGGGGGGTGGAGGGACCTGCAGATCAGCCACCTCCTGGCTGAGACTTCCCTGTGTATGAAAAAGGGACATGGTTTTAGTTTTTGCATCATTAATCACAATCATAAATTAGTACTCCCAACTAACATCTAGTTAACATCATTGATTGGACAAGCAGAAATATTTAGAGGAATGCTATACCTGGCTCAATCTGGGCTCCTCCACATATGGCCTGGAAGGCCCAGGTTGGGCATCAGAAGCCTCAGCCGGGGGGGAAGGAAGCGTGGAAGGAAGACTGGAGAGGGATGGCCTGGGTTCAGTCTGGCCTGCCAGAAAGTGCAGCCTGTCATAGTACAACATCCTGGGGACATAGATGTCATCTGCTGCTCGGGATCTCTGTGAATCCAGGACTTTCTTGCGCTCCCTCAGATATGTACTCCTCAGGCAACCAATTAAGATCTTTAAATAAGTGATGTCTGCCGTGGGGATCACCTGCTTCACAATTTCACACAATTGCTCCAGTGCTGCCTTCCTCTTTGCTTGGTTTTTGAAATGGGGGTGGGTAATCTCCCACAGACAGGGCAGCTCCCTTAGCATATCAATGAATAGTGACATGAAGTCAGTATCTCTCATTAAGATATCCATGTTCACTGCAAGACACAACACAAGACAAAGCCTAATGTCAGACCAAACTCTCCTAATCTTGTTACAATATAGGCCTCAATCTAGAAGCAGTATAGGCCCAAGTTTGTCTCTTACCTTCGTGTTACGCTTTATACACACTGCGCATGTGTGTAACCCCGCCCGCCCCTGACGTTCTTTCTATTCTATTCCCCGCCCCTTTTCGTTCGGCGCAGTGGGGGAAGAGCATGATGGCGGAGTTACACCAGGTGCGTGCTAATTGTAGCAACGAGGAGGAGGAGGAAAGCCCGGATCCAGGCACGTCCCGATCCAGAAGGAGACGTTTTAAGGCCACAAATATGTCGTTTGGGGAGATGTTGGAGATGGTCGACATCATGAGGAAGTCCGACTATGATGGAAAATATGGGCCTTACCCCAACCCGAACATCCGAAAGGCCAAGATCATGGCGAAAGTGGTCAGGAGTCTCGAGCGGAATTTCGGGGTACGAAGATCAAAAGATCAGCTCAGGAAGCGGTGGTCGGACCTGAAGTTGAGAGAGCCGGAGCAGTACCGAAAGATCCGGAGAGTGCTGCAAAAAAGTAAGTAGTTGTGCTGTGTTTCTATTCTTTCTGGCTTTATTCCGTTCGTTCTGCTCCATATGATTTTAGTAATTGTAACGTTTAAAAAGGTCAACTTTAATGTTCATGGGCCCATTATTCGTTCGTATCAAACATTTTTCGTTCGGCCTCTAGAACACCATTGTTTAGGCCATATGCATTTTCCCACATTTTTTTGGGGCCTACTTGGATGCCAAATATTTGTTTAGGTAGATGGGTTTGTTACTAGAATGAAATGCAAACTAGATTGTGTGTAAGGAGAGGACACTGAGCAGCTGTTTTCACATCTGGACACTGGAGCACTAGTGTGGGACCCCAGAACACCATTTTTATTAGGGGGGGGGCACACAGGTGCTCCAGTGTATACTATAGGGGGGGTTACATGTGTGAAGCTTGTACCAAACAGGTAAAGTATTGCAGCTTGACAAAGGGCAATAAAAAAAAGACATCTTTGAACTCGGCTAAAATAGACAATTGTACCCCACTTCCAAGCAATGTTTCCTATTTCTAGTTCTGCCATCAAATATCTGTGTGCTAATTATACCATTTTTGTTTTACATAGGGGAGAAAAGACTCGGACACTCCTCATCCCAGGAGAACACAGACCCCCCCCCTCTGGAAGAAGGGGAACTACCCCAAACACAAGATGCTGAGCAGGAGGAAGAAGAAGATGTGGTGGAGATTGGCACCACAACAGGTGAGTGTCTGCGACCACAGACTCAGGTAAAAGAGATGGCTGGTGGCAGATTTTTGAGACCTGTTTTTTTTGTTCTTTATCTCTTTTTAGGTGATCGTGATGTGAGGGAGAGAGAACGCTTTACATCAGAAAGTGCCCAGATACTGATAGGGGAGATCATGGGATGTAATCTCCAATTGCAAAACATCCAGCAACAAATACGTGATGTTATAAAAAAAATAATAACATCATTGATGTTTTGGGGCGAATTTAAACCCCACAAAATGACCTGTTTGATGTAATTTAAATTTTTACAATGTTTTGAAAAGCCAAATTTGGAGGATGCACACAGTGTGCCAACATGTGCTATCTGCCATCACGGGAGATCAATGGACGCGTTTTGGGGGTGCAACCCCTTCCTCAATTATAAAGTAGCGTTGAGGAAGGGCTTGCTCCCCCAAAACACATCCCTTGATCCCCCATGATGGCAGATAGCACATGTTGACATTCGTAAATTGGTGTGCATCTTCCAAATTTGGCTTTTCCAGGGGTGAGTTCATCCCATCTGAACGCTATATCAAACCCAGTTCCTAAATACTGATGTCTGATATAGCCTTCAGGTTTTACCTAATGTGAACTTTGTAAGTTCAAGTTTTTTGGCTTTCTTGGTTTTACACAGGCCTGTTTTATCTGAAATGGATATTTAGATTTTTCATAATGCTACTGCAAACATTTTATACAACAAACATGTTGGTTTGTTTTAAAAACCTTTGGTAAATGCACATGTGATTGTGCAGGTATAAAAAAGTGCCTTACTCAAGAATGTGTGGATTATTGTCTCAACACTACAACACTTTTGGGGTGATGTAATTGTTGTTTTATGCACAAATGGGGGTTATTTCCTAAGGGCAAATACACTTTGCACTACAAGTGCAGGTTCAGTGCAGTTGCAAGTGCACTTGTAGTGAAATGTGTTTTTGCATTTAGGAAGTACCAGCCAACAGTGCTTTGTATAAGGTTACACAATCACGACATTTTCTGCACTCAACACATTTCTGTCAGGGTCAGCTAAAACAAACACAAGCAGTAAATGTCCACCAAGAATTGCTTTTGGTTGTTTTTTATTTGAAAAAGGTGTCACATATTGTCTGGCATATTGATAGCCCCCCTACCCGCAAAGAACTCCAGGTATCGTAACCGGACATCACGGGCATTCAGGGAGGGCAAGCCAGGACGGCCGCTTTCAAGTGCCGTCATTGTGGAAGTATTTGGGATTCCGGCCTCAGGCCCAACTGAGCCAGCATAGTTGGCTGAATGTTTTCTTAAAAAATTATGGAGAACACAGCACGCCAGTATAATATGGTTCAGTTTATACTCCGCCATATGGATGGGTGTCAGAAATAGTCGGAACCGGCTGGCCAGGATTCCAAATGTGTTCTCCACCACTCTTCGGGCTCTGGCCAGCCGGTAATTAAAAACCCTCTGTTCCGGGGTGAGGGTCCTCATCGGGAATGGCCGCATCAGGTGGTCCCCCAGCGCAAATGCTTCATCAGCAATGAACACAAATGGGAGACCTTCAACATTGTCCTCTGGAGGTGGCAAGTCCAAACTGCCATTCTGGAGACGCCTGTAGAACTCCGTCTGGGCGATGACTCCACCATTGGACATCCGGCTATTCTTCCCCACGTCCACATACAAGAACTCGTAATTAGCCGACACCACCGCCAACATCACTATACTATTAAACCCCTTGTAGTTATAATAGTACGACCCCGAGTTGGGTGGTGGGACGATGTGGACGTGTTTCCCATCAATTGCCCCTCCGCAGTTAGGAAAGTCCCACCGCTGGGCAAAGTGGGAGGCCACAGTCTGCCATTCCTGTGGCGTGGAAGGAAACTGTTGAGGAAAAAACAATAAACATTACTATTTTTTCACAGAAACCTGGCAAGCAGATTAGACACAAACATTATGGGTCAACCTCCAGATAGCATTTATTAAGGGGAATTTAACAACAACAAAGTATAAGGTACACCTATCATATTCCCCCTCCCCCCTCTCATGGGCCATTTCGAACATTATAGGGGGGGGACTCTTGGACAGGTAACCCTCTTCACTTCATTGAGAGATAAATGCCTAAATACAGGGTATTACTTGGAACAGCCCCTCCTTAGTTACACTATTGGCAGCCCACTGGACAGGTAAGAAGTGTCACAATACAAAGATATAAATACACACTGTACACATTTGAGCACATTTGGACATTCTGCTATTACCTATCAAGATCATAATAGGATACAAGAACTTTAAACAGTACCATTGGAAAGTATACAGGCAGGCCCTTGCACTACATGCTTTGGGGAATTCATCCATAAATCTGAGCACTAAAGAGGTGGGTATAGTGTGTATGGGTTTGGCAAAGTCAGCAGATAGATGATTGAGGATAGAGAATTGGGATCAGCTGACTTAGCAGTTGGGGGAGGGAGGGTTACCAAAAATTTGGGGACACCACAAAAAAAAGCCTCTGGCCCTCTGCCTGAATTTAAATCCAAAATAACATTTCCAAACATTTTAGGGGGTGTTTGGGGTAAAGCACTACTATGGAGCTGATAAAATACATTGTTAAGTGACTACATGAGGTGAATATAGGGCAGGGGACACCATGCTGGAGAGGTTATTGAAGGGCAAATATGTATGAAGGACATAAAATAATAATTACATAAAAATCCAGCATGCATGAGGACAAAGGGGACATTCACAGCATATTACAATCATGGTAATTGGGGAATGAGGAAAGAAATACAATATATTAGCAAACATTCAATACAATAAAGTGTGATATTAAAGGATAAAAATCTTACCTTCATATACTCCTTCTGCAGGACCTGTATGATGGCAGAACAGGTCTCTGGGATAATGATCCCCAGAGCCTGGGGGGAGATGCCTGTCGAGAACTTTAAGTCCTGCAGACTTCTCCCTGTGGCCAAATACCGCAAGGTAGCGACCAACCTCTGCTCCGGAGTGATGGCTTGCCTCATGCAGGTATCCTGCCTGCTAATATAAGGGGTCAGCGAAGCCAACAAACGGTGAAACACGGGGTCCGTCATCCGGAGAAAGTTCCTGAAATCATCAGGATTATTCTCACGGATCTCACGGAGCAAAGGCATATGACAGAACTGGTCACGCTGAAGCAACCAATTCTTGGTCCATGAACTCCTCCCCACCCTGTTCATGGACTGGACTTGTGTCAAGGTCAGGACCCCAACACCAAGCCCCCGCACAGCACGAACTCTACGAGGAGTACGCATACGAAACATGGCTATAAAACGGTCGGCTGCTCAGAACGAAGTAACAGAACGCACTAAAGAACAGCAAGGCCTGTGAAGAGCGACCTGAAAACCAGTAACGAACGAACAAGAATACAGTGACTAAAGTCACGCGGAACTTGCTTGCACGCACTGAAGAGCAGATACAAACCCACAAGCACAAACTGAACGGCAGAAAAAGATCTGAAAGCCACGAGTCTGAAAATGCGTGAATCGTCTCTCACCATACTTTTACTAACACGAGATTAGCAAAAGGAGCCCAAAGGGTGCTGCGCTTGGTTCTGAACCGGCCTTTTCTAGTCTCGTCGTACGTGCTTGACGTCATCGCGTTCTTGGCGATCGGAAATTCCGACAACTTTGTGCGACCGTGTGTAGGCAAAACAAGTTTGAGCCAACATCCGTAGGAAAAAATCCGAGGATTTTGTTGTCGGAATGTCCGAACAATGTCCGACCGTGTGTACGGGGCATAATATCCCTTTAAATTTCGTAACTGGGGGGTGTCTATAGTATGCCTGTAAAGGGGCGCATGTTTCCCGTGTTTAGAACAGTCTGACAGCAAAATGACATTTCGAAGGAAAAAACTCATTTAAAACTACCCGCGGCTATTAATGAATTGCCGGTCCGACAATACACATAAAAGTTCATTGATAAAAACGGCATGGGAATTCCCCACAGGGAAACCCCCAACCCAAAATTAAAAAAAAAAAAAATGACTTGGGGGGTCCCCCTAAATTCCATACCAGGCCCTTCAGGTCTGGTATGGATATTAAGGGGAACCCCGGCCAAAATTAAAAAAAAAAAATGACGTGGGGTTCCCCCTAAATTCCATACCAGACCCTTCAGGTTTGGTATGGATTTTAAGGGGAACCCCGCGCCAAAAAAAAAAAAAAAAAAAGGCGTGGGGTTCCCCCAAAAATCTATACCAGACCCTTAGCCGAGCACGCAACCTGGCAGGCCGCAGGAAAAGAGGGGGGGACGAGAGTGTGGCCCCCCCGTCCTAAACCGTACCAGGCCACATGCCCTCAACATTGGGAGGGTGCTTTGGGGTAGCCCCCCAAAACACCTTGTCCCCATGTTGATGAGGACAAGGGCCTCTTCCCCACAACCGTGGCCGGTGGTTGTGGGGGTCTGCGGGCGGGGAGCTTATCGGAATCTGGAAGCCCCCTTTAACAAGGGGACCCCCAGATCCCGGCCCCCCCCCTGTGTGAAATGGTAAGGGGGTACTTACCCCTACCATTTCACTAAAAAAGTGTCAAAATAGTTAAAAATGACAAGAGACAGTTTTTGACAATTCCTTTATTTAAATGCTTCTTCTATCTTCCTTCATCTTCTTCTTCTTCTGGTTCTTCCTCCGGCGTTCTCGTCCAGCATCTCCTCCGCGGCATCTTCTATCTTCTTCTCCTCGGGCCGCTCCGCACCCATGGCATGGGGGGAGGCTCCCGCTCTTCTCTTCATCTTCTTCTTCATCCTCTTCTCTTCTTCATCTTCTTCATCTTCTTCATCTTCATCTTCTCTTCTTAATTTTCTTCTGCGGGCCGCTCCGCATCCATGCTGGCATGGAGGGAGGCTCCCGCTGTGTGACGGTGTCTCCTCGTCTGACGGTTCTTAAATAATGGGGGGCAGGCCACCCGGTGACTCCGCCCCCCTCTGACGCACGGGACATGACGGGACTTCCCTGTGGCATTCCCCGTGACGTCACAAGGAAGTCCCGTCAAGTCACCGAGCGTCAGAGGGGGGCGGGGTCACCGGGTGGCCCCGCCCCCCGTTATTTAAGAACCGTCAGACGAGGAGACGCCGTCACACAGCGGGAGCCTCCCTCCATGCCAGCATGGATGCGGAGCGGCCCGCAGAAGAAAATTAAGAAGAGAAGATGAAGATGAAGAAGATGAAGAAGATGAAGAAGAGAAGCGGATGAAGAAGAAGATGAAGAGAAGAGCGGGAGCCTCCCCCCATGCCATGGGTGCGGAGCGGCCCGAGGAGAAGAAGATAGAAGACGCCGCGGAGGAGACGCTGGACGAGAACGCCGGAGGAAGAACCAGAAGAGCCAGAAGAACCAGAAGAAGAAGAAGATGAAGGAAGATAGAAGAAGCATTTAAATAAAGGAATTGTCAAAAACTGTCTCTTGTCATTTTTAACTATTTTGACACTTTTTTAGTGAAATGGTAGGGGTAAGTACCCCCTTACCATTTCACACAGGGGGGGGGGGCGGGATCTGGGGGTCCCCTTGTTAAAGGGGGCTTCCAGATTCCGATAAGCCCCCCGCCCGCAGACCCCCACAACCACCGGCCACGGTTGTGGGGATGAGGCCCTTGTCCTCATCAACATGGGGACAAGGTGTTTTGGGGGGCTACCCCAAAGCACCCTCCCAATGTTGAGGGCATGTGGCCTGGTACGGTTCAGGAGGGGGGGGCCGCACTCTTGTCCCCCCCTCTTTTCCTGTGGCCTGCCAGGTTGCGTGCTCGGATAAGGGTCTGGTATGGATTTTTGGGGGAACCCCACGCCGTTTTTTTTTTTTTTTTTGGCGCGGGGTTCCCCTTAAAATCCATACCAGACCCTTCAGGTCTGGTATGGAATTTAGGGGGAACTCCACGTCATTTTTTTAAAAAATTTTGGCCGGGGTTCCCCTTAATATCCATACCAGACCTGAAGGGCCTGGTATGGAATTTAGGGGGACTCCCACTTCATTTTTTTTTTTTTTAATTTTGGTTCGGGGTTTCCCTGTGGGGAATTCCCATGCCGTTTTTATCAATGAACTTCTATGTGTATTGTCGGCAATGCAATAGCCGCGGGTAGTTTTAAATGGCTTTTTATCCTTCGAAATGTAATTTTGCTGTCAGGCTGTTCTAAACACGGGAAACATGCGCCCCTTTACAGGCATACTATAGACACCCCCCAGGTACGAAATTTAAAGGGATATTACACTTTTATTGTTTGACTTTAAGCATTATTAAAATCACTGCTCCTGAAAAAACGGCCGTTTTTAAAACTTTTTTTTGCATTGATCCATGTCCCCTGGGGCAGGACCCAGGTCCCCAAACACTTTTTATGACAATAACTTGCATATAAGCCTTTAAAATTAGCACTTTTGATTATTCATGTTTGTGTCCCATAGACTTTAATGGTGTTCGCGTGTTCGAGCGAACTTTTTTCCTGTTCGCATGTTCTGGTGCGAACCGAACAGGGGGGTGTTCGGCTCATCCCTACTCCTAACAGGAACACATACCTGTCTCCAAATTAGAGCTCTGCCCTATGCCCAAGACTATCATTATAAGAGCTGTGCACAGCTACACACTCAGCCTACTGGTATTCTGCAAGACCTGGACACTGGGTTGGAGATTTCTTCACTTCAAAATTTTCAAACTACAGAGCCCAATATGGACACAGAGGGAAAGTCACAGGCTAATGATTTCATGATGATATATAGACCTGTGAATACATATCACATCTGTCTATATGAGGGGCAGGGAATACAACTAATCCTCAATCAATAGACCATATGGTAAGTGACCATATACAATATAAAAGTCTTTTGAGATAAAAAAAAAGTCCATCCACAGAGGGCTGCCTCCAGCAAAGGAATATAAGCAAATTCCAGCAGAAGCTAAAAGTAGTAGAAGAAAAAGAGGCGCCTCTAAGTGTAGGAGTAAAATACAATTTAATATTAATAAGAACAATTGGTAATTCGCAAAGGTATGAAGATAAAAGTCACATCAGAGGGAAGGGACATCCTGATGAGCTGTCATCAGAAGACTGTCTTCCGGCTCCTGCTGTGAGTGTCATCTCCCCACTATCAGGAAGTTGGCCATAAGATGGAAGCAGTTCCAGAGCAAGGCTTGGAGCGCAGGTGGAGAGTAAGGTGGAGTGTGATGATGTCACTGGATCTGCAATGCGTTTTCGAGCATGCGCACTGCGAGTGTAACGGCAGTCGTGCTCCTTTTTTAAGCTTTGCAAGACCTCGACACTGGGTTGGGGATTTCTTCACTCCCAAAGCACTTCAAAATCTCAAACTACAGAGCCCAATACAGGAATACTAAATCCAGAAAAGTTATAATAACAGTTTTCTCTGTTTATAATCAATACTCTGGATTCCCTGCACTCTGAACACTTGCAAACCCTGTGTCCTTTTTACAACCATTTTCACAGTGGCAGGGCCTGGCATCGTCACACCTTATTAAAAGAGCTGCCTCCACTGAAAGATATTTTCGAAACAAAAAAATGTTGTGCCTGGCAAGTTTCACGATTCTTCTCCAATTGACTTCAACAAGGTTTGCATGTACGCTTGCACATTTATGGATGTGTTCACCGAACATGCCCTTGAATCGAACCCAAGCAGTTTTGACTGTTTCCTTTTATAGTTATACAATATATATATATATATATATATATATATATATATATATCTTTTTTCTGTGAGACTACAGATCAGGATTAGCTTCCAGCTATAACTAGTTATCTTACCATGTACACATTCTTTAACCCATGTGCTTGTCTTTAATAGTTGCCGCATGCAAACATAAATGCCGTAAATGTTCTGTAACCTAATTTAGAAGCAAGGTCAGCCTTTAATCCCCCTAATCCCTGAACTGCTCTTGTTCTGAATTGAACACCTGAACTAAAGAGAAGCAACACAATGAAAGAATGATAATTGTAAACTATATGTTCCAGGTTTGCTTCCATCTGTGCTAGATGTGCCTGCAAGATTGCTGGTACTTCACAAATGCACAGGGGAGTGGATGAGGAAAATGAACAGCGACAACACTATATTTGACAAACACAAGAAACATGAAACAAACCCACTGCATTCCACTGCACTAATAAATTTGTTTTCTAGAAACTGCAAAGCATTACTTGCATGTAATGGAATAAAAATGTTTCACTTTTACTTTAAATGGCAAATAAAACCATGGTATTAAAAAGGTGTCAGCTGTCAAACATAAAATAGACATTACAAGGGATGACAGACAGAGTGTAAACAAGGTACCATGCAATTTTAATGTGAATCAAATCATAATATTAAACATTTTACAATCTATTGAAATACTGTCCAAAACACTATAATTCTGGATGTCAAAAATAAAATACAGTTAAAAATCATACAAAGCTATTTATAGATAGAATGACACTACTATTGCATAAATGTTTTCTCAAACACAAAAATAAGAAGACGTTTAACCAAAATTGGTCTGGTCTGTAATCAATGGTTCTGTACATAAGTTATAACTTATTTTGTTTGTAAAGTGGTGTTAGGTAATAGGGATTATCTTCCTAGAAGATCTTTGAGAACAGATTGGTCTACATTGTTCCATAATGGTCCTGTAGCATGTCCCTGATTGGTCAAAGTCTCAGGGAGGAAACTGCTTTATGCAGCAAACTTTTTCTGCCCAATCAGGAGTGTCCAGTAGGGAAAAGTGGATTGTTCATAGAATGTGTCTGGTGTAAAGGATCAGCTTCAAGCAGATGAGGTAATACAAACGTATGTTTTCTGCCCATGTTTTTTTCATAGGTGTTGCAGCAAACATAAGCAAATGAGGTTCCCTTGCAAGGGTAAATCTTATTACAGTCCAAAAAAAGTTATTTAGCCTCCTGGCTGGATAGGAGACCAAACTGGTTCTGCTCAGACAACAGGTCTACAATAAATGCAGGAAATCCTCTAAAGTGTAAATCCCCAGTAGATAAAAATAGATATTCAGTGATGGGCTGAAAAGCTTCCAGATTATTTCATTAGCTTTTTGATTTGACAGGAGTAGTTTATTACTGAATTTATTTATTATCTAATGCATTTTTCTGATGCTGATATGTTCAAAGTTCAAGATGTTTTGATCAGTTGATATGGTGGTAATTAAATTATGCCAACTAATTACAAGTCAATGTAGACCTGGGTGGATATTATGAAACAATGAACATACTTTGTTGGCAAATATACCAGTGACTAGTAATGAAGTGCCTGTGCTGGTTCTATGAACTTAAACACGAATAAATAACACAGAACATTACAATCCATTTTATGTACATAAAAATTATGTGAAAAAATGTTTTTCTTTTGGTGAGGAAAATGTCACAAAGAGTCTATGGGGGTAATGGATGCCCAAAGATGGAAAAAGCTCCCAAATTCACAGATGGATGATTTCACCAGGCAAATAAGTAGAAAATGAGAGGACCACAAGTGTGCAGAGATTTTACATCAGTGCCGGGGCCATCACCAGGAATAGAGGCTTACCGAAGCAATATGACCTGAAATGGCATACGCCAAACAAGTCGGAAAGGCTTAATAACCCACGGTTATGAGGGGTGCGTCAGGTCAGATATCATCAGCACGTAGTGGAGACAAAGGTAACAGCACGGCTTCCTCACCCATGGACAATCCAGTATAAGCCAAACGTATTTTTCATATGTGAGGAGCAAAGAAAACTCACATAGGGTGATAACGTTTTAAAACACTAATTTATTAAAATAATAAAAACAAACTCACATTTTGAATATCAAGAATAAGCTCAAATATCATATAGCGGCGGTCGTGAGGGGTCCACCCGACATGTTTCAGCTAAGGAGCCATCATCTGGGGTATGGACCACCCTCACCTCACTGCTCTTTAAACAGAAAATGACCCCCACTGGGAGTGTCTCCATACCGGAAGTGCAAAGAATGAGGATTACTTCCGGTTTTGAGGGTCATAAGGTAAATAGTTTACTGTCTGTTATGTAATTAATTATGAAGCAAGGATCTTTATACATTTTATTTCAGAAATTAGATGGAGGAATTAAAAATTAAAAACTAAAAAGCAGGGAGTATTATAGATTGGGTACACTGTGCTCTGGATCGCTCCGTCTAACAGGAAATGACCAGAGCACAAGCCAAGCCTCGCTTTCAATGTTCGAGAGGCGCTTCTTGTATGGGCACGGAGATAGACTGGGAGGAACTTCCTGTGTGGGCATCACGATGAACGTCACGTCTGGAAAACGTCATGACGTCATGCCCCACATCGTGGCGGCGTCAATGCCTTCCAGCCTGCTATCCAAGCCTCATTCCCATTTTAACAGCGCTTCCCATCTCATATAGAGGGGAAAGCGGTGCTGCGCTCCACAGGGTGGAAATAAGCCTCAATCTGAGGCGAGCCACATCATGCGGAGTGTCAGCAGAAAGAAACTGTAACAAAATAGACTAAGAAGGGGCACTTACAATAAATTCAAAAAACTATAAAAAGCGATACAAAAGGCTGATGCCCAAAGTATCATAGCTTTTAAAAGGGTAGGATAATACAGGAGCATCTTCTCAGCATTAATTGGTATTTAATATAGAACTAATAAACCGAAATGCTGGAATGACACTGCCAATGGGAGGCATCGATTACATCTAATATATCTAAAAATATATATACCACACACATTGAGATAGGGAATGGTGCCACTTGACTCCATATTATATATATCTAATCAGCCAATAGTAAATTGAGATAATACAGGTATATCAATAATATCTAATAATCAAATAATGAAGGAGAGATCAAGCATAAGTTAAACTTATGCTTGATTGATAAAAGAGTTAATGTCCCACTCCATGTTGATACCCTGCGGAAAGTATGACCCCAACTCATATATCCAATATGTCTCTAAACGCGAGATCCCCCTAAGAGTCAACCCCCCCCGCCAAGGGGGCACGTACCTATCAATAATGAGGAACTGGGTCCCCACAGGGTTCCGATCGTGAACTTCCCTATAGTACCGAGGGACAGTGTGTTTAGTACTCCCCGCTTTAATGAGATTGATATGTTCCGAGACACCTATAGTGAAAGATCTAATGGTCCGGCCAACATATTGCTTGCCACAAGGGCAAGTCAGAAGATAGACAATTCCTGTGGTAGGGCACATACAAAATTGTTTAATTTTATACGTACGGTCAGTCACAGTAGACGAAAAACTGTGACTAGCCTTCCTACCACAGGTGTTAAACTGGCAGACCAAACACATTTTACAAGGATAAAATCCAATTAGATCATGAAAAAAGGATGGTCTACCTGGTGGATTAGTCACATTAGGTGCCAGCCTATTACGAAGAGATGGAACCCCCTTGAAAACCACCTTAGGGGTCTTGGGCAACAAAGGTCCCAGTATTGTGTCAGTTTTTAGAACATCCCAGTGGCTTTCAAAGATTTTCTTAACGTGCTTGTGCTGCATGGAAAATGACGTCAGAAAAGACCATTTGAATTCGTCATTTTTTTGTCGAGGTCTATCCTCCAATAATGTCTGATGATCCATTGCACAAGCATTTTCAATTTCTTTATCCAGGTCCACAGAGTCATAGCCCTTCTCCAGGAACCTATATTTCAGTGTTATAGACTGAGCCCTGAAAGTATCAAGGCCAGTACAGTTCCTACATAATCATAAGAACTGACTCTTAGGTACAGATCGAATCCAGGAACTGTGATGACAACTATCGGTTGATATATACCCATTCCTGTCTGTAGATTTAAAATAGGCACTGAATGTAAATGTATGTTCATTTCTTTTAATAACAAGATCTAAAAAATGAATTGAGGTGGTACTAGTCTCAAAGGATAAGGCAATACCCCTATCATTGTTATTCAAAGTTGTAAAAAAATCAACCAAACCACCATGGCTACCTGTCCACAGGAGGAGGATGTCGTCTATGTACCGGGCCCACAACAAAAGGTGTGGGTTCTCCATGGCATAATCAGGATCCGTGGGGCAAGGGGGACTAAAAAAGATCTCTCTTTTTTATTCAAAATATAGGAGTCAAAACCTTTAGCTACTAAATTTTTCAGTTCCTTTTTGTACTCATGTGTGGGATTTCGGGCTTATCCAATCCCTCTCTCTTTAGTCCCCAACACAACTTCCATCTACTATTAAATTGTTTAAGGAATTAGTGTTGAGGGACCTGGCGGAAATTCCAGTTAAGCGTAAATTTTATAACCCCCAGTGGGTTTAAAGACGTTATGTGATAATAAAAATCTGGTCATTCGCCCTGCCGACAAAGGCGGGGGGATTGTTTTATTGAACAAATCAGATTATATGGACGAGATGCATCGCATTTTGGGAGATCGAGAAACTTATGTAGAATTACCAAAAAAATCCCACACATGAGTACAAAAAGGAACTGAAAAATTTAGTAGCTAAAGGTTTTGACTCCTATATTTTGAATAAAAAAGAGAGATCTTTTTTAGTCCCCCTTGCCCCACGGATCCCGGTTATATATTACCTGCCCAAAGTCCACAAGGATCCTCTCCACCCCCCAGGTCGACCCATAATTAGTGGTATCGACTCGATCACCTCTAAAATTGGGAAATATATTGGTTTCTTTTTGCAGCCATCTGTACTTAAGATGCCGTCCTATTTAAAAGATACTAAGGACGTGATTAAACTGTTATCGAATGTTTCCCATTCTGGTGACCTCATCATGGCCACCGCAGATGTTGCGTCCCTTTATACCTGCATTCCCCATCGTAAGGGTGTGGATGCAGTTCATTATTTTCTGAATAAGGACGCCTCCCTTGCTTCACCCCAGATAGACTTCATTGTTGATTTAATTGAGTTTGCAACGCAACACAATTATTTCTGGTTTGATGGTAGATTCTATCGCCAACATATAGGGGTGGCTATGGGAGCAAAATTTGCTCCCAGCCTGGCCAACCTGTTCATGGCCAAGTGGGAGGAGGATGTCGTCTATGCCATGGAGCAGTGTTTCTCAACTCCAGTCCTCAAGGCGCCCCAACAGGTCATGTTTTCAGGATTTCCCTCAGATGAAACAGCTGTGGTAATTACTAAGGCAGTGAAACTGATCAAATCACCTGTGCGAAATAATGGAAATCCTGAAAACATGACCTGTTGGGGCGCCTTGAGGACTGGAGTTGAGAAACCCTGCCATGGAGAACCCACACCTTTTGTTGTGGGCCCGGTACATAGA
Source organism: Lithobates clamitans (assembly GCA_037952925.1). NCBI lineage: Eukaryota > Metazoa > Chordata > Amphibia > Anura > Ranidae > Lithobates > Lithobates clamitans. Next base: position 7,565,653 of record JBBGZY010000056.1, on the reverse strand, counting down.
TGACATCATCCTCCTGTGGACAGGTAGCCATGATGGTTTGGTTGATTTTTTTACAACTTTGAATAACAATGATAAGGGTATTGCCTTATCCTTTGAGACTAGTACCACCTCAATTCATTTTTTAGATCTTGTTATTAAAAGAAGTGAACATACATTTACATTCAGTACCTATTTTAAATCTACAGACAGGAACGGGTATATATCGACCGATAGTTGTCATCACAGTTCCTGGATTCGATCTGTACCTAAGAGTCAGTTCTTACGATTACGTAGGAACTGTACTGACCTTGATACTTTCAGGGCTCAGTCTATAACACTGAAAGATAGGTTCCTGGAGAAGGGCTATGACTCTGTGGACCTGGATAAAGAAATTAAAAAAAAAAATTTTGTGGGGAATCTGGATCTTTCCCTGGTTTAGGCAATGCTATTATAGTTGCTTTTAACATTTCTGGAGGGAATGGCGAGGAGGCAACAGCAGCACCAAAGATCGCCAACAAATGTGGGGTTAGTATGTTTTGAAAGGCTTTGTAATATTCCCCTGAGAAGCCATCTGGGCCTGGGGATTTGTTGAGTGACAGTGATTGTCAGTGTGTGGAGGTGTTCTGTGGTAAGTTTAGGTAGTTGAAGAGTTTGCAGGAATGTCTCTATAGCTTCTGAGGTTGATTGCGGAATCATTTTTTAGATTGTATAATGAGCCATAGTAGTGGCTGAAGGCATCAGCTATGTCTTGTGGGTGTTGATGTTTGGTTTGTGTCTTTGGGTGGATAATATATGGGATGTGCGTTTTATATCTGTGACCTCGTAATTGATTAGCAAGTAATTTTCCTGCTCTGTTGCCACTAGTGTAGTATGTCAGTTTTAGCTTTCTGGAGGCCTTTTCGAAGTCCTCCAGTAACATTAGCCTCAGCTCTGTATGGAGCATATTAAGTTGATCAGTCAATTTTTGAGATGATAGTGTCATATTTTGCTTTTTTAAAATTTCAGAACCCCTCTGACAAATGCCTTGTGGGTATTCCACAAAGTGCATGGGTCCGAGACCGACTTTGATTAATTGAAAAAAACTCTTTCATCTGCTGTTCAATGTGCAACTTGGTCCGTAAATACTGAACAGCCTGGGGTTGGATCTCCAAATAAATGTATTTTTGAGGACAGAAGGGTCCCCCACTTGTAGCTCCACTGGGGCATGGTCCGACCAAGTTATGTTATGTATCTTAGCGGCTTTGCACTTGAACAACAATTGTTTATCTACCAAGAATAGGTCTATACTGCTATAAGATTTGTGACAATGGGAAAAAAAGGAGTAATCTCTATCATTAGCGTTAAGACACCTCCATACATCATACAATAAATATTTGCGAAGAATTGGTTGTAGGGTTGGTGGAGTTCTTTTAGGATTGTATGATGAGTCCAGTTTAGAGTCAGGTACTATATTGAAGTCCCCACACAGCACTAGTGCTCCTTGACGAATCTGATTAATTTTCTTAATAACTTTGTGTAGAAATTTGGATTTCCCAGCATTTGGGGCATATATGTTTGCCAGAGTGAAAGTCGCAGAGTTAATGTCACACACCATAATTATGTAGCGAACCTGTGGATCCAATGTGATCTTATGCAGATGGAATGCAATGGTATCTTTAACTGCAATCATCATCCCTTTCGTTTTGGTCTTTGCATTTGCACAGAAAACATGTGGGATTTTTGGATGAGAACATTTAGGTGGTGAAGTTATTTGGAAATGGGTTTCTTGTGTGCATAGGATGTCACAGTTCCTTTGTATTGCTTCCTTCCATAAAGACCTGCGTTTGGTCAGGTGATTGAGTCCCTTTGAGTTAATGGTCAGGAAGTTCACTGCCATGGATGTGGTTTGTATGAAGATGTGAATAGCTTATTTCATGGGTGTCACTTACTTTTTTTAGATGCAAGTCCTGTGTGATGATTGCTTGTGGGTCACTGTGATGTTCTGAAGAGGTTGGTTCTTGAGCTTGTGTGGTTTGATTCTCTCCTAGAATTGAAGTGATACTCTTGACTGTTAGGATAAGAAAAAAAAGATTATAGGAACAGAAATTCAACATTTGTGGCTATGTGCCAACTAACAAAAGGTAATGAAGTGTGACTCTCAGTCACTCAGGTAGTAACTTGTGGGTAGTAAGATTAAACAAACGCGGGTTGTTGGTTTTGCAAACCACCCATGGTTAAATCAGTTGTGTGTGCGTGCATTCCTGCGATCAACCGTGCGCCATTCTGGGTCCGGGCTTGTGGTAGGGCTCCTTGGCCGTGAGGGTGCTTGACTGTCTGGGATAATCCCCCAGGAGCCGAGCAGCGCCATACCTTTTGCAACAGAGTCCATCACATACTCCTTGCCTTCTCTTGTAACAATCAGTTTGGTTGGAAAGCCTCATTTGTAGCCTAATTTGTGGTTTCTGAGTGCCTTAGTGATGTTCGTCATGTTTCTCCTTTTTTGCAGCGTGTATTGGGATAAGTCTGCATAGAATTGCAGGTTTGAGTAAGGTGATGGAATCATGACTTTTTGCCTTGAGGCTGCCATTAGCCTTTCCTTAGTGTGGTAGAAATGTAAGTGAAGGATTACATCTCACGGTATATTATCTGATAGATAAGCAGGTTTAGGAAGTCTGTGTATTCTATCCACAGTGAGATCTAATGCTGATAGATCAGGTAGGTTAGCCGTAAATAACTGGGTTGCATAATCCCTCAGATCTTGCTGTTTGACAGTTTCCGGGACCCCTCTGATCTTCAAATTATTCCTTCTGGACCTATCCTCAATATCCGCCACTTTGGCTTTGATCCCTTCTATGTCATCTTCCTTGGCTTCATTTGCATCTTCTAGATCGTTTATCGTTGTGGCGTATTCCCCCATCTTATGTTCTATGTGGGTCACTTTATCAGATATGGATCTGATCTCAGTGCTGAATTTATGCATACAGGAGATCATATCTGAGTGGAGCGATCCTCCCAGTGACACTAACATCTCTTCTAACTTTGTGTCTATGACTGGCTGGCCGTTTGTGGGGAATGAGTCTATGGAATCAGGCAACTCTCTTGTGTCATCTTCTGTGTCGGGGGAGAGCTCACCTCTTTATTGTCATCCATGGCATCCGCCTTGAATCTTGTCTTTTCCGGACTCCCTGATGATGGGGTGGCTGGTGGAGACCTTGAGCCTTTAGGTGGGCTGCTCCTTTTCTGTGTCTTTTGCTGCTTGCTGTGAGGATGGGCCACGGATGTCGGCGTGGGTGCTGAGCCGGCACCATCTTGCTTGGCCTCATAGGAGAAGAACTCCATCAGGCGCATTGGCCGGTTCCCCTCCTTCTTTCTCCTCATCATTCTGTAGCTGTGTTCCCTGGGTTTGTAAGAACCGGAACACCATGGTTTGAGCTTGGTTTGAGTCCCGGGCGAGGTGCTGTGTGCCGCGATGTTCCCGCTGATGCTGGAGCTCTGCTCTCACACGTCCATCTTGGACTCCAGCTAGCTACGCCCCCTTTCCATAACTTTTTCTATATACACAAAAGGCCTATTTCTCTCAAATATTGTTCTCAAATCTGTCTAAATCTGTGTTGATATACCACACCTGTGAGATGGATGGATTATCTCAGCAAAGGAGAAGTGCTCACTAACACAGATTTAGACAGATTTGTGAACAATATTTGAGAGAAATAGGCCTTTTGTGTACATAGAAAAAGTCATAGAGCTATGAGTTCAGCTCATGATAAATAGGGGAAAACACAAAAGCATTGCGTTTATAATTTTGCTCAGTGTATAAACCCTAGTGTTCTCACAATGTGTCTCCATATTCACCTGTTATTTACTTATTAATTTGAGTTTATTGATTTATAAACACAAAAAAGAGACTCAGTATGGGACAACTAAGGTACAGGACACAAAATGAACTTTTTGTTCTAATGTAATCTCTTTTTATTAACCACTTGCCTGCCGGGCCAATTCTGGCATTTCTCTCATAAATAAATAAAAAAAAAATAATAAAAATTAAATAAATTACAGGTAATGGCGAGTACTAGTGTGCAAACTAGTGTTGCAAGATATACTGGTCTATCCCCAAATGAGATGGTGTCAAGTAACTGTATCAAATGTTTCGTGTCTCTTAGATAAGACTTTGTTTTTTTTAATAGCGGCTGTAGGAACCAATCAATATACTCCCCTATTCTTGCTCCAACTGAATTAATGCCATTTACTATCTGCCTTCCTGGTGGTTTCTCTTTATTTTCATGGATCTTAGGGAGAGTATATATTACCGGAATATGGCATCCACGTGGCTGAAGATATTTCGCTTCTTTTTTGTTTAATAAGCCTTTTGATTTCCCTCTTTCCACTAAATAGGCCAAGTCATCTTTATATGTTACAATTGGATTACCTGGCAGTTTCTGATAGGTACTAACATCGCTCAATTGTCAATTTAGTTCTTCATGATAGAACACCTCAATATGTCCCTCTGTTCCCATTGGGGGATTAAATAAAGATTTGTTCTTTAGATCACTAAACTTAATCTCATTTTCCACACTACTATTCCTTAATAAGTTCTCTCCTGGTTTACTCAGCATATATTTTTTAATATGAAGACTTCTAGCAAATTTATTGATGTCTATATATGTGTTAAATTTATTCACGTTCTTTTTCGGTACAAATTTTAGGCCTTTATCCAATACTCTAATTTCATCATCTGTCAATTCCACTCCACTAATATTCACTATCCATTCTCCTAATATTCTCTTTTGCTTCAGTTTTTTTGTTCCTGCTCTGCATCCGCACTTTGTTTTGCGTTTCTTCCAGATGGTTTTTCTGAACCTCTTTTCGGAGATCTCCTTGATCTCTCCTCTCGATCTCTCTGTAGATCCCAATGTCTTTCTTCCCTTCTTATTTCTTTCCTCAGTGTACGATCTGGGCTCCTCCTGACAAATCTTCGTGATCCATTCTCCATCTGATGACGCCTGGGAGACCCCCCACGTCTCATCTCTAAAAATTGTGTCAGAGTTCTATCACGTCTCCCATATTGATAATTCGGTGTTCTTCCCCTTTCCTGGTGGTCCCTAGGGTTTCGTCCTCCTTCATCAAGCCTTCTCAGATATTCATATCGATTGTGTGTTGGGATATTATATTAATTTTCATATGGCCCTTGTTCTCATCTTCCATCATAATAATATGGTCTGGTATCTCCATTCCTATTCTCATATCTCTGGCTCTCATAATTTCTCCAAGGAGGTGTTAATGGCTCTCTCCTATCAGGAAACTGTAGAAAAGATCTCGGAGAATTATAGAAGTTATTATTATTATGCCAGCTGTATTTCCAAAAAGGCTTTTGCCAATTATTATATGCATTCCATCCTTGTCTCTGGTTAGGAGTGTTATAGTTGTTACGATTTTCTCCAGGGCCCCTGATAAGTGGGTTCTTCACTTTATCTGTGATTGCCATAGTTTTCTTTTTCTTTTTCAGGGGTTGTGTTGGTGGAATTTATTACCGATTCCTCTAATTTGTTCTGCCATTTAAAAACTAGATCATCCTCATAATCCTTCAAATCTCTTTGATATTTCCTCCTTTTCCTTGCTGCAGTCTCATTATCTTTTTGTTCCATATCTCTGTGTATCTGCTTCGCCAATGCATCATATTCAGGGAGTTCTTTTGAGATTTCTACAATGGCTTTTAACTCGGCAATATTTTTATCTAATACTCTAATTTTCCGTTGTTTCCTTTTGATAAGCAAATCCAGTAATTCCAAACCCTTATCGTTAAAAAACTGGAACCACTCATCAGTGGACTCTATCCAATAGACCATCATTAATAGGAACATCCCATCTCAATCTTCTTGGTAATAGTCTATCTTTAATGTACTTTTCATGTGTGACTATGTCCCACCATGAGTTTTTCTTTTCCATTAGATGTCCCATTTTTCTAAAACATTTTTCCATATCACCCACCATATTAACTTCTTGTTTCTCAAACACAGCATCCAGATCCACTGTTCTATTCTCTACGAATCCAAAAACTTCAATGGTTGCAGCACACGTAACAATAGATAAGGAACAAATTACAGGTAATGGTGAGTACTAGTGCGCAAACCACAAACTAAACTAAATAATACGGACAAAAAAATCAATTGTAAAAATAATAAAATATGGCTGAATGATAAAGCCGCCACCATAAGGGTGTTCCCACACCAATAAAAGTAACTGACAAAATAATAAGTTATGTGATATAATTATATATCACATTATATATATATATTATATTGTGATATAAAAGTAGTGCTTACTAGAAAACCTATGTACAACAGATTTTTCCCAAATACTGATGAGTAATTTGCTAACTGCATGATATTTCTTTTGTCATTGGGTTAAGTTTAGGGGTAAATAGTACATTTAAGGAATACAGTATGACTTAAGAAAAAACTGCCTGTGATCATTTACTTTTTTTAGGATTTAGTTTTCAAACACTAGAGTTAATGATCTCAGATTCAGCAGAGAGCTAGACGATTTTCATGTTTTAAGCAGGGAAGAGCAGGGGTCCTAGAAAAATGAGGACTCTTCTCAAAGTCAAGTCTAGTAATATTGGGCTTGGGGATCTTCCAGGCAGGTGGTGTGAAAATGGGGAGGACCTATGTACAACAGATTTTTCCCAAATACTTATGAGTAATTTGCTAATTCCCCCCATTAACCTTAAAAAGAGATCGCTTGGATCCCTTAATTGTACCTAATAAATCTTCAAAACACACACATATTCTAGCTAAATTATGATGTTATAACTACAATGTACCTTATTAAATTACCTAACCAACTAACTGTGATAGCATGAGAACTGGAGCTTCAGAATCTCTTATGATCCTGCACTTCAGTGGATTTTTAAGTCATATTGGGGATACACTGAGCAAGATTATAAATGCAACACTTTTGTGTTTGCCCCTATTTATCATGAGCTGAACTCAAAGATCCATAACTTTTTCTATGTACACAAAAGGCCTATTTCTCTCAAATACTGTTCTCAAATCTGTCTAAATCTGTGTTGATATACCACACCTGTGAGGTGGATGGATTATCTCAGCAAAGGAGAAGTGCTCACTAACACAGATTTAGACAGATTTGAACAATATTTGAGAGAAATAGGCCTTTTGTGTACATAGACAAAGTCATGGAGCTATGAGTTCAACTCATGATAAATAGGGGCAAACACAAAAGCGTTGGGTTTATAATTTTGCTCAGTGTATAAACCCTAGTGTTCTCACAATGTGTCTCCATATTCACCTGTTATTTACGTATTAATTTGAGTGTATTGATTTATAAACACAAAAAAGAGACTCAGTATGGGACAACTAAGGTAGAGGACACAATATTAACTTTTTGTTCTCATTTAATCTCTTTTTATTAACCACTTGCCTGCCGGGCCAATTCTGGCATTTCTCTCATAAATAAATAAAAACATAAATAATACAAATTAAATAAAATAGTGGGTGTTGCAGTTCTTTATGTCACACAATATTTGTGCAGCAATTTTGTACACTTTAATGAACACAAACACAATATAATACCCAAGTTTAAAAAATATATATAAAAAAGATGATGTTGCTTCAAGTAAATTGACACCAAACATATCACCCTTTAAAATTGTGCACGCTCGTGGACAAACTACGGTACAAATAAATTATCCATAGGCAACAATTAAAAAACTTTACAGGTTACCGGTTTAGAATTAAACAGGAGGTCTAGGGCTAGAATTATTGCTCTAGCACTAACGTTTGCAATGATATCTCACATGTGTAGTGCGAGTAGTAGGAGTGTAGATGTGTGTGCTGGGCTTATGTGTACATGCGCATAAGCACGGGGTGACAGGGGCACATTAACATTTTTTAATATTATTTATTTTATTTGAATGAATTTTTTTACACTGTACCATTATTCATTTATTTTTTGGATCACCTTTATTGCTATCACAAGGTGATGGAACATTGCTGTTTTACCCTCTTTGTGGTTAAAAGGATTCCTCCAATAGGATTTGATCTGGCAGGGTTCTTGCTGCAGCTATGATGGCCTCTGATTCTGAAATAGTGAACATGGCAGAGAATGTCTCTCGGTTTTGAATGCTTCATATTCTTAAGACGTAGGGTACGGTGGACCCTACTGAACTCTATGTTGGTTTCTTTAGAATTGTTGAGCAGTTTGTTAAAGATATATTTCAGAGTGAATGGGATATTAGAAGGGGTGACAGTCTCCAGTAAACTCCTCATCAATCATATTGTTGCTTCTACTGTGATTTCCAGGGTCATTGTTATGAGCCAAGTAATCCTGTAACTGATTTATGTGATTATTTAGAGCTTGCTTGTGAGTAGCTAATCTTTTTTGTAAAGATTCTAACGTAGTTTCAATATCATTTACTATGGAACTGACATTTATTAACATCAGCTTTAATGCTGTGGATTTCCAGTTTATACGAATTATCTAGGCTGCTAACATAGTTTCCTTGTCTGGTCGGTTATCCAGATCATGAGAGAAAGAGCAAGAGCTATGCAAGGAGCCAGGACTGCAGCTGGGGTTCTGTGCTGCTGAAATGCAGAGGCCTGTAAGCATCTGGGAGAGAGGAGAGTGGAACATCTGCCTGTCTTACTGTCCCTGTTCATTCCTTACCTTTGCCTTGAGGAGTTGGAGGTGCCTGCAGAATTCTCCCACTGTCCTTGACCTAAAGATGATGACCAGAGGTGCACAGATGGGTTAATTTACTAAAACTAAAGAGCGCAAAAGCTGGTGCAGCTGTGCATGTCAGCCGATAAGCTTCTAGCTTGTTAAATTAAGTTTTGACAAAAAAAAACACGATAGCTGATTGGTTTCTATGCAGAGCTGCACCAGATTTGCACTCTCCAGTTTTAGTAAATCAACCCATCTGTGCACTCCTGGTTGTCATCTTTAGGTCAAGGGCAGTGGTAGAATTCTGTGGTGCTGCAGCAAACAGGGCTTTAATATAGGTCTAGGTGTCAGATTTAGGTTGTCTCTGGAGAAATTTCCCCATTGTGGAGCCTGTGGGGAGTCAGGATGGAAAGAGAAAGGGGTATGGGTGAGTACGAACTGTCTCTGGAAGCCATTTATTAGGCTATAGGTAAGCCATGCCCCAACTTTTTAATTTCAATAGGTGACCCGAGAAGTGAAGTTTTGTCTTAACTACTTCCCGCAAAACGTTGTCATTGTACATTGGTACTTTGACGTAGAATACCAGGGTTATGGCAGCAGATAGCTGCCATAATGCCAGTATTCTCTTCAATGGCGGGCAGGTCACTTTCAGATAAAAGTGGCCTCCATGGCGGATTCACCGCAAGATCACTTTTATCAGCAGCGGGAGGGGGGGCACCTTTCCTGTTGCCAATAAAAGTGATCTCTCTCCGGCCATCTCAGCTGGTTACTGGAGCCACCGGTAACGGCAGAGATGATCCGATCCTTTCCCTTCAGTAGTATTGAGCTGTGTAATGGAAACATGGCCCCCACTTGGCTCCATACCATTGGATGACGGAAGCAACGTCAAAAATATCACTTCCACCCAATGGTCTTAAAGGGGAATATTTTTTTCTTCTTTTTTTTTAAGACATTTATATATATATAATGTATGTTGAGTGGATATGTACACTCCTCACATTTTTGTAAAAAAATATTATATTTTTTCATGTGACAACGCTGAAGAAATTACACTTTGCTACAATGTAAAGTAGTGAGTATACAGCTTGTATAACAGTGTAAATTTGCTGTCCCCTCAAAATAACTCAACACACAGCCATTAATTTCTAAACCGCTGCCAACAAAAGTGAGTACACCTCTAAGTGAAAATGTCCAAATTGGACCCAAAGGGGTTTATTTACTAAAGCTGGAGAATGCAAAATCTGGTGCAGCTCTGCATAGAAACCAATCAGCCTCCAGGTTTTATTGTCAAAGCTTAATTGAGCAATCTGAAGTTAGAAGCTGATTGGCTACCATGTACAGCTGCACCAGATTCTGAGTGCACCAGTTTTAGTAAATCCACCCCAAAGTGTCAATTATTCGTGTGGCCACCATTATTTTTCAGCACTGCCTTAACCCTCTTGGGCATGGAGTTCCCCAGAGTTTCAAAGGTTGCCACTGGAGTCCTCTTCCACTCCTCCATGATGACATCACAGAGCTGGTGGATGTTAGAGACCTTGCGGTCCTCCATCTTCCATTTGAGGATGCTCCACAGATGCTCAATAGGGTTTAGGTCTGGAGACATGCTTGGCCAGTCCATCACCTTTACCCTCAGCTTCTTTAGCAAGGCAGTGGTCGTCTTGGAGGTGTGTTTGGGGTCATTATCATGTTGGAATACTGCCCTGCAGCCCAGTCTCCAAAGGGAGGGGATCATGCTCTGCTTCAGTATGTCACAGTACATGTTGGCATTCATGGTTCCCTCAATGAACTGTAGCTCCCCAGTGGCGGCAGCACTCATGCAGCCCAGACCATGACACTCCCACCACCATGCTTGACTGTAGGTAAGACACACTTGTATTTGTACTCCTCACCTGGTTGCCACCACATACACTTGACACCATCTAAACCAAATAAGTTTATCTTGGTATCATCAGACCACAGGACATGCTTCCAGTAATCCATGCCCTTAGTCTTCTTGTCTTCAGCAAACTGTTTGCGGGCTTTCTTGTGCATCATCTTTAGACTCTGGGACAACAGCCATGAAGATCAATTTGATGCAGTGTGCAGCATATGGTCTGAGCACTGACAGGCTGACCCCCCACCCCTTCAACTTCTGCAGCAATGCTGCCAGCACTCATACGTCTATTTCCCAAAGACACCCTCTGGATAAGACGCTGAGCCCTGGCACTCAAGTTCTTTGGTCGACCATGGCGAGACCTGTTCTGACTGGAACCTGTCCTGTTAAACCGCTGCATTGTGTTGGCCACTGTGCTGCAGCTCAGTTTCAGGGTCTTGGCAATCTTCTTATAGTCTAAGCCTTCTTCAAGTAGAGCAACAATGCTTTTTTTCAGATCCTCAGAGAGTTCTTTGCCATGAGGTGCCATGTTGAACTTCCAGTGACTAATATGAGAGAGTGAGATCAATAAAACCAAATTTAACACACCTGATCCCCATTCCCACCTGAGACCTTGTAACACTAATGAGTCGCATGACACTGGGGAGGGAAAATGGCTAAATGGGCCCAATTAGGACATTTTCACTTAGGGGTGTACTCACTTTTGTTGCCAGTGGTTTAGACATTATTGGCTGTGTGTTGAGTTATTTTGAGGGGACAGCAAATTTAGACTCCTATACAAGTTGTATACTCACTACTTTACATTATAGCAAAGTGTAATTTCTTCTGTGTTGTCACATGAAAAGATATAATAAAATATTTACAAAAATGTGAGGGGTGTACTCACTTTTGTGAGATACTGTATATTTGTATTGCATTTAAGTGTAAATGTTAGATCTGAGGTCTTTTTGACCCCAGATCTCACATGAAAGAGGTCCTGTCATGTTTTTTTCAATTACAGGGGATGTTTACATTCCTTGTAATAGCAATAAAAGTGACCCATTTTTTTGTTTTGTTTAAAGACAGTGTAAAAATAAACAATAAAAAGTGAAATAAATAAGAAAAAAAAAAAATTGAAAGCGCCCCGTTCCTTTGAGCTTGCACACAGAAGCGAACGCATAGATAAGTCTCACTCGCATATGAAAACAGTGTTCAAACCACACATGTGAGGTATCACCACGATTGTTAGAGTGAGCGCAATAATTTTAGCAAAAGACTTCCTCTGTAACTGAAAACTGGTAACCTATAGAAATTTTTAAACGTCGCCTATGGAGATTTTTAAGGGTCGAAGTTTGTCGCCATTGCTTGAGGGGGCGCAATTTTGAAGCACGACATGTTGGGTATCAATTTACTCAGCGTAGCATTATCTTTCACAATATAAAAAAATGAGCTAACTTTACTGTTGTCTTATTTTTTTAATTCAAAAAAGTGTATTTTTGTGCTTGTAAAACCGCTGTGCAAATACGGTGTGACATAAAGAATTGCAATGCCATTTTATTCTCTAGGGTGTCTGAAAAAAAATATAATGTTTGGGGGTTCTAAGTAATTTTCTAGCAAGAAAACCTGATATTAACTTTTGTAGCACTTACCCCCCCAGGAGCTGCTGTATTTTTATTGGGACTGTACTCAGCTTCGTTACCCCTTTATTTTCTCTAGATCCCCCTGACACAGCTGTGGTGTAATATGGTGTGCAGTAAAGCTCTAAAGACAATTTCACAATATACAATGCGAAATACCTTTTTGTCTTTACCTTGGCCTCCACTTGCTTGATGATGCAAAGTAAAACAACACTCATACAATTGTACTTAAACAAGAACTTTGTTTACTGTATTTGCTTTGAAGTAAAACACTACAATAGTTGTACCGTCAGTCCAACGTAATCTGACTGTCAACTGACTTCAGCTTACACAGATATTATACAGATGTAAAGTCTTTGAAATAACTTGCTAGTGATGTGCTAACGAAAATAGGATAAATGGCAGAGTGACTTGATATCACTGTGAGCACTGTCCTATCCTTTGCACACTTTCTAACCATAAGGAGATCAAATGCTGATTTAATAAAGTATAGTACAATGTTTAGGGAGCTCCCATTGTTTGATATCACAGTAACCTTAATATGGCAATGAAACACAAAGCCTTGTGTTTTATTAGACAGTCCTTCTTGTCTTCTTTCTTCTGCTAGCAATGAATAAAGTTAATTTGTAATCCAATGGTTAATGACTCCTGATAAAACCAAGCTGGATATTAAATCAAGGTTATAATAGAGCAGTACTGCAGCTATCTCTGGTGCCAATGGCACAGTACCAAATCCTCAATGAGACACAGGCTCAGTCTAATCCTCTTGATTTAGCTTGTGGGACTATTGATCTCTGTATTGTACAGATGAATATGTAAAAGTGCTTTAAGGAAACTTTTTGGGCAACAGCTGGTGTATAAGGTCCTGTCTCCGGCCGGGACCTCTGCGCTGTTCCGCTCTGCACAATGAGACGCTCCAGATGGCTGCGACAGGCTCCTCTGGCTCCTTCCCAGTCTTGCCCCGCCGTCAACCCAGCTCAGTGGTGTGTCACCATATTTATGCTTGTATCGCTCTTCCATGGAGGTAGGCTGCGCTGCGTTGGAGACCTAACACAGATCCTCCCAGGCTGGCCATGCATTTCCAAGAGACCCAAGATGGCCATGTCGAGCCCTTTTATAATCTTCCCACAATGCAGTTCTGTTCTCCTGATGTTCATTGGAGTTAATGGGCATTATGGGTAGGTCAAGTTAATGTCCATTATACACAAACAAAACACTTCCATGTCTACTTTTTAAACGATGAAAAATAAAGATGCAGTCCTTTCATATTTTGGCCGCTAGATGGCGCCAGATGCTAAGCTATAACATATATTCATTTATATATGAAAAATGTGACCACTACACTTGTAAACAACAAGCTTGAAAAATAGGCCTAATGTTAAGTGGTTAATCGCCAATAAGGATTATTTACAGTAACTCAAGCATTTGAGTATATATGTTTTGGTTATTAGGTGTCTATAGTATATACATTTGCAAATCTGTCAGAAAGAGATTGCACAGTTTGTTAGAAGAGATTATTTTACAATGTTTGCTAATCTTCATTCATATTTATCTAGGCAAACACACCATAAATGCAGTAATTTATCACCTATCACCAAGTGCTTCATACAAAATTCTTTAACATGCAGCCCTACTAACCTGCAAAGAAACCCTTATTAAAACCTGTTTGTTTTTTATGTAAAAAATATTATAATCAGTTTAAGGAACTTTCACACCATACAGCATACAAAAATACATTAAAAATGTATGTGCATGGAGGGATGTGGTTAACCCTCTCTTGAAAATGGAAGAACTGACAAAAAAGCACAGAGGTTGTCCAAGAGAATTTCAGAAAACCTGGGACAAGTAGTTGTACTCTTCAGAATGTACACATATTTCACTAATGAATTCTCTGTCCGTTGCGGATTGAGAACTGGAGTTAGACATAGGTATCTGATCTATTCAATTATGCTATTGAAAATGTCAATAACTTCTTAACAGTGAAACAGAAGTACTGGTGATGGAATTAACCTGGAGAGTGTTAAGGCATCATTATAGTTTTATTTGATGGTACATGATTGTTTGTTACTTTTTCTCTATTACCTGTTACTGTTTTTTTTTCCAGTGGTCTTCGATTTGAGCTACTGTCTGTTGCACTTTATTTTGTTGTATAATTGACAAAAAAAGTTTTGCAATAATAATTACCTGATGCAAAAAAAAAAGAGTATGTGCAGTAACATGCATTTAAAGGCATTTTTTTGTGCCTTGCCTTAGATTTATATGCATTAATGTGTATTGTGTGAACGAGACACATGAAAAACACTATTTTCTATGTGCCCTTGCAGTGACTTGTATTTATCCAGTGCAGAAATATTCAAGTCACTGGACATGGTGTGAACAAGCCCTAAGCATTGGCGTGCACAGGGGGGTGTTCGGGGTATACCTGGGCACAACCTAATCACCCTGTGCCCCAGGGCCAATAATAGGAAAGTACAGCCTGCCCTTCTGTACCAGGCCCGTGTCCTATTATTGTAAAAAGGGGGCCTGGGAACCTGCTGAAAAGGAGGACCAGCTATACTGTCTTATTGCAGATACCAAACCTCTTATTCGTCCCCCATACATCTCTGCCAGCTTCTCCTTCTCTCCCTCCGGCTGCTCTGCAGTAGGATAAGTTCTTGCATCTGCGCCTCCATCCTGTCCTCAGACTCCTCAGTCTTAAATGTAGGACATCAGGAGTCTGTGTAGAATGCTGATATTCACCAAACCCCTTATAAAGGGCAGTTAAAAAATGTAAAATATATATATAAATAATCTAAAAAAAAAGTAAAAAAGAATATAATTTCAAAAGATAATTTAAAAAAATGAAGGACTTGTTCACATGTGCTTTGCACTCTGTAATTTCTGCCATTGCCTCCGAAGCATTGCATAATGTGTACACCCCTAACCACTGCCTCTGTTGGTCTGTGTTTGAGCTTTATGGTGCACACCCCAATGCTAGATATAGGCCAAATACCCCCGGTTTGGTTCGCGCCAGAACTCTCAAACATCACAAAAGTTTATACCCCCAACTGCAAACCCCATTGAAGTCTATAGGACTCGAATTTCAAAAATCAAAAGTCCCAATTTTGAAGGCTTATGTGCAATTTATTGGCCATAGAAAGTGTATGGGGACTGGGGTATTGCCCTGGGGGACATGTACCAATGCAAAAAAAACTTTTAAAAAAGATTATTTTTAACCACTTCCTGCCCGGCCTATAGTTAAATGATGGCCGGGAAGTGGTTCAGTTATCCTGACTGGGTGTCATATGACGTCCAGCAGAATAAGCCACGATCATGCACTCGCGGAGGCGGTGATCAGTGGTGTGATGTGTCACTCTGATACACCGCATCTCCGATCGTGATTAAGAGCCTCTGATGGAGGCTCTTTACCATGTGTTCAGCTGTGACCAATCACAACTGATCACAGCGTGAAGCAGGAAGTGTCGGTAATCGGCTTTCCTCTGTTCACGCTGACAGGAAGAGCTGATCCACGGCTTTCCTGTTAGAGGTGGGGTGTGCACTGATAATCAGTACATCAGAGCAGCCCTCATCAGAGGCACCCACCACAATTACAATCAGTGCCCATCAGCTGCCAGTCAGTGCCCACCCATATCGCCAATCAAGCAGTCCCCATCAAAGTGCTAATCAGTGCCCATCAGTAACGCCTATCAGTGCCCTTCACAGAAGCCCATCAGTAATGCCTGTCAGTACATCCTCATCAGTGCTGCCTATTAGTGCCATCTATTAGTGCCCATCAGTGCCATCTATCAGTACCCATCAGTGCTTTCTATCAGTGCCCATCAGTGATGCAAATCCATGCCAGCTATTAGTGCCCATCAGTGCCGCCTATCAGTGCCCATCAGTGCCACCTAATGGTGCCCATCAGTGCTGCATATCAGTGCCACTTATCAGTGCCCATCAATTCTACATATTAGTGCCTCCTCATCAGTGCCCATCAGTGTCACCTTATCAGTGCCACCTCATCAGTGCCCATCAATTCTGCCTCATCAGTGCCCATTAGTGCAGCCTCATCAGTGCCCGTCAGTGAAGGAGAAAACAACATTTTATAACAGAAACTAAGAAAAACTTTTTTTATAAATGTTGGGCTTTTTTAGTTTGTTTAGCAAAAAATTAAAAGCTCTATTTCTGGGAAGAAAATGATAACAATTTAGTTTGGGTACAGTGTTGTATGACCGTGCAAAAGCTGAAAACTTGTCCTGGGCAGGAAGGGGGGAAAGTGCCCTGTATTGAAGTGGTTAAAGAGGTGATTTTAATGATGCTTAAATTGAAACAATAAAAATGAAAAATTCCTTTAAATGTAGTGCCAGAGGGGCCCCCTTAGCTTGTCTGTATAGTGGTGCATCTGTACTGTGTATAGATACCTAGATGTACCTGCTGCAGCAAAACTGACATGTATAAAGAGAACAAAATTACATTTTAATAGATTTTTCCCTGGAGTCTTTCTTTATTATGTAAACAATGGCTTGGGCAGTTGAAACAAGAGTTTTTGGATACATTCTAGTGTCTTTTTGGCAGACTTTGGATGGAAAAAACTAAAAATTTAGCATCACAGTTAGGGATGAGCTTCGAGTTCAAGTCGATCTCATGTTCGACTCGAACATCGGCTGTTCGCAAGTCCGCCGAACAGCGAACAATTTGGGGTGTTCGCGGCAAATTTGAATGCCGCGGAACACCCTTTAAAAGTCTATGGGAGAAATCAAAAGTGTTAATTTTAAAGGCTTATATTCATGGTATTGTCATAAAAAGTGTTTGGGGACCTGGGTCCTGCCCCAGGGGACATAGATCAATGCAAAAAAAGTTTTAAAAACGTCCGTTTTTTCGAGAGCAGTGATTTTAATAATGCTTAAAGTGAAACAATAAAAGTGTAATATCCCTTTAAATTTCGTACCTGGGGGGTGTCTATAGTATGCCTGTAAAGGGGTGCATGTTTCCTGTGTTTAGAACAGTCTGACAGCAAAATTACATTTCAAAGGAAAAAAGTCATTTAAAACTACTCGCGGCTATTAATGAATTGCCGGTCTGACAATACACATAAAAGTTAATTGATAAAAACGGCATGGGAATTCCCCACAGGGGAACCCCCGAACCAAAATTAGAAAAAAAAAATGACGTGGGGGTCCCCCTAAATTCCATACCAGGCCCTTCAGGTCTGGTATGGATATTAAGGGGAACCCCGGCCAAAATTAAAAAAAAATGGTGTGGGGTCCCCCTCAAAATCTATACCAGACCCTGCAGGTCTGGTATGGATTTTAAGGGGAACCCCGCGCCAAAATTAAAAAAAAACGGTGTGGGGTCCCCCCAAAAATCCATGACAGACCCTTATCCGAGCACGCAACCTCGCAGGCCACAGGAAAAGAGGGGGGACAAGAGAGCGCCCCCCCTCCTGAACCGTACCAGGCCACATGCCCTCAACATTGGGAGGGTGCTTTGGGGTGGCCCCCCAAAACGCCTTGTCCCTATGTTGATGGGGAGAAGGGGCTCATCCCCACAACCCTGGCTGGTGGTTGTGGGGGTCTGCAGGTGGGGGGCTTATTGGAATCTGGAAGCCCCCTTTAACAAGGGGACCCCCAGATCCCGGCCTTCCCCCCTGTGTGAAATGGTAACCATTTCACTAAAAAAGTGTCAAAAACGTTAAAAATTACAAGAGACAGTTTTTGACAATTCCTTTATTTAAATGCTTCTTCTTTCTTCTATCTTCTTTCTTCTTTCTTCTATTTATTACCTCTTGTATCTCTTGACCTTCCCTCTTAGATTGTAAGCTCTAAGGAGCAGGGCCCTCTGATTCCTACTGTATCAAATTGTATTGTATTTGTACTGTTTACCCTCAAGTTGTAAAGCGCTACGTAAACTGTTGGCGCTATATAAATACTGTATAATAATAATAATAATAATAATCTTCCTTCGGTTTCTTCCTCCATCTTCTTCTTCTTCTGGTTCTTCTGGTTCTTCCCCCGGTGTTCTCATCCGGCATCTTCCTCCACGGCGTCGGCGTCTTCTTCCCTTCTTCTCCAGGCCACTCCACATCCATGATGGCATGGAGGGAGGCTCCCGCTGTGTGACGCTTCTCTCTTCATCTTCTCTTCATCTTCTTCTCTTTATCTTCTTGTCTTCATCTTCTTTTTGGGCCACTCCGCATCCATAATGGCATGGAGGGAGGCTCCCGCTGTGTGACGCTTCTCCTCTTCTGACAGTTCTTAAAAAATGGGGGGTGACTGCGACCTCCTCTGATGCACAGGGACTTGACAGTTTGCAACTGTCAGGTGTGTTTTTGGCCCAAATTAGAACCCCTCCCCACCCCCTCAAATGTTTGCAACTATCAGGTGTGTTTTTGGCCAAATTAGAACCCCTCCCCCACCCCCTCAAATGTTTTTAACTGTCAGGTGTGTTTTTGGCCCAAATTAGAACCCCTCCCCCACCCCCTCAAATGTTTGCAACTGTCAGGTGTGTTCTTGGCCTAAATTAGAACCCCACCCCCCACATACAAATTGATCAATGGTCCATCAGAGGGGGTGAGTAATCTTATAAGTGGGCCTTATGTTTTTCTAATTTTTTTATAAAAATAACACATATTAATAATGTTCGACTGCTGTTGTTCAAGAATGTTTTTGTGTAATCTGATATCAAAGTTATGTTTAAAAGTACTTTTTTTTTTCTTGTTTGACTCCACAGTTTCCTTCGAACACACAGGAATGGCAGACTGTGGCCTACCAGTTCGCTGACCATTGGGACTTTCCCAACTGTGTTGGGGTGATCGATGGGAAGCATGTCTGCATTGTGCCACCACCCAATTCGGGGTCTTATTACTATAACTATCAGGGGTTTCATAATGTAGTTTTGATGGCGGTGGTCTCGGCACAATTGGACTTTATGTTCCTGGATGTGGGGAAGAATGGCCGGATGTCGGACGGAGCACTCTTTGCACAGACCGAGCTGTGCCAGCGTCTCCAGACTGGTGGCTGGGGATTGCCACCTGATGACCAGAACATGGATGGACTCCCCACAGTTTTCATCGCTGATGAAGCGTTTGCTCTCGGCGAGCACTTGATGACGCCGTTCCCCCAAAGGGTCCTCACCCCTGAGAGGAGGGTATTTAATTACCGGCTGGCCAGAGCAAGAAGATTTGTGGAGAATGCCTTTGGGATTCTGGCCAGCCGGTCTGTTTGTTCCTCTCTGCAATAAATCTTGCAGGCCGGACTTAGTGGTGAAGATCCACTCACAGGTCTGTATAGTGGCCATATTGGCTTGGCCCCCAAACCACCCATCAAGTGCGTGACAGATATGTCAATTATTTTAATGGTCTGGGGGCCATTGTAATGCAACAAGAGCTTTAATCTTTTATTTAAAAATGTAAAAATTTTTGGCAAAAATCTCTTGTTTTGATTCTCGTTTGCATTTAGTTTTGTCTGTCTCCTAGAGCACTTGTAGTGGCAAGTGCATTTCCCTTTAGTTAATAAGGTCCTTTGTCACTGTATCCACACAAAAAATAACAATCTCTTATTGATAAATAATAAGCCACATACATTGTAGTAGTAAAAACATTTTACTGTGTGTACTTTGAAAGGTGCATTTTGTTTGAACGTGTTTATGTTTTTTTTTTTTTTTTTTAGGAAAAATATATACTTTTTTTTTATTTTAGGCATATTTGTTAAAAATATTTCTTGTTTACAAAATTAGGCTTGACAACAGGGTTTTTAAAAACATAAGAACAAAAAATAACAGGAACTTACAAAGTTAAACATGTTAATAACGGTGCTGGTGATGTCACCCATGTAAAACAAAAAATTTTCAGATGCTCACAATTTGGGAGTAAAAAAGGTTTAAGTCAACATGTGCTATCTCCCATTATGGGGGAGCAATGGACGTGTTTTGTGTGTGCAATCCCTTTGTTCCTCTCACAAACTAACATTATTCTGATGAAGGGGTTGCAAACACAAAACAAGTACATTTATATCCCCTGATGGAAGACAGCACATGATGACACACTGTGTGCATCTGCTAAATTTTTAGATTAGTATTTAACAACTTCAAACATTTAAAAAAAATAAAACTTGACAATGAAATGAAGAACATGATTGATGTTTTTAGGCAAAAAACATCAATCATGTTCTTCATTTCCTGTTTGATGGTGTCCAGCCGATTTCTCATGCTGTCAATTTGGCCATTCCACACCATTATCTGCCCAATCAGTCTTTGTGCACTGTCTGTGCTAAATGGCTCAGCCGCTTGGCCTTCCACAACCAGAACATCACCTAAAATGTGTTGATAAAAAAATTTATAAAAATATGCACGCCTAAATTGATTAACTTAAGCTGGGGTGTCAGTCACTCACTTGGTGGGGTGGAAATATCGCACACTTCCTCCACCTCTCCTTCCTCCAGCTCGTTGGGTGGGCGTGGTCTTGGGCTGGGGCTTGGGCTAATTGCTGCCTGAGGCTGGTGACTTGGGGGGGTCCTGGTATCCTCGGACTGTTGTCTGAGTCTTTTCTCCCCTATGAGAATTAAACAAAAGGTATAGTTAAAACACAGTGATATTTCAGTCATGAAAAAGGAATATGAAACGTTGGTTAGAAGAAAAAAATTTGAAGACAGGATTAAAATTCACTCTGAAAAAAAATGCAAAACAATACACATTTTCATGCAAGTTTCACAGATGCACCTCAATTATCCCCTATGTGTATTAGCCTCAAAAATTTTATCTGGTGTCACATAGTACACTAGTGCTCGTGAGTCCAGATGTGGAAACAATAACAAGTATAATATTCCTGCTCTACCATGCAAAAATGGAAGAAATAGAAGAAATAAGAGGGGGGAAAAGCAGCTTGCACTGAGAAGGGTCCAACCTGGCCCTTAGTAGTAGCCTAAATATAAAACTGGGGATGGTGCTGCGCTAATCCTGGTGTAAACGTGTCATAATAATAGAATATTAGTGACTAGGCGGCGTGATGCCTATTTTCAGTAAATAAGTGATAAAAAAAACTTTATCCCACGTTGCTAATATTCCGTGCTGTGCTCACTTTAAAAAATGCAGATAAGAACTACGCCTGAATAAAAACTATAAACATCTGATTATGAATATAAATCCTTCACCTGTAGTGAAGAGAGCAATAGAAATATGTTTGAAAAGCGAAACACAAAAGAAATAAAAATAAGGATGAAATCCAATAAACCGCACACAAGTGCAAGGTTACTATGGATGTCCTAAGAGATCCCAATACAAGTGACAAATATAAAAAATCTAAAAAAAAGTGCAAATAAAAACTATGCATGGATAAATATAAGCATTTGAATATACGTAAAACAATATAAATCCTTCGCCTATAGTGCAAACAACAATAGGAATATGTTTGAAACATAAAGCACATAAAAAATAAAATAAACCGCACACAGGTGCAAGGTTACTATGAATGTCCTAGGAGATCCCAATACAAGTGACAAATATAATAAAGTGTCCAGTTTTAGCAATCTGTGCTCACATTTTAGTACAAATAATGCTAAAATGCAAAGAAAAAGTGACTTTGTGCAGCAGAAAACAGTTCCAATGCTTCTTTAAACGTGCTCAATGAAAAAAATGGTGAAGGCAGCAGCTAGATTCTAGCATCGCTTTCCTCAAATGAGTGAAGAATGTGAAGTGTAAACACCAATCCTCTTCATGCAGCAATCCTACAATGGAGGGTAATGGCCCCTTACCTCACTACGCTGAGGTTACAGCATGAGTCAATCAATGTTTATGATGTCTCCTATGGGGATCAGTCTTGGGTCCCAAGCTGTCATTCAATATACCTCAGACCATGCAGGAGGCATAGCGACCAAAAGAAAAACAAAGGTGCCACATAGTGTAGTATTTTTTAAAAATTAAAGGCTTTATTCAGAAATATCATAAGGTACTCACATAGTAATGCAACAGGGAATGTGTGGTATCCGAACGAGCGGCAAGCTCGTATACTATTACAGAGGAGTGTTCATCCACGCTATATACAGAGATAAATAGTAGATCATATGTAAAAATAAAAATGAACCATGTGAGAGAAGTATTCTTCTACACCATATGTAGAAATAAACAAACAGAAGGTCACATGATCGCGTCTCTCTGATATGGCCCAGTGACCTACGTGCTATGTGTTGCGCAATCGCGTGTGCCGGATCAACGCGATATGCGGGAAGCAGAAACAAAGAAGATCACGTGACCTGTCACCTGACATGGTCACATGGTCTTGAGAGACGAATGACGTCTCAGCTGTGAGGATCCGGAAAGGAAACACGCGGCTTGTCTATGGACAAAGTCACGTGTTTGCCAGGAGCCAATAGACAAATCTAGTACGTCAGCCAGACCAGAACAGTACGCAAGGAGCATTATCTAATGGCATTGCATACGGAAATAGTGAGTCTCTGGGCGGGGGACACCCGGAAGTCTTAGTGGAAATACATCACCGCTTCTCATGGTGTCACCCCGCGAGACTGACAAAAAATATTAAATAGATAATGACCCTGCACATTCGAACTATAAATAGGGAGTGCATGGATATCTAATGAAATAAATTAATATGTGCACATTTACTTATGACGGGCAAAAATGCTGTGTAAAGAATATGTGTAAGATCATATAGTAAAATATGAAAGAATATGTAAATGTGAGTGTGTAAAAGTGAAAGGTATCCTTAACTGAAAAGGTAAATGAAATAAATAAATGAATAGGGAGAATATCACAAATTGGTGAAATGAACTCTAAGTAGAAGGTAGTGAAAAAGTGAGACATAAAATTATATAATGAGATGCATGTGATGAGATATCTACAATCTCTGACAGAAAGGGGATTTATGCCTGGTTGATGAAGGAATTAACATCCCACTCAACATTCAACCCATGGGGCGAAAAAGTACGTAGTTCAAATATCCAGTACATCTCAATTCTGGAGACACCCAAGACTCGCGATTCGCCCCTCCAATTGGCAATAAGTTTGTCAATTATAAGGAACTGAGGTCTAGTGGGATCCCGATTGTGGTGCATCAGATTGTGGTGCATCAGATAATGCCGTGGTACTGTATGGTTGGTCTTGCCTGCCTGTATGTTAGTAAGATGTTCACCTACTCGGACAGAAAAGGTTCTTTTAGTATGACCCACGTACTGTTTTTTACAGGGACAAGTTAAAAGATATACTACATACTGTGTAGTGCAAGTAGTGAAATGCTTCATGGGGTATGTAAATTGGGTAGCCGTAGACTGAAAAGTCTCCGTTTTTGTCTCCCATTAGTATTGTAGAAACAAACCCTGCATTTCCTACAAGGAAAAAAACCTTTATAATTCTGAAAGAAAGGCATTTTTTTGGGAGGATCAATGATGTTGGGAGCAATTTGTCCTTGGATGGATCTGGCTCCTCTAAATATAACCCTGGCACGTTCCGGAAGTACCGGGCCCAAGAGGACCTCATTTCAGAGAACCCCCAATGTTTTTTAAGAATACTCTGGATTTGTCTGGCTTGGACTGAGCAGGTGGTAAAAAAAGACCACCTAAATTTGACATTATTGGTCTGGATTGGTAACCAGTAAGGATCGTCTGTCTGTAGACGCAACCCTTTGTATTTCAGCCTCCAATTCAATGTGAGTATAACCTTTTTCTATAAATCTGTTTTTGAGGGTTTTGGGTTAAATTAAGTAATCTGCCTCATTGGTGCAATTACGTCGCAGTCGAAGAAATTGACTGCGAGGTACTGATTTTATCCACTGCGGGTGGTGGCAACTATCCACTGGGATAAACCCATTTCGATCTGTGGATTTAAAGAATGTCTTAAACTCCAAGCAACAGTTATGGACATTAATTTCTAGATCTAAAAAATATATGGAAGTAAGACTGGCTTCATAGGTTAGCTTGATGCCTCGGTCATTGCAGTTCAAATGGGCCATGAATTCTTGTAATGAAGGAGAGTCACCCTTCCATAGGAGGAGGATGTCGTCTATATACCGTGCCCAGAGAGCCACTTCTGGTCTTCTGGGTGAATAGATGACATCCTCCTCCCATTTGGCCATAAAGAGGTTGGCCAGGATGGGGGCAAACTTAGCCCATATGAAGGCTAGTTTTACCAGACTGAACGCTTCCGTCTTGTACTTGGTTCAGAGCATGCGTCAGTTTTGGTCCGTCGGACTAGCACACAGACGACTGGTTTGTACGCTAGAAAGCCGAGTCCGTCGGATAGATTTGAAACATGTTTCAAATCTAAGTCCGTCAAACTTTTGAGGAAAAAAAGTCAGCTGGAGCCCACACACGATCGAATTGTCCGACGGACTCCGGTACGCCGGACCAAGTATGCCAGAAAGTCCGCTCGTGTGTACGCGGTATTAGATTGGCACCTTAATGACCACAACATGCAGGGGTATACAATGTACTATTGACATAAACACACACACACATCATAGGTTGAACTGGATAGACTGGTGTCTTTTTTTTAACCTCACCAACTATGTAACTACGCTAACACTACACTAACATTCTACACTCAGAGTCACAATAAGTGAACACACTAACTTGCTAGTAGGGATGAGCTTCGAGTTCAAGTCGAACTCATGTTCGACTCGAACATCGGCTGTTCGCCAGTTCACCGAACAGCGAACAATTTGGGGTATTTGCGGCAAACTCGAAAGTCAGATTGGATGGAGAGCGTCTGTGAACAGCAATTTTCAAGTCTTGCCACAGATTCTCAAGTGGATTTAGGTCTGGACTTTAACTGGGCCATTCTAACACATAAATATGCTTTGATCTAAACCATTCCATTATAGCTCTGGCTGTATGTTTAGGGTCATTGTCCTGCTGGAAGGTGAAGCTCCGCCCCACTCTAAAGTCTTTTGCAGACTCTAATGCTGCATACACACGGTCAGAATTTCCGTCAAAAAAAGTGTGATGGGAGCTTTTGGTCGGATATTCCGAGCGTGTGTATGATCCATCCAACTTTTTCTGTCTAAATTTCCGCCATCAAAAGATTGAGAGCTGGTTCTCTATTTTTCCAAAGGAAAAAGTTCTTGACAGAAATTCCATTCGTCTGTATGCAATTTTGACGCGCAAAAAAACATGCATGCTCGGAAACAATTTGATGCATGTTCGGAAGCATTGAACTTAAATTTCTCAGCTCATCGTAGTGTTGTACGTCACCGTGTTCTTGGCGATCGAAAGTTCAGAGAACTTTTGTGTGACCGTGTGTATGCAAGCCAAGCTTGAGCGTAATTCCGTCGGAAAAACCATCAAATCCTATTTAATTTGTTCATAAACGACCTGGAGGATGGGATAAACAGTTCAATCTCTGTATTTGCAGATGATACTAAGCTAAGCAGGGCAATAACTTCTCCGCAGGATGTGGAAACCTTGCAAAAAGATCTGAACAAATTAATGGGGTGGGCAACTACATGGCAAATGAGGTTCAATGTAGAAAAATGTAAAATAATGCATTTGGGTGGCAAAAATATGAATGCAATCTCTACACTGGGGGAGAACCTCTGGGGGAATCTAGGATGGAAAAGGACCTGGGGGTCCTAGTAGATGATAGGCTCAGCAATGGCATGCAATGCCAAGCTGCTGCTAACAAAGCAAACAGAATATTGGCATGCATTAACCACTTCAGCCCCGGAAGGATTTACCCCCTTCCTGACCAGAGCACTTTTTACAATTTGGCACTGCATCGCTTTAACTGCTAATTGCGCGGTCATGCAAAGCTGTACCCAAACGAAATTTGCGTCCTTTTCTTCCCACAAAGAGAGCTTTCTTTTGATGGTATTTGATCACCTCTGCTGTTTTTATTTTTTGCGCTATACACGGAAAAAGACTGAAAATTTTGAAAAAAATTGATATTTTCTACTTTTTGTTCTAAAAAAAATCCAATAAACTCAATTTTAGTCATACATTAAGGGCAAAATGTATTCGGCCACATGTCTTTGGTAAAAAAAATGTCAATAAGTGTATATTTATTGGTTTGCGCAAAAGTTATAGCGCCTACAAACTAGGGTACATTTTCTGGAATTTACACAGCCTTTAATTTATGACTGCCTATGTCGTTTCTTGAGGTGCTAAAATGGCAGGGCAGTACAAAACCCCCACAAATGACCCCATTTTGGAAAGTAGACATCCCAAGGAAATTGCTGAGAGGCATGTTGAGCCCATTGAATATTCATTTTTTTTGTCCCAAGTGATTGAATAATGACAAAAAAAAAAATTACAAAAAGTTGTCACTAAATGATATATTGCTCACACAGGCCATGGGCATATGTGGAATTGCACCCCAAAATACATTTAGCTGCTTCTCCTGAGTATGGGGATACCACATGTGTGGGACTTTTTGGGAGCCTAGCCGCGTACGGGGCCCCGAAAACCAATCACTGCCTTCAGGATTTCTAAGGGCGTACATTTTTGATTTTACTCCTCACTACCTATCACAGTTTTGAAGGCCATAAGATGCCCAGATGGCACAAACCCCCCCCAAATGACCCCATTTTGGAAAGTAGACACCCCAAGCTATTTGCTGAGAGGCATGTTGAGTCCATGGAATATTTTATATTTTGACACAAGTTGCGGGAAAGTGACAATTTATTTTTTATTTTTATTTTTTTTGCACAAAGTTGTCACTAAATGATATATTGCTCACACAGGCCATGGGCATATGTGGAATTGCACCCCAAAATACATTCTGCTGCTTCTCTTGAGCACGGGGATACCACATGTGTGGGACTTTTTAGGAGCCTAGCCGCGTACGGGGCCCCGAAAACCAATCACCGCCTTTAGGATTTCTAAGGGTGTACATTTTTGATTTCACTCTTCACTGCCTATCACAGTTTCGGAGGTCATGGAATGCCCAGGTGGCACAAACCCCCCCCAAATGACCCCATTTTGGAAAGTAGACACCCCAAGCTATTTGCTGAGAGGCATGGTGAGTATTTTGCAGCTCTCATTTGTTTTTGAAAATGAAGAAAGACAAAAAAAAATTTTTTTTTTCTTTTTTTAATTTTCAAAACTTTGTGACAAAAAGTGAGATCTGCAAAATACTCACTATACCACTCAGCAAATAGCTTTGGGTGTCTACTTTCCAAAATGGGGTCATTTGGGGGGGTTTTGTGCCACCTGGGCATTCCATGGCCTCCGAGACTGTGATAGGCAGTGAAGAGTGAAATCAAAAATGTACACCCTTAGAAATCCTGAAGGCGGTGCTTGGTTTTCGGGGTCCCGTACGCGGCTAGGCTCCCAAAAAGTCTCACACATGTGGTATCCCCGTACTCAGGAGAAGCAACAGAATGTATTTTGGGGTGTAATTTCACATATTCCCATGGCATGTTTGAGCAATATATCATTTAGTGACAACTTTGTGCAAAAAAAAAAAAAAAAATTTGTCTCTTTCCCGCAACTTGTGTCACAATATAAAATATTCCATGGACTCGACATGCCTCTCAGCAAATAGCTTGGGGTGTCTACTTTCCAAAATGGGGTCATTTGGGGGAGGTTTGAACTGTCCTGGCATTTTATGCACAACATTTAGAAGCTTATGTCACACATCACCCACTCTTCTAACCACTTGAAGACAAAGCCCTTTCTGACACTTTTTGATTACATGAAAAAAATTATTTTTTTTTGCAAGAAAATTACTTTGAACCCCCAAACATTATATATTTTTTTAAAGCAAATGCCCTACAGATTAAAATAGTGGGTGTTTAATTTTTTTTTTCACACAGTATTTGCGCAGCGATTTTTCGAACACATTTTTTGGGGAAAAAAACACACTTTTTTACATTTTAATGCACTAAAACACACTATATTGCCCAAATTTTTGATGAAATAAAAGATGATCTTAGGACGAGTACATGGATACCAAACATGACATGCTTTACAATTGTGCACAAACGTGCGGTGGCAACAAAATAAATACATTTTTAAAAGCCTTTAAAAGCCTTTACAGGTTACCACTTTAGATTTACAGAGGAGGTCTACTGCTAAAATTACTGCCCTCGATCTGACCGTCGTGGTGATACCTCACATGCATGGTGCAATTGCTGTTTACATTTGACGCCAGAAAGACGCTTGCATTCGCCTTAGCGCGAGAGCAGAGAGGACAGGGGTGCTTTTTTTTTTTTTTTTCTTTATTATTTTTTTGCTTTTTTATCTTATTTTTAAACCGTTCCTTTCATTTTTTTTTTTTTTTATTTAATCATTTTTATTGTTATCTCAGGGAATGTAAATATCCCCTATGATAGCAATAGGTAGTGACAGGTACTCTTTTTTGAAAAAATTGGGGTCTATTAGACCCTGGATTTCTCCTCTGCCCTCAAAGCATCTGACCACACCAAGATCTGTGTGATAAAATGCTTCCCCAATTTCCCAATGGCGCTATTTACATCCGGCGAAATCTAAGTCATAAAATGCTCGTAGCTTCCAGGTTCTTAGGCCATAGAGATGTTTGGAGCCACTCTGGTCTCTGATCAGCTCTATGGTCAGCTGGCTGAATCACCGGCTGCATTCTCAGGTTCCCTGTTGAGACAGGAGAGCCAGAGAAAAACACGGAAGACGGTGGGGGGGGCATTCTCTCCCACTGCTTGTAAAAGCAGTCTAGAGGCTAATTAGCCGCTAGGATTGCTTTTACATGAAAGCCGACCGCTGGCTGAAAAGAATGATACCAAGATGATATCTAAACCTGCAAGCATCATTCTGGTATAACCATTCAAAGTCGTGAATGGCGTACCTGAAGACAAAAAAATGGTTAACAATAAAGCACAGTAAACGGTAAAGTATAAAAAATTGCATACCTGAAAAGCAAACATGATAAAACATAATAACAATAAAACATTGCAGAATAGAATACAGTAAAAAAGAGCAGAACAATAGAGAGAATAGAGAGAGAGAGAACAATAAAACGACAACTATTATTTTTTATTTTATATTTTTGTTTGTGTTTTTTTTTTTTTTTACACTTTTTTTGTAACTGTAACTTTTATAACTGTAACCGGTTCCAGGTTCGGATCTCTCAAAATGCGATGGCATCTTGGGAGACCCTGTGAAAGTGTGCCTAGTCTGTGCAATGCTGTACCCTACGCTAATACTCAACTAGTGAATGGTAGCGTTCAAAACATTCACCAATGCAAAGACCAGGATTGTCAGGACAGGAGGGACAATAATAGGGGGGCGTCGAGCCTATATCCGCACTTGCTGCAGACACGAAATCTTTTTTGGGGGGGTTCGTTGGGTAGGGGTACTCGGGAGGACATAAAAATGCCTCTCATAGCCGACTGCATTTGGTTGGGGATGTGAATGGGGGAAGTACGGGCGCTGCAGAAGTGGTGAGTTCCCAATTAGGATTGGCGAATGCAGCAGGAAGGGCACGACGGGCACGACGGGCCTGTGTTTGTCTTTTTGGTGGCAGCGGGACACTACTTGTGCTTGCCACCTCACCAGCTTGAACTGCACTTATGGGACTCGCCACGTCACCAAGTGTTACTGCAGTGCTGGTTTGACTACGACCGGGGTGTACTAGGCCGCTGGCGCTTGCCAGTTCACCAAAACGCTACCAAAAAAACTGTTAGCGATCGCAGGGATCAGGCCTGACTCTGCGAACGCTGCAGTTATGCGTTTAGTGTTTTGTAAGTGACAGTGATCGATTGATACTGCACTTGGGTGGGCTGGGCTGGGCCGGGTGGAGGGGCAAAACACAGGTGCTAGCAGGTATCTGGGCTGATCCCGCTAACACTGCGTTTTTGGGAACCCTAAACTTCTGGGGACGCCAGTATAGATCTGATCGGATCAGATATTGATCAGTTCAGATACTATACCACTAAGGGAGGTGTACGGTGCGTGCGTGGGTGTTAGCGGTACTGGCACTAACCTGACACTGCCTGGGGCTGGTGCTTGCCAGTTCACCAAAACGCTACCAAAAAAACTGTTAGCGATCGCAGGGATCAGGCCTGACTCTGCGAACGCTGCAGTTATGCGTTTAGTGTTTTGTAAGTGACAGTGATCAATCGATACTGCACTTGGGTGGGCTGGGCTCGCCTGGGCGGAGGGGCAAAACGCAGGTGCTAGCAGGTATCTGGGCTGATCCCGCTAACACTGCATTTTTGGGAACCCTAAACTTCTGGGGACGCCAATATAGATCTGATCGGATCAGATATTGATCAGTTCAGATACTATACCACTAAGGGAGGTGTACGGTGCGTGCGTGGGTGTTAGCGGTACTGGCACTAACCTGACACTTTATTCAATTTATTTACTTGATTCACTTGATTGTTTATTGTTTAGATATACAGCGCGGTGTTTTCTCCCCCTTATACTTGATACTTTGATACTTTAACACTGCTGCTTTCTTTAATTTTCACCTAAAAATTTATTT
The DNA here is from genome assembly GCA_037952925.1 of Lithobates clamitans. Lineage (NCBI taxonomy): Eukaryota > Metazoa > Chordata > Amphibia > Anura > Ranidae > Lithobates > Lithobates clamitans. The sequence continues at coordinate 7,535,146 of JBBGZY010000056.1, read as the reverse complement.
ATATAATGGATATTTTTGACTATAGGGTCTCCAAGAAGGTCAATACTAGCGGGGTCTTTGAACCTTATAAAAATGAGGAAGGGGACTTGGGTGGTCTCTTCATTAGATTAAAAAATCTTACCATTTCAGAAATTCACACTAAATGGGATGTGGCCTATCTGGAGACCTATGTCAAATCCAACATGGTACCTCGGAGCCTTAGGTGGGAGGTTAGTCCCCAGAAGGGTGACATCCAGTTGGATGAATGGTACAAATATTTCAATGAGGCTGGGGTTGGACTCCCCAGGTTCCTCATTGATAGGAAGTTACATAAATTATCTAGGCTAGACGAAGAGATAAAAACCCTTCGAGAAAAATTTATTCCTCTACAGGATACAACAGAGTATAAAGATAAGTCTCAAACATTGTTAAATCTTTTGGAGAAAGAAGATAGGGAACAAACCTATAAAAAAAAGAAAAAATATAATAGAGATCTTGCAGATTATCAGGGTGGGATCGTGTTTGAATGGCAGAAAAAATTACTGGCAGCTAATGCCGATAATGCCACTCCAGACAGCACCGCCATGGAAGTTTCTACCTCTGTTAACCCCAATGTTGGTAAGGTACCTGTACCTACCAATGTACAGAGGACTAGAGCTACGAGCTTACAGGGTCTTCATCAGTCCCCTCACAGACAAACGTATCCGAATAGAGGGGGACCACCACCATCCTCTTATTATCCACCAGGACCTCCTAGGGGCCCCTCTAAGCCTTACAACAATAGGAAAGGTGGTCGGAATCACATTGCCCCCCAACGTACTCCCTATTGGAATCCACCTAACACCCAATGGGGGCCCAATTATAATCAAGGAGGGGGTCCTTACCCTTTAGACATTCCACAACTGAGTGGAGGGTACAACCCTAGAGGGGGCCCCCCACCTCGGTCGGGGAATCACCCTGGTGAGAGAATGTTAGAGGTTCCTCCCCCCCATAACAATATGGATTATTCCACCTACCATAGTGATCGGTACTCTCATTTAACAAGAGTTCCTACTAATGGTTCATTGGAAGGTCCCACCACTGATAACTATTTCGGTTATGGGGGTACTACCCAGAATCGTTTTTACCCTCTACGGGATCTTGCTGGTCCATTAGAGGGAGAAATGGGTCCACCTGATTCCCCTTATCTTGGGGAAGGTGATACCCCTGGTCCATCATCAGCCTACATGAGTGACAGGATGGGACCATCCTATTTTCCAGGTCCCCTGGGTCCTAACCCCCAGGGTTTTCACAGGCCAGGCCAAGGTACCAAACGAATGGCAGAACGGGGAGAGGCACTAGAGGGGGCAAACGCAATCGAGCTAAAAAGAAAAAAGCTCTAGCAGGGTCAGGAATTTTTAATCTAAGCACCGTGGTTCTCAGTCAAGAAGAGAAACTGGTGCTGGATAGAGGTTTAAAGTTTGCTTTACCTAGGAAGTTAAACAAATTTGAGACCTATATGGACATCCACAAATTTGTTCGGAAAATTAACATCAAGAGATATATGCTATCCAACCCAGTTCAAGAGAGAAATACATTTCCCAGTGATTATCAACACTCGGGATTGGCTAATGCCTCCCTTTTCAATCCCCCAGGAGCCTTGGCACCTTCCATTAAAGTTTTCAAGGAGGTGGTGTTGAGGGATCTAGAGAAGATGCCCATCAAAAGAGCTAAAGTAGATCGGGAGCTCCTTATGGGTCTGGATTCCCTTTGCAATAACAAGAATTTGGTTATTAGACCTGCAGATAAGGGGGGGGGCATTGTGGTCCTCAATAGAGAGGATTACTTTCAAGAGATGTATAGGATTCTCGGAGATAGAGAAACATACACCCCCCTTAGATCAGACCCCAAAATTCCATACCTTAAAGAACTCAAAAAGGTGGTTGATTATGGTTATAGCCAAGGGATTCTGAATAAAAAAGAAAAGACCTATCTAATACCTAAGGCCCCCCGCACTCCTCTTATTTACTATCTACCGAAAGTGCATAAACACCCTACCTGCCCCCCGGGACGTCCCATTGTAAGTGGAATTGATTCCCTTACGTCCCGGGTGGGCAGGTATATCGATTTTTTTCTACAACCCCTAGTGGGTAAGATGCCTTCCTTTGTTAGAGATTCTAAATATATTATTAATTTACTCACCAAATATACTCCCACCCCCACCATGTGGATAGTTACAGCGGATGTAACGTCCCTATACACGATCATTCCCCACGAGCTAGGTCTTTATGCAGTGGAATACTACTTAAGAAGGGATTCAGGTTTATTTGACGAACAAATCAATTTCATCATGATACTTTTAAGATATGCTGCATCCCACAATTATTTTTGGTTCAACCAATGTTTCTACCGACAGGACCGTAGAGTTGCGATGGGGGCTAAATATGCCCCCAGCCTTGCAAACCTATTCATGGCCCTGTGGGAGGAGGATGTCGTCCATGTTTGCCAGAGGCCCCAGCTCAAGCTGTGGGCCAGGTACATTGACGACATCCTCCTCCTTTGGGATGGGAGCCGCAGTGACCTTGACCTCTTTATGGAGGAACTCAATCAAAATAATAGGGGCATTGTACTCAATTTTGAGGCTAGTCAGTCCAATGTTCAATTTTTGGATCTCAATATTACCATACAGGACGACCAATTTATGACCTCTACGTTTTTTAAGAAAACGGATCGTAACTCCTATATCCCTTTAAGTAGTTGTCACCATAGGTCGTGGCTTCAGTCTATACCTAAAAGCCAATTTATGCGACTTAAATGCAACTGTTCTGATGACTCCCAGTTCTTACAACAGGCTGGAATTTTGACCAACAGATTTATGGAAAAAGGGTACACAAGGGAATCCCTAACTCATGCTTTGGAGGGAGTAAAAGCTATAGATAGGAGACAGTTACTGAGTGAGAGGGTGGTTCCTAGAGAGAATTCCGTAACTTTGCCCTTTATTACCACCTACTCTATCCAACATGATAACATTAAAAACCTGTTTAAAAAACACTGGCATTTATTGGGCAATGACCCCATCTTAAGAGGGGCTATCCCAGATAAGCCACAAGTGATTTTCAAGGGAGCACCATCCCTTAGAAATAGATTAGCCCCGAACGCTCTTGATCCCCCCATTAGGGGTATCCAAGGCCTTTTTGATAACTTGAAGGGCTATTATAAATGTGGGAGGTGTCGGGTATGTAGGTTGAATTCTGTACCATCCAGACGTACCCTTAAATTCACCTCCTCTAGCACACAAGAGGAGCATGACATAAAACCGTTTATTACATGTACCACAGAGGGGGTCGTCTACCTACTACAGTGCCCTTGTGGCCTACAATATGTGGGTAGGACTAGACGACCCCTTTCTGTTCGCTTGAATGAACATATTACCAACATTATAAATGGGTTTCCTAAACATTCTGTGTCAAAGCATTATTTGGTTTCTCATAACAAGGACCCCTCTAAGACTTTGTTTCTGGGAATTGATAGGTATCGTCCTCACTGGAGGGGTAGTTCCTTGATTAGGAGCATTTCTAAACTTGAAATGCTCTGGATACATAAAATCAAGTGTTATGTCCCACATGGACTTAATGTCGATACTGATACCAATGCCTTTATTGATAACTCATAGTTTAAACCTTTTGGTTTGGCCTATGGGTTTCATCGCTGATAATGACTACTGTGTTTATGCCATTATTGGCTTACATCTCTCTTGAATGTAATTATACCACTATTGGCTCACATCTCTCTTGAATGTAATTTTGGGTGGTCTATTTAATTTAATGAGGTGTTTTTGGAGTTTTGGTGTTTATGCACTTTCCTTCCTTTTCTCCCCCCGATCTCTTAATTTTAATTAATTATTCAAATTACTAATAGGTTAATTCTAGGGTTTATTCTTGGAAATTAATAACCATTAAGTTTGTATAAGCTTTGTATTTATACATACATAGGTTTAACCATTATAAGTTTTGTCCACATTTCATGGTTTGTCATGATGTGGGTCTATGCTATCTACTTAACTTAGATATATCTAAATTTGCCTTTCATATGTCTAATTTTATTTAACACTACTTTTTATTATTTATTTTTTAATACTGTTAACATCATCTTAATTTTATTGGTTGAATATATTAAGCCGAGAAATCTCCTTCCCTCCGGTGGTGTATCCAGTTTTTTGTCCTTTGTGGCGCCCCCTTTTTTATGCCAACACTTATTTGATCAATTTCATCGATCTTGGGGTCTAACTGTTTCATGGGTGCCCTTCACCGATGACTAGTTGGGTCCCCCTATATTCAAATATATTTAATGTATTCTGAGTTGATTTAAATTAATTGTGACCCGTCTCCATATGTGATGTGGAAACCTTTTGGTCCTTCCCTTTCCATTCCCAATATCTACTACGTTTACCATAGTAACCTAATTGGTATCCGTATTGATATCGAATCCCCTATCTAAGATGGCGGTTTCACAACTTCCGCCTTTATCGGGCGGAGCGCAAGGTGATTTCCGGCTTTTGTTGATTTCGAGGCTTGGTTATTTTTGTTTGATATTTAAGAGCGACACGTCAGTGCGTCGCCCGTGCCCCAGACGACGTCAGAAGTGTGACGAAACGTACGTCGGGCGTGCTGACGTGCTGACGTGCCGTATCCACCGTCTGTAGGACGGGTGTTCGTATTAGCCGGCCGGCTTTCCATGCTGTTTTTATCCAACACACTGTAAGTGTAAATTTAAATGTCTTTTAAATAAATATCCTTCAGGATTACGCTATGTTGCTCTCCCTTCTTTTTTTGGGACATTATGTGTGAAAACTACTCCAAGCTATGGGTATAGCTTTCTCTGTATTCTGGTTTCTTTCTGTGGAGGATAGTCAGTTATCCACGGTCTGAGGAAGTGTCCATACGGTGTTCCCATCCCAAGAAAGGCCCCGACCGGGTTAAGGTCACAAGCTTATCTAAGCTTGCCATTTGGTAAGCGCCCAATTTACCTGTTCACTGTGGTGTGGTGAAGGTCCATCCAGCTTTCATCCTTATTGCTTAATAAGGGACTCAGTTGTCCGCTTCATTTAATGCACATTTGAAGATACTTATTGGACTTTACTTATGTCACTTGTTGTTATGAACTTTATCCACTACTATTCACTTAAAGTTCTATATATATTTGACTCATAGCGCTGCTTTTTTCCTTACTTACTAACCTGACACTGCCTGGGGCTGGTGCTTGCCAGTTCACCAAAACGCTACCAAAAAAACTGTTAGCGATCGCAGGGATCAGGCCTGACTCTGCGAATGCTGCAGTTATGCGTTTAGTGTTTTGTAAGTGACAGTGATCGATCGATACTGCACTTGGGTGGGCTGGGCCGGGCGGAGGGGCAAAACGCAGGTGCTAGCAGGTATCTGGGCTTATTCCGCTAACACTGTGTTTTTGGAAACCCTAAACTGCTGGGGACGCTAGTATAGATCTGAACGGATCAGATATTGATCCGTTCAGATACTATACCACTAAGGGAGGCGTATGCTGCGTGCGTGCGTGGGTGTTAGCAGTACTGGCGCTAATCTGATGCTGCCTGGGGCGACGCATATCACCGCCGGGCGATCAGGGGGCTAAACCTTTATTCGGTAATAAACGGCGGGTGCCCTGACACTATAAAAAATAAACGAACTAACCAGCGTCACCCGTAACACTTATACGGTGATCAGTGGTGAAAGGGTTAACTAGGGGGCCATCAAGGGGTTAAAACATTTATTAGATAGTATATGGGGGTCCCTGTCGCTATAAAACGCTGACGGCGAACCTAAATATTTACCTCCCTAACTAGCGTCACCAGCGACACTAATACAGCGATCAGAAAAATGATCGCTTAGCGACACTGGTGACGGGGGGTGATCAAGGGGTTAAAACTTTATTAGGGGGGTTAGGAGGGTATCCTAGACCTAAAGGGGGCCTAACACTCACTGCCCTAACACTGTAACTGTCACAAACTGACACCAATACAGTAATCAGAAAAAAAAAAAAACCTGCTTGGTGTCAGTTTGTGACGGGGGGGGGTGATTGGGGGGGATCGGGGTGTAATGTGTGCCTGGCATGTTCTACTGTGTGTGTGTGTTGTGCACTCACATTACAGTCTTCTCTCCTCGGCCCGGAACGGAAAATACCGAGCCGAGGAGAGATGACATAATTTCCTCTGCCTCTGTGTACAATACAGAGGCAGGGAAATGATCCCATTGGCTGGGAGCGATCGCGAGGGGGGGCCACGAATGGATGGCCTCCCCCTCACCACCGATCGCCGAGGGAGATTTGCCGACCGCCGCAGGCACCGGGGGGGTCCGATCGGACCCCCCACCCGCGGGCAGGCAAGGACGTACAGGTAAGCCCTTTTGCCTGCCCGTGCCGCTCTGTCGACGTACATCGTCGTGCGGCGGTCGGCAACTGGTTAATTAGGGGATCAACTCCAGAGATAAAACAATAATTCTCCCACTCTACAAGACTCTGGTCCGGCCGCACCTAGAGTCCAGTCCTGTCCAGTTCTGGGCACCAGTCCTCAGGAAGGATGTACTGGAAATGGAGCAAGTACAAAGAAGGGCAACAAAGCTAATAAAGGGTCTGGAGGATCTTAGTTATGAGGAAGGTTGCAAGCACTGAACTTATTCTCTCTGGAGAAGAGACGCTTGAGAGGGGATATGATTTCAATATACAAATACCGTACTGGTGACCCTACAATAGAAATAAAACTTTTTCGCAGAAGAGAGTTTAACAAGGCTCGTGGCCACTCATTAAAATTAGAAGAAAAGAGGTTTAACCTTAAACTACGTAGAGGGTTCTTTACTGAAAGAGTGGCAAGGATGTGGAATTCCCTTCCACAGGCGGTGGTCTCAGCGGGGAGCATCGATAGCTTCAAGAAACTATTAGATAAGCACCTGAATGACCACAACATACAGGGATATACAATGTAATATTGACACGTAATCACACATAGGTTGGACTTGATGGACTTGTGTCTTTTTTCAACCTCACCTACTATGAAACTATATGTAACTATGTGACAGGGAATCGTGGTGGCAGCATCATGCTGTGGGGGTGTTTTTTAGCTGCAGGGACAGGACGACTGGTTGCAATTGAGGGAAAGATGAATGCGGCCAAGTACAGGGATATCCTGGACGAAAACCTTTTCCGGAGTGCTCAGGACCTCAGACTGGGCCGAAGGTTTACCTTCCAACAAGACAATGACCCTAAGCACACAGCTAAAATAATGAAGGAGTGGCTTCACAACAACTCCGTGACTGTTCTTGAATGGCCCAGCCAGAGCCCTGACTTAAACCCAATTGAGCATCTCTGGAGAGACCTAAAAATGGCTGTCCACCAACGTTTACCATCCAACCTGACAGAACTGGAGAGGGTTTGCAAGGAGGAATGTCAGAGGATCCCCAAATCCAGGTGTGAAAAACTTGTTGCATCTTTCCCAAAAAGACTCATGGCTATATTAGATCCAAAGGGTGCTTCTACTAAATACTGAGGGTCTGAATACTTAGGACCATGTAATATTTCAGTTTTTCTTTTTTAATAAATCTGTAAAAATGTCAACAATTCTGTGTTTTTCTGTCAATATGGAGTGCTGTGTGTACATTAATGAGGAAAAAATGAACTTAAATGATTTTAGAAAATGGCTGCAATATAACAAAGAGTGAAAAATTTAAGGGGGTCTGAATACTTTCCTTCCTCACTGTATATATATGTATATATGTTATATATTAAAGTATACGTAAACCCAATAGCTAAAGTCTTATGCAAGATATAAAATTAAAATGTTAATCTAATTTCAAATGTAATTTTTAATATTTGTATATGTAAAGCTGTCATCAAAATAATAATCATGTCATCTTACATGATACTTGCTTAGGTACTTCCTATTAAAGGATGACAATGCTCTGTCCCTGTCTCTCAATTGTTCTCCTGCATTGTCACCCTGTCACACCAGCTTCAGATAGCAACTAGAGGAGGTTTCAACACACATTACAAACACAATTCAATTTTGCCAGCTATAGGCCCCTTTCACACGGACAGAGCGTTTAGGTCTGCCTGTCAGTTTTTTAAGCGGATGCTCCATGCAGGTCTATGGAGAGACGGATGTCAGTGGTGACATGTCCACTGACATCCGATCCGCTCCGATCTGCTGAATCCAGACAGGTGGAAACCCTATTTTCCATCCTTCTGGCGGATCGGATGAAAATGGGCAGGCAGTCCGTTTTCTTCCGGTCCCCCATAGAGGAGAGCAGAGCTCTGACAGGTCCATCTCTCTGCAGTGAGCAGATACAGACCTGTCATCCGCTGGCTCAGCGGGGATCAACGGATCGATCTCCCGCTAAGCAAGAGGAGTCTGTACATGGACAGCCCCTTGTGAAAGGGGCCTTAAAGTTTACAGCCATCGCTGGAGTACATGAAAACATAAAGTGGCTGCAAAGTAGTTGCATGAGATCAACAGGTCTAAAATATAGCAAAAGATGAAAAATAGGTGAAAACAAATATTTTATTTAGAAAGAGACAATTGCCAGAGTTCCTTGGCAAATTAAATGTCATTTGGTTAGGAGTTTACAGTTACCTTAGGCAGCAGTATTACACAAAGTTCCAGTAGCTAAATTTTAAGTACATACAGTATAATGCTTGATTGATTTCCAGCTTGCTACTAAAACTAAATAGGGCATGTTTCCTATACTTCATTTATATCTATGCACTTATTACATTTTGGTATTTGTCTTTCATGATAATGAAATACAATATCTATATCAAGTATATTAGGTTGTACAGTGTATCTTATTAAATTAAACATAAAAGGCAAAGAGAAAGCCAGGGATACTGATTGGCGCCAACCTTAATTCTCAGTTTTGACAAGTGTTTGGCAAGGAAGTTGATATAAAGTCTATTAGAATCAATATCAAGCAATTGCCCCTTATTTTTCATCAGTCAGCATGCTGAATTCTTGACAAGATAACTAGGATACTAATCAATATCTAAGTGTGAGTTTGATTGCATATCCTCACATAGATGTGATTGAAATACTGTAGTAAAATATGATTCAACTTTTTGCAAATTAATTTGTAGCTTCAAAAAGTGAAAGTAATTCTACAAGCATAGATTACAATGAGAAGGCAACTGTTTAGGGACAGTCTAGAAACCCAGTACATGTAAGAGTGGCATTTTATATTAGAGCTGGTGTGAGGACTTTTCTTTGTGCTTTCAGCAATGTTCAAATAAATTTAGTATCAAATATGTCCTTTTAACAATTTATATGCTTGAAATATCTGATAAAATAAGATTCAATATAATCTGTAATAAACAAAGTTGTTGAAAAGGTAGTTAGTTTTGGTCTCAACCGTAGCTCAATTTAGGTTGACCATCATATGCAGACATCTCCCAAAGATAGACAGATGGTGCATGTCCCAGCACGGGTCTTCTAAGCCCTGCTGCCACCCACTCTAATCATCACCTAATTCTGAGTGTAGGAAACATGTGGCACTTTGAACTCTTAGGTCTTTTCCATATAGCAGAATCAGCTCTGAACTTTCCATATAGCAGAATCAGCATCTTACAAAATCAGAGCAACAGTTGCTTTATTCAAAGCCTCCCTATTGTTCTTTCAATTATCATAAAGTATAACTTCACTTTTAGTAGAAACACTTAAGCCTGGTACACATGGGCCGAATGTCGATAGACATCGGGCGGTTAAAAAAAAACGCCTGACATTCGGCCGTGTTTATGTCTGGCTGCCCAACAGAAGCCAGCCGTTTGGAAAACCAGCAGCTGACTGGCTCCTGATCAGCGCTCTCAGCCAATGGCAGAGAGCACTGATCAGAGTGTTTTTGCACCGTGGGGGGGGCACAACAGCTCAGTGTGGGACATCACTGTATTAATTTTATATAGTGAGTACAGCGGCTCTGACTGGAGCTGTACTCCTGCTGGGTTGAACGAAAAAAACTCATAGTGTGTACCAGGCTTTAGTAGGTTTAAATACCCTCCCTAATCATAACTGACAAGTTCCACACTTGCCCATTCATAATTTCCTGAGTCTTCTATGTATGGTCTACTCAGTGTCACACAGGCTCTTCTTAAAAATCTTTACTGTCAGGTCCTAGTCCACTTGCATAACCATGTTGTAATTTATACTTCCTTAGGACAAACTGAAGCTGTTTCTTACTTCAGAATGCAAATATTTGCTTGAACACAACTACAGAAATCAGTCTTGTACCAAACCACACAAGTCTGAAGCTGCATCTCACAGTAAAAAAATGAAAAACAACCTACTATAATGTAGGCTTATGGGCGAAAATGTTATCCTGATTTGATTTCTCCTTTAGGAACATTATTAACCACTTCAGCCCCGGAAGGATTTACCCCCTTCCTGACCAGAGCACTTTTAACAATTTGGCACTGCGTCGCTTTAACTGCTAATTGCGCGGTCATGCAATGCTGTACCCAAACAAAATTTGTGTCCTTTTCTTCCCACAAATAGAGCTTTCTTTTGATGGTATTTGATCACCTCTGCCGTTTTTATTTTTTGCGCTATACACGGAAAAAGACCGAAAATTTTGAAAAAAAATGATATTTTCTACTTTTTGTTATAAAAAAAATCCAATAAACTCAATTTTAGTCATACATTTAGGCCAAAATGTATTCGGCCACATGTCTTTGGTAAAAAAAATGTCAATAAGTGTATATTTATTGGTTTGCGCAAATGTTATAGCGCCTACAAACTAGGGTACATTTTCTGGAATTTACACAGCCTTTAATTTATGACTGCCTATGTCGTTTCTTGAGGTGCTAAAATGGCAGGCCAGTACAAAACCCCCACAAATGACCCCATTTTGGAAAGTAGACACCCCAAGGAAATTGCTGAGAGGCATGTTGAGCCCATTGAATATTCATTTTTTTTGTCCCAAGTGACTGAATAATGACAAAAAAAAATTACAAAAAGTTGTCACTAAAAGATATATTACTCACACAGGCCATGGGCATATGTGGAATTGTACCCCAAAATACATTTAGCTGCTTCTCCTGAGTATGGGGATACCACATGTGTGGGACTTTTTGGGAGCCTAGCCGCGTACGGGGCCCCGAAAACCAATCACTGCCTTCAGGATTTCTAAGGGCGTACATTTTTGATTTTACTCCTCACTACCTATCACAGTTTTGAAGGCCATAAAATGCCCAGATGGCACAACCCCCCCCCCCCCAAATGACCCCATTTTGGAAAGTAGACACCCCAAGCTATTTGCTGAGAGGCATGTTGAGTCCATGGAATATTTTATATTTTGACACAAGTTGCGGGAAAGTGACACTTTTTTTTTTTTTTTTGCACAAAGTTGTCACTAAATGATATATTGCTCACACAGGCCATGGGCATATGTGGAATTGCACCCCAAAATACATTCTGTTGTGTTTTTTTTTTTTTTTACACTTTTTTTGTAACTGTAACTTTTATAACTGTAACCGGTTCCAGGTTCGGGTCTCTCAAAATGCGATGGCATCTTGGGAGACCCTGTGAAAGTGTGCCTAGTCTGTGCAATGCTGTACCCTACGCTAATACTCGACTAGTGAATGGTAGCGTTAAAAACATTCACCAATGCAAAGACCAGGATTGTCAGGACAGGAGGGACAATAATAGCGGGTGTCACGCCTATATCCGCGCTTGCTGCAGACACAACATCTTTTTTGGGGGGTTTTGTTGGGTAGGGGTACTCGGGAGGACATAAAAATGTCTCTCATGCAGCCGACTGCATTTGGTTGGGGATGTGAATGGGGGAAGTACGGGCGCTGCTGAAGTGGTGGGTTCCCAATTAGGATTGGCGAATGCAGCAGGAAGGGCATTATGGGTAGGGATGAGCTTCGTGTTCGAGTCGAACCCATGTTCGACTCGAACATCGGCTGTTCGACCGTCCGTCGAATTGCGAACGATATGGGCCGTTCGCGCCAAATTCGTGTGGCGCGTCACGGCCCATAATTCACTGCGGCATCGCAGTGCATTGCTGGCTGATGATTGGCCAAGCATGCACTATGACCCGCATGCTTGGCCAATCACAGCGCCGTCAGTAGAGAGAGCTGTAATTGGCCAAAGCCAGGGTGGCTTTGGCCAATTATGGCTCAGGGGATTTAGTACACACCCCACACTATATAAGGCCGCCTGCACGGCGGCCCTGTGTAGTGTGTGTTGCGGTGTGCTGAGCGATAGAGAGAGAGAGAGACAGTGTCATTTGATTTGAGTTAGATAGATTAGGCAGAACAGTCAGTCAGTTAGCTGCACTTACAGTGTATTGTGTATATATATGCATCCCAGGTGTTGCATATATATATATACACTGTATTCAGTTTAGCTAGATCCGTTCCTGTTATCTTCTATCTAGACTATTTACATTCAGTGCAGTGTGTCCTGCTCACAGTGTTCAGCTAGATCCGTTCCTGCTATTTACATTCAGTACAGTGCTTCCTGCTCACAGTGTTCAGCTAGATCCGTTCCTGCTATTTACATTCAGTGCAGTGCGTGCTGCTCACAGTGTTCAGCTAGATCCGTTCCTGCTATATACATTTAGTGCAGTACGTCCTGCTCACAGTGTTCAGCTAGATCCGTTCCTGTTATCTTCCTACTGACAGGCAGGCTTGTCTGGTTACAGTATATAAAGCTACCTGAAGAAAATTACAGGTGTTCTTTTTGATCCTATTAGTACCACGGTCAGGCAGCTAGACTATTTACATTTAGTACAGTGTGTCCTGCTCACAGTGTTCAGCTAGATCCGTTCCTGCTATTTACATTCAGTGCAGTGCGTCCTGCTCACAGTGTTCAGCTAGATCCGTTCCTGCTATTTACATTCAGTGCAGTGCGTCCTGCTCACAGTGTTCAGCTAGATCCGTTGCTGCTATTTACATTCAGTGCAGTGCGTCCTGCTCACAGTGTTCAGCTAGATCCGTTCCTGCTATATACATTTAGTGCAGTACGTCCTGCTCACAGTGTTCAGCTAGATCCGTTCCTGTTATCTTCCTACTGACAGGCAGGCTTGTCTGGTTACAGTATATAAAGCTACCTGAAGAAAATTACAGGTGTTCTTTTTGATCCTATTAGTACCACGGTCAGGCAGCTAGACTATTTACATTTAGTACAGTGTGTCCTGCTCACAGTGTTCAGCTAGATCCGTTCCTGTTATTTACATTCAGTGCAGTGCGTCCTGCTCACAGTGTTCAGCTAGATCCGTTGCTGCTATTTACATTCAGTGCAGTGCGTCCTGCTCACAGTGTTCAGCTAGATCCGTTCCTGCTATTTACATTCAGTGCAGTGCGTCCTGCTCACAGTGTTCAGCTAGATCCGTTCCTGCTATATACATTTAGTGCAGTACGTCCTGCTCACAGTGTTCAGCTAGATCCGTTCCTGTTATCTTCCTACTGACAGGCAGGCTTGTCTGGTTACAGTATATAAAGCTACCTGAAGAAAATTACAGGTGTTCTATCCCAGCTTAGTGCAGCTACAGGCCATTAGTATGTCTGGAAGGCCAAGAAGGAGAGGCAGACAGTCACAAGCCAATAAGAGAGGACAAGCAGGCTCTGTGTCTAGTGCTGGTCGTGGAGACGGTGCATCCTCATCAGCACGTGGCCATGGGACACGCTTGGCCTTTTTTTCGGCAGCTGGCCGTGTTGAGCCGCAACATGCGGAAGACTTGGTCGAGTGGATGACCAAGCCGTCCTCATCCTCCTCATCCTCTCTCACCCATGCCCAGGGTGCTTTGTCTGGCAAAGCAGCGGCCTCTTCCCTCAGCTCAATGTCATCAGTGACTCCTTCCCTAGCCCCACCATGTCCTCCTGAGGATTCCCTCGAACTGTTTGACCACAGTGTTGGGTACATGCTCCAGGAGGATGCCCAGCGTTTGGAAGGCTCTGATGATGATACTGAGCTCAATGAAGGCAGTAACATGAGCACGGACAGAGGGGGTGCCCAAGAAGGACAGCAATCTGGCAGTCATGCTCCCCCTGCTGCAGCATACTGCCAGGTTTGCTCCAGTGATGAGGAGGGAGGGGATGATGAGGTCACTGACTCAACGTGGGTGCCTGATAGGAGAGAGGAGGAGGAGGAGGAGGAGGAGGTGGCACATCACCAACTAGGCAGGATGCCCTCCAGGGGCCAGCCTAAGGGCAGCACATTGACTGCATCTCACCCCAAAGCTCCACATGTGCAGGGCGCTGCAGTCTCTGCGCGTTATTCAAAAAGTTCTTTGGTGTGGGCCTTTTTTGAGACGAGTGCATCAGATCGCACCGCTGCTATTTGCAATATATGTCTCAAGCGTATCTCGCGTGGCCAAAACATCTCCCGCTTGGGTACCACATGCTTGACCAGACATATGTTGACCTGCCATGCAGTTCGTTGGCAAGCGTATCTAAAAGACCCACACCAAAGAACAAAGACGATCTCTCCTTGCTCCTCATCAGCTGAGATTTCCAACCCCACTAGACCTTCAGTCCTCTCTGCGACCTGCAGTGAGAGGAATGAAGGTGTAGAATTAGGTGTGTCACAGCCAAGTACTTATGGGCAATCTGCTTTTGGTACACCGACGTCAGATTGTACCAGGCAAATTTCCCTGCCCCAGCTGCTGCACCGCCGAAAGAAGTTTGCTCCCAGCCATCCACATGCCCAGCGGTTGAATGCTAGCTTGGCAAAATTGCTAGCACTTCAACTGCTGCCTTTTCAGTTGGTAGACTCTGCCCCCTTCCGTGAGTTTGTGGAATGTGCGGTTCCTCAGTGGCAGTGACGTTACTTAAGTTTCACGGCGCATTGGGTGACTCTGCTGGCAGCTGGGAAGGATGCAGGACAAGGTGCAGTAGTGTTGGAGGTTGTTCCGCCACCACGCCTCCAAAATGCTGATTGTGACACACCTCTCTCCTCCACCCCCTCCTCTTCTTCTTCCTCCATGGCCTCTTCCTCGGAACCAGCGGTGCTCCGTAGGCGTTCAAGGGGCTACGCAAGTACGCAGGCCAAAAGATGCCATGCGGTGCTTGAGCTGGTGTGCTTGGGGGACAGGAGCCACACTGGGGCAGAGGTTCTGTCAGCTCTGCAGGGGCAGGTTCAGAGGTGGTTGACGCCACGCCAACTTAAGGCAGGAATGGTGGTTTGCGACAATGGCACCAACCTCCTCTCTGCCCTCCGACAGGGACAACTGACCCATGTGCCCTGTTTGGCTCACGTCCTTAACTTGGTGGTGCAGCGGTTCTTGGGCAGGTACCCGGGCTTACAGGATGTCCTGAGGCAGGCCAGGAAAGTCTGTGTGCATTTCCGCCGGTCATATAATGCCAGTGCTCGGCTGACGGACCTCCAAAAGGAGTTTAACCTGCCCAAGAACCGCCTAATCTGTGACATGCCCACCAGGTGGAACTCGACGTTGGCCATGCTGCAGCGGCTGCACACGCAGCAGAGGGCCATCAATGAGTACCTGTGCGACTATGGCACCAGGACAGGGTCAGGGGACCTTGGTTTTTTTTCCCCACGCCAGTGGGCCATGATCAGGGATGCATGCACTGTCCTGTCACCATTCGAGGAGGCCACGAGGATGGTGAGCACTGACAGTGCATGCATCAGTGACACTGTCCCCCTTGTCCACCTGTTGGAGCACACGCTGCGTGGAATAATGGACAGGGCACTTGAGGCAGAACAGAGGCAGGAAGAGGAGGACTTCCTTAGCTCTCAAGGCCCCCTTTATCCAGACAGTGTTCCTGCGTGCCCGCCGATCACACAGGAAGAGGACGAGGAGGAGGAGGAGGAGGAGGAGGAAGATTGTGTCAGTATGGAGGTGGAGCCTGGCACTCAGCATCAGCAGTCTTTAAGGGATCAGTCCCAAGGAACACATGGACTTGTACGTGGCTGGGAGGAGGTGGCTGCGGACGTTGTTGTCCTTAGTGACCCAGAGGACTCCGGACCGAATGCCTCAGCAAACCTACGCTGCATGGCCTCCCTGATCCTGCAAAGCCTGCGTAAGGATCCTCGTATTCGTGGTATCAAGGAGAAGGACCAATACTGGCTGGCAACCCTCCTTGATCCACGTTACAAGGGTAAGGTTGCGGACCTTATCTTGCCATCGCAGAGGGAGCAGAGGATGAAACATCTTCGGGAGGCCTTGCAGAAAGGTCTGTGCAACGCGTTCCCAGAGACTGGGAGGTTACAAACTCCTGTTTCTGGACAACGTGTTGCTGAGGCTTCGGTCAGTCAAAGAAGGAGCGGTGGAGAAGGTGGCCGTCTGACCGATGCGTTCAGACAATTTTTTGGTCCGCAGCCCCAAGGTATGATCGGTTCCAGCAACCATCGCCAGCGTCTGTTTCACATGGTGCAGGAATACCTAGGGGCAAGATCAGACTTGGACACCTTTCCCACCGAAAATCCTCTGGGTTACTGGGTCTTGAGGATGGATCACTGGCCAGAGCTTGCACAGTATGCAATTGAGCTACTGGCCTGTCCTGCATCCAGCGTTCTTTCGGAACGCACATTCAGTGCTGCTGGAGGCGTGGTAACCGATCACAGGGTGCGTCTGTCCACCGACTCGGTCGATCGGCTGACCTTCATAAAAATGAATCAGTCTTGGATCACCACCAGCTACCAAGCACCTGATGCAGATGTAACCGAATAATTTTTTTTGAAATCTCAGATCCCTTCAAAGACTGCCTATGCTGATGCTGAGTGACTATCCCTGAGTAATTATCCTCTTCCTCCTCAATCATCACGCTGATAGCTTGTAAGAACATTTTTGGTTCTGGGCGCCACCACCAGTGCCTAAGGCACAATTTTTCAGCCCCTGTTTAACAGGGGCGTGTAATTACAATTTTTGATGTAATACTTTGCAGCAGGGCTCGTTCCTGCATTCCAACTAGAGTGTCTGTGAGGGGTTGCAGTGTTGTGGCACCAGCACCAGTGCCTAAGACCCAATTTTTCAGCCCCTGTCTAACAGGGGCGTGTAATTACAATTTTTGATGCAATACTTTGCAGCAGGGCTTGTTCCTGCGTTTCAACTAGAGTGTCTGTGAGGGGTTGCAGTGTTGTGGCACCAGCACCAGTGCCTAAGACCCAATTTTTCTGCCCCTGTCTAACAGGGGCGTGTAATTACAATTTTTGATGCAATACTTTGCAGCAGGGCTCGTTCCTGCGTTCCAACTAGAGTGTCTGTGAGGGGTTGCAGTGTTGTGGCACCAGCACCAGTGCCTAAGGCCTAATTTTTCAGCTCCTGTTCAACAGGGGCATGTAATTACAATTCTTGATCTAATATTTCACAGCAGGGCCCTGTGAGGGCTTACAGTGTTTTGGCCACAGCAACACCTAAGGCCCAAATTTCTGCTGAGTATATAGGGCAGGACCCTACTTTCAAACATCTAACTTACAAACGACTCCTACTTGCAAACGGAAGGAGACAACAGGAAGTGAGATGAAATCTACCCCTAAGGAAGGGAAATTCTCTCCTGTAAGAGTTAATATGGGAAAACAATTTTTCCTTTCCACTGATGCTTTCCAATCCTTGTTCCACAAAAAAACACAAATTTTCAAAAAACATTTTTCATTGGGACAAAAAAGTGAGGTGAAATCTTCTGAAGAGGAGGAAAGACGCAAAACAAATGTCACAGGGGTGATAACCCTTCCCTATGTTTTCCAAAAAGCTTAGAAAAGATTTTTTGGCTGGAGCTAAACACATTAAAAATGTTCAAAATTACAAACAGATTCTACTTAACAACAAACCTACAGTCCCTGTCTTGTTTGCACCGCCTGTATACTGCTGTTCAGAGTATATAGGGACCTTTCCTTATTTTAATTTGGGTGCGGGGTTCCCCTTAATATCCATACAAGACCCAAAGGGCCTGGTAATGGACTGGGGGGTACCCATGCCGTTTGTCTTACTGATTTTCATCCATATGACCCGACATGACATTAAACCCGCAAGCAGTTTTAAATGAGATTTTTTCCTTTAAAAATGACATTTGGTGCAGGGACTGTTCTAAACATGGGAAACACGCGTCACTTTACAGGCATACTATAGACACCCCCCAGGTACGATATTTAAAGGAATATTTCACTTTTTTTTTTTTACTTTAAGCATCATTAAAATCACTGCTCCCGAAAAAACGGCCGTTTTTAAAAGTTTTTTTTGCATTGATACATGTCCCCTGGGGTAGGACCCGGGTCCCCAAACCCTTTTTAGGACAATACCATGCAAATTAGCCTTTAAAATGAGCACTTTTGATTTCGAACGTTCGAGTCCCATAGACGTCAATGGGGTTCTAACGTTCGTGCGAACTTGCGGTCCGTTCGCGGGTTCTGGTGCGAACCGAACCGGGGGGTGTTCGGCTCATCCCTAATTATGGGCACGACGGGCCTGTGTTTGTCTTTTTATTGGCAGCGGGACACTACTTGTGCTTGCCACCTCACCAGCTTGAACTGCACTTATGGGACTCGCCACGTCACCAAGTGTTACTGCAGTGCTGGTTTGACTATGACCGGGGTGTACTAGGCCGCTGGCGCTTGCCAGTTCACCAAAACACTACCAAAAAAACTGTTAGCGATCGCAGGGATCAGGCCTGACTCTGCGAATGCTGCAGTTATGCGTTTAGTGTTTTGTAAGTGACAGTGATCGATCGATACTGCACTTGGGTGGGCTGGGCTCGCCTGGGCGGAGGGGCAAAACGCAGGTGCTAGCAGGTATCTGGGCTGATCCCGCTAACACTGCGTTTTTGGGAACCCTAAACTGCTGGGGACGCCAGTATAGATCTGATCGGATCAGATATTGATCCGATCAGATACTATACCACTAAGGGATGTGTACGCTGCGTGCGTGGGTGTTAGCGCTACTGGCACTAACCTGACGCTGCCTGGAGCTGGTGCTTGCCAGTTCACCAAAACGCTACCAAAGAAATTGTTAGCGATCGCAGGGATCAGGCCTGACTCTGCGAACGCTGCAACTATGCGTTTAGTGTTTTGTAAGTGACAGTGATCGATCGATACTGCACTTGGGCTGGGCTGGGCTGGGCCGGGCGGAGGGGCAAAACGCAGGTGCTAGCAGGAATCTGGGCTGATCCCGCTAACACTGCGTTTTTGGGAACCCTAAATTGCTGGGGACGCTAGTATAGATCTGATCGGATCAGATATTGATCCGTTCAGATACTATACCACTAAGGCATGCGTGGGTGTTAGCGGTACTGGCGCTAATCTGATGCTGCCTGGGGCGACGCATATCACCGCCGGGCGATCAGGGGGCTAAACCTTTATTCGGTAATAAATGGCGGGTGCCCTGACACTATAAAAAATAAACAAACTAACCAGCGTCACCCGTAACGGTTATACGGTGATCAGTGGTGAAAGGGTTAACTAGGGGGCAATCAAGGGGTTAAAACATTTATTAGATAGTATATGGAGGTCCCTGTCACTATAAAATGCTGACAGCGAACCTAAATATTTACATCCCTAACTAGCGTCACCAGCGACACTAATACAGCGATCAGAAAAATGATCGCTTAGCGACACTGGTGACGGGGGGTGATCAAGGGGTTAAAACTTTATTAGGGGGGTTAGGGGGGTATCCTAGACCTAAAGGGGGCCTAACACTCACTACCCTAACACTGTAACTGTCACAAACTGACACCAATACAGTAATCAGAAAAAAAAAAACCTGCTTGGTGTCAGTTTGTGACAGGGGGGGTGATTGGGGGGGGATCGGGGGGCGATCGGGGGGGATCGGGGTGTAATGTGTGCCTGGCATGTTCTACTGTGTGTGTGTTGTGCACTCACATTACAGTCTTCTCTCCTCGGCCCGGAACGGAAAATACCGAGCTGAGGAGAGATGACATAATTTCCTCTGCCTCTGTGTACAATACAGAGGCAGGGAAATGATCCCATTGGCTGGGAGCGATCGCGAGGGGGGGGCCACGAATGGATGGCCTCCCCCTCACCACCGATCACCGAGGGAGATTTGCCGACCGCCGCAGGCACCGGGGGGGTCCGATCGGACCCCCCACCCGCGGGCAGGCAAGGACGTACAGGTAAGCCCTTTTGCCTGCCCGTGCCGCTCTGTCGACGTACATCGTCGTGCGGCGGTCGGCAACTGGTTAATTCAATTAGAAGAAATCATCCTAATGCCGCGTACACACGGTCGGACTTTCCGGCATACTTGGTCCGGCGGACCAGAGTCTGCCGGACAATCCGCCCGTGTGTGGGCGGCGGCGGACTTTTCCGGCGGACTTCCTACCAAAAGCCCGCCGGACCTAGATTTGAAACAAGTTTTAAATCTTTCCGTCGGACTCAGTTTCGGGCGGAAAGTCCGCTCGTCTGTGTGCTGGTCCGACGGAAAGCCCGCTCATGTGTATGCTGGTCCGACGGACCAGATACAACACGAGGGCAGGGTATTGCATCTCGCGCTCGCTGCAATAGGAAAAACAAATTTTCCTATTGCGGCGAGCGCAGGGCATACCGGGCCCTTAGGTCTGGTATGGATTTTAAAGGGAAGCCCCTACGCCGAAAAAACGGCGTGGGGTCCCCCTAAAATCCATACCAGACCCCGATCCGAGCACGCAGCCTGGCCGGTCAGGAAAGGGGGTGGGGACGAGCGAGCGCCCCCCCTCCTGAACCGTACCAGGCCGCATGCCCTCAACATGGGGGGTGGGTGCTTTGGGGGAGGGGGGCACCCTGCGGGGCCCCCCCACCCCAAAGCACCTTGTCCCCATGTTGATGAGGACAAGGGCCCCTTCCCGACAACCCTGGCCGTTGGTTGTCGGGGTCTGCGGGCGGGGGGCTTATCGGAATCTGGGAGCCCCCAGATCCCGGCCCCCCACCCTATGTGAATGAGTATGGGGTACATGGTACCCCTACCCATTCACCTAGGGAAAAAGTGTAAGTAATAAAATACACTACACAGGTTTTTAAAATATTTTATTAAACAGCTCCGGGGGGGGGTCTTCCTCCGGCTTCATCTTCTCCCGGCGTCCGGTTGGTTCTTCTCCGCTCTCTTCTCCCGGTGTTCCAGTTCTTCGGCCGGCTCCTCCGCTGTCTTCAGGTAGCTCTCTTGCCAGCAGAGATCTGGGCTTCTGGGCTTCTGGGCTTCTTCTCTTGTCTTCTCCAGATGTTGACACGACGCTCTCTCTGGCTGGACTGCTCTCCGAGGGCTGCGTTGTGACTTATATAGGCGGAGACCCCGCCCCCTTTTGATGTCACAGTCCCTGAGTATGCTGGGACTGTGACGTTTTAGGGGGCGTGGTCAACATCACCCAGTGACCACGCCCCCTAAAACGTCACAGTCCCAGCATGCCCAGGGACTGTGACATCAAAAGGGGGCGGGGTCTCCGCCTATATAAGTCACAACGCAGCCCTCGGAGAGCAGTCCAGCCGGAGAGAGCGTCATGTCAACATCGCGTCATGTCAACATCTTGAGAAGAGAAGAAGCCCAGAAGCCCAGAAGTCCGGACCTCTGCTGGCAAGAGAGCTACCTGAAGACAGCGGAGGAGCCGGCCGAAGAACTGGAACACCGGGAGAAGAGAGCGGAGAAGAACCAACCGGACGCCGGGAGAAGATGAAGCGGAGGGACCCCCGAAGCCGGAGGAAGACCCCCCCCCCGGAGCTGTTTAATAAAAAATTTTAAAAACCTGTGTAGTGTATTTTATTACTTACACTTTTTCCCTAGGTGAATGGGTAGGGGTACTATGTACCCCATACTCATTCACATAGGGTGGGGGGCCGGGATCTGGGGGCCCCCTTATTAAAGGGGGCTCCCAGATTCCGATAAGCCCCCCGCCTGCAGACCCTGACAACCAATGGCCAGGGTTGTCGGGAAGGGGCTCTTGTCCTCATCAACATGGGGACAAGGTGCTTTGGGGTGGGGGGGCCCCGCAGGGCGCCCCCCTCCCCCAAAGCACCCACCCCCCATGTTGAGGGCATGCGGCCTGGTACGGTTCAGGAGGGGGGGCGCTCGCTCATCCCCACCCCCTTTCCTGACCAGCCAGGCTGCGTGCTCGGATCGGGGTCTGGTATGGATTTTAGGGGGGACCCCACGCCGTTTTTTCGGCATAGGGGCTTCCCTTTATAATCCATACCAGACCTAAGGGCCTGGTATGACCCATGACGGGGCTCGCAAGGTGTCAATCTCGCTGATAAAAGCGGCAAGATTGACATCCTTTTCTAGTCCCGTCGCACCTGAGTCACGTTCAAAATGAACGGACTTGTCCGTGTGTGGGCAAGTCCGTTCATTCTGAAAGTCCGCCGTAACTCCGGCGAAAGTCCGTCGGAAAGACGGGCGGACTTAGCCCGCCGGAAAGTCCGGACGTGTGTGGGCAAGTCCGTCTGTTTTAAAGTCCGGCGCACCTGGCGGACAAAGTCCGTCGGAAAGTGTGGCGGACCAAGTAGGATAGAAAGTCCGACCGTGTGTACGCGGCATTAAAGTAATTCTACAGCCTACACATTTTTAACTTTAAGTGACACTAAAGGTTTGATTTTTATTTTTTAAAAATAACAAACATGTCATACTTACCTCCACTGTGCAGCTTGTTTTGCACAGAGTGGCCTCGAATGGCGTTTTCTGGGGTCCCCCCGGTGGCTCTCCTAGCTCCTCCGCATCTCAGATAACCCCCTGGGAGAAGCGCTCTCCCAGGGGGTTACCTTGCGGGCGCGCTCCCGAGTCCTGCATTCAGCGTCCATAGCCGCCGAGTGCAGGACTCGGTCCTGCCCCCCGGCACCTGCGTCATTGTATTTGATTGACAGCAGTGCGAGCCAATGGCTGCGCTGCTATCAATCTATCCTATGAAGACCTGAGAAGAGCCGAGAAGCCAGGGCAACGATCGAGTGCGGGATTTTCGAGGGCTCAGGTAAGTAAACCGGTGGGCTGGGGGGCCGGTAATCTTTAGATGTTTTTTCACCTTAATGCATAGGATGCATTAAGGTGAAAAAACATGAACCTTTTCTACCCCTTTAATGCATTCACACACCTAAGTTAAAAAAGTTCAGGTACTTTTACCACCCCCATGTTCCCAAACACTTACCTACTGTCCTTGTTATAGCCTCCGGCTCCAGAATCAATCAGCACAGCTTCTTGAACTTTCTGGATTCTCAGCAGACACAGAGGTTATGTTAATTATTTTACGTGTATATGTGCATACACTTCAATCATTTTAGGCATATTTACATATATGCAGCTAGATCTGAGAGTTCCTACACAAAAGAGGTAGTTCCATCTGCAATACACATTTATTAATAGGGTTACATAATATATACAAATTACACACAAAACAGCATTTACAACACAATGTACAGTATAAGTCCCCTGACTTAGGATATTTACAAATTACACACACACAACTATATTTGCACTACAATGTACAAGTATAGAGTTAGTTTACCTCTCAACTTCAGGTCTAGTCATGCTGACTGCTTTGTTTTCCCAACACAAAGAGAGTGTGCAGCTTGGAGAAAACTGATTATTTTCCCCTCTCCTTTCTGTACTGTGGCTAATATAATTCTTCCTAATTGGTCCCTGTCCCTAGTTAATGTATATTAGGCACAGCCTGATTAGAGGATTCAAAGAAACCAGTTGTTCACAGCGCATGTAAGATAGCAAAAAGAAACAATGGCCAGACCTTTGAAGTAGAAACATGTTTACAGTACCAACAACTGAGAAGCTAAGACTGGTATAATGTTCAAATGTACTCAATGATTTAAATATATTTCAATAATAATTGTAATATAATTTACAGCTGTTAATGAAAATTTTACATAAAATCATTACCTAACAGTCAGCCTAGTCAAACTGCTAGGAGGAGGGTGCATGAGTGTAGCTTGACAGGAAGGTGTGTTTATGGATGCACACAGCTTGGCTCATGGAAGTAGCAGGCATGGGTGTCTCCTCGGCACAGGGCTAGCTAATAGAGATGGGCCTAGCGACCCTCTGTTTGGTTTGCGGCAGAGCGGCATTGCAAAAGTTCGGAACCCAATAATGAACCCCTTTGAAGTCTATGGAACCCGAACTGGAAAAATCAAAAGTGAATATTTTGAAGGCTTATATGTAAGTAATTGGGCATACAATGCTTATGGGGGTCCGGGTACTGCACTAGGGGACATGTATCAATATTTTTTTTAAACATCATTTTTAACAGCTTCAATACCCGGCCATGGTCAAATGACGTCCACAGATGGGATCTCCCATTCTGGGTGGACGTCAGATGACGGCCTCGGCTTTCCGCCACTACTGCGGGCCCCCGGGGGCCCGCAGAGCGGCGATCGGGGTACCGTTGTGTCCCTCAGGACACAGCCATTCCCCGATGGGGGTATTGAAGCGGCGGCGGGTGGCGGCGGGCGGCGGAGCACCGGTAACGGCGGATGTCAATGCAGAGCGGCATTGGGAAGCGGCGTGTATTGTGCCGGTTCCGGTGGATGCAGAGATCGGGGCGGTGATGGGGGCTGAGGCTTTTTCCCTGGATACAGCTCAGCCCTGATCACTGTAGCCAATGACATGGCTCTTCATCACAAGACCGGCTGTGTCCAATCACAGCCGGTCACTAATGTAAACAGCACTGTGAGTAACTGCTGTTGCTGGGCTCTTCTCCTCACACACGGATCCAGTGTGAGGAGAAGAGATCAGCTAACAGTGGGTTACCACATATGTACTACTGTGCCCAGATCGCCCCTCCTAAATAAAAAGAGTACCTGTCACCTCAGAGTACCTGTCACCTCAGAGTACCTGTCACCTCAAAGTACCTGTCACCTCAGAGTACCTGTCACCTCAGAGTACCTGTCACCTCAAAGTACCTGTCATCTCAGAGTACCTGTCACCTCAGAGTACCTGTCACCTCAGAGTACCTGTCACCTCAGAGTACCTGTCACCTCAAAGTACCTGTCATCTCAAAGTACCTGTCATCTTAAAGTACCTGTCATCTCAGAGTACCTGTCCATCAGGAGTACCCGCCACCTCATCACCTGCCACCAGAGTACCCGCCACCTCATCACCTGCCACCAGAGTACCCGCCACCTCATCACCTGCCACCAGAGTACTTGCCACCAGAGTACCCGCCACCTCACCACCAGAGTACCTGCCACCAGAGTACCCGCCACCTTACCACCAGAGTACCTGCCACCAGAGTACCCGTCACCTCATCACCTGCCACCAGAGTACCCGCCACCTCATCACCTGCCACCAGAGTACCTGCCACCTCACCACCTGCCACCAGAGTACATACAGCCAGTCAGCCACTATGTCCAGAAAGGTGTACACCCCAGAAGAGGCATACCAAATACTGAGTCTGACCGATGAGAGCAACGGGGAGCTCTCACCGCTCAGTTCAGATTCTGGTTCTGATTCGGAATATGAGCCCCCCGAAGGCAGCACATCAGGATCCGAATCAGAGGAGGAAGTAGTCCATCCAAAAAG
This sequence comes from Lithobates clamitans, assembly GCA_037952925.1. NCBI lineage: Eukaryota > Metazoa > Chordata > Amphibia > Anura > Ranidae > Lithobates > Lithobates clamitans. Next base: position 7,509,746 of record JBBGZY010000056.1, on the reverse strand, counting down.
ACGACGGTCTGAACACCAGGCAGCTACCAGCAGTGCCAGCGGCGGTAGACCCCAGGAGGAGGGGCCCAGTACAATCGCTGCTAGACCCCAAGAGGAAAGGCCCAGCACAAGTGGACGCCAAAGAAGTAGGGCCCAAACCCATCTTCCAGATTCCTTGGCAAACCCATTGTGGCTGCCTTCTACCACAGGGTCAGCCACGATCCCCCTTTTACAGCACAGCCGGGTGTGCAGGTGAACACTGCAGGATTTTCACAAATGGATTTTTTTAATGTATTTTTCCCTAACAAATTGATTCAAGGCATCATGGACCAAACTAATCTCTTTGCCCAACAATTTATTGCAACCAACCCCAGCTCCAGCTATGCCCGCCCTTTTGAGTGGAGACCGCTAACAGTAGTGGAGCTAAAATTGTTTTTAGGCCTAACCCTGAACATGGGGCTTACAAAAAAAATGAAATTCATAAGTATTGGTCGACCAAACCCATCCACCATATGCCAGTTTTTTCATCAGCCATGTCCAGGTCCTGATACGAAATCATAATGCGCTTCTTGCATTTCAATGACAACTCACAGTGCCCCCCCCTGAAATCACCCAAACTTTGACAAACTATATAATGTTCGCCCCCTAATTCATTTTTTTTCCCAGAAGTTTGCTGAAGTTTATGTCCCTGAAAAAAACATATCTGTGGACGAATCCCTGATGCATTTCACAGGCCGGCTGGGAATCAAGAAATGTATCCCCAGTAAGAGGGCGAGGTATGGCTTGAAGCTTAACAAGCTTTGTGAAAGTGCCACCGGTTATGTGTACGCATTCCGCGTGTACGAAGGCAAAGATTCCCAGCTCCAGCCCCCTGAGTGTCCCTCGTACATGGGAATAAGTGGGAAAATTGTTTGGGAGTTGGCATTCCCACTCCTCCAAAAGGGACACCATATTTATATGGACAATTATTATACAAGTTTGCCCCTTCTCCGCCACCTATATCTCGAACAAACTTTGGCCTGTGGTACAACTAGAAAAAACCGAAAGGGCTTCCCACAGTGTCTTGTCACCACAAACATTCCAAGGGGGGAATCGACAAGCTTGAGGAACGAAGAAGTGTTGGCTGTGAAGTGGAGGGATAGAAAAGACGTGTACATCATGTCCACCATCCACAATAACACCTCGGTGGAACTTCACAGAAGACGCGGTACCGTTCGCAAGCCTACCTGTATCACTGAGTACAATAAATACATGGGGGGGTGGATTTAAACGATCAGTTGTTGCAGCCCTATCTTTCAACAAGAAAATCCTTATTCTGGTACAAAAAAGTCGCAATTTACTTTTTTCATTTGGCCCTTTTAAATTCTTTCATAATCTACCAAAAATCCTCAGAAACACCCACCACCTTCATAAAGTTTATTGAAGACATTGTCACTGCCCTGATTTATCAGCAAGTATCCCCCCCAGAAAGCATTTGCTCCGATTCTGTCAGCAGACTACATGAGCGCCATTTCCCGGACCATATTCCACCAACAGGATCCGGAAGACGACGCCAAAAAAAATGTCGGGTGTGCACCAAAAAAGAAATTAGGAAAGATACCAGCTTCCATTGTACCGACTGTCCCTCCGAACCTGGCCTTTGCATCGGAGAATGCTTCAGGCGATATCACACTCTGGAAAATTATTAGTCCATATTTCTAATACTGCCATTTCCCCGTTTTTAATTTCTGTCCTGAATATTTCCCTTCCTCAACCAACCATATCATTGCCTTCCATGTAAACCGACCCTGGCCGGTTTCTCGACTATGCCTCTGCCTACCGTCTGCATTGTTTTTCCTCCATGTTTTTGCCTTTCACGTGAACTGACCCTGGACTGTGTCGACTATGCCTCTGCCTACCGTCTATTTCTGCCTTTTACCTGCACTGACCTCGGCCTGTTGACCATGTTTTTGCCTGCCCCTTGGATTGATCTTTCACCCTGCTACACAGGGGTCTCACATATGTGAGGAGCTCCAGAATAGTGTTCGGAGTTCAGAAAAACAGTTTTTGGTTTTCTGTGTTCCCATAACAGGGTCTGGTTGCCCGGAGGCTTCAAAGCGATTTGGGTGGGAGAAGCCTCTACCCCTGTCCCCATTCTTTCCTGACCGATGCCCTAAGCTTGATGGTACTGCCTGCTCCCTGGACAAATACTCTGGCTGTGCTGACCATACCTCTGCCTGCTGCATGTACTAACTATGGACAGTATTCCTGCCTGCTGCATGGACAATCCTTTGATCCTTTTGCTGCTGCTGACCACATCCCTGCCTGCTATCTGGACTAATGCTTTGGCTGTGCTGACATCTCTACCTGTACTGACTATTCCTGCCTGCTGCCTGTTTTGCTGTCGCTGTCCATGTTCCTGCCTGCTGCCTGGACCAATGCTCTTCTCTGTGGACCACTGCACTACTAAAACTGCAGGTAATCTTTTCTTTACCCTTTACTCAGCAGAATGTATTTTTGTTTGTAATTTTTATGTACAGTACATGCTATGTGTTAGAAATATGAAGGGCCTTCAACAATGTGATAGGTTGGCAGGAATTTGTGTGTAATGTATGCTCCTAGAACAACTGACAGTGCTACTTGGATGTTGGGCCTCTGTATGTGGCCAGACTATGTAAAAGTCTCACACATGTGCTATCGCCATACTCAGGAGGAGTAGCAGAATGTATTTTTGGGTGTCATTTTTGCTATGTACATGCTATGTGTTGGAAATATCTTATGAATGGACAACTTTGTGTAAAAAAAAATGCGTTTTCATTTTTTTTCCACAGTTTCCAAAAACTTTGGGAAAAAAATGAACCATTCAAAAGACTAATTATGCCTCATAGATTATACGTTGGGGTGTTAGCTTTCCAAAATGGGGTCATTTTGTGGGCGTTTCCGTTGTCCTGGTGCTCCAGGGCCTTCAAAATTGTAATAGGTGGTTGAGAAATGAGATGTGTAATTTATGCTCCTAGAATGCCTGGAGCTGCTACTTCAATGTTGGGCCTCTGTATGTGGCCAGGCTGTGTAAAAGTCTCACACATTTGGTATCGCCACACTCAGGAGGAGTAGCAGAATGTATTTTGGGGTGTCATTTTTGCTATGTACATGCTATGTGTTGGAAATATCTTATGAATAGACAACTTTGTGTAAAAAAAATGCGTTATCATTTTTTTTCCACAGTTTCCAAAAACTTTGGGAAAAAAATGAACCATTCAAAAGACTAACTATGCCTCATAGAATATACGTTGGGGTGTTAGCTTTCCAAAATGGGGTCATTTTGTGGGCGTTTCCATTGTCCTGGTGCTCCAGGGCCTTCAAAATTGTAATAGGTGGTTGAGAAATGAGATGTGTAATTTATGCTCCTAGAATGCCTGAAGCTGCTACTTCGATGTTGGGCCTCTCTATGTGGCCAGGCTGTGTAAAAGTCTCACACATTTGGTATCGCCATACTCAGGAGGAGTAGCAGAATGTATTTTGGGGTGTCATTTTTGCTATGTACATGCTATGTGTTGGAAATATCTTATGAATGGACAACTTTGTGTAAAAAAAAATGCGTTTTAATTTTTTTCCCAAGTTTCCAAAAACTTCGGGAAAAAAATGAACCATTCAAAAGACTAATTATGCCTCATAGATTATATGTTGGGGTGTTAGCTTTCCAAAATGGGGTCATTTTGTGGGCGTTTCCATTGACCTGGTGCTCCAGGGCCTTCAAAAGTGTAAAACGCCTGACGGTGCTAGTTGGATGTTAGATCTCTGTATGTGGCCAGGCTGTGTAAAAGTCTCACACACGTGGTATCACTATACTCAGGAGGAGTAGCAGAATGTATTTTGGGGTGTCATTGCAAGTATGCATGTGCTGTGTGAGAAAAATAACTTGTTATTATCACAATTTTGTGCAAAAAAAAAAAAAAATTCCAAGAATTGTGGGAAAAAATTACAACTTCAAAAAACTCACCATGCCTCTTACTAAATACCTTGGAATGTCTGCTTTCCAAAAAGGGGTAATTGGGGGGGTATTTGTACTTTCCTGGCTTGTTAGGGCCTCAAGAAATGAGATAGGCCTTCAGTACATCAGGTGTGATCAGATGTTACCATTTTTCAATGATTTGCACCATAGCTTGTAGACTCTATAACTTTTACAGAGACCAAATAATATACACTAATTTGGGTTATTTTTACTAAAGATATGTAGCAGTATACATTTGGCCCAAATTTATGAAGAAAAATTACATATTTGCAAAATTTTACAATAGAAACTAAAAAAAAGTGTTTTTTTTTCAAATTTTTTTCTCTTTTTTCGCTTATATTGCAGTGATTAAATACCACCAAAAGAAAGCTATGTTTGTGAGAAAAAAATGATAAAAATTTGGTTTGGGTACAGTGTAGCATTAATGAGTAATTGTCATTCAAAGTGTGAGAGAGCTGAAAGCTAAAATTTGGTCTGGGAAGGAAGGGTGTATAAAAGCCCTGTATTGAAGTGGTTAAATGAGCAGGGATTTACTGATGCTTAACCACTTTAGCCCCGGACCATTATGCTGCCTAAGGACCAGAGGACTTTTTCCAATTTGGCACTGCGTCACTTTAACTGCTAATTGCGCGGTCATGCAATGCTGTACCCAAACGAAATTTGCGTCCTTTTCTTCCCACAAATAGAGCTTTCTTTTGATGGTATTTGATCACCTCTGCGGTTTTTATTTTTTGTGCTATAAACGGAAAAAGACCGAAAATTTTGAAAAAAAATGATATTTTCTACTTTTTGTTATAAAAAAATCCAATAAACTCAATTTTAGTCATACATTTAGGCCAAAATGTATTCGGCCACATGTCTTTGGTAAAAAAAATGTCAATAAGCGTATATTTATTGGTTTGCGCAAAAGTTATAGCGTCTACAAACTAGGGTACATTTTCTGGAATTTACACAGCTTTTAGTTTATGACTGTCTATGTCATTTCTTGGGGTGCTAAAATGGCAGGGCAGTACAAAACCCCCCAAAATGACCCCATTTTGGAAAGTAGACACCCCAAGGAAATTGCTGAGAGGCATGTTGAACCCATTGAACATTTATTTTTTTTGTCCCAAGTGATTGAATAATGAAAAAAAAAAAACATTTTCAAAAAGTTGTCACTAAATGATATATTGCTCACACAGGCCATGGGCCTATGTGGAATTGCACCCCAAAATACATTCAGCTGCTTCTCCTGAGTACGGGGATACCACACGTGTGGGACTTTTTGGGAGCTTAGCCATGTACGGGGCCCCGAAAACCAATCACCGCCTTCAGGATTTCTAAGGGCGTAAATTTTTGATTTCACTCCTCACTACCTATCACAGTTTTGAAGGCCATAAAATGCCCAGATGGCACAACCCCCCCCCCCCAAATGACCCCATTTTGGAAAGTAGACACCCCAACCTATTTGCTGAGAGGCATGTTGAGTCCATGGAATATTTTATATTTTGACACAAGTTGCGGGAAAGTGACACATTTTTTTTTTTTTTTGCACAAAGTTGTCACTAAATGATATATTGCTCACACAGGCCATGGGCATATGTGGAATTGCACCCCAAAATACATTTAGCTGCTTCTCTTGAGTATGGGGATACCACATGTGTGGGACTTTTTGGGAGCCAACCGCGTACGGGGCCCTGAAAACCAATCAGGCATGGTGAGTATTTTGCAGCTCTCATTTGTTTTTGAAAATGAAGAAAGACAAGAAAAAACATTTTTTTTTCTTTTTTCAATTTTCAAAACTTTGTGACAAAAAGTGAGGTCTTCAAAATACTCACTATACCTCTCAGTAAATAGCTTGGGGTGTCTACTTTCCAAAATGGGGTCATTTGGGGGGGGGTTTGTGCCACCTGGGCATTCCATGGCCTCCGAAACTGTGATAGGCAGTGAAGAGTGAAATCAAAAATGTACGCCCTTAGAAAGCCTGAAGGCAGTGCTAGGTTTTCGGGGTCCCATACGCGGCTAGGCTCCCAAAAAGTCTCACACATGTGGTATCCCCGTACTCAGGAGAAGCAGCAGAATGTATTTGGGGGTGTAATTTCACATATTCCCATGGCATGTTTAAGCAATATATCATTTAGTGACAACTTTGTGCAAAAAAAAAAAAAATTGTCTCTTTCCCGCAACTTGTGTCACAATATAAAATATTCCATGGACTCGACATGCCTCTCAGCAAATAGCTTGGGGTGTCTACTTTCCAAAATGGGGTCATTTGGGGTTTGAACTGTCCTGGCATTTTATGCACAACATTTAGAAGCTGATGTCACACATCACCCACTCTTCTAACCACTTGAAGTCAAAGCCCTTTCTGACATTTTTTGTTTAGATGAAAAAATTATTTTTTTTTGCAAGAAAATTACTTTGAACCCCCAAACATTATAGACCTTCGCGGTGATACCTCACATGCATGTTGCAATTGCTGTTTACGTTTGATGACAGACCGCCGCTTGCGTTCGCCTTAGCGCGAGAGCAGAGGGGCGACAGGGGTGCTTTTTTTTTTTTTTTTTTTTCTTTATTTTTTTTTGCTTTTTTATCTTATTTTTAAACTGTTCCTTTCATTTTTTTTTAATCATTTTTATTGTTATCTCAGGGAATGTAAATATCCCCTATGATAGCAATAGGTAGTGACAGGTACTCTTTTTTGAAAAAAATGGGGTCTATTAGACCCTAGATCTCTCCTCTGCCCTCAAAGCATCTGACCACACCAAGATCGGTGTAATAAAATGCTTTCCCAATTTCCCAATGGCGCTGTTTACATCAGACGAAATCTAAGTCATGAAATGCTCGTAGCTTCCGGTTTCTTAGGCCATAGAGATGTTTGGAGCCACTCTGGTCTCTGATCAGCTCTATGGTCAGCTGGCTGAATCACCGGCTGCATTCTCAGGTTCCCTGTTGAGACAGGAGAGCCAGATAAAAACACAGAAGACGGTGGGGGGGGCATTAGCCGCTAGGATTGCTTTTACATGAAAGCTGACCGCTGGCTGAAAAGAATGATACCAAGATGATACCTAAACCTGCAGGCATCATTCTGGTATAACCACTCAAAGTCGCGAATGGTGTACCTGAAGACATAAAAATGGTTAACAATAAAACACAGTAAACGGTAAAGTATAAAAAATTGCATACCTGAAAAGCAAACATGATAAAACATAATAACAATAAAACATTGCAGAATAGAATACAGTAAAAAAGAGCAGAACAATAGAGAGAGAATAGAGAGAGAGAGAACAATAAAACGACAACTATTTTTTATTTTTTTTTTATATATATATATTTTTTTACACTTTTTTTTGTAACTAACTTTTATAACTGTAACTGGTTCCAGGTTCGGGTCTCTCAAAATGCGATGGCATCTTGGGAGACCCTGTGAAAGTGTGCCTAGTCTGTGCAATGCTGTACCCTACGCTAATACTCAACTAGTGAATGATAGCGTTCAAAACATTCACCAATGCAAAGACCAGGATTGTCAGGACAGGAGGGACAATAATAGCGGGTGTCACGCCTATATCCGCGCTTGCTGCAGACACAACATCTTTTTTGAGGGGGTTCGTTGGGTAGGGGTACTCGGGAGGACATATAGAAAATGCCTCTCATGCAGCCGACTGCATTTGGTTGTGGATGTGAATGGGGGAAGTACGGGTGCTGCAGAAATGGTGGGTTCCCAATTAGGATTGGCGAATGCAACAGGAAGGGCATTATGGGCACGACGGGCCTGTTTGTCTTCTTCTTGGTGGCAGCGGGACACTACTTGTGCTTGCCACCTCACCAGCTAGAACTGCACTTATGGGACTCGCCACGTCACCAAGTGTTACTGTAGTGCTGGTTTGACTACGGCCGGGGTGTACTAGGCTGCTGGTGCTTGCCAGTCTACCAAAAAAACTGTTAGCGATCGCAGAGATCAGGCCTGACTCTGCGAATGCTGCAGTTATGTGTTTAGTGTTTTGTAAGTGACAGTGATCGATCGATACTGCACTTGGGTGGGCTGGGTTGGGCCGGGCGGAGGGGCAAAACACAGGTGCTAGCAGGTATCTGGGCTGATCCCGCTAACACTGCGTTTTTGGGAACCCTAAACTGCTGGGGACGCTAGTATAGATCTGATCGTATCAGATATTGATCTGTTCAGATACTACATAACTAAGGGAGGTGTACGGTGCGTGCGTGGGTGTTAGCGCTACTGGCACTAACCTGACACTGCCTGGGGCTGGTGCTTGTCAGTTCACCAAAACGCTACCAAAAAAACTGTTAGCAATCGCAGGGATCAGGCCTGACTCCGCGAATGCTGCAGTTATGTGTTTAGTGTTTTGTAAGTGACAGTGATCGATCGATACTGCACTTGGGTGGGCTGGGCTGTGCCGGGCGGAGGGGCAAAACACAGGTGCTAGCAGGTATCTGGGCTGATCCCGCTAACACTGCGTTTTTGGGAATCCTAAACTGCTGGGGACGCTAGTATAGATCTGATCGGATCAGATATTGATCCGTTTAGATACTACACCACTAAGGGAGGTGTACGGTGCGTGCGTGGGTGTTAGCGGTACTGGCGCTAACCTGACGCTGCCTGGGGCTGGTGCTTGCCAGTTCACCAAAACGCTACCAAACAAATTGTTAGCGATCGCAGGGATCAGGCCTGACTCTGCGAACGCTGCAGTTATGCGTTTAGTGTTTTGTAAGTGACAGTGATCGATCGATACTGCACTTGGGCTGGGCTGGGCTGGGCCGGGCGGAGGGGCAAAACGCAGGTGCTAGCAGGTATCTGGGCTGATCCCGCTAACACTGCGTTTTTGGGAACCCTAAACTGCTGGGGACGCTAGTATAGATCTGATCTGATCAGATATTGATCCGTTCAGATACTATACCACTAAGGGAGACGTACGCTGCGTGCGTGGGCGTTAGCGGTACTGGCGCTAATCTGACGCTGCCTGGGGCGACTCATATCACCGCCGGGCGATCAGGGGGCCAAACCTTTATTCGGTAATAAATGGCGGGTGCCCTGACACTATAAAAAATAAACTAACTAACCAACGTCACCAGTAACAGTTATACGGTGATCAGTGGTGAAAGGGTTAACTAGGGGGCAATCAAGGGGTTAAAACATGTATTAGGAAGTATATGGGGGTCGCTGACGGCGAACCTAAATATTTACCTCCCTAACTATCGTCACCAGCGACACTAATACAGCGGTCAGAAAAATGATCGCTTAGTGACACTGGTGACGGGGGGTGATCAAGGGGTTAAAACTTTATTGGGGGGGTTAGGGGGGTATCCTAGACCTAAAGGGGGCTAACCCTAACTGTCCCATCACACTAACTGTCACAAACTGACACCATGCAGTAATCAGAAAAAAAAAAACTGCTTGGTGTCAGTGTGACGGGGGGGTGATCGGGGGGGGATCGGGAGGTAATCGGGGGGGATCGGGGGTCTAATGTATGCCTGGCGTGTTCTACTGTATGTGTGTGTGTTGTGCACTCACATTTCAGTCTTCTCTCCTCGGCGCCGGAAAGGAAAATGCCGAGCTGAGGAGAGATGACATCATTTCCTTTGCCTCTGTGTACAATACAGAGGCAGGGAAATGATCCCATTGGCTGGGAGCGATCGCGAGGGGGGGCCACGAATGGATGGCCTCCCCTTCACCACCGATCGCCGGGGGGATTTGCCGACCGTCGCAGGCACCGGGGGGGGGGGTCCGATCGGACCTCCCACCCACGGGCAGGCAAGGACGTACCTGTAAGTCCTTTTGCCTGCCCGTGTCGCTCTGCCAATGTACATCGTCGTGCGGCGGTCGTCAAGTGGTTAAAGTGAAACCATCAAAATGAGAAATGACACAAAAAAAATGAAAATTTTTTTTAACCACTTCCATACCGGGCCTATTCTGGCACTCCTCTCCTACATGTAAAACATTAGATATTTTTTATCAGAAACCCTAGGGAATAAAATGGCGGTCGTTGCAACTTTTTATCTCACATGGTATTTGCGCAATAATTTTTCAAACGCTTTTTTTCTAAAAAAAAAAACTATTTCATGATTTAAAATATAACAAAACAGTAAAGTTATCCCAATTTTTTTGTATAATGTGAAAGATGATGTTAAGCCGAGTAAATAGATACCCAACATGTCATTCTTTAAAATTGCGCACACTCATGGAATGATGCCAAACTTTGGTACTTAAAAATCTCCATAGGTGGCACTTTAACATTTTTTTAATTTTACTTTTACACTTTCTTTTACATTTTTTTTGATCACTTTTATTACTATTACAAGGAATGTAAACATCCCTTGTAATAGGAATTGTTCGTGACAGGTTCTTCTTATGGAGAGATGGGGGGTCAATAAGACCCCCCCATCTCTCCTCCAGGCTGAAAAGCATGAGATTGTAAAAAAAATACACGATCTCACGCTTACCAGCCGCAATTGCGGCTTTGTTTACAACCGCAGCCCGGACGTGACATCATAACGTCACGCCCGGGTCTCTGACGGTCATAGAGATGACTAGTGACCATCTGGTCATCGGAAATCTCTATGGTCATCATCAGGCAGTGGCCAATTCCCCCCGATGGCACAGGGGAGCCTGTAGCTGCAGTCATCATTCAAATATTCCCACTGAAAGTCAAGGACGCCATATGACATCCTTGGGCTGGAAGTGGTTAAATATAGTGCCTGGGGGGTTCCCTTAGTCTGCCTTTAATGTGGCACATCTGTACCGTGTATAGAGCCTGCTGCAGAAATAATGACATTTATAAAGACATAAAAATAAAATTTTATATTCAAGCTTTTTTTATTTTTTATTAACAATGGCTCGGGGAACCAGTCTGTATGATGAGGCCACAATTTAATGCACTTAGAACAAGATCGCAGACTTAACAGAAGTAACAGATGTGGAAAAATTGGGGTCGGGTGTTGGTGGTGCCTTCACACTGTAACCCTATAGAGGTAGTCTTGAAGAAGGCAAGAATTAGCCTTGCTGTCAAAAAATGAAATGATATGCACCTATCAAACAGGTGCCGATAAATTGTTCTTTGGGTGGCGGTGGTGCCTTCACACCATAACCCTATCAAGGTACTCTTGATGAAAGCAAAAAATGGCTTTGCTGTAAAAAATTGCAATGATATGCACCTGTCAAACCGTTGCAGATAAAGTTAGTTGTGCCCATGAAACCTACATCAAAATTTTTTTTCCAGATGAAATCAACACCCACAAAGCTAGGCAGCCTAGACAGACTTTCAGAGATTTGAGATGCAAAAAGCACTTAATCAGCAACATCGGCATCAGGGGCTTGAAAGCTGCTGCTAATCCAGGACTGATTCATTTTGATAAATGTCAGCCAGTCCATAGAGTCTGTGGACATACTATATCTCACAAAAGTGAGTACACCCCTCACATTTTTGTAAATATTTTATTATATCTTTTCATGTGACAACACTGAATAAATGACACTTTGTTACAATGTAAAGTAGTGAGTGTACAGCTTGTATAACAGTGTCAATTTGCTATCCCCTCAAAATTACTTAACACAGCCATTCATTTCTAAACCACTGGCAACAAAAGTGAGTACACCTCTAAGTAAAAATGTCCAAATTGAGCCCAATTAGACATTATCCCTCCACAGTGTCATGTGACTCGTTAGTGTTACAAGGTCTCAGGTGTAAAAGGGGAGCATGGGTGTTAAATTTGGTGTTATTGTTCTCACTCTCTCATACTGGTCACTGGAAGTTCAACATGGCAACCTCATGGCAAAGAACTCTCTGAGGATCTGAAAAAAAGAATTGTTGCTCTACATAAAGATGGCCTAGGCTACAAGAAGATTGACAAGACCCTAAAACTGAGCTGCAGCATGGTGGCCAAGACCATACAGCAGTTTAAAAGGATAGGTTCCACTCAGAACAGGCCTAGCCATGGTCAACCAAAGAAGTTGAGTGCACGTGCTCAGCGTCATATCCAGAGGTTGTCTTTGGGAAATAGACGTATGAGTGTTTCCAGCATTGCTGCAGAGGTTGAAGGGGTGGAGGGGTCAGCCTATCAGTGCTCAGACCATACACCGCACACTGCATCAAATTGGTCTGCATGGCTGTCATCCCAGAAGGAAGCCTCTTCTAAAGATGTTGCACGAAAAAGCCTGCAAACAGTTTGAAAATAAGCAGATTAAGGACATGGATTACTGGAACCAACTTATTTGGTTTAGATGGTGTCAATGGTGTGGCAGCAACCAGGTGAGGGGTACAAAGACAAGTGTGTCTTGCCTACAGTCAAGCATGGTGGTGCCAGTGTCATGGTCTAGTGCTGCATGAGTGCTGGCATTGAGGGAATCATAAACACCAACATGTACTGTGAAATACTGAAGCAGAGCATGAGGCCTTCGAAGACTGGGCCGCAGGGCAGTATTCCAACATGATAACTACCCCAAATACACCTCCAAGACGACCACTGTTTTGCTAAAGAAACTGAGGTTAAGGTGATGGACTGGCCAAGCATGTCTCCAGACCTAAACCCTATTGAGCATCTGTGGGGCATCCTTAAAAGGAAGGTGAAGGAGTGCAAAGTCTCTAACATCCACCAGCTTTGTGATTTCGTCATGGGGAAATGGTAAAGGACTCCAGTGGCAATCTGTGATGCTCTGGTGAACTCCATGCCCAAGAGGTTTAGGCCCATTTTGGACACTTTCACTTAGAGGTGTACTCACTTTTGTTGCCAGCGGTTTAGACATTAATGGCTGTGTGTTGAGTTATTTTGAGGGGACAGCAAATTTACACTGTTATACAAGCTGTACACTCACTACTTTACATTGTAGCAAAGTGTCATTTCTTCAGTGTTGTCACATGAAAAGATAATAAATAATAATAAAATATTTACAAAAATGTGAGGGGTGTACTCACTTTTGTGAGATACTGTACATGCTCTCTTATCTGTCACAAAACCTCCAGCAGCACTGGATACCCAAAATCACACTGGATGCAGGGCAGCCCAGCAGCTCAATTGCATACTGGCCAAGTTCTGTCCAGTGGTCTATTCTCATGACTAGGGAACACTCCCCTGTTCGGTTCGCACCAGAACATACCAAACAGGCAAAAAATTTGGCAGAACACACAAACACCGTTAAAATCTATGGGACATGAACATGAATAATCAAAAGTGCTCATTTTAAAGGCTTATATGCAAGTTATTGTCATAAAAAGTATTTGTGGGGAGGGGAGATGGGCGGAGCCGACATGCATTGTTAGAGCTCTGCACCGCTGAGGAGAGAAGAGAAGGACAAAGTGGAGCCTGCAGGCTCAAAAAGTATCCATTTGAACCTTTTTGCCCCAGGGAACAAACTGTGAAAGTTTGGGCAGGAAATATGGTACTGGGAGGAAACCGTGGCAGAAATAAAAATCACCTCACAAAGAGCTCACAGGCAATCACTGCAACTAAAGCAGCTCCAGTCACCTCACAAGATACAGCACCAGGGCGCTCTCACAGACAGAAAATGTCACAGCAAGACTCTCCATTTGAGTCAGATACAGAACAAATCCTCTCACTAACTTCTCCACAAGCCTCCTCAGCATCCCCAGTAATATTATTACAATTTGAAAAGATGCTTCATAAGGCTTTAAAACAAACCTCAGACCAAATAACAAAAAGCCTAACCAAAGAAATAAGAGAGCTGGGAAACCGCACCGCAGCCTTAGAAATAAAAATGGATGAAATTGAAATTACAACCCAAATAAATATAACAGAATTGAAACAATTAAAAGAAGAGAATTTAATACTTCAAACTAAGCTCAAAGATTACGAAAATAGAGCCAGACGTTCAAACTTGCGCATAAGGGGAATACCTGAAACTGTGACAGACCTGCAAATTACTATTACTGCTCTATTACAAGAATTGTTTTGGACCGAACAGAACCGCTCGGTAGTCTTGTTTCTGTCCCCCTGGCCAAATTAACCTTCGATGTGAAAATGTGCACATTTAACCACAATCACTGACACGGACACGTTCAGTAAGTTTGGTACTTCTGACGTTTATTTCCTGGGCTCAAAAATGATATATTGAGAGACGGATGTTTCGTTATCAAATCAAATATCGAATAAAACAATCGTATACAAACCGCAAATTATACATATTCATTATGGTGACAAAATGTAAGCTTTGCTGGGTTATATCTGTATAAGGAGATAGCAGACTATCATAGCTAATTATGTCTTATTTTCAGTTCCTGTTTGTCTTGAGTGTAGCCTCATAGGCCTGAAAAATAGGTGCAATCTTTTTAACTTTGTTCTTTGTACTTTAACTCTTGCAGTTCTGTTTCACATGAAAGGAGAAGCTGGCAGACATCTAATTTGAGCATGATTAAGGCTAATAGCTGGTTATAAGAAAATAAGCACTTATATCTATGCGATTATATTAGAAATAGGCATTTCACAATAACGCTCATAATCACATTCCATTACAGTCCCCCCTCGAAATGCGTATTTTCTAAAACTCACACTGGAGAACAACCTGTCATTTTCACCCGGCTCATTTCACTGACTGCAACTCTTTTAAGCTGTATGTAGAGAAAGGGCTGTGACTAGCTCACCCACCCACCTCAATACAGCTGGTGAAACGCCGCCAGGTGCTATCTGTCCCTATAGCCCTACGGTGTTGCATCTCGGGGAAGGGTGACTGTAACAAAGCGTAATGTGTAACTTTCATCATGGGTTTCATCAAGCCCTACATAGACATCGTCGTCATCTGGGATCTCTTGGTTCACAAATGTGGGGATATTTTGGTCAACCGCTTTTTTTACACACTTCTTAATACAGGGTAAGACACAGCAGATTATGGCAGCTATTGTCAGGACGGCTATCCCTATCTGGGTCAGTAGTCCCTGCCATCCTCCTTTTATCCAGGTAAAATACTGGTCCCATGGGTTGGTGAGCCCTGAATTCTGTTTTAATTCTTTGGACAGATTCTCTAGTTTTTGGATGGCTAAAGTCACTTTACCATTTGGGCCGGTGTTGTCTGGGATGTAAGTGCAGCATGTACTTGTCTCAGGGATCATCTTGCATACACCCCCCTTTTCAGCTAAGAGCATGTCTAAGACCATACGGTTTTGGAAAGTCATGTGTGATGCTGCCTCTAACTGTTCGGCCAGACCTTGGAGTGGGTCCCTGGTGTAATTGACAAATCTTTGCTGGTTGTAGTAGATGTAATTTATCCAGTCTACATTCTTGTTTACAGTGATAATGGGAATCAGTGACTCGAAACCTGCTGCTACTTGGTCTCTTGCTTTGAATTCATCTGGGACCCCCCTTGGGACCCCTATGGTGTCTATGTATACATGGGGGTCAAAGCTTCCTGCTGGGGCACTCCTATGTTTCCTGTTGGGTTTGGGTACATTGCTTGCTTCTGGCTCTGGGTTCTCTGAGAAATATGCAGGAGCATTATGGTTTTAGCCATTGCACATTCTCCTTTTCACTGTCCTGTCATTCTACTTCTAACTTTCATGTCCCCACAAATCCAGTACACATCTCCTAGGGACTGGACTTGATTCTGCACTAGGTCTGCAGACACCTTACTATAAGACTCGCAGTAACCCTCAGTGAAGTTCCCAAGGGGTTTTCCCACCCCATGGTACTTCCCATAACATGTATAATTGCCAGGATATATGGTAATACCTTCTGCTGGTTTAGGGGCTTTAGTGACTATGGGGTACTCCTTTTTCCAATGCTCACATAGGGAGTGGTTTGTAGCTGTGTTTGTAAACAAACTAAGGACACAGGTCTCATGTTCTGGGGGTATGTTAAGGGGGACTGTTCCTAGATGTGGTTTAGCCCCCCCCACACACATAGCAATTAGTCTTGTTATGTTTCCCTGCATTGTACCTCATCCATTCGAGCCATAAGTTGACATCTGAAAAAACGGTCTCAGCAGCCATGGTGTCCTCAAAGGTAGGGTCTGCTATGGCTACCATGTCTCCTAATGTTTGTATGTGAGGCTTTAGGGGGTTCGAATTGGATGTAGATTGGGGAACTGTCCACTCTGGGTTATTGAACATGTCTTTCAATTGAAAAGGTTTCCTAAAGCTGGAATACCCATTTGCCCACCACAGACCCAATACATAGGTCCCACTGTCCCCTGGGCTGGGATTCTCAATGGTTAGAGGTAAATTTTGTGAAGTATTGATTTGTGTGCTTGTTGATTGTCATTCTGTCTAGGAGTGATTTCCCATTCTTGTCTTTCTTATTTTGGGCGATTTCAGGCTTATACCCCCAGTTTGTGTCCCCAGTGTTCCAACCCACTGCTTCCCAGTAATCACAGTTGTCGCCCCAGTAGTCGTCAGTGACACATACATACACAGTCATGGGACCTACTGTTCTTTTATAGGTTCGGATTTTGTAATCTGTACCTGGAAGTATCTTACTATAAGGGGATATAAACGTGGCAACATGTGTGTTGGATGAGTTGTACCAGAATTGAGTTATACCATTTTCCTGTTTAATGGCCACCTCTTGGGCTTGAGCAAAGATTATGACAAAAAGGATAAGCAGGATCATGGTTTGGTCTCCTCAGCCTCCTCTTCGGGCATGGGGACTTTCTTGCAATGAAAGGCGTGTATCCACGAGTTCTTTCCGGCCACTTTTACTGATGTGGTGGTTGTCAGAAGGACTTGGAAAGGACCATCATATCTGGGTTCAAGGGTGTGTTTCCTCAAAAACTTCTTTATCAGGACCCAATCACCAGGGACCAACTTGTGCGATCCTGTGTCTAACTCAGGATCTGGAATGGAAGAAAACACTTGCGCATGGATACAGGTTAATTCTCGAGATA
The DNA here is from genome assembly GCA_037952925.1 of Lithobates clamitans. NCBI lineage: Eukaryota > Metazoa > Chordata > Amphibia > Anura > Ranidae > Lithobates > Lithobates clamitans. Next base: position 7,492,956 of record JBBGZY010000056.1, on the reverse strand, counting down.
AGGCAGTCACATAATCAGTTAATACATCAGATTGCAGTTGCAGCTGTTGTGGAAAGTAACAACCCAGTCTGGGGGCTCAACCAAACAATATCTCATAGGGTGACAAACCATGATTTCCCCTTGGGGTGTACCTGACACTGAACAAGGCAATGGGTAGGCTGTCTGGCCAACTCATTCCTGTTTCCTGAGACATTTTTAGCATTCTAGACTTTATTGTGCCATTTAGTCTTTCCACCTTCCCACTACTCTGAGGATGGTATGGAGTGTGGAAAGCTAGTGTGACCCCTAAGGCTGTCCATATCTCCCTGGTTACTGAGGCAGTGAAAGCCGGCCCCTGATCACTCTCTATAACCTCTGGAACACCATATCTGCACACTAATTCTGTTAAAAGTCTTTTAGCTGTGGTGTTCGCCGTCATGTTGGTAATGGGATAGGCTTCCGGCCTACGTGGCAGACGCAGTCTCTTGTTTAATTCAGTGATTTCTTCAACTTCTGTGGCTCCTTTTTTGATCCACACTTCTTTTTCCTCTTTGTCAGCTGTCTCTTGTTGCTTCTTGAGGTGAGTCCTGTTTACAGGAAGATTTTGTAGAATCATGGTCGTTTGTGTTGCCTCTTCAGGGCTGTCTATTGGGTCATCCAGGATAGGTGCATTCACTCTGTTGACCACTTCTCGCGTTCCATCTGTAGCTTGCTTTGTGGCAGTATCTGCCAAATAATTTCCTCGTGCTTCTTGGGAAACCAGTTTGCCGTGTGCTTTCACTTTAAGTATGGCCACATGCGTTGGGAGCAGTAAGGCATCCATCAGGTTCTTGATAGCTGTGCTGTGTTTTACAGGAGTTCCTGCTGCTGTCAGGAATCCTCTAGTTTTCCAGATGATCCCAAAATCACAGGCTACTCCCAGAGCATATCTTGAGTCTGTGTAGATGTTAGCTCGTTTTCCTTCTGCCAACTTGCATGCCATAGTTAGGGCCTGCAAATCTGCTTCTTGTGCAGACATGGAGGGGGGTAACGCTGAGGCTTGGAGGACTGTATCTTCTGTGGTAACTGCATATCCTGTATGGTACCGCCCAGCATCATCTGCATATCTGGAACCATCCACAAAGATTGTCAGGTCAGGATTTTCAAGGGCAGTTTCACTGACTGTCGGCAGGTGTGATGTCTCCATCTTCATCACTTCAAAACAGTCATGGGCGGTATAGTGGTAATCATCTTCCACAGAGGTTCCCCCCTCGAGAAGGGGAAGTAGAGTGGATGGGTTGAGGGTTTCACATCGGAGAATGGTGATGTTGTCAGGGAAAAGTAAGGCACACTGGAGTCTGAGATGTCCTGCTGAGGATAGGTGTTTGGGCTGGATCTGGTTCAGTATGGCAGTGATGTCATGAGGAGCAAGAAGGATTAAGGGGTAACTCAAGACGAGGTCCGCTGTCTTTTCCAAGAGGACTTGGGCTGCAAAGACGGCTCTGGGGCAGGAGGGTCCCCCTCTGGCCACTGAGTCCAGTAGACAGGAGTGATACCCTGAGTCTGTTATCATGGGCCTGAGCCAAAACTCCTGTGGCATGTCCTTGCCTCTCTGAGACAAACAGTTTGAAAGTCTTGAAAGTCTTTTAGTCCAGAAGCAGAGGCTGTTGAGAGGATCTCCTTCAGGGTTTCAAAATTGTCAACAGCTTCTGGAGAAGCATGAAAAGGGTCAGATTTTAGGGCATCATAAAGGGATTGCTTGACCTTGAGGCAAAGGGATGCCCTTGATTGCAGCAACTCTTTCTTCAGTGAGATGTCAGGTGCCTTGGGAGATGCAGAGGCCAGGGAAAATCACCTTCTTTCTGGACTTTTTGCTTTTACAGGCCTTGCAACCTTGCTCAACCAGGTAGTGGAGGAGACTTTCTGAAAATATGGAGGCGTCATCGAAGGAATCTGCACACAGCAGGAAGACATCTACATATTGGAGAAGTACAACATCTGGGTGTAGTCTCATCCATGTGTTCAGGATGAGAGCCATTGCTTTGGCAAATTGAGTAGGGGAGTTCTGGGCACCTTGTGGCATAACAGTCCAGGTGTAGCTCTGCTAGCAGTGTGTGGGGATTGAGGATGGTGGGGGTCTCCAGGATGGTAGCTTCATTCACTGCTCTGAGGTCTTGTACCATCCTGTACTTTTCTGGTTCCTCTTTTGCGGTTCGCTTCTTCACTGGGAACAGTGGTGTGTTACAAGGAGATTTACAGGGTACCAAGGCTCCATTTGACAGAAGAGCCTCAACTTGTCTTGAGATGGATGTCGATTGTGCAGGCTTCAAGGGTTATTGTGGTTTTCTGGGTAGGAGAGCCCCAGGCTTCAGTTGTACCATGACTGGCGGCACTTTCAGATGTCCTATGTCTTCCGGCCCTGTGGACCATAGGCATGTGGGGACCCGATCCAAAACTTCTTCGGGGACTTCAGGTTCGTCGTTTTGGTTCAGGGATAGCAGGAGTGGGATGGAGCAGAGTGCCGATGCGTCATTGATGGCCAGTGGTGAGGTGATCAGAACACCTTCATCAGGTTGGAAGGAGATAGAGGCTTGGAGCCTGGACAGAACATCAGTTCCTAGTAGGTTCAGGGGACATGTGGATGAGACCACAAATCTCGCTAATAAGTCAGGAAAGTTGACGACTTGCAGGGGGCGGGTCAACGGGCTCTTTCTGGGCGTTCCATCAACCCCTACACATGCTATGTTAATGTCCGATAGGATTGAGGTATCGGGTAATTCTCCTGCCCTGATTACGGACCGGGCTGCACCTGTGTCATGACAGGGGCAGGTGACACAGGCTTGCCAGAATCCTAGCGGAGAAGGTCCATGTGTTCCGAAGTGGGGTGTGGCGGTTGGTGAGGTGGGTCCTGAGATTCTTGGCGACGAGCGACGAGTGTGGGACTAACCCCAGGGAATTTAAGGCAATCCTCATCAGTACTCAGGTTGTTGCTGGAACAAATTACAGTTTGACTGTGGTTGGGATTTGGGGGACTATGGGTGAATTTCCATGGGCTTCGGTATTCCCTTCTGGAATGGCTGGGTCTTTCGCAGTTGTAGCAAGCAGACACATGGAGTTGGTACTGGTGGGCGCAGATAGGGTGTGTCCGAGGCCATCATGAGAGGAGCTACTCTCTACTGTTCTGTGAGGATTCTGGACCTAATAACTACTAATAACAACGTCTCAAGCTCAAAGTTGTGGGTTCTCTATACTCAAACCCTTTCATATTGACTCTTTAAGACCTGAAATAAATGCGGCAGCTAACATGTGTCTATGCTCTCTCTTCAGCATGCTAAAACTCAAATCAGTAAACTTCTTGTACACATATTGACTTCAGGCATTTTAGAGTAGAGATGTGAACCATCTCCATACAGAATAATTTTTTTATAGGGAGCCTCGGTCCAGCCGATCTCCACAACATAGATATTTATCTTTCTTTCTAAACATTCTAATTAGATACTGACTCTTTTTTTTTTTTTTTTTAGAATATAAAACGCTGTGAGGAAAACTAGCGCATAGATTTAAGCAAAGAAAGCACTTCCTCTTTTGCTTTTCTGGCATAATGCCTAGAATACATAAACTTCCTCTTTTGCTAATACAACTTAAACACAATTAAAACCAAAATAAATTCAGACTCTGACTGAAATATTCAGAAATATTCAATACATCCTATACATAAATTATTTATTCAGTTAAAATGCTACATTGGTTGCTACTATGCACCATCACTGGAAACATGTGGGCGGGTTTCGGTGTAGGCGGTTGCATAGGGCGTGTTGCCACAGGGGGAGGTGTCACTTAGAACAGAAGGGTGGTAGACGAAGGGCAGTGTCTACTTGGGGACCAGACGCCATTATAGGGCGGTGGCTGACTACTTAGCTTCCTCTTTTCTAATTTTCTTGTACATGTACACGATGCAACCATTTTGGTTCCATCCACCCTCTTCTTCATGAATAGCGTTTGCAACTTTAAACCAAGCATCTGCTGCCCGTAGCAACCTATAATCTGACAACAGACCTTATTTACATTTCAAAAAACAGTACGCCATTCATCTACTTGTAATCTCCCACCCAAATGCATATCAATTCCACAAACTTTTGCTAATTTCTTTCCCTTTTTTTTTTTTCCATAAAAATTTTATTCAGTTTAAAGACATACATAAACAGAACAAGTCCGATACATACTTTTTATAACAAAATGTATATATGACATCAAAATGGCACTCTTTAAAGATACTAAGGGAGACATTCTGATACATAATGAACAAGAACTAAACTTGTAAAATACTAATAGTGTGTGGGGGCAGAGGATCCCTTTCTCCTTTTTTCACCTCCCCCCCTCCCCCTTTGGGTACCGACCAAATAAGGGGACAGACAAATGGTTCATTCTTGACTAACAAATAATGCTATGTGTATCAGTATGAGGCTAACCAGGTATCAAAAGGAGGGTACCATACCTTGGGGTAAAGCATGTATGTTCGTTTAGCATCTTATGAAAAAATATATATCTAGCAACAGAAAGAAATAGAAGGAATAGAGAAAGAAAAGCACAAACAGAAGAAGGGACTAAGGGAGAAGGGATAAGGAGTGAAAGGTAAGAGCGAAAGGGGAACCTATAGGGGGGAAGAGCAAAGCAAAAAAAAAAAAGTGGGAAGGGGGGGGTATCGGAAGAAGATTAAAGTGGACCCACGCCTGCCCCCCCAACCCCATCCCCCGGTACCCCATCCGAGAGGAAAAAAAAAAAAAAAAGACCCATAGAAGTCATTCAACCACTCCGCGAGGTGTATTGACGGTATCTCTCGGTAGTAGTAAAGTGTGACCAGCAGGCCCAAAGCGTAGAGAATTTTTGAACTCTGCCTTGTGCGATATGAATCAGTTCCTCCATCTCTTTAATATTTGATATTTTTGTGAACCATTCCCTGATTGTTGGAGCACGAGTGGACTGCCACAATTTGGGTATACAAAGTTTGGCCGCGTTAACCATATGCATGGCAAGAGATTTAAAATAGTCCCTTCTGGAGAGAGAGGTATGATGTAGGAGAAATTGGGCTGGGGTATAGTCCAAATTAAATGTTGTGACGTGTGTGATTATACTGTGAACTTCCCTCCAAAAAGGTTGAAGGATCTCGCAACCCCACCACACGTGCAGCATAGTGCCTATTTCCGTGCCACACCTCCAACAGGTGTTAGGAATGTCAGGCGAGAACTTGTGTAGACGAGAAGGGGTTCTGTACCATCTAGTGATCACTTTATAGCAGTTTTCTTGGATAGCCACATTTAGCGACCCTTTATGTGTGTAGTCATGAATAGTGTTCCAGTCTTCCATCGTCAGTGGAGTGTTTAGGTCTCTGGTCCAAGACAATTGTGAGGGAGTCGGGGTCTCGGTATGTGCTTCCAATAGCAGGGTGTGTAGGAGAGAAATTAAGTGTCTCTGCGGTATTTTGCGATGGCATATGGTCTCGAAAGGTGTGAGGTGTCTTGTCCATTTTGTTAGAGGGGCCTGAGTCTCCAGGAAATGTCTAATTTGTCTGTAGGTCCAGAAGGAAAAAGAGGAAGTTCTAGAAAGCGCCCTCAGTGTTTCTAAGGAGATTGGTTTTCCACTGGAGAAAAACTGTTGAGCCAACACGTCCTCAAAGGGCCATTCCTGTTTGAGAAAGCTGCTGGATATCCCAGGTGGGAATTCTGGGTTTCCTCTAAGGGTCGTTAGAGGGCTTGGGGAAGAAGTGGAGTTGTCACTTAGCAAGGACTTCTTGTGAGCTAAAAGAGATGGATAAATTAGCGGGTGAGACAAGATGGGGTGTAACCAGTTTTTGGAGGGGAGCCAAGGAAGGAGATGTAGCGGCCCAGAAACAAAGGCACCTTCAAGGAATATCTATGACTTGAGAGGGGCATGGATATTCCAATCCGCGATTCTTGTAAGATGGCAGGCCATGTAGTACTTATATAAATCAGGCAATCCTATCCCTCCCTTCGATTTAGCTAGCGTGAGGCGTGTGTATTTAATGCGAGGAGGAGAATTTCTCCAAAGGAAGGCAGAACAAGCCCTCCGATAGGTCGCAAAAAAAGATGCCGATAGCGAGATCGGGACTGCTTGCATTAAGTAAAGTATACGAGGTAAAATTATCATCTTGATCAGGGCAGAGCGACCAAACCATGAAACATTTAAACCTGACCACTCCTTTAAGAGTTTTTGGGTCTTCATAATTGCCGGATGATGGTTAACAAGATAGAGATCAGATAGCCGGGTAGGAATTTGGATGCCCAGATATGTGATCACATTCCTATCCCATTTAAAGGGGAACATGTCCTGGCAGTGGGTCATTTCCTGGGAAGGGAGCGTGATATTCAGAGCATGGGACTTGGAGTAATTAATTTTCAGGTTAGAAATTTTCCCAAATGATTGCAAGTCTTTGAGGAGGTTCGGTAGGGAGATGCGGGGCGCTTTTAGTGACAGGAGAATGTCGTCAGCAAAAGCTGCCACCTTAAACTCCCTCTCCTTCACTGTTATCCCTTGTATGTTTGGATTATCTCTCAGTCTGTTGAGGAGGGGTTCTAAAGTCAAAATATAAATTAAAGGGGAAAGGGGGCATTCCTGGCGCGTGCCGTTGCTGATAGGGAAGGCGTTCGACAGGTGACCATTAATCCTCACAGCTGCAGAGGGATCGGAGTATAGAGCCATTACATGCGACATCATGCGGCATCCCAGCCCGATAGCTAGGAGGACCTCCCGCATGTAGTCCCAAGCCACCCTGTCGAACGCCTTCTCAGCGTCTAATGAAAGGAGAAATCCCTGGGTCTTAGATGTTGTGAGCCAGTGATGTAGATTCAGCGTGCGGATGGTATTATCTCTGGCTTCTCTGCCAGGGACGAAGCCCACTTGGTCCAGAGAGATGAGGTTGGGAATGAGGGGCGATAATCTGTTGGCCAGGATTTTTGCGTATAATTTGACGTCAACATTTAATAGTGATATCAGTCTGTAATGTGCGACCAATTCTGGGTCCTTACCTTCCTTAGGTATTACTGTTATGTGAGCCATCAGCATGCCCCTTGGTTTAGTCTGGGGGTCTGAAAAAGCATTGAAGGTCTCTATAAGGTTAGGCATAAGGGTATCAGCGAAGGCTCGATAATACTGGAGAGTAAGACCATCTGGGCCTGGACTTTTGCCCACTTTCATTTGTTTCAAGGCCGTCTCTAGTTCTGTCGTCGAGATACAATTCTCAAGGTCAAGAGTCTGTTGGGGGGTAATTGGTTTTGGACTGTACTGCAAGAGAAAATCTTTAATAAGTTTAGAGTGATTTTCAGGAGTGGTTTGAGTCAAGTGGTTGGTCTGTAGATTATAAAGGCCTAAATAGAATTTCTCGAATTCCTTGGCTATTTCTTCATTCTTGGTCCGGAGAGTTCCCCCAGGGTCCCGAATGTGGTGAATTATAGATGAGCTTTTAGAATTTTGAATTGACTGAGCCAAGAGTCGGCCACACTTGTTGCCCTGCTCATAGAAAACTCTCTGGCCAAGAATGTATCTTCTCTTGACACCTCTGTCTAACTCCTCCAGCAACTGAGAGCGTGCGTGTGTTAAGCTTTGAAGCGTGGATTGTGCTTGTGTCAGTTTGTGGGTTTTCTCTAAAGATTTAATTGTATTCAAAAGGGAGTTAATAGTTTCTTGTTGTTGTCGTTTAGCTTTTGCAGCTAGTGAAATCAGTTCCCCTCTTATAACACATTTGTGGGGCTTCCCAGATAGAGATTGGTGAGATTTCTGGGTTCATGTTTTCAGCGAAATATTGTCGGAGTCTTGTGTGAATGTGCTCTAAGACAACTTCATCCTTAAGTAAAGAAGGATTCAATCTCCAGATCTTAGTTCTGAAGTCTGTATCTGGGAAGGACAAAGTAAGTGTTACCGGGTGGTGGTCAGAGAGGAACATGGGCTCTATAGTGGACTGGTGAAGGGTGGGCAAGTCAGTCTGGGAAATAAAGAAATAATCTATCCTAGCCACTTCAGCCCCGCTCACTGTATATATACGTCATTTTTTTGAAGATGGATATCTCGGTAACGGCAGCAGCTGCTGCCACAACCGAGATATCCATCTTTACAGTGAGCGATTCTGTACACGATAATGGTGGTCTCAGCGGCGGGTTCACCGCGAGATCACCGTTATCGGCGGCGGGAGAGGTGCCACCCCCCCTCCCGCCGCTCTCCCGCACCCTCCGCCGCTTACGGAAGCCGTCGGTAGCGGCGGAGGCGATCGGGTCCTTTCCCTGCTGAGGTATGGAGACAAGTGAGGCCAAGATGGCGCCCACCCGTCTCCATACCATGTGACGGCCGGAGCGACGTCATTACGACGGCTCCGCCCACTCTCTTAAAGGCACAAATTTTTTTAGTGTCATTTTTTTAAACGACTTTTTTTTTTTTTTTTGCATTTTAGTCTAAATATGAGATCTGAGGACTTTTTGACCCCAGATCTCATATTTAAGAGGACCTGTCATGCTTTTTTCTATTACAAGGGATGTTTACATTCCTTGTAATAGGAATAAAAGTGATCCAAATTTTTTTTTTTTTAAAACAGTGAAAAAATAAATAAAATAAAATAAAATAAATAATAATAAAAAAAAAAAAAAATTTTTAAAGCGCCCTGTCCCGACGAGCTCGCACGCAGAAGCGAACGCATACGTGAGTAGCGCCCGCATATGAAAACGGTGGTCAAACCTCACATGTGAGGTATCGCCGCGACCGGTAGAGTGAGAGCAATAATTCTAGCCATAGACCTCCTCTGTAACGCAAAACATGCAATCTGTAGAATTTTTTAAACGTCGCCTATGGAGATTTTTAAGGGTAAAAGTTTGACGCTATTCCACGAGCGGGCGCAATTTTGAAGTGTGACATGTTGGGTATCAATTTACTTGGCGTAACATTATATTTCACAATATAAAAAAAAATTGGGCTAACTTTACTGTTGTCTTATTTTTTTTTTCAAAAAAGTGAATTTTTTCCAAAAAAAGTGCGCTTAGAAGACCGCTGCGCAAATACGGTGCAAAAAAAAAGTATTGCAATGACCGCTATTGTATTCTCTAGGATGTTAGAAAAAAAACAATATATAATGTTTGGGGGTTCTAAGTAATTTTCTAGCAAAAAAACCTGTTTTAAACTTGTAAACACCTAAAATCCAAAACGAGGCTGGTCTTTAAGTGGCTAGAGTACTTCTGATGTGGGGCTGAATAAAATGTGTAGTCCTTGACTGAGGGATGCAAGGTATGCCATGCATCATGGAGGGCTAAATTATGGAGTTGCGTTTTAATTTGTCTTAGTGCTCTATATGTTAGGGTAGATGTACCCGAGGAGGACTCTAGTATCGGGTGTAGGGGGACATTAAAATCCCCTCCCAACACAACCAATCCTCTCCGAAAAGAGGTTAGGAGGTCACATATCTTCCTAAAGAATGTCACTTGATGGTCATTAGGGCAATAAATGTTGGCTAGGGTGATTGGTTTGGAAGCGTAGGTTCCCCTTAAGAAAAATAAATCTTCCTTCCGGGTCTATGAAGGAATCTGTTAGGTGAAAGTTAGCATTTTTAGCGATAAGTATCGAGACTCCTTTGGTTTTAGCCTCAGGATTCGTAGTGTGGACTGCAGTGCGGTATATGTGGTTGGAGAGTTTAGGGGTTGCATCAGAGCGAAAATGAGTCTCTTGTAAAAAAATAAAATGTGCTTTGTGTTTAGTGAGAGACGTTAGTACTTGCGACCTTTTTTCAGGTTGATTTAGGCCCTTAACATTAAGGGAGATACATTTCAACGTCAGGGAGCAAGCTGCTGCTCTTTTTGAATTCATAGTTAATTTGAATCAGTTCAATCATTCTACCACCGTTATCTTGTGGGTTAGAAAACTTCCGGGGGATGGGTCCGGGGAGCCTGCGTGGGCCCAAGAAGATAGAGGGTAAAGTGGAATCGTCCACTGAAGAGAATTAAAGTTAGACACCAGGGGTAAGGGACAGAGCAGGAAAAAGAAAAAAAAAAAAAAGAAAAAAAAAGGGGGGGGAAAGGGGGGGCAGGAGGGGGGGTACAGATAGGAAAGTACGTTAGACCAGAGGTGGAAATAGGGTATCTACTCCACCTGGAGGAGGAAAATCTGGGGTGTCAGCTAACGTCCACAATTGGACTGCTGTGTGGGGGTGAGAGAATGAACGGAAACCACAGGTCGTCTACGACCCAGGAATCTGGTATGTTGGTCTTAAGGGTATGTATAGAGAGCCTACTACATAGCAAAAGTGATATCATAAGTGAGCCAAGATTCAGCATGTTGTATATCTATGTTATTAACTCATAACGATAACAATAATACAGGATCCAGTATAACAATTAAAATAATAAAAACAATAACAAAAATACCGGTCAGAACAAGCAATCTGTGTTGAGCATGAGCATGACTAACAGGGATCACCATAGTGGTATCCAATGCCAAAGTTAGAGTACATCTTAAATTTTTAATACTATTGATTTTATCTTACCCTCCTGGGCACTATCAGTAGTTTAGAGTAATTTAGAGTAAATTCCTGGGGGGAGTAGGTTTTGGAAAGGGCTGAGAGGAGGGACGGAGGGGTAAGAGCAAGGGAGAGGGAGGGGGAGGGCAAAGGGGAAAGGAGCGGGTAGGTATAAGGAAGGCGAGGGAGAATGGGGGGGGGAGGAGGGGAGGGTAGATGGTGGGCTGGGGGGGTAGGGAGGCACTTAATATTGTTAAAAGGTTTTTAATTTTCGTTCAGCCCTATGATCCCATTTTGACTCCCAGGGTAATCGAAAACCTGTCGCCCTAGGTTGATACGCTTCACAAGGTTTCTCTAGACCTAATAACAAAATTCCAGAGTCACTTCTTGCCCCAATATTTTCCCCAAGTTTAAGGAACAGCTAACTGCATAGGTACATATTTGTGAATGCTATAACATCAGGTAATTATCATCTCTAAGAGTCCCTTTATGTTCAGTGTTAAAGGTAGAGAAAAGAAAACAGGATTATGTTTGTACTTATCTCCCTGGTTCTTAATTCTTGCTCGAGCAAGCAGTTAGAGGTTCTGAGGCAGGTGGAAGGATCAATGTCATCTGTCACGAACGTAGTAGAACCTAGGGGATAAAACAAAGGCTAAAGTTGCTCCTTGGGTGGAGCCTGTGTTAGATAAAGAAGAGCCATAAGTTTGCTTTCCGCGGAGCCCAACAATGTGTGGTGGGGTAGGTAAGACGTCCGTAAAGCATATGTTTCTTCTTCTCTCGCGCTAGGTGGAACACGGTCCGGGTGTGTGCTATGTGCACAAAAAAAAAAAAAAACACAAAAACCAAAACACATTGCTATATCTATGGCCGCGTCGCGCCCATAATACCCAGTGAGTGAGGGATACCTGTTGGGGGACCTAAGAGTGCAGCCGTTCGATGTAACGTTAGGAGTATACGGAGTATGTCCGGGGATCAAAAATTTAAGCTTCCCTTAGAAGGTGGTGATGCAGGTAAGATGTCTCTGAAATTGAAGTCATACTCACAGGCGGCAATCCATGGCAGTGTTGTGATGTGTGGTTCATGCTTCCTGTAGAGCCCTTCTCCCTGGAGGTGAGGCGGGGGAACTTGGACCTCGCTGGTACAAATCCCGACGAGACGATCTTGGGGTTGGAGAAGATCTATCTGTTTGATGTCTGCGTGATCGCTGCCTTTGTGCTTTAGGGGAGGGGTTGAGCGATACCGGGAGCCACGGTTCAGCTGGAAACTAGAAAGAGCCCCACTCCGGTAGTTCAATGTTAGGGAGGCCGAGTTGTAGATCTTCCGGGGTGCGGAGTAAAGCAGAGCGTCCCCTGGCGGACGCAGATAGGGCGAAGGGGAACTTCCAACGATATTGGATGTTTCGGGAATGGAGAGCATCCAGCAGGGGGCGCAGAGCTCTCCTGTTTTGTAAAGTTATCTGGGACAGGTCCTGAAATAATTTAATTTCTGCGCCATTATAGAGAATGCGGCCTTTCTCCCTGGCTTTGCGGAGGATCTCCTCCTTAAGTGGAAAGTTAACAACACAGCATATTATGTCCCTTGGTGGTTCATTTTCACGGGGTTGGGGACGTAGAGCCCGGTGTGCCCTTTCCATTTCGATCGGTGAGTCTGCGGGTCTATCAAATCATTAAAGATTGTGCAGATTGTTTGTTGGATCGAACCCGGATCTGTGCTTTCAGGTACACCCCTTACCCTTATGTTGTGCCTCCTGCCTCGATTATCGAGGTCTTCGATGTGTCTATGGAGGTCATACATGTGGGAAAGCTGTGCATCGTATGTGTGTTGGACCTGTCGAATGGCTGCTGCATGTGCCACGGTGGTTTGCTCAACATCATCTATTCGGTGTGCCATTACCTGTAGGTCTGACTTTAAATCAGCGATCGCTGCCATGACGGTATTCTTTATATCTGAGGCCACCTTCTCTAGATCGAGTAGGCTAGGAGTTTGTCAATTCCCCTTCGTGTCTCCATGCTGGGAATTAGGCGAGGCCGGGGATTGGGCCTGTACGGCCGTGTGGAGTGGTTGTTTTTGGGTCCGGAACAGCTCCGGTATGTTTCTGCTAAGCTGGGTACCTGGATCCATGGTTGTACGGGTTACCAAGGAGCTCCGGGTGGATCTATTCTTGATGGCTCTCAAATATAGGCAGTCTATTAGGTTAGATTCTATTCCCGGGTCGCAGGAGCTCACAAGTTATGCTGCCATCTCGGTCTCCGGCCAGGCCACGCCCCTTCTTTCCCTTTTTTACAGCAGCCTCTCCCTCCCATTCTAATACCAAATCACAAGCCAAACTGCCCTCTGTGGGCATAATTAACTTATTTCCCATTTCACACAACTCTTGAATTGAATAGGAGGAGAGGAAAGGAAGAAAGGTTGAAATAAATCACAAAATAAATGAAGATGTGCAGTGACAGGGTGATATAGAAGATGAGGAAGTGAAGAGATCTCTGTTAAATCTGCAAAAGGGGTGACATGAAACAGAGCAGACAAAACACAGAATGTGAGTCAACAACTGGTATTCAGTGACCCCTTTTAAACGTCTTCCACACGTCCCAACTCAAACCCAAACTCCTCACTCTGGCTTTCTCTGCTTCCTCGTAATCTTCTGGCTGCTGAGGTTGCAGGGGACACCTTTTACTTCCCTGTCCTCTTATCCTAGCCTCAGCCTAAATAACTTCCAATTTCTTACCAACTGAAAACTTCACTGGATAATGTACATTCAATCTGAATACCATTACTTGGGGGACCTCTGGCACTAGGGGTTTGTAACCGAGAATAGATCTCTTATAACCTGGCTCTACCTTTGTGACCAAGCCCCAGGCCTCCTCATTAATGCCAAATAACAGTCCACAGACACATCTAGGACATGACATTACCAACAACAATTGATGTGACGACTGGAGTGAATTCTGGACTTAATCAGATCCTCACGGGATCCCCACGCCACCGCTGGGCGTAATTTGGCCCCCCCACTTTCCTGGTAACCCGTGCTTTACCGCACCCGTGCTTTACTGCACAATTATTTGCCCCAGGAGGAGTTTACCGCGTCCTGACGCCCTCTCTTGATATCAATCCTCAAGAGAAGTTTAACCACGTCACCTCCATCCGTGAACATATAATCAATCCCTCATTCACAACAGCCGTCACACAACACGATCGATCGACAAAACAAAATACAATATACTCCAAGTACAAATACAGGCGGGTCAGAAACAATCGCAGGTTCATACTATATAAATAGGCTCGAGACAAGATATATACCTGTCTTTGTGGACCTCGGGAAGCCAATGCGGAGACAGAAATTAACCAAATACGGATGCGGATCAAACAGCAGACAAATTATTAAAGTGTCTTACCGTTTTCTCCAGAGTTGATCAGGCTCTGCTCCGCCCGTATTTGATTCTGTTTCAGCGTCCTCTAAGTACGGCTTCCTTTTGGGCCAAAATCTCGAGCCCCACTTCTGGGCGCCAAATGTTTTGGACCGAACAGAACCGCTCGGTCGTCTTGTTTCTGTCCCCCTGGCCAAATTAACCTTCGATGTGAAAATGTGCACATTTAACCACAATCACTGACACGGACACGTTCAGTAAGTTTGGTACTTCTGACGTTTATTTCCTGGGCTCAAAAATGATATATTGAGAGCCGGATGTTTCGTTATCAAATCAAATATCGAATAAAACAAGCGTGTACAAACCGCAAATTATACATCATCATTATAGTGACAAAATGTAAGCTTTGTTGGGTTATATCTGTATAAGGAGATAGCAGACTATCATAGCTAATTATGTCTTATTTTCAGTTCCTGTTTGTCTTGAGTGTAGCCTCATAGGCCTGAAAAATAGGTGCAATCTTCTTAACTTTGTTCTTTGTACTTTAACTCTTGCAGTTCTGTTTCACATGAAAGGAGAAGCTGGCAGACATCTAATTTGAGCATGATTAAGGCTAATAGCTGGTTATAAGAAAATAAGCACTTATATCTATGCGATTATATTAGAAATAGGCATTTCACAATAACGCTCATAATCACATTCCATTACAGAACTAAAGCCAGATATCCCTATTGAACGTTTAGAACTGGACAGAGTACACAGAGCCCTCACAGCCAAAAAGAAAGATGGACCCCCACGTGATATAATCACAAAATGTCATTATTACAGAATGAAAGAACAAATACTAATTGCTGCAAGAGAAAAAAAGGAACTTAATTTTCAAGGACACAATTATCAAATTTTTGCTGACCTATCGAACTTACTATTACTAAAAGACGATCCATGAAACCCCAACTAATGGAACTGCAATGCCACAGCATTATGTATCAATGGGGCTTCCCCTTTTCAGTCAGATTTAACTACCAAGGTACAATTTACAGAAGCAGATCAGCAGATGAACTACAAAAAACCCTTTTAAAATTAAATCTGACAGAACCCACAAACAGCAACTCTCCCACACGCAGAAGAATGACATCATCTTCACCTTCAGGCAGCAGTCAGAAAATTTCAGAACAAAATGGGAATCATCATTCTCACAAAAGTGGCCGTTATGCCACATTATCCATGGACCAAGAAGATTCAATAAACTGACATCCTAATTCCTGATATCTCTTCATTTATTATACTAAGAGATGGTTCTCTATAAAAAAACCTGTATTTATAACTGAATGTAACTGCATTCTGATAGTCACACACTGTGTGGGATCATGTTACATTCCAGTTATATTTCTTATTACTTCTGATTCATATAGCCTTAGAATATGTAAGTGAAATAAGGAAATTCTTGTCCAGTTATATATTATCAGGTAATAACAATAGATTTATTACTTTTTGGGACAAATATGTTCAATAATCCAGAAGTAATGGAAGCTTTTTCTTTCTTTTCTTAAAACAAATATATTATTACCTAACTAGTTCCTAGAATTATGTTTTTGTTTATTCTAATCTGAAGCAATACAACCTCAATTTTATGAGTTAACATATCTAAACAGTTACATATGAATAAAATATGTAATTGTTTACTTTAAAAGGGATAAAATCCCAAAATAATTCAAACTATCTTCATCAATACCAAAGTTATTAACAGTACCTTTCTAACTGAATTATTTAGCCTAGGGCAAGACTAACCATATACAACCACCCTGGAATAAATAATTTCAATAAAAACTATATTCTACACTCCAATTAATGAAACATCATTTTGATGTCTTTTGACATAGCACTTCTCTCCTGTAAGCGGAAGATCCATGTACCCCCATTAGCCCTCCTCATTCTCCCAACCATATTTTGTGGGAATGTGACGAAGGCACTTATTCCCCTGAGAGAGATATTTACTCTCTTTCACGGGTAAATTGTGATTACTTGCAAAAAATAATTTATACAATGTATCATCTAATCTAATATGTTTTTTGTTTACTCTTTACTCCAGAATTCACTGGTTTCTTTTCTATCTATTCATCTCTTCAGTCCACACAGGTTGATCTGCGCAGTCAGCTCTGCATAACAAAAAGTAAGTCAAAACTATTTGATCTGTTGCCATGGCACCACTGAATATACTTTCCCTGAATGTTCAGGGAATAAATGTCCCTCAAAAAAGGACCAAAGCCTTCCGTACTTTTCATAACAAGAAGGCTCACATAGTATGCCTCCAAGAAACACACTTCACCAAAGATTCTACTCCAAAATATATTTCTCCTTTTTATCAACAAATTTACACGGCTTCTGCCTGTACCAAGCAAAGGGGAACTCTAATTGCATTTCACCGATCCACACCATTCACCTTATCATCAGAAATTAAAGACCCAGAAGGTAGATACCTGATACTCATGGGTTATATAATGGATACAGCAATCACGGTGATTTCCTACTACGCTCCTAACAAACAACCTACACCATTCCTCTCACATATATTACAAGTGATTAATACACACAAAATAGGAACAGTGATAATGTGTGGGGATTCGAACCAGGTCCTCCTCCCATTTCTAGATAAATCACCTTTTACACCATCCAAAATAACCTCTAGATTACCTTTTTCTCAACTTCTTTCCAAATACAATCTGGTAGATTCGTGGAGAGAAAGTAACCCAATGAAAAAGAAATTCACTTATTTCTCGCACCCTCATCAAACCTTCACCAGAATAGATCATATTTTTCTAACAATAGGAATGATACCAGAAATTATTGCATCAGATATAATTCCGATTCCGTGGTCTGACCATAATGCAGTATACACTACTATAGCCTCAGCCATACCAAAAGCGCATGACCCAACGTGGTACTTACCGGACATAATGCTCAAACACCCACTACATCAGATGGCCATTGAACAAGCTTTAAAGGAATTCATATCAATTAATAATACAACAGACATCTCCCCAATAACACTGTGGGAAGCTCATAAGCCTGTCTTGCGTGGTACAATACAAAGACAAATGGCACTATTTAAACGAGAACGCAAAAATCTAGCAAAAAAAATAGAACTCAATTTTAATGCAGCCTACATATCATTTCAAGATAATCCATCTCAGAGTACAAAATCTCATCTGGAAAAATCTAGATTGGAATACAATCTTTTTCTCACTGAGTCAGTTGATAAATCCCTCAAACGCTCCAAACACAATTTCTACATGAATACAAACAAACCAGGTACATATTTGGCTCGGGCATTAAATTCAACTAACAAATCTTTCAAACCAATACGTTTGAAATTATCAAAAAATGTTTACACTTGTAATCCAGTTAAAATAGTCCATAAATTTCACTCACATCTCGCAACTTTATACAAGACAAACAATGAATTTAATCCTACAGAGGCTGAATCCTTCTTCTCAAAAAATACCTTAACTGAGTTATCTCAGAATCAAAAAAGCAGTTTGGATGAGCCTATAACTATAGATGAAATTGCTAACGCCATAAAAGACCTAAAACTTAACAAAAGACCAGGCACAAAAGACCAAACATTCTCAGAAATACTCTCTCCCATTCTCACTGAAACTTTTAACAAACTTCTAGATGGACATTCTTTTCAGCAAGAAACACTAATGGCAATTGTTTGTATGATCCCAAAACCCCTTTCTGATGATACTTCCTGTGTGAATTATCGGCCTATCTCTCTGTTAAACCTCGATATTAAAATATTAGCAAAAATAATAGCAAAACGCCTCAATAGCATTATAGGAAAATTAATACATAGAGATCAAGTAGGCTTCATGCCAAATAGACAGGCAGGCGATAATATACGCAGGGCAGTGTTATTGGCACATATTGCTAAAAAACGGAAAATCCCTTTATGTTTTCTATCTCTCGATATTAAGAGGGCATTTGACACAGTATCCTGGCAATATATGCAATATTCATTACAAAAATGGGGTTTTGGACCCCACTTTTTAACATGGATCAAAGCATTATATAATAAACCCAAAGCCTATATAAAATATGCTGGATACAAATCTGATGCCTTTAATATCGAAAGAGGTACCCGACAGGGTTGTCCATTATCTCCCTTATTATTTGCCCTTATACTCGAACCCATGGCCCAATACATCAGAACAAACCAAACTATAACTGGCATTGAAGTAGGAGGTATTACACACAAATTATGTATATTTGCAAACAATATATTACTTTTTCTATCATCACCACAGGTCTCTGGTCCTAACTTAATACCAGCTCTTGATGGATTTGCAGCCCTATCTGGCCTTATGATTAATCCTAAGAAATGCCTAGTGCTTAATATTTCACTCACAAACATGGAATTGATCCCAGCTAGGGCTGCACTCCCATTCACATGGGCAGAAAAATCAATCCCATATCTTGGAATTCATTTAACAGCAGCTCATTCTGACTCATTCTCAACCAATTATCCTCCTGTATTAAGACAGATCACAAATCTAATAAAACAATGGTCGCAACTTCCTTTATCCTGGATAGGAAATATTAATGCAATCAAAATGACTATTCTACCCAAATTGCTTTATCTATTCAGAGTCCTCCCTATTCCAATTCCTTCCTATTTTTGAGAATAGTACAAAAAAGAGCAACTTCGTTTATATGGGGCTCATCTAAACCACGTATACCTATACACACACTACATCTTCCCAAAAATAAAAGAGGCCTGGGATACCCTAATTTACTAACTACTACAGAGCAGCACATTTGGCCAGTCTGTCCAAATACCATGCAAAACAGGAAATCCCATTATGGGTATTTATAGAGGCTTCAGAAAATTACCCTCTATTAATATCAAATTTATTATGGCTTGATCCTAAAGACTGCTTTAAAATTCATAATCCCATAACTAAACACTTCTTATCTCTCTGGGATAAATTAAAAACCAAATATCAGTTACAATCTCCACACAATCCTCTCCTTTCTTTTATCAGAAATCCGGCCTTTTATCCGGCATGGATCTACCCAAATTCTTTTAAAGCTTGGACAACATCAGGCATTCAGACACTAAATGACTTCATAGCATCTAAATCATTCCATTCATTCCCATCGCTTAGAGAAAAATATGATCTGCTAAACTCTGAGATATTTAGATATCTCCAAATCAAAAATTTCTATACACCATTCCTAAAGGGGGATACACCATTATCCAAATTATCCATTTTTGAATCAATCTGTACAAAAGATCCATTTGCTAAAGGTACAATTTCATCACTTTATAATCAATTATATGGAATAGCAAATCTTAATAGACCCTCTTACGTTCAGAGGTGGGAGGAGGACCTGGGACGAACTTTAGAAGACACGGACTGGTCTAACATATGGCTCACATCTAAATCATCTTCACCCAACATCTTAGCACTGGAGACAAATTATAAAGTCCTAACTCGCTGGTACCTTGTACCCGCTAGAGTGGCAAAATATTCACCTAATACCTCAGCTCTTTGTTTTCGAGGATGCCCAGAAATAGGCACATATTTACACATATGGTGGACGTGCCCAGTAATCCAAACCTTCTGGAAGGAAGTCTTCGTGATTGTATCTAAAATATTTAAAAAAATAATACAACCAGATCCATATTTAACTCTACCTAATCTAAAACCGAAATGGTTAACACTCTCTCAATTCAAACTTATGATCCAACTAATAACGGCTGCAAAACAAACAGTGGCCAAGGCATGGAAATCTCCTACATTGGTACTTGCAGAAACAATTCACAGAATGAATAATACAATGTCCCATGCTAAGATGGTAGCCATCGATCAAAATCAAATTCCAAAATTTGAAAAACTTTGGCATCCTTGGATAAAACAACAGTTCCTGTCAAACTTCAATGACTCTGTCCTGTTGCCATGGTAACAGATTAAATGACTTACAGAGACACCCATTCTAAGGCTTCAAAGAGAACTAAAAAGAATAATAATCTGACGAGCGGGACAACCTTGTGGACCATACCTCTACCTTTCAACCCTTTTTTCTTCTTTCTCTTTCCTTTTCTCCACCTTACAATTAAAGCTCATTATCAGAATTTATTTGACCTATATACACTCTACTTGTAAACAATATGTATAGTAGGTATAAATCATTTAAATACCTACAAAAGTAACTAAGGAAATTATATATATCTTTAATTTAGGTTTACGTGAACCCAATGTTTAATATTTGAAATTTCATGATATTTACCTATATAAACCCTTCTGTAAAACAATGAGCTTACTTTATAGATCCTTGTAAACTTACTTTATGTATCTTTATAATATTGTATACTCAATAAACTTCTTTTGACAAGGAAAAAGTATTTGGGGACCTGGGTCCTGCCCCAGGGGACATGTATCAATGCAAACATTTTTTTTTTAAATGGACTTTTTTTCGGAAGCAGTGATTTTTTTTAATGCTTAAAGTGAAACAATAAAAATGAAATATGCCTTTAAATATCGTGCCTGGGGGGTGTCTGTAGTATGCCTGTAAAGTGACGCATTTTCCCCGTGTTTAGAACAGTACCACAGCAAAATGACATTTCTAAAATGAAAAATTTTCTTTCAAAACTGATCGAGGCTTTAATAAATTGTCGGGTCTTGGCAATATAGATAATTGAAAAAAAGAGCATGGGATCCCCCCCCGTCCATCACCGGGCCCTTTGGGTCTGGAATGAATATTGAGGGGAACCCCGAACCAAAACAAAAAGAATTGCATGAGGGTCCCCCTAAAATCCATACCAGACCCTTTGGATTTGGTATGGATTTTAAGGGGAACCCTGCGCCAAAATTTTTTAAAAAATGGCGTAGGGGTCCCCCCCAAAATCCATACCAGACCCTTATCTGAGCACACAACCTGGCAGGCCACAGGAAAAGAGGGGGGACGAGAGAGCGCTACATGCCCTCTCCCATGGGGAGAGTGCTTTAGGGTAGCCCCTGTTGATGGGGACAAGGGCCTCATCCCCACAACCCTTGCCCGGTGGTTGTGGGGGTCTGTGGGCAGGGGGCTTATCAGAATCTGGAAGCCCCCTTTAACAAGGGGACCCCCAGATCCTAGGCCCCCCCATGTGAAATGGTAACGGGGTACAAATGTACCCCTACCATTTCACTAAAAAAGTGTCAAAATGTTAAAAACGACAAGACACAGCTTGGGGACAAATCCATTATTAACCACTTGCCGACCGCCGCACGGCGATGTACGTCGGCAGAATGACACGGGCAGGCAAAAGGACTTACAGGTACGTCCTTGCCTTCCCGTGGGCGGGGGGTCCGATTGGACCCCCCGGTGCCTGCGGCGGCCGGATTCTCGTCAGGAGCAATGAGAAGTGTGGCTCCCCACTCGCGATCGCTCCTGGCGAATGACAGGCTTCCTCGGCTTCTGCATAGTAAACAGAAGTGGAGGAAGTGATGTCATCTCTCCTCGGCTCGGTATTTTCCGTTCCGGCGCCGAGGAGAGAAGACATCGCTATGTGTGCACAAACACTACACACACAGTAGATCATGCCAG
The DNA here is from genome assembly GCA_037952925.1 of Lithobates clamitans. NCBI lineage: Eukaryota > Metazoa > Chordata > Amphibia > Anura > Ranidae > Lithobates > Lithobates clamitans. The sequence goes on along the minus strand of JBBGZY010000056.1, from coordinate 7,471,533 downwards.
GCATACTGTACACCCCCCTTTACCCCCCGATCACCCCCTAATCACCCCTCCCCCCTGTCACACTGACACCAAGCAGTTTTTTTTTCTGATTAATGCATTGGTGTCAGTTTGTGACAGTTAGTGTGGTAGGGCAGTTAGTGTTAGCCCCCTTTAGGTCTAGGGTACCCCCCTATCCCCCCCTAATAAAGTTGTAACCCCTTGATCACCCCCCTATCGCCAGTGTCAGTAAGCAATCATTTTTCTGATCGCTGTATTAGTGTCACTGGTGACGATAGTTAGGGAGGTAAATATTTAGGTTCGCCGTCAGCGTTTTATAGCGTCAGGGACCCCCATATACTACCTAATAAAGGTTTTAACCCCTTGATTGCCCCCTAGTTAACCCTTTCACCAGTGATCACTGTATAACTATTACGGGTGACGCTGGTTAGTTTGTTTATTTTTTATAGTGTCAGGGCACCCGCCGTTTATTACTGAATAAAGGTTTAGCCCCCTGATCGCCCGGCGGTGATATAGCTTAGGTTTTAGGGTCAGATAAGGTCTGCGTTGCCCCAGGCAGCATCAGGTTAGCGCCAGTACCGCTAACACCCATGCATGCAGCATACACTTCCCTTAGTGGTATAGTATCTGAACGGATCAATATCTGATCCGATCAGATCTATACTAGCGTCCCCAGCAGTTTAGGGTTCCCAAAAATGCAGTGTTAGCGGGATCAGCCCAGATACCTGCTAGCACCTGCATTTTGCCCCTCCTCCCGGCCCAGCCCACCCAAGTGCAGTATCGATCGATCACTGTCACTTACAAAACACTAAACGCATAACTGCAGTGTTCGCAGAGTCAGGCCTGATCCCTGCGATCGCTAACAGTTTTTTTGGTAGCGTTTTGGTGAACTGGCAAGCACCAGCCCCAGGCAGCGTCAGGTTAGCGCCAGTAGCGATAACACCCATGCACACACCATACGCCTCCCTTAGTAGTATAGTAGCTAAACGGATAAATATCTGATCCGATCAGATCTATACTAGCGTCTCCAGCAGTTTAGGGTTCCCAAAAACGCAGTGTTAGAGGGATCAGCCCAGATACCTGCTAGCACCTGCGTTTTGCCCCTCCGCCCAGCCCAGCCCACCCAAGTGCAGTATCGATCGATCACTCTCACTTACAAAACACTAAATGCATAACTGCAGCATTCGCAGAGTCAGGCCTGATCCCTGCGATCGCTAACAGTTTTTTTTGGTAGCGTTTTGGGGAACTGGCAAGCACCAGCGGCCTAGTACACCCCGGTCGTAGTCAAACCAGCACTGCAGTAATACTTGGTGACGTGGTGAGTCCCATAACTGCAGTTCAAGCTGGTGAGGTGGCAAGCACAAGTAGTGTCCCGCTGCCACCAAGAAGAAGACAAACACAGGCCCGTCGTGCCCATAATGCCCTTCCTGCTGCATTTGCCAAACCTATATGGGAACCCACCACTTCTGCAGCGCCCGAACTTCCCCCAATCACATCCCCAACCAAATGCAGTCGGCTGCATGAGAGGCATTTTCTTTATCAAGAGCAGTTAGTACCAAAATTATGTACTTATATAAATGAGATAGGAACGAGAGGGGAGATGAGTAGAGATGCATTGGCAGCCACTATAGTGCTCATCCACAAGGAGGGTAAGGACAACACACTATGCTCTAGCTTTAGACCTATATCCCTTCTAAACAATGACACAAAAATCTTTGCAAAAGTTATCGCGGGTAGAGTAAAGCAAATAATTGAAAACATTATCCATCCCGATCAGGTGGGATTCATACCAGGTAGGCAAGGAAGGGACAACAGTATCAAGACGCTACTGATAACCCAGGAAATTAAAGAGAGTGGGGTCCCAGGTCTACTGCTATCTATAGATGCTGAAAAAGCATTTGATAGAGTAGACTGGGACTTCATGATAGAAACTCTCAAACAAATAGGTTATGGGGAGAGGATCTGTAGCTGGATAAAGGCGCTTTATTCAAAACCATCGGCGAGAGTAAAAATAAACGGGATCTTATCCGAGCCTTTCAGTATGTACAATGGCACAAGACAGGGGTGTCCAATCTCCCCAATGCTCTTTCTGATGGTTTTGGAGCCCCTCCTTGCCAGGATAAGACAGGATCCGGATATTGGTGGGGTCAACATAGGGGGAATCGAGTATAAGCTCGCTGCTTTTGCGGACGATATTCTACTCTATATAACCAACCCAAGAATCTCCCTTCCGAACGTCCTAGCTACATTAGAAGAATACGGGAAACTGTCTAATTTTAAAGTAAACACCACCAAATCAGAAGTTCTAGACATTAACCCAAAAAAGACAAGTGACTTCGCTTATCAAAAATATTTTCCCTTTAGGTGGGAGAGGGAAGCCTTAAAATATCTAGGAATCAAAATCACACCATCAGTAGAAGAGCTATTCCAGGCCAACTTCATCCCACTTTTAAATGAGGTTAAAGTAGGATTAAAGAGATTACAACAGGGGCAACTGTCGTGGTCGGGTAGAATTAGCTCACTTAAAATGGTTTTATTACCAAAAATTACATACACATTGCAAATGATCCCAGTGGCTCTTCCGCCTGGTTACCTCAAGAGGTTGCACTCAATGATTCTAAAATTCATATGGAAAGGGAAAACCCCACGGATAAAATATGACCAATTAATAAACACCAAAAACAAAGGGGGATGGGGAGCACCTGATATCAGTAAATATTATGAAGCAATTGCACTGGGGAGGGTAATAGATTGGTTTAAAAACAAAGGTAAACAATGGGTAGAAATTGAAAACAATATTAGTAAGATAAAACTGCACAAAATAATTTGGTACGCACCAAAATTAAGAAAACAAGACACAAAAATGCACGAAATCACTAGACATGCACTTGGAGTATGGGATCGGGTACATAAAAGGGAACATTGGCAATACAACTCACCACTAATGGCATTGAAGGAAGTAGATTACTTTCCACCGGGAAAGGAAGAATGGTTTGGGAAATGGCTACTAGACGAGAACTTGCAGTTAAGAGATGTAATGGACCGGGGGAAAATCTGTTCATTGCAGGAGCTCAAGAAAAGAGGAGATAGGATGATTATTAACCCATGGCGTTATGCTCAGTTAAAACACTTCATAGCATCCTTACCGCAACCTATCAGAACAGTGAATAGTCTTCTCCCACTGGAGAAAATATGTCTAGAACGGAACAAAAAAAGCGGTTTCTCTAGAATATATAAAATATTGGTCGAGCTGAAGAGTATAGACACCCTGCCCTTTATAAGTAAATGGGAGGAGGAGCTTGGTTTAACTTTTGCAGGGACAGAAGTGGATCTGATAGTAAAGCGTCTTTTGACCACGTCAGTTAACTATAAAGTCCTAGAGTTAAATTACAAGTGTTTAACCAGAATGTATATGACCCCGGATAAGATGCATAAAATTGATAAGGATAAATCTCGGCTTTGCTGGAGGGGATGCGGCGAAATTGGGACGATGGCCCATGTGTGGTGGTCGTGTCCTGAGATAGCGACTTTCTGGGATGAGATTAGAAAATACATTAAAGAGATTACAAAGCATGATTTACCAAGGGATCCCAGGGTCCTCCTGTTCCACCTGAGTGAGATGCACACGAAGGCCTACCTCAGATCACTCCTTCCTCACCTTATTGATGCAGCTAAGAGCCTAATCCCCAATAACTGGAACAGAAAAGAAAGGCCAACCATGAGGGAATGGTTCAATAAAATAAATGAGACACAGGATATGGAATATCTAAGGTTCAGTGAGGGGATGAAAATGGAAGCGTTTAGGTCCAAGTGGGGAGAATGGGATAAATTCAGAAACTCCTTCAAAGCAGCTGAGATATGGTTGTCGTGAGGGCGTCCTAAAGAACATAATAGAACATAATAATATATATAAAAAAAAAAAAAAACAGGAGACATGAGGGAGTATGGTCTCGGGGGAGGGGGGGGGGGTCAGGGAGGGAGGCAGGGGGTGGGGGAAGGTGGCTAGTATGGTATTAATGGCTTATGTTGGAATACTTGGGATGTCTTCTTTCCAAAATGGGGTCATTTTGGGGGGGGGGGGGTTGTGCCATCTGGTCATTCCATGGCCTCCGAAAACTGTGATAGGCAGTGAAGAGTGAAATCAAAAATTTACGCCCTTAGAAATCCTGAAGGCGGTGATTGGTTTTCGGAGCCCCGTACGCGGCTAGGCTCCCAAAAAGTCCCACACATGTGGTATCCCCGTACTCAGGAGAAGCAGCTAAATGTATTTTGGGGTGCAATTCCACATTTGCCCATGGCCTGTGTGAGCAATATATCATTTAGTGACAACTTTGTGCAAAAAAAAAATGTGTCACTTTCCCGCAACTTGTGTCAAAATATAAAATATTCCATGGACTCAACATGCCTCTCAGCAAATAGCTTGGGGTGTCTACTTTCCAAAATGGGGTCATTTGGGGGGGGTTGTGCCATCTGGGCATTTTATGGCCTTCAAAACTGTCATAGGTAGTGAGGAGTGAAATCAAAAATTTACGCCCTTAGAAATCCTGAAGGCGGTGATTGGTTTTCAGGGCCCCGTACTCGGCTAGGCTCCCAAAAAGTCCCACACATGTGGTATCCCCTTACTCAGGAAAAGCAGCTGAATGTATTTTGGGGTGCAATTCCACATATGCCCATGGCCTGTGTGAGCAATATATCATTTAGTGACAACTTGTAATTTTTTTTTTTCATTATTCAATCACTTGGGACAAAAAATTAATATTCAATGGGCTCAACATGCCTCTCAGCAATTTCCTTGGGGTGTCTACTTTTCAAAATGGGGTCATTTGGGGGGGGGTTGTACTGCCCTGCCATTTTAGCACCTCAAGAAATGACATAGGCAGTCATAAATTAAAGGCTGTGTAAATTCCAGAAAATGTACCCTAGTTTGTAGGCGCTATAACTTTTGCGCAAACCAATAAATATACACTTATTGACTTTTTTTACCAAAGACATGTGGCCAAATATATTTTGGCCTAAATGTATGACTAAAATTGAGTTTATTGGATTTTTTTATAACAAAAAGTAGAAAATATAATTTTTTTAAAAAATGTTTGGTCTTTTTCCATTTATAGCGCAAAAGATAAAAACGGCAGAAGTGATCAAATACCATCAAAAGAAAGCTCTATTTGTGGGAAGAAAAGGATGCAAATTTTGTTTGGGTACAGCATTGCATGACCGCGCAATTAGCAGTTAAAGCGATGCAGTGCCAAATTGTAAAAAGTGCTCTGGTCAGGAAGGGGGTAAATCCTTCTGGGGCTGAAGTGGTTAAAGAATTAAAAAACACAAATGTCCCATGATGTCCATTCATCTTCTTCACAACGCGACGGACTGAAAAAGAAAAAAAAGCACCACACAGCGGGAGCCTCCCATAGAGGAGGATCAGTGGCGGATTTTTTTTTCTTTTTCGGTCCGTTAACCGGGGTGATATAAGAAGATGAATGGACATTGTGGGACATTTTTATTTTTTATTTTTTAATAAAGGACTTGTCCCCAAGCTGTGTCTTGTCGTTTTTAACATTTTGACACTTTTTTTGTAAAATGGTAGGGGTACATTTGTACTCCGTTACCATTTCACACAGGGAGGGGCCAGGATCTGGGGGTCCCCTTGTTAAAGGAGGCTGTGGCAGAATCACCACTAGCATTTTGGAGGCGTTGTGGTGGAACAAGCTCCAACAACACTGAACCATGTCCTGCATCCTTTCCAACTGCCAGCAGAGTTACCCAGTGCGCCGTGAAAGAAAGGTAACATCCCTTCCCATGCCTGCCGGACCATGAGTCAGTGGTATTAGGAACCTTACTGCTGACTGCCCTGTCCAACGAGGCCAAAACATTGCATTATACATGCCGGTAGGGAGCTGGAATGTCCATCCATGAAAAAAAAATGGCTTTTTTGAACCTGGTGCTGAGATACAGCACATTCCACAAATTCACAAAAGGGGGCAGATTCTACCAGCTGAAAAGGCAGCAGTTGCTGTGCTAGCAATTTGGCCAAGCAAGCATTTAGATGCTGAACATGTGGATGGCTAGGACCGAATTTCTTTTTAAGGTTCAGCAACGGGGTAGGGAAATTTGCCTGCTAAAATCAGTTGATAGTTTACTAGCAAAGGGAAAATCCTGCGAGCCATACTGATCGTATGCCTAATTATTATGTTATTCTCATATACTAATTAATTGATGAGTGGTGTTGTATTATTAGCACTTGTAACACAATAGGCACGGCATCCCTTTTGCCTTCCAGTATATTTATTATCTTGTGTATATATATATATATATATATATATATATATATATATATATATATATATATATATATATATATATATATATATATATATATCTTATTTATTGGCGTATAACACACGCCGGCGTATAACACGCACCCCAAGTTTAGGAGGGAATTATAAGGAAATAATGTTTTAAGGAAAAAAACTTACATTTAAATGCCCATCAATGCAGCCTTGCACAGCATCCATCTGCATGCTTGTCCAATGTCATTTGCAGCCTTGCAGTCATTTGCAGCCTTGCGGCCTTGGTGTCATTTGCAGCCTTATCAGTGTCCATTTGCAGCCTTTCAGCTTTGTCAGTGCCGATCTGCAGGATTGTCTGTGTCCATTTGCAGCCATGCCCAGGCTGCAGTTAAACTGCAGTGACTTGTCAGTGTCACTGCAGTTTGAAAATGGCGCCGCCGGCAACGAAATACACAGAGCCGGTCCTCGGCTCCTCTCGGCGGCTCTCGGTCACTTTCAGCCACTTTCGACTCCACTCGTAGTCCCGCCCGGGATGGGCTTGACTGTGAGCGGGGCCGAGCACCGCCCATATACAGATAGCCGAGTGTACTCAGCTAGATTCGGCTAGCTCCGCTCACAGTCATGCCCAGTCCCTGTGTCCATCATAGGGTGGGACTGGGCATGATTGTGAGTGAAGCTAGCCGAACCTAGCCAAGTACACTCGGCTATCTGTATATGGGCGGCGCTGGAGTGGAGCCGAAAGTGGCTGAGAAGAGCCAAGGACGGCTCTGTGTATTTCGGCGCCGGCGGCGCTATTTTCAAATCAGCGGCTGGCGATCGCTCCGATCGCAGTCAGCAGGGGATTGCAGGGGATCGCCGTATAACACGCACCCGCGATTTTCCCCTGACTTTAAGGGGAAAAAAGTGCGTGTTATACGCCGATAAATACGGGACATACGGGACGGGAAATACGGGAATATATATATATTTTTTTTTGGTTTATTAATTGATACTATACACTTTAGAGCAGCGTACAAAAAAATGTTTTACATTAGTTGGTAGTTTACTGCTAGCAGATGGGCTGCAAGTACTTGGGACATATACTTGGGACCTATTGCTATACCTTCATTCCTCTCAGTGCAGGTTTTTGAGAGGACTGGAGTTATAGTAAGGTTGGAGATCCCAGATGAGGAGCAAGGAGATTTTTCTCACCTTTTCTTTGATGTGGGTCTTTCCTGTCTTGCTGTTGCCAACAGGCTGCATGGCAGGTCGTCATATGCCTGGTCAAGCATGTGGTGCGCAAGAGGCTGCTGTTCTGGCCACGCTTGATCCTCCTTAGACATAGGTTGCAAACAGCAATGGTGCGATCTGCTGCACACGTGTCAAAAAAGGCCCACACCAAGGAACTTTTAAAAGTCAGCTGGGAGTCAACAGTGCACTGCACCTGCGGAGCTCTGCGGTGTGCTGCAATAGGGTGGCTGCCCTTAAGCTGCCGCTAGAGGACATCCTGCCTCATTGGAGTTGTGTCTTCTCCTCCTCCTCACTTTCCTCCTCTCTTCTCTCAGGCACTCAAGTACAGTCAGTGACCTCATCATCCCCGCCCTCCCTGTCACTAGAGCCAACTTGGCAGTATGCTGCAGCTGGGAGAACATGACTGTCAGTTTCTTGACTTTCTGTGGCACCCCACCTCTCTAGGCTCACATTACTCCCTTCCTAAACCTGTGAACTAACATCGGAGCCTTCAAATTGCTGCGCATCCTCCAGCAGCATATAACCGACACTGTGGTCGAATAATTCTGGGGACTCCTTCGTGCATGATGGTGGGGCTACGATAGGAGTTATATATTCTAAATAACCGCGCTCAAATTTGAATAATTTATATAGTTTAAACTAAGTGAAATAATGAAAATCACAAAAAATTAAAATTAAACTTCAGTTATAATGTTTAGGAAGAAAGTCCCGAACCCATATCTTTGATAGATAAATATGTGACTGAGTCCGAAAAAACAAAACAAAAATCCTTAAAAAGCTAACACTTTGCACACGGGGATGAAGTTGTCAATAAAAATCACCCAGTACTTCCGGTTCCGGCGCCACATGAGGAGGAGGTAGAAAGCTCCAGCTCCCGCAGCGCTCTTCAATAATCTGCCTTCTAAGCCGGCTACAGCTCCGAGGAGACCCCCCCCGCACTACTGACACATAGCGGGCTCCCATGGATCGCTTTGTGGAGCGATCGTACGCCCGGGCGGTGACATCTACGATCCCCACCGGAGGAGACACAGCGGTGGACACAGCCAAGATGGCGGCCACCCCAGGCATGGCAGAGCAGGCACACACGCAGCCTCAGCAGCAGCCACAGCTCCCCTCAGCTCCAGACATGACAGGTATGGACCCTACCTCCCCTGCTGGAATTGCACAAGCAGTAGTTACACTGCTGGGCCACACTCTTACAGCTACTGTTGATGCAGCAGTCCATAGAGGGTTAGAGCAGCTGCACATTGCCTTACAAGCACAGGCACAGAGAATTAATCAGGTGGAGGATAGGATATCCTCCCTGGAAGATGAACTCACAGCCTCATCTGCAGCAGTGGCACGTCTCACAGCTACTAACAGGGACATTTGGGACAAACTCGACGATCTCGAAAATCGTTCGAGGAGAAACAATTTACGCATCATTGGTTTGCCTGAATCTATATCCACACCACAGCTAACAAATATATGCGCAAAAATCATCCCAGAACAACTTGGCCTTCGCATACCCTGCACTATTGAACGCGCGCACCGCATAGGCCAATTCTCAGAAGCCCGTGCCAAACCCCGCCATGTTTTTGTAAAGTATCTCAATTACGCGGACAAGAACGCCATTATGCAAATGTTTCGCAGTTCACCTTCCTTAATGGTCGATGGCGCTAAACTCCTACTTTTCGCAGATTATTCCATGGAGGTGATGAAACAACGTAAAGCGTTTTCATCGATTTGCTCCACCCTTCATCATAACCAAATCCGGTTCTCCTTAGCCTACCCAGCTATCCTCCGCATCCAAACGCATGAAGGAGAACACCTCACGTTCCACACACCTGAAGAGGCGGAGCATTACCTCACCACCCGAGGAAATGAAATGGAGCATAGCAACACGGAAGAAAACCCACTATCGTCATCGCCATCGACAGCAAAGGCACCACCCAGACATCAACGCAGTCCCACTAAACCCCCATACAAGCGCAGCTGCTTCACCAACCAGGAGGATCGCTCTCAAATTCGCTGAAGGACTCCAGGAACTCTAAATAATCAATCGTGCTCACACGGATGGGTAATATTACCCCCCATTACCTCTAACCTGGTCTCTCCTTATAATACTTGTTAGCCTGTTTGTTTGTAAAGTTACATACGGTTGCTTTTAATTATAAGCTCAAGGTCTGGTTATAATGCTTCTCAGCCTGATTTACAACCCCCCAGCATCCACTTTTTGTATGCCCAAAGGGTCAACCTACTAACTTAGGTGATGTTCACGGCTATTGACCCCTCACTGGTCAGACCCTTTGACTAAGGCCCCTTTTATTTTTTCTTAACCGAGCCTACTTTATGGCACGGATACAAGCGGCCATCTCCCTGACCCTCCTTCCCTTGTCTAACCCCTTCCACCAACCCCTACCTCCCCTCCTTCCCCCCCTTCCCACCTCTATTCCTTCCTTCCCCCACTCCTCTTAGCCAACATCATGCTCATATGTGAGGAGCTAGCGGGTCGCTGAGAGGCATTATGGTTAGTGGAAACCCATGTGGAAAAAAGTGAAGTACACTGTTGGTAGTTTGTTTTGTTTTAACTGAAACGTTGTCTTATTACAGCTCATTTCTCATTCCTTAATAGCTATGCAATTCATGTTTGCCTTCTTAGTACCTTTCCTTTTATGTGACCTACAATATTCGGGTGATTCCAGTATGGTTGACATTGTACTTATCAGGAGGCTCTCTGACAAGCCTCCCACTCAATATCTTTATTATCTCCAGCCATGTCTCTCTCAACTGACGGGAATCACCTGAAATTTATTTCGTAGAATGTTAAGGGGCTCCGATCCCCAAATAAATGTATGTCCATTCTTAGACATTTACGGCGTCTCCGGGCAGATGTGGCTCTATTACAGGAGACACACTTGTCCGCAGATGACCTAGCACGCCTTAAGAAAATGTGGGTGGGATCTGTGTACGGATCTCCTGCCATGGGCCGTAAAGCTGGTGTAGCTATTTTAATACATAAAAACCTACGACACTCTATCAGAGAGATGAGGGCTGACTCCCTAGGCCGCAAACTGACTCTACATATGACCATAGGAGACAAAGCGGTGGCTATCACCAATATCTATGCTCCCAACTCCCCAGACGTTTCCTTCTTCCAAGACATGGTACAATGGGTTCTTACTGCTCCTGAGGTTTTACATTTAGTGGGCGGAGACTTCAATGCTGTCATGTCTACACTGGCAGATCGCACATATCGCCCTACACAAAGGACACGTGCCGATACCCCCCTTGCACCAGTCTCTACCCCCTTAGCGCACTCCATTGACTCTATGCATTTCGTCGACATCTGGCGCCTGAGACACCCAACGGACAGAGAGTACACTTTTTTCTCGCCCCCACATAATACCTTCTCTCGCATAGACTACTTTTTCGCTTCCCCAGCCCTAGTTTCTGTAATAAACGCCCCAGACATTTATGATGCCAGAATCTCAGACCACAGCCCCATTGCAGTTCATATGACCCAGACCACGCCCTCAACTCCTTCCCCTACATGGCGTTTCCCATCCTATTTGGCGGATAATGAGGACTTCCGACACGTCTTGCACCAAACATGGGAAGAATATATCTCCACAAATGGGGCACATATATCTGACCCAAACCTCTTTTGGGAAGTGGGTAAAGCCTTCCTGCGGGGTAAAATCATCTCCTACACCGCTCAATTTAAAAAGCACACCGGACAACAATATATGAAAACAAGTGAAGCCTTGCGTGTAGCCCATGAAAAACTGACACTAAACCGCACTTCAGCTAACATAGAGGAATGGAGGCAAGCCAAGGGCGCCTTTGATCTCTGGGCAGAGCATCACGAAGCTGCTAAAACTTCATACTCTACTTTGCACTTTCACAGGTTTGGCAACAAGGCAGGCAGATTGCTTGCTAGATTATGTTCAGGACCAAGACGTCCTACACATATCCCAACCTTGAGAAATGCCTCCGGCTCGCTAGTTGCCTCGCCTGCCGAAGTCAGCAAACTACTTGCAGACTATTATACAGATTTGTACCGAGCAGACCCAGCAGATCAAACTGCCACGGAAGCTCTGTTAGTCAAGATTTGTCTGCCCAGACTTCAAACGACGCAACTGGAGGCACTAAACGCACCTATCACTTTAGAAGATATACAACACACGATCAAATCTATGGCCTCTGCTAAAGCTCCAGGTCCCGACGGATTCACTGCGGAATTCTTCAAACTAATGACTGACTTTATTCCCCACACCCTGAAGCATGTCAATGCAGCCATGTGGGACGGAGGTCCATACCTCCCCACAGGAACACAGGCCCATATCAAATTAATTTCCAAAAAAGGGAAAGAGCCCCTACTTCCAGGCTCCTACCGTCCAATCTCGTTAATAATTGTGGATGTAAAAATCCTGTCTAAAATAGTAGCGTCACGCTTAGCTCTCCTGCTCCCGTCCCTACTGCACCCAGCCCAATCTGGCTTTGTCTCAGGACGATCAGCTACACTAAACATCCGTAAGGTCTTAATGGCTCTAGAATATGCTAAAACCCACCCCGATCAAGACGTCACAATCATGTCCCTAGACGCGGAAAAAGCCTTTGACAACATTGGTTTCTCATGGCTTTTCACGGTAATAGAAAAATTCGGCTTTTCAGGTCAAATCACAAATTTCCTATCACAAATGTATGCTTCCCCAACGGCACGCCTTGTTACCCCGGACTTCATTTCAGACACCATCCCCTTAGCGAAGGGAACGCGACAGGGCTGCCCGCTATCCCCGTTATTATTCAACATCGCGATTGAACCCTTGTCTAGAATCCTCAATTCAACCGAGGGAGTTAGTGGCATCACTATGGGTAACCAAACACTTCGCTCTGCACTATTTGCGGACGATATTTTATTGTTTTCTACTGACCCCGTATCAGACTTTGATAGACTTAAACAACTCTTTGCGGCCTTCCGACTCTGCTCTGGCTTTCGCATAAACTTTGATAAGAGTGAAATCTTAGCATTACACCCACGCCTATCTACTAAATGGGCACACATGTCCCCGCTGACTATTGCATCTCAATATATTACATACTTGGGAATAAACATAGGACGTGACCCATCCTCTTTATATGTACTTAACTACCCTCCCTTGGTTACCAAAATAGTCAGGGAATTGGAGGCTTGGGGTGCCCTTCCCCTCTCGCTCTTTGGGAGATGCCACCTTTTTAAAATGGTCTAATTTGCACGACTGCTATATCCCATGCAGACCATACCTCTATTACTGAGGCACTCAGATGTACAAAAACTTCAGAAGGCACTGACAGCTTTCCTATGGTCGAGCAAAAAAACACGCATTGCGCTTCAAAAATTATGTCTCCCGAAGGGCGAGGGCGGGGCAGGACTCCCCAACATTCGTTTTTATAACTTAGCCTGCTTACTTAGACAGGGCCTAGATTGGTTAACGGGAGGTTCCAAATATTCCAACCACGACCTGGAAGATTCTATGGCTTGCCCATACAATCTTACAGGCATCCTCCACTCTAATCCTAACAACCTGCCGTATCACCTCAAACTAGCGTACTTTTCAGAGATACTGTCATCGCTTGGAGAGAGGTCAGAAAACTACTTGGACTCCCCTCTAGCATTTCTAAATACCTGACAATACAAGGCAACCCTATGTTCATACCTTCTACTCTACATAAAGCCTATACCCAATGGCAATCCAGAGGCCTCACAAAGATAACTTCAATATACCAAGATAAGCCATGTTGATTCAAGCCGTACCAAACCTTGATGTGGGAATTCTCCCTGCCACCAACTCACAGCTTCTTCTAACACCAACATATTACAGAGCAAAGAGTACTCTATTTCCACCATCTACTCTCATCTCATTAAACATCAATCGTGGAAATACCGCCTCACACCCTTCCAAAAATGGTCCCTTCTCATGGGGGATGAAGACCTACCCGACAAAATCCTTGACGGATATAGGCTCATCCGTAAACTCACAATATCTGAAACCTGGCGTGAGACCCAATTTAAGATCATCCACAGAGCATACTTCCCTTTCCGTTTTAACAAAGAAGACCCGTCTCAAGCGTTGTGCCCATGGTGCTCACTGCCACGACCCACACTGCTACACAGGCTCTGGGAGTGTCCTGTTGTTACCAACTACTGGAATGATGTGGTAGCCTACATCAACAAAATCAGCCATACCAACCTACACAGAGACTGCCTACTATGCCTATTTAGCATCACGCCTTCAGCCTCCTCCTCGCCCTCACTGGACTTTCCTAACATACCACACTGGGCTCATATTTGTCTTCTTGTAGCCCGCAGGACTATCATGTCCCACTGGATCACGACATCACCGCCTAGCCTACCTGCGGTTATAAAAGCTTTGACATCATTATTTTATTTGGAAAGATTGGATCTCATCACGTCAAACCTCCGGTTTACCCAACGATTTTTCAAACGTTGGAGACGTGACGAAAGATATTTCTAACTCACTTGGAAAACTTTAAATACCTCCAGTGTCTGACCCTTCCTCATTTAAACCACCATAAGCTGTCTACATTCGCCTACAGCTCCTTAACATCCACCAACTTCATATATTCAGCCCTGGGACTCTCTCCACCCGAACAAATTGTTTTAACCAAACCATAATGTAGGTTATCTAGTTAGACATGGTCAAAAGTTGCCTCCATTCCCTAAAGGTACAAACATTTATGATAAACCCGGTTTGGCAATTTCTTGCCCAACGTTAGTGATAAGCTGGTAAAAGTGAATTGCTTTCCCCCCTCCCCCTTCCTTCCCCCCTCCCTCTCCCCCGTCTTCCCTATAATTGTGTTTAGGTATGACATCCAATCTGTACCAAGAACAACTGTATATCTATGCCTTATAACTGCATTGTAAAATGTTTTCTATGGAAATACTTTGAAAAAATCAATAAATATTTTTCAAAAAAAAAAATCACCCAGTGAATATCCTCCACCTATAAAATTGAACGCTTACCAGAGGCAAGCTTTGTTACAGCTTGTAGGATTAAACACTCCTGGGGGGGACTTCACATCGATCTCCACAAGAGAGAAACAGACAAGAACCCTCCGTGTATCCACGTATTCAATGGGGAAGACAGAGGCAAGCTTTGTACCAGCTAGTAAGATTAACCCCTCCTGGGGGGGACCTCACATCGATCTCCAAAAATGAGAGGCAGACAGGACCCTCCGTATATCCAAGTGTTCAATGGGGAAGATTCCAGGGGATAAAAGAGGAATAACCCATAGCGTAATTTCGTATAAAATATTTATTATAAATAAAATATCCACTTACATTTGAAATTGCAGTTATAAACAGAAGCGAGAGTACAATAAAAGCAGCCGGCCGGCCTGCGAGCGCCCGTTCAAGCCAAGATGAATGCGATGACGTCAGTGCGTCGGCCTTCCGACGTACGTTTTGTCGTAAAAGACGTCGTCATGGGAGACGACGTCCCATAGTGGTCTGTGAGCATCTGCCTCATCTTGGTGGTCTTCTGGACATGATGTATTTTTGTTCTGAAACACCACACTACACTGTATTAGATACTAAGCACACCGCCTGCACTGTTATACAACTGTACAATGGCTGCACTGTATTGTATACTGTGTACACCACCAGAAGTGTAGTAGAAACTGTACACACTGTATTAGATACTGTGTACACCACCTGCACTGTATTAGAAAGTATACACCACGGAATGCACTGTAGATATAGGCTACACTGGATGCAGAATATATATACAGTATATATATATATATATATATATATATATATATATATATATATATATATATATATATATCAAATACACTGCCACTAACTGAATAGCCTGCCTGCTTAATCTAACTCAAGCAATCTTTCTGTCCACGCGAACAACACTACACACGGCCACCCTGTAAGCAGCCTTAGATAGTGTGAGGCGTGGACTTAGTTCCCCTGAGCCATGATTATGGCTCTCTCAGCAGAGCACGCTAAGATTAGCCAAAGCATGCAGGTTGGGTGCATGCTTTGGCCAATCATCATACAGCAATGCACTGCGATCTCACAGTGCATTATAGGGAATTCCACGGCGCTCAAATTTTCTGCGAATGCCCCATATTGTTGGCTGTTCGGCGAACGGACGAACACCCGATGTTTGGGCTGATATCTGGTTACCAACCAATAGTGATCCTTCTCCTTGATGCCACATGTTCTCAGGTCCTTTCGCAGGCTTTTAATACCATCAGTGTTGACGTATTACTTGCTTTGCTTTGCTTCAATGCCTCCAAAGCTGCCAGAATCCTCCTCCTCCTCCCTCTCCTCTTTTGTGTTCCGTGGCATAGGAAGAATGATGTCTGCATAAAGCGGGCTTTGAGAGGAAAACAAGTCCTTCTCTTGCTCCCACTGCTCTGCCTCATGTGTCCTGTCCATAATGCCTTGCAGAGTCTGCTCCAGCAGGAACACAACAGGGATTGTGTCACTGATGCATGCATTGTCACGGCTCAGCATACAAATGTAGATTGAGATATAAACATGTTTATCAACAAATCCTAATGTATCCCTACCATTCATACGTTGGGGCCACTTTGTATTCTAGAACGATTGTACTGATCTCCAAGGGGTGTGCAGATTTGTCATTATGTACTTCAGTTTACTAATTTGATTTAACACTGATTTGTTATGTGCTATCTCCATTTTATCTCCTTGGCTGGAAGTCTGAATATTTACTTATCTTGCACCGTTTTAAAAAATTCCTTATTTTTTTCACTTTGGACTCATCCAAGTGTCTTTTTACGCAGTTTAATGGACATTATGGTTCTCAGAATGTTTATGTACTGCATATGTTGTCTTACTATTTTGTATACTAGTCTTGCTTTATAGGCAATTCCATTAACGGATGTTTGTGCACTGTTACTCATATGTTTGTATTATTACACATGTCACTAGTTACTTAGCGATGCACTTAACTCCTTACAGCTCACCATCTTTGTGGTCTCCTCCAAAGGTGACAGTACAGTGCATGCATCCTTTCTCAGCAGCCATTGGCATGGGGAAAGAAAAGCCAAGCCAGCCTGAGCCTGTCGTTGTGCCATACTCACGCAGGTACTGCAGCATTTTCCAAAGTCGAATTCCACCTGGTGGGCATGTCACAAATCAGGTGGTTTATGCGCAGGTGGTATTCTCACTGAATTTCAGCCAATCGAGCATTGGATGTGTTTGACTGCCTGAAATGGCTACATACTATTCTGGCCTGCTTCAGCAGATCTTCTAACCCTGGGTAACCCTGGCCAAAAAGTGGTTTCATTATCCTGACTGGGCGTCATATGACATCCAGCAGGATAAGCCACGATTGCGAGCCCACAGGGGCGTGCAGTGTGGCGATCGTTGGTGCGGTGAGTCAGTCTGACACACCACATCTCCGATATAGGTATAGAGCCTCTGACGTAGTTTCTTTATCATATGATCAGCTGTGTCCAATCACAGCTGATCGCAGTGTAAACAGGAAAAGCCATTTATCGGCTTTTCCTCCACTTGCACTGACAGATGCAATCGGCTGCTCTCCTGACAGGTGGGGGTCTGTTTTGATTATCAATGCAGCCCCCTTGAGGATGCTCACCCATGCCCACCAGGGATGCACACCCATGACCACCAGGTATGCCCATCCATGACCAACAAGGATGTGAATTAGTGTCCATTAGAGGTGTCAATCAGTGTCCATTAGAGATACCAATCAGTGCACATCAGTAATGCCTGCAGGGCCGGATTTCACACAAGGCCACCGAGGCCAGGCCTCGGGCGGCAGTAGTGCAGGGGCGGCGCCGCTGCACTAACATCATTCGGAGCTCTGTATGAGCAGGGCGGGGATGAGGACAAACAAGCTGTTCTGACTAGAAAGGAGAGCAGGAGGCGGAGTCTGTGGGCAGCTGCAGGAGGAGCGTCTTCCCCCCAGGCAGCAAGACTTGTATGGAGTGGAGATTAAGGATAACTATTCCCCTCTAACTCCGGCGCTCCACAGTCTCTGGCATCCTGTCACAGTGATATAGTGAGAGGGTGGAAAGCCAGCTTCTGCAGGAGTCGGGCTGTGTTCGGTCTCCACTGTCTTCCTAACCCCTCCCTCACTGCACTGCTTGTCCAATCCAATACTCCGCCTCCCATTTGTGCCCGCCCACACTCGAGCCACATGCATGCAATGCACTGTACTGTGCTGTGAGAGGAGTTCTGTTATCAAACAATAGCTGCCACAGCCCTGGGGGAGACCAGCCTGAATGAGAGAGCATAATTGGTGAGTGAGACCCCCAGAATAACCCCCCTCTCTGTTCCCACCCCTTTGTGCTATGCACCTTCTTCCTCCCCCCTCTCTTCCTCATGATCATCACCTTCTCTCTCTCTCTCTCTCCCCTAGGCTAGAGCCTAGCCTGCCTGTATATTGTCCTAGCCTGCCTGTATACCATCCTAGCCTGCCTGTATACCGTCCTAGCCTGCCTGTATATCATCCTAGCCTGCCTGTATACCGTCCTAGCCTGCCTGTATATTGTCCTAGCCTGCCTGTATACCGTCCTAGCCTGCCTGTATACCGTCCTAGCCTGCCTGTATACCGTCCTAGCCTGCCTGTATACCGTCCTAGCCTGCCTGTATACCATCCTAGCCTGCCTGTATACCGTCCTAGCCTGCCTGTATATTGTCCTAGCCTGCCTGTATACCGTCCTGGCCTGCCTGTATACCGTCCTGGCCTGCCTGTATACCGTCCTAGCGTGCCTGTATACCGTCCTAGCCTGCCTGTATACCGTCCTAGCCTGCCTGTATACCGTCCTAGCCTGCCTGTATATTGTCCTGGCCTGCCTGTATACCGTCCTAGCCTGCCTGTATACCGTCCTAGCCTGCCTGTATATTGTCCTAGCCTGCCTGTATATTGTCCTAGCCTGCCTGTATATTGTCCTAGCCTGCCTGTATACCGTCCTAGCCTGCCTGTATACCGTCCTAGCCTGCCTGTATACCGTCCTAGCCTGCCTGTATACCGTCCTAGCCTGCCTGTATACCGTCCTAGCCTGCCTGTATATTGTCCTGGCCTGCCTGTATATTGTCCTAGTCTGCCTGTATATCGTCCTAGCCTGCCTGTATACCATCCTAGCCTGCCTGTATACCATCCTAGCCTGCCTGTATATTGTCCTGGCCTGCCTGTATACCATCCTAGCCTGCCTGTATACCATCCTAGCCTGCCTGTGTATATCGTCCTAGCCTGCCTGTATACCATCCTAGCCTGCCTGTATATTGTCCTGGCCTGCCTGTATATTGTCCTGGCCTGCCTGTATACCGTCCTAGCCTACCTGTATACCGTCCTAGCCTGCCTGTATACCGTCCTAGCCTGCCTACTGTCCTAGCCTACCTGTATACCGTCCTAGCCTGCCTGTATACCGTCCTAGCCTGCCTGTATACCGTCCTAGCCTGCCTGTATATTGTCCTGGCCTGCCTGTATATTGTCCTGGCCTGCCTGTATATTGTCCTGGCCTGCCTGTATATTGTCCTAGCCTGCCTGTGTACCGTCCTGACCTGCCTGTATACCGTCCTGACCTGCCTGTATATCGTCCTAGCCTGCCTGTATACCATCCTAGCCTGCCTGTATACCGTCCTAGCCTGCCTACCGTCCTAGCCTGCCTGTATACCGTCCTAGCCTGCCTGTATACCGTCCTGGCCTGCCTGTATATTGTCCTGACCTGCCTGTATATCGTCCTAGCCTGCCTGTATATTGTCCTAGCCTGCCTGTATACCGTCCTAGCCTGCCTATATACTGTCCTAGCCTGTCTGTATACCTGTATATAGAGGGGGGTGTATATAGAGACGATAGAGGGGAGTATATAGAGATGATAGAGGGGGGAGTATATAGTGGAGATATGTTCTTAATTGATCTATTGTAGCAGTCATTGATAAAGGACGAGAATGATAGTTGTGTGTGTGTGTGTGTGGGGGGGCGGCATTGAAGGACCCGGCCTTGGGGCGGCAAAGGGAGTAAATCCGGGCCTGAATGCCTGCCAGTGCCTCCTCATTAGTGCTGCCTATCAGTGCCATCTATCAGTGCCCATCAGTGCCACCCATCAGTACCCATCAGTGTCCATCAGTACCGCCTATAAGTGCCCATCATTGCGGCTTTTCAGTGCCCATCAGTGTCTCCTATGAGTGCCCATCAGTGCCACCTATCAATGCCCATCAGTGCTGTATATCAGTGCCCATCTATGCCCATTATGCCACCTCATTAGTGCCACCTTATTAGGGCCATCTCATTAGTGCCCATCAGTGTCACCTTATCAGTGCCCGTCAGTGCAGCCTCATCTGTGTCCATCAGTGCAGGAGAAAACGTACTTATTTAAAAAATGTTATAACCGAAACAAAGGAAAGTGAAGATTTTGAAAAAAATTACGTCTTTTTTTATTTGTTTAGCAAAAAATAAAACCCCAAGTGGTGATCAAATACCACCAAAAGAAAACTCTATTTGTGGGAACAAAATGATAAAAATTTTGTTTAGGTAAAGTGTTGCATGACAGCATAATTGTCATTCAAGATGCAGCAGCGTTGAAAGCTGAAAATTGGCTTGGGCAGGAAGGGGGAAATGTGCTCAGTATTGATGGTTAAAAAATGTTGCACCATCAAACTGAGGACATGTGCTAGGCATGGCACATGTGTCAATTTTCCCTGTCTAAGGGCGGACAGCAGGTTTTTGTCATTATTGCACACCACCATTCTGGGCTCCAGCAGGCATGGCGTGAACCACCTCTGGGTATACCCCTGCAGAGCTGCCAGAATCTCTACTCCGGTTTTGCTTCTGTGCCCTAGACAGACCAGCTGAAGCACTGCATGGCACCTTTCAGCCTGACTCATTGAATAGCCCCTTGAATGCTTAGGGGGGTGCTTGTAGTTCATGGGACAATTCAGCAGAGGAGGGCATGGAGAAGGAGGAGGAGAAGGAGGTAGAGCTGACAAATCGTGCATCATCACCATTAGCTGTATAGAGACGTGGCTGAACAATAAGCTGCACCCTGTCCTGTATCCTTTAAAGTTGCTAGCGAAATTACCCAGTGTGCTGTGAACAAAATATATAGTTCCTGATTATGCTTACTGGACCACATGTCAGCAGTAACGTGGACCTTGTGATTGACTGCCTTGCCCAAGGATGCCACAACATTGCCTTCCACGTAATGGTAGAGAGCTGGATTAGCCTTACGTAAAAAGAAATAGTGACTGGGAACCTGCCATTGTGGTACAGCACATTCTGAAAATTCACAGAAGGGGGCAGAATCCACCAGGCGGAAAGGCAGGAGTTGTAAAGCCAGCAGCTTTGACAGGCTTGAATTTAGATGCTCTGCATGTGGGTGGCAGTGACTGTATTTTTTTTCACTGCAGCAGATTGGGCAGAGAAATTTGCCTGCTGTAGTCTACAACTGGTGTGCTACTATCATCATCCCTGTCAGTTGAGGCTGCCTGAGAGGTCATGAGGTATAGCGGGGGGTAGGCCAGAAAGATGAGGAGTGAGGAGCATAATTGCATCCCTTTTGTGTGGCTTTCAGGTGCTCTTGCCAACGGGCCGAGTGGTGGGAGGTTGAATGCCTTGTCAAGCATGTGGTACCCAATAGATGGTGTTTTTGCCATGTACTTGATGCACCAGTGCAATTGGCTGCACATGTGCTAAAAAAGGCCCAAACAGCTGAGCTGTGGGAAGTAAGGATGAGCCCAAGACCCCCCAATTCGGTTCGCACCAGAACATCCAAACAGGCAAAAAATTCAGACCAACAAACACCATTAAAGTCTATGGGACACGAACATGAAAAATTAGAAGTGCTCATTTTAAAGGTTTATATGCAAGTTATTGTAAAAAAAAAGTGTTTGGGGACCCGGGTCCTGCGGATCAATGCAAAAAAAAAGTTTTAAAACCGGACGTTTTTTCGGGAGCAGTGATTTTAATAATGTCTAAAGTGAAACAATAAAAATGAAAATATTCCTTTAAATATCATGCCTGGGGGGTGTCTATAGTATGCCTGTAAAGTGGAGCAGTTTTCCTGTGTTTAGAACAGTACCACAGCAAAATGACATTTCTAAAGGAAAAAAGTCATTTAAAACTGATCGCGGCTGTAATGAATTGTCAGGTCTCAGCAATATAGATAAAACTCATTGAAGAAAAAGTTCCCCCCAGTCCATTACTAGGCCCTTTGGGTCTGGTATGAATATTAAGGGGAACACCGAACCAAACAATTTTAAAAAAAAGTGTGTGGGGACCCCCCAAAATCCATACCAGGCCCTTCAGGTCTGGTATGGATATTAAGAGGAACCCTGAGCCAAATTTTAAAAAAATGGGGTGGGTCCCCCCAAAATCCACACCACACCCTTCAGGTCTGGTATAGATTTTAAGGGGAACCCTGTGCCAAATAAAAAAAATAAGGTAGGGGTCCCCCCAAAATCCATACCAGACCAAGGGTCTGGTATGGATTTTAAGGGGAACCCTGTGCCAAAATTTTCAGTTCAGGAGGGGGGGCGCTCTCTCATCCCCCCTCTTTTCCTGCTGCCTGCCAGGTTGCATGCTCGGATAAGAGTCTGGTATGGATTTTGGGGGGACTCCTACGCCATTTTTTTTTAAATTTGGCGCAGGGTTCACCTTAATTTCCAGACAAGAGCTGAAGGGCCTGGTATGGATTTTGGGGGGCTCCTCACGCAATTTTTTTAAAAATTTTTGGTTCAGGGGTTTACTTAATATTCATACCAGACCAAAGGGCCTCGTAATGGACTGGGGGGAACCCATGCCATTTTTTTCAATGAGTTTTATTCATATTGCCGAGACTCAACAATTCATTAGAGCCGCGGTTTTAAATGACTTTTTTCCTTTAGAAATGTCATTTTGCTGTGGTACTGTTCTAAAGGCAGGAAAACTGCGCCACTTTACAGGCATACTATAGACTCCCCCCCAGGCACGATATTTAAAGGAACATTTCATTTTTATTGTTTCACTTTAAGCATTATTAAAATCACTGCTCCCGAAAAATGGCCATTTTTAAAACTTTTTTTTGCATTGATACATGTCCCCTGGGGCAGGGTCCCCAAACACTTTTTATGACAATAACTTGCATATAAGCCTTTAAAATGAGCACTTTTGATCTTTCATGCTAATGTCCCATAGACTTTAACAGTGTTCCGCGGCTTTCGAATTTGCCACGAACACTGCAAAACAACCAAAGTTCAGACGTTTCCCCTCCATCCTCATTATCACTGGTGACAACTTGGCAATACGCTGCAGCTGGGGGAGCATGACTACAAATTTGTTGTTTACCAGTGTTCTCCCCTCTCTGTAGGTTCATGTTCCTACCTCCTCAACCTCAGAACCAAGATCTGAATCAAGTAATGGCTGTGCTAATGGCTGTACATCGTCAAGTAGCAAGTGGCTGACGCTGTGTTCAAATAACTCAACTGACTCCTCCATGTCTGATGCTGGAGCTATGGCAGGAGTAGCTGTGGACAAGGAGGCAGAATAAGCCACTCTGGCAGCTGCAGTGGACTTCTCTCTGCTTGGGTGACGGAGGATGAGGAGGGTGATGATGGTTTAGTAAGCCAATCCACCACCTCCTCTGCATGCTGTAGCTGGATGGCATGAGCAACATCACTAAACAGAGGTTATGATACCTTGCCTGAGGACAGACCACATCCACATTTGCCTGTGGGCACATACGCTGCTGGCCCCCTCACAATGCCATCTCTCCTTGTTGTCCTACCAGACATGAAGGGGGGGTGCTTATTAACAAAATGTAATAAAGATGTGGAAATGTGCTTTATGGATGCACTTTAATCAATGTAAAGTGGTGTTTGGTGCACTTTAACTTGAGTACTCACTACACAGACACACTTCACTGACACACTACAATTTACAGTACTGCAGTAAAACTGCACTGATGCACTGCAATATACTGTGGTAAATGTGCACTAACGCACTGAAATATACTGCAATAAATGTGCAGTAAGGCTGTAAGGGTATAGGTAAACTGGTCAAGTGCGCCCTCAAACCTTTTCCTTGCTGGAGCTGAACTTGGACATCAAAAAGATCTTTTAATCGATTGGTTAAATCAGGACACCACACGCAGTTGGATATCCAGAAATACATCTGTATTGTATCATTTCACATGTTTATATAGGGTAACAAATCATTTATCTGTAGGGGTAAACCAAGGGGCGGTCCCTTAGTTTATCCAATCACAAGAGTACAGGTATCACAAGTTACATATCACAAGTCATCACAAGTTGCATTTTATATGACATGCTCAGTGAAGCTCTTAAAAAAGTACCTAGCTTGAATTCTGAGAAAATTAATAATATGAATAATTTTGAAATATGGGAATAATCTTTTGAGACAGTCATGCACCGTTGGCTTTGATCCAAATGTGCGGTGAGCTAGCTAACTTTCCTAACTTCCCCTATTTTCCTTGCTAGTAAATTTTCTTTTTGACATTATAAAAATCTTGAAAAAGCATTTCATATATCTTGTATAAAAAGTTCAAAAGTTCAAGCCCCTTATCTAAAGTATATAGTGAACTGAAGTGTAGCCATTTTCCTTACAATCCCTCCTTTGATCAGGGAGGATTTCATTCTCCCTCATTACTAATCCCCTAATTCTTGGAGTACCAGGTTTGTTCTGTGTGGAACATAGTCGTGGCTTCTTCAGGCTCAATGTAGAACATGGCCATGGGTTCCTTAAGCTTAGAGACCGGTTTAATTTTTGCTACAATGTCAGGAACTTTACTGGTGATGTAGAATAGGAATTTGATAGTGGCATAAGTGGCGATACCCAGGAGTACTATCATGATCAGTATCATGCCTGTCTTTTTAAAGAATCCCATAACACTGTCCCAAAATGATCCAAACCATCCCCCAATTCCTGAGAGTGGGTTCCAAGAGTCTCCCAGCCTTCTCATTTGCGTTTGCAGCTTTGCCCTCTCCTCCTGGTGTCCTTTAATTATATCATAATAGTCTGGTACCTCTAAATCTTCACTAGGTTTAGTTAAATTGTTCATATATGTGCAACAGAGGCTTTTATCCCCTGTCACGTCACACAGCCCTGTCAGTATCATCATCATCCTCTCTTGACGCTGCTTGATTATTTCTTGTTCAAACAGGATTTTCCTCAATTCCTCATTGATGAAGCCCACATCGGTTGATGTTTTATTCATCCAGGAATCTACTAGTTCCCCAAACTCATCTACCTTTGTTAGTGCATTGTACATGCCTGCCCCACCCATGGAAGCAAAAACCTTGTCCCACCAGGTTGTGACCTCTCTTTTGTGTCTCCCGAACTCTAAATGACCATGGGCTGGTATCATCTCAACAGGGGAGTCCCCTGGAGAAGCACCCATGAAAGGGATCATTTCTACCAGGGTGCACCATCCTGAGGTCTTTCTATCGAGGGGGTATGGGATGGTAGTGTGGCACCAAAGACCGCAGCACACCATCAATCCGTGGGGCATATGAGGGGCGGGTACATCCCCAGGTGAATCTAGGTTTAACCTTAACCCCACTAGGCACATCCAGTCCCCTATGGAGGGTGCCTCATCCTCACGCTCCTCCATCCATGAGCTATTCATATGTGTGCTGACGAGCCATGATTTTGTTACCGAGCTATTCCCTTGCCAATGCGCTCATCAGGGTCTGATATGTTGTGTGTGAGAAGTCCCTCTATATCTAATGTCCCATTGGCTAAGAGCACCAAATCCACCAGTGTAAAATTCACTATCGTGTCTCTGCAAAATCTGCCATTATACAAATCTTCACCTGCTCCATTAAGAAAACAAAATTGCGGACTCCTTGTGTACCCTGTAAAGAGAAGGGGTTTACTATTGGTTGTGATGCTCTCAGGGGGAATGGGTTGGGTTAAGTTTAGCAACTGCTCTAGGGTCACTGGCCTTCCAACCATTGGGACTGAGTGTCGGCCAGTTTCCATATGGGAACAAACCCAGCATTCTGAATAATTCTGCTTCCTTGCGAAAGCATGCATCATTATGAAATGATGAGGAATTGAGTCTGGTACTGAGTACGTTTCAGGATCTAGCTGTGCCCCGTTATTAATACTTTTAAAGTCTGGTTTTAGGAGTTCCCTTCTGGATTTTAGGAATTGGAATTTTGATTTGGGGGCCTTTTTCATATTGGTATTATTTAATGGTGCCAAGGTTGCGTAGTTTGATCTCTTGTTTTGAATAACTTGACTGATCCCTCTATCCCTGAGTTTGGCCTTTTTAAATTTGGACACCAGGTTCTGACTTGGTCTATGATTGGGATTCATACACCAGGTCTTTTCTACTCCCTTATATTTGGCTGTCAAGACAATGGCTGCTATGTGGCAATTCCCATCCCTTCTTTGAATAGGATACCCTGTAACTGCTTGAGATTGGGCTTTGGACATTTGTCCGGCTACCTGAATGCAGCAAGGATAAATAGGACTTCCTATAAAACTTCGCCGAGTACGGTTAGTATAATTAGAGGGGGGCTGAAAACCACAACTGTTAGTCATCCAACATACAAAAGTGGTTAGTAGAAAAATCTTAAACATGATCAGGATGGCAAAGACTAAGATTATTCGAGTGGTGCATTTCCAGGGCCTCTGTTTGGGTGGATCCTGGGAACCTAGAGGAAATACTTGAACATCTACCACTTGAATGTCATTAGGTTCAAGG
This sequence comes from Lithobates clamitans, assembly GCA_037952925.1. Lineage (NCBI taxonomy): Eukaryota > Metazoa > Chordata > Amphibia > Anura > Ranidae > Lithobates > Lithobates clamitans. The sequence goes on along the minus strand of JBBGZY010000056.1, from coordinate 7,445,317 downwards.
GCTTGAATTCAATGTCTCTTTCTTCTGTGGTTCTTGACTTGCTTCTGCAGGTGGGGTTTGGGGGGCTTGGGCAGGGGTTTGAGTTCAATGTCTCTTTCTTTTGCAGGTCTTGGCTTGCTTCTAGGCTTGGTGCTTTTTTTATCCTTGATGCGTGGATCCATTGTGGTCCGTGGTCTGTGAGGATGGCGGTTCGGGTTGCTTTGAGTACTTCAAATGGTCCTTGGTAGATGGGCCCTGGTACCTTCCTTGCTGCAAGCTGCTTTATCAGGACTTTGTCACCAGGTATGAAGGAGTGTGTAGGCTCTGTGGAGAGAGAAGGAAAAGTGACAGCTACCTTGTCATAGTTTTCAGTAAGGCTACTTACCAAATGTTTCACATGCTCTTCCTGTAAGGAATAAAGATTAACCTCCTCTTCCTCAATTGTTTTCTTCTGGGCTGGCTTTCCCATTAGTATTTCATATGGGGATAAGCCTGTCCTGCTATGGGGGGCGGTTCTTATCTGGAAGAGGACCCCTGGCAGGTATTTTAGCCAGTCCTTCATGGTACCGTTAGTGGCCTTTTTAAGTTTGTCCTTGATTGTTCTATTCATTCTTTCCACTACCCCTGAACTCTGTGGGTGATATGGGATGTGTAGCTTCCACTGTATCCCTAATACCCTTGTCAATTCTTTCACCAGCTTTGAAGTAAATGCTGGGCCTTGGTCAGAGTATATGGTAGCCGGAAGTCCGTATCGACTGATCCAATGATTGATCAGACACCGGGCTGCAATGCCTGCGGTTTCCCCTGTAACAGGTATGGCCTCTGGCCAAGTTGAAAATTTGTCCACCATCACGCACAAATATTTGAGATTACCTCTCTGCCTGGGCATGTGTGTGAAGTCTATCTGTAAGTCTTGTAGCGGGCCTAATGGTGGTGGCAAATGTCCATGTTTCCCATGTTGAGGGCCCTGAACATTGTTCTGAGCACAAGTCAGACAAGAGGAGACAAGCTGTTGTACTAGGTCGTGTGCCTTGCGTGTACTGAAACAGTCTTGGTATTTTTTTTAAGAGTGGTCTTGTTCCTATGTGTCCTGGACCGTGAAGGTAAGACAATAATAGGAACGCTGCTGCTCTAGGTATGCCTATGATTCCCTCCTTGTTTGACCAGAGACCTGTAGGGTCTCTGGTCAAACTCATATCAGTCCAGTAGTCCAGGTCATCAGCCGATGCCTGTTTTTGCAAGAGTGCTGATGTGTGTTGGAATGAGGGGGTGGTAAAGTCATTTTGGAATAATAGAAGCTTTGTGTCATGTGGCTGTCTTTCTGCTGCAGCTTTTGCTACTTTGTCTGCTAGAGCTTTTCCCTGGGACTCTAGGGATCCGTCTGTGGCATGTCCCTTAATTTTGATAATGTTTAATCTATGGGGCTGTTGTATTGCATTAATTAGATCGTACACATACCCACTGTTATTTATTTTTTTGTTATCTGCGGTCCGTAATCCGCGTCTAAACCAGATCGTACAATAATCGGGCGCGACCCCGAATGCGTACCTGCTGTCTGTGTAAATGTTCACCTTTTTACCTTTGTGGATTAAGCAGGCCCTTGTGAGTGGATATAACTCGGCTTGTTGTGCGGAGGTTGCGTCAGTAAGGTAACCATCTTCTAGAATGAGATTCGGTAGCATTACCACCGAATAGCCTGTTTTGTATTGATTATCCACCGGACGTGTGCAACTCCCGTCTACAAAGACGTTAGGGTAATCCGAGTTAGGTAGATCAGTGAGATCTCTGCGAGGTGCTGTGACAGTGAGAAGTTCCTGTGTGCAGTCATGACAGTCTTGGGAAGTGACTGGGAGTTTTAGCAAAGCATGTAAGAGTTTGATTGCCGGTGTTACCTCAGCACAGCTTTTGACAGTTAAGTTGTGCGTGTTTGTAAGAATGATTTCATACCCTGATGAAGGCTGTGTAGTCATGTGTTGTGTATTCATGTTTTGTAACAAATGAAGTACACTATGTGAAGTGTAAAGGATGGTTGAAGTCCCTAAGGTGATCTTTTGTGCATCTTTCACGGTCATGGCACAAGCTTCTAATGCTTGTAAGCAGCCCGGCATCCCTTGGACTGTTACCGGTAGTTTGTTTGAGATGTAGGCTACGGGGCGGTAGTGGGTACCATGCATTTGGGCCAGAACTGCAGCAAAGGCATGACCCCTGACCACACAGTATAGGGCAAAGGGCTTTTCATAATTAGGTAGGCCGAGGGCCGGAGCCGACGCCAGTGATTTTAAAAGAATTTGAAAGGCTTCAGTCATTTCTGGTGTGTATGTGACCAGTTTCAGTGCCTGTGCTGTTGTTGCCTGCCGTAGCAGAGAGTCATAGTAGGAACAATCAGGTATCCACTGCCTGCAGTATACTATTGAGCCTAGGAAGGACAATAGTGACGCTTTGTCTTTTGGTGGGCCGAGACAAGTGAGGGCTTCGACCCGTTTTGGAGACGCCATCCGTGTTCCTTCTGCAATGACGCAATGACGCAATGACACACATCCAGTCCCCTATGGAGGGTGCCTCATCCTCACGCTCCTCCATCCATGAGCTATTCATATGTGTGATGACGAGCCATGATTTTGTTACCGAGCTATTCCCTTGCCAATGCGCTCATCAGGGTCTGATATGTTGTGTGTGAGAAGTCCCTCTATATCTAATGTCCCATTGGCTAAGAGCACCAAATCCACCAGTGTAAAATTCACTATCGTGTCTCTGCAAAATCTGCCATTATACAAATCTTTACCTGCTCCATTAAGAAAACAAAATTGCGGACTCCTTGTGTACCCTGTAAAGAGAAGGGGTTTACTATTGGTTGTGATGCTCTCAGGGGGAATGGGTTGGGTTAAGTTTAGCAACTGCTCTAGGTTCACTGGCCTTCCAACCATTGGGACTGAGTGTCGGCCAGTTCCCATATGGGAACAAACCCAGCATTCTGAATAATTCTGCTTCCTTGCGAAAGCATGCATCATTATGAAATGATGAGGAATTGAGTCTGGTACTGAGTACGTTTCAGGATTTAGCTGTGCCCCGTTATTAATACTTTTAAAGTCTGGTTTTAGGAGTTCCCTTCTGGATTTTAGGAATTGAAATTTTGATTTGGGGGCCTTTTTCATATTGGTATTATTTAATGGTGCCAAGGGTGCGTAGTTTGATCTCTTGTTTTGAATAACTTGACTGATCCCTCTATCCCTGAGTTTGGCCTTTTTAAATTTGGACACCAGGTTCTGACTTGGTCTATGATTGGGATTCATACACCAGGTCTTTTCTACTCCCTTATATTTGGCTGTCAAGACAATGGCTGCTATGTGGCAATTCCCATCCCTTCTTTGAATAGGATACCCTGTAACTGCTTGAGATTGGGCTTTGGACATTTGTCCGGCTACCTGAATGCAGCAAGGATAAATAGGACTTCCTATAAAACTTCGCCGAGTACGGTTAGTATAATTAGAGGGGGGCTGAAAACCACAACTGTTAGTCATTCTACATACAAAAGTGGTTAGTAGAAAAATCTTAAACATGATCAGGATGGCAAAGACTAAGATTATTCGAGTGGTGCATTTCCAGGGCCTCTGTTTGGGTGGATCCTGGGAACCTAGAGGAAATACTTGAACATCTACCACTTGAATGTCATTAGGTTCAAGGGCTTGAATTCAATGTCTCTTTCTTCTCCGGTTCTTGACTTGCTTCTGCAGGGGGGTTTGGGGGGCTTGGGCAGGGGTTTGAGTTCAATGTCTCTTTCTTTTGCAGGTCTTGGCTTGCTTCTAGGCTTGGTGCTTTTTTTATCCTTGATGCGTGGATCCATTGTGGTCTGTGTTCTGTGAGGATGGCGGTTCGGGTTGCTTTGAGTACTTCAAATGGTCCTTGGTAGATGGGCCCTGGTACCTTCCTTGCTGCAAGCTGCTTTATCAGGACTTTGTCACCAGGTATGAAGGAGTGTGTAGGCTCTGTGGAGAGAGAAGGAAAAGTGACAGCTACCTTGTCATAGTTTTCAGTAAGGCTACTTACCAGATGTTTCACATGCTCTTCCTGTAAGGAATAAAGATTAACCTCCTCTTCCTCAATTGCTTTCTTCTGGGCTGGCTTTCCCATTAGTATTTCATATGGGGATAAGCCTGTCCTGCTATGGGGGGTGGTTCTTATCTGGAAGAGGACCCCTGGCAGGTATTTTAGCCAGTCCTTCATGGTACCGTTAGTGGCCTTTTTAAGTTTGTCCTTGATTGTTCTATTCATTCTTTCCACTACCCCTGAACTCTGTGGGTGATATGGGATGTGTAGCTTCCACTGTATCCCTAATACCCTTGTCAATTCTTTCACCAGCTTTGAAGTAAATGCTGGGCCTTGGTCAGAGTAAATGGTAGCAGGAAGTCCGTATCGACTGATCCAATGATTGATTAGACACCGGGCTGCAATGCCTGCGGTTTCCCCTGTAACAGGTATGGCCTCTGGCCAAGTTGAAAATTTGTCCACCATCACGCACAAATATTTGAGATTACCTCTCTGCCTGGGCATGTGTGTGAAGTCTATCTGTAAGTCTTGTAGCGGGCCTAATGGTGGTGGCAAATGTCCATGTTTCCCATGTTGAGGGCCCTGAACATTGTTCTGAGCACAAGTCAGACAAGAGGAGACAAGCTGTTGTACTAGGTCGTGTGCCTTGCGTGTACTGAAACAGTCTTGGTATTTTTTTTAAGAGTGGTCTTGTTCCTATGTGTCCTGGACCGTGAAGGTAAGACAATAATAGGGGCGCTGCTTCTCTAGGTATGCCTATGATTCCCTCCTTGTTTGACCAGGGACCTGTAGGGTCTCTGGTCAAACCCATATCAGTCCAGTAGTCCAGGTCATCAGCCGATGCCTGTTTTTGCAAGAGTGCTGATGTGTGTTTGAATGAGGGGGTGGTAAAGTCATTTTGGAATAATAGAAGCTTTGTGTCATGTGGCTGTCTTTCTGCTGCAGCTTTTGCTACTTTGTCTGCTAGAGCTTTTCCCTGGGACTCTAGGGATCCGTCTGTGGCATGTCCCTTAATTTTGATAATGTTTAATCTATGGGGCTGTTGTATTGCATTAATTAGATCGTACACATACCCACTGTTATTTATTTTTGTTATCTGCGGTCCGTAATCCGCGTCTAAACCAGATCATACAATAATCGGGCGCGACCCCGAATGCGTACCTGCTGTCTGTGTAAATGTTCACCTTATTACCTTTGTGGATTAGGCAGGCCCTTGTGAGTGGATATAACTCGGCTTGTTGTGCGGAGGTTGCGCCAGTAAGGTAACCATCTTCTAGAATGAGATTCGGTAGCATTACCACCGAATAGCCTGTTTTGTATTGATTATCCGCCGGACGTGTGCAACTCCCGTCTACAAAGACGTTAGGGTAATCCGAGTTGGGTAGATCAGTGAGATCTCTGCGAGGTGCTGTGACAGTGAGAAGTTCCTGTGTGCAGTCATGACAATCTTGGAAAGTGACTGGGAGTTTTAGCAAAGCATGTAATGCCCCGTACACACGGTCGGACTTTGTTCGGACATTCCGACAACAAAATCCTCGGATTTTTTCCGACGGATGTTGGCTCAAACTTGTTTTGCCTACACACGGTCGCACAAAGTTGTCGGAATTTCTGATCGCCAAGAACGCAGTGACGTCAAGCACGTACGACGAGACTAGAAAAGGCCAGTTCAGAACCAAGCGAGGCACCCTTCGGGCTCCTTTTGCTAATCTCGTGTTAGTAAAAGTTTGGTGAGAGACGATTCGCGCTTTTTCAGACTCGTGGCTTTCAGATCGTTTTTGCCGTTCAATTTGTGCTTGTGGGTTTGTATCTGCTCTTCAGTGCGTGCAGTCAGTTCGTATCGGAGTTTTCTGTGCGATCTTGTCCGCTCGTTGCTGTTTTTCAGGTCGCTCTTCACAGGCCTTGCTGTTCTTCAGTGCGTTCTGTTACTTCGTTCTGAGCAGCCGACCGTTTTCTAGCCATGTTGCGTATATGTACTCCTCGTAGAGTTCGTGCTGTGCGGGGGCTTGGTGTTGGGGTCCTGACCTTGACACAAGTCCAGTCCATGAACAGGGTGGGGAGGAGTTCATGGACCAAGAATTGGTTGCTTCAGCGTGACCAGTTCTCTCATATGCCTTTGCTCCGTGAGATCCGTGAGAATAATCCTGATGATTTTAGGAACATTCTCAGGATGACGGACCCCGTATTTCACCGTTTGTTGGCTTCGCTGACCCCCTATATCAGCAGGCAGGATACCTACATGAGGCAAGCCCTCACCCCGGAACAGAGGGTTTTTAATTACTGGCTGGCCAAAGCCCGAAGAGTGGTGGAGAACACATTTGGAATCCTGGCCAGCCGGTTCCGATTATTTATGACACCCATCCATATGGCGGAGTATAAACTGAACCATATAATACTTGCCTGCTGTGTTCTCCATAATTTTCTACGAAAACATTCAGCCAACTATGCTGGCTCAGTTGGGCCTGAGGCCGGAATCCCAAATACATCAACAATGACGGCACTTGAAAGCGGCCGTCCTGGCTTGCCCTCCCTGAGTGCCCGTGATGTCCGGTTACGATACCTGGAGTTCTTTGCGGATAGGGGGGCTATCAATATGCCAGACAATATGTGACACCTTTTTCAAATAAAAAACAACCAAAAGAAATTCTTGGTGGACATTTACTGCTTGTGTTTGTTTTAGCTGACCCTGACAGAAATGTGTTGAGTGCAGAAAATGTCGTGATTGGGTAACCTTATAAAAAACAGTGTTGGCTGGTACTTCCTAAATGCAAAAACACATTTCACTACAAGTGCACTTGCAACTGCACTGAACCTGCACTTGTAGTGCAAAGAGGATTTGCCCTTAGGAAATAACCCCCATTTGTGCCTAAAACAACAATTACATCACCCCAAAAGTGTTGTGTTGAGTGTTGAGACAATAATCCACACATTCTTGAGTAAGGCACTTTTTTATACCTGCACAATCACATGCGCATTTACCAAAGGTTTTTAAAACAAACCAACATGTTTGTTGTATAACAATGTTTGCAGTAGCATTATGAAAAATCGAAATATCCATTTCAGATAAAACAGGCCTGTGTAAAACCAACAAGAAAGCCAAAAAACTTGAACTTACAAAGTTCACATTAGGTAAAACCTGAAGGCTATATCAGACATCAGTATTTAGGAACTGGGTTTGATATAGCGTTCAGATTGGGGGAAATCACCCCTGGAAAAGCCAAATTTGGAAGATGCACACCAATTTACGAATGTCAACATGTGCTATCTGCCATCAGGGGGGATCAAGGGACGTGTTTTGGGGGAGCAAGCCCTTCCTCAACGCTACTTTATAATTGAGGAAGGGGTTGCACCCCCAAAACGCGTCCAGTGATCTCCCGTGATGGCAGATAGCACATGTTGGCACACTGTGTGCATCCTCCAAATTTGGCTTTTCTAAACATTGTAAAAATTTTTGTAAGAGAAAACAGGTGATTTTGTGGGATTTAAATTCGCCCCAAAACATCAATGATGTTATTATTTTTTTTAATAACATCACTGATTTGTTGCTGGATGTTTTGCAATTGGAGATTACACCCCATGATCTCCCCTATCAGTATCTGGGCACTTTCAGATGTAAAGCGTTCTGGATCCCGATCACCTAAAAAGAGATAAAGAACAAAAAAAACAGGTCTCAAAAATCTGCCAACATCCATCTCTTTTACCTGAGCCTGTGGTTGCAGACACTCACCTGTTGTGGTGCCAATCTCCACCACATCTTCTTCTTCCTCCTGCTCTTCTTCTTGGGTAGGTATTTCCCCTTGTTCCAGAGGGGGGGGGTCTCTGGTCTCCTGGGATGAGGGGTGTCCGAGTCTTTTCTCCCCTATATAAAACAAAAATGGTATAATTAGCACACAGATATTTGATGACAGAACTAGAAATAGGAAACATTGCTTGGAAGTGGGGTACAATTGTCTATTTTAGCCGAGTTCAAAGATGTCTTTTTTTTATTGTCCTTTGTCAAGCTGCAATACTTTACCTGTTTGGTACAAGCTTCACACATGTAACCCCCCCTATAGTATACACTGGAGCATCAGTGTGCCCCCCCTAATAAAAATGGTGTTCTTGTGTCCCACACTAGTGCTCCAGTGTCCAGATGTGAAAACAGCTGCTCAGTTTCCTCTCCTTACACACAATCTAGTTTGCATTTCATGCTAGTAACAAACCCATCTACATAAACAAATATTTGGCATCCAAGTAGGCCCAAAAAAAATGTGTGAAAATGCATATGGCCTAAACAATGGTGTTCTAGAGGCCGAAAGAAAAATGTTTGATATGAACGAATAATGGGCCCATGAACATTAAAGTTGACCTTTTTAAACGTTACAATTACTAAAAGCATATGGAGCAGAACGAACGGAATAAAGACAGAAAGAATATGAACACAGCACAACTACTTACTTTTTTGCAGCACTCTCCGGATCTTTCGGTACTGCTCCGGCTCTCTCAACTTCAGGTCCGACCACTGCTTCCTGAGCTGATCTTTAGACCTTCATACCCCGAAATTCCGCTCAAGACTCCTGACCACTTTACCAATGATTTTGGCCTTTCGGATGTTGGGGTTGGGGTAAGGCCCATATTTTCCGTCATAGTCGGACTTCTTCATGATGTCTACCATCTCCAACATCTCCCCAAACGACATATTTGTGGCCTTAAAACGTCTCCTTCTGGATCGGGATGTGCCTGGATCCGGGCTTTCCTCCTCCTCCTCCTCGTTGCTAGAATTAGCATGCACCTGTTGTAACTCCGCCATCATGCTCTTCCCCCACTGCGCCGAACGAAAAGGGGCGGGGAATAGACTAGAAAGAACGTCAGGGGCGGGCGGAGTTACACGCATGCGCAGTGTGTATAAAGCGTAACACGCGTGCGTATTACGTACGATCTGTGAGCGGAGGAAGGAGCATTGGACACGCCGATCGTAAGAACGAAGGTAAGAGACAAACTTGGGCCTATATTGCTTCTAGATTGAGGCCTATATTGTAACAAGATTAGGAGAGTTTGGACTGACATTAGGCTTTGTCTTGTGTTGTGTCTTGCAGTGAACATGGATATCTTAATGAGAGATACTGACTTCATGTCACTATTCATTGATATGCTAAGTGAGCTGCCCTGTCTGTGGGAGATTACCCACCCCCATTTCAAGAACCAAGCAAAGAGGAAGGCAGCACTGGAGCAATTGTGTGAAATTGTGAAGCAGGTGATCCCCACGGCAGACATCACTTATTTAAAGATATTAATTGGTTTCCTGAGAAGCACATATCTGAGGGAGCGCAAGAAAGTCCTGGATTTACAGAGATCCGGAGCAGCAGATGACATCTATGTCCCCAGGATGTTGTACTACGACAGGCTGCACTTTCTGGCAGGCCAGACTGAACCCAGGTCATCCCTCTCCAGTCTTCCTTCCACGCTTCCTTCCCCCCTGGCTGAGGCTTCTGACGCCCAACCTGGGCCTTCCAGGCCACATGTGGAGGAGCCCAGATTGAGCCAGGTATAGCATTCCTCTAAATATTTCTGCTTGTCCAATCAATGATGTTAACTAGATGTTATTTGGGAGTACTAATTTAAGATTGTGATTGATGATGCCAAAACTAAAACCATGTCCCTTTTTCATACACAGGGAAGTCTCAGCCAGGAGGTGGCCGGGCCGAGCCGGCTGGCTGATATCAAGGTCCCTCCACCCCCCCCGAAAAGAGAAAGTGGCAGTAGGAGGAGTACCCTAGAGGAGGCGGCTATCAGATTTTTTTGGAGGGCTACAGAGGTCCTGGGAGCACCACACACCAGGCAGGAGAACCTTGCTGCATTCATTGCCTATAAAATGCAGAGGATGGAGGAGGGCCAACAAGCCATGTGTCAGGCCCTCATATCAGAGGCTCTGGAGAAAGGTGTGAGGGGCCAAATTACACCTCACACACAGCTTTGGGATGGTCCTCCTCCTCCTCCTGCAGGTCCTCCTCCTCCAGGTCCTCCCAGTCCTCCTCCAGGTCCTCCCAGTCCTCCTCCTCCTCCAGGTCCTACTCCTCCTCCTGCCACATCTCCAACTGCACAGCCACAGCCCGGAAGGAAGTGTGAAAGGAAGACCAGACAGTGACTGCCCTGGATCCAGTCTGGTTGGCCAAAAGATGCAGCCTCTTGTGGTACCACAGCCTGGGGACACTGATGTCATCTGCTGCTATCCGGATCTCTGTGAATCCCGGACCAGACTGCCCTCCCTTACATATGGACTCCTCAGGCCACCAATTTTAAGGTTTAAGAACTGATGTCTGCCGTGGGGGTCCCAGGCTTCACTAATTTCTCCTGTTGATCCAGTGTTGCCTTCCTCTTTGTTTGGTTCTGATACCTTAATAAAGGATTTTTGTTTTGAATTATACTCTCCTATGTGTTTTCCTTCAAAAATGACAGTTGGTTTGTGAGGATTCAGGTACATTTCTAATATACAATGTGAAATGAACAAGGGACACCAACAACAAAAAATCTCATGGAGATTAAATAATAAAAGATATCAATGGTGTTGGGGTAACTTGCCACTCAAAACACACACAAAAATATTCTGGAGTAAAAATAAAAATAACATTGAACAAAGATCAGCCTTGGAAAAAATCCAAACATTAAAGAAAAAAAAAGGCTTAAAAACAAAAAAAAAACAAACAAAAAAATATAAAACTGTCAGATGTGACAACTAATAACAATATATTGAGGGAATCCCACTAAAAAAACACAAATAAAACTTTGTGAGAAGTGTGTGTGAATATGAGCAGCAAAACGACTTAATTCTTGTCACATTATAAAGAATAGTGCGCTGTATTAAACCATTTTTTACATTGCAGTGTGACGAAAGTGCTGTATCCATTGCGAACGCTAAGTTTACCAGAACGAGCTGTCCCGTGTCGGAATTTCTTCTGAGCATGCGTGGCACTTTGTGCGTCGGAACAGGCCACACACGGTCGGAATTGACGCGATCGGATTTTGTTGTCGGAAAATTTTATCTCCTGCTGTCCAACTTTGTGTGTCGGAAAATCCGATGTAAAATGTCCGATGGCGCCCACACACGGTCGGAATTTCCGACAACACGCTCCGATCGGACAATGTCCTTCGGAAAATCCGACCGTGTGTACGGGGCATAAGAGTTTGATTGCCGGTGTTACCTCAGCACAGCTTTTGACAGTTAAGTTGTGCGTGTTTGTAAGAATGATTTCATACCCTGATGAAGGCTGTGTAGTCATGTGTTGTGTATTCATGTTTTGTAACAAATGAAGTACACTATGTGAAGTGTAAAGGATGGTTGAAGTCCCTAAGGTGATCTTTTGTGCATCTTTCACTGTCATGGCACAAGCTGCTAATGCTTGTAAGCAGCCCGGCATCCCTTGGACTGTTACCGGTAGTTTGTTTGAGATGTAGGCTACGGGGCGGTAGTGGGTGCCATGCATTTGGGCCAGAACTGCAGCAAAGGCATGACCCCTGACCACACAGTATAGGGCAAAGGGCTTTTCATAATTAGGTAGGCCGAGGGCCAGAGCCGACGCCAGTGATTTTAAAAGAATTTGAAAGGCTTCAGTCATTTCTGGTGTGTATGTGACCAGTTTCGGTGCCTGTGCTGTTGTTGCCTGCAGTAGCAGAGAGTCATAGTAGGAACAATCAGGTATCCACTGCCTGCAGTATACTATTGAGCCTAGGAAGGACAATAGTGACGCTTTGTCTTTTGGTGGGCCGAGACAAGTGAGGGCTTCGACCTGTTTTGGAGACACCATCCGTGTTCCTTCTGCAATGATGCACCCCAGGTACTCTACCTGCTCTTGGGCCCATTGGATTTTCTTCCGAGATACAAAATGGCCCTTGAGTGCTAGGTGTGACATCAGACTCTCTGAATCGACCTCACATTGTGCCCTGTTTTCACTACATATCAGTAGATCATCAACATATTGCAAGAGTGTGGATTTCATCGGGGGAACCCAGTCATCTAAGGTGGCTTTAAGCACCATTGAGAAGGCAGCTGGACTGTCCACATAGCCTTGCGGAAGCCTAGTCCAGGTTAGCTGCTGGCCCGTGGCCAGTTCAGTGGACCATGTAAAGGAAAAGATGTCTTGAAAGTCCCTGTGCACTTCTATACTGAAAAATGCATTTGATAGGTCTAGTACCGTGTATATGGAGGACCGTGCAGGAATATTGATGAATATTCCTGTGATGTCTGCCACTAGTGGGGGTAAGGGTTGTATGCTTTTGTTAACTACCCTAAGATCCTGCACCATCCTCCATTCCCCGTTAGCCTTTTTAACTGGATTAACTGGTGTGTTCCAGGGACTAATTATAGGTCTTAGAATACCTAATCCTAGGTATTCTTCTATCTGGGGCTGTAGTTCCATGATCTTTTCCTTTGGCAAAGGATATTGTTTCTGGAATGTGGGCACTATGTCCGGTTTGGAGGTAGGTACGTATGGTGTACAGGGTATGTGTCCTACATCAGTTTTGGACTTTGCCCATATGGGGTGTGTTTCTAAGTATGTAGGAACTGTCATAAAGTAACACAGAAAATCTTTTTTTTTTTTGGCATTGGTAAATCACAGTGGGGGGATTTGGCAATAATCACTCCTTCTGCTGTAAAAGTTATATGCAGTTTCAATTTAGACATGAGGTCCCGGCCCATTAGGCATAGGGGACATTGTGGTAAAATTGCAACTTAGATTTGGTTAACACTCTGTTCTCCAAGTCACAGACCTCTAGGAGAGGTGTAATTTTGTGTACCACATCAGTTCCATGGGGATCTATAGAGCAACCCTCCGTACAATCTTCACATAAAATGTTTTCATCGTTTAGGCAGCTACTACTGGCTCCTGTGTCCAGTAACATACTGACCACTTGACCCTTGATCTTGAGGGTGACCTGTGGTAAGATTTTCCAATGATCTGAAAACATGTGAAGTACTAGGGCTGGAACCTGCTCTGGGCATCCCTATTGTCTAAATGGGTTATTGTTTTGATCCTTTGAATGTCCAGAATTACCTGGCCAATTCATTTACACTCTATGTTGGGTGTTTGTGTTAACTTGGTTGTGCTGGTCATTTCTAGGGTTAGGTCTGGTCTGACTCTGTAGTCTGTCTGGATTGTATCCTCTACCCCGTCCCCTTTGAGGTGGGCTATTACCACGTCTGGGTCTGTATCCTCTTCTATGTGGACAGCCTGATTTCCAATGTTGAGGGTCCCCACAATTGAAAAAACCCTGGTCTGTTTGGTAAACATTATCTCTGTTTTGATATTATTGTCCGTATGCATAGGTGGGCATTGGGAGAGAAGCATATATTGGTGTGATCTCTTGTTTTATTCCAGAGTCCTTTACTATAGTAAAGAGTCCTCCTTTTGTGTTAAAGACACCAGATGTCGCCCTTGTTTGTATATCTTCCATAAATGTCTTAGCTGTCTGTGTTGCCCAGTTAGTATTCACCAATTTTATAAGTTGGGCTGACTTGGGATCCCCGTTATTCATCACAGTACTGACAAATAAGGGGTCACTTTCTACGCCACAGGAGACATAAATTTTGTATAATCGGAAGACAAAAGCATGAAAAGATTCTCCAGGTAATTGTTTACATTAAATCATTGATGGGCATCTCAGGTCTATAAGCTTTTCTCCAGGCAGCTAACAATAATGCCCAAAATTTTTCCCAATCTTCCTCTTCCTCATATAGGCTACTTTCTGTTACCCATGTGCCCATTTTAATCTCGGCTGTACTGTCAGGATCTACTGCATTAATGATAATCTGTAGATCCTCTGCTGACATTCTTCCACCTAAACAATATCTTTTTAAGAAATTAACTGCTTGTTTCGGATCTTTGTTAGGCTTGGGACAGGTGTCTTTTATTTCTTTAATTGTGCCCAATGGGAGGGGTATTTGTACTTGAGTTGTTCCCATTGTGATAAGGGGACATATGGTCTCTTTGGTGGGTATGGGTATGTCTGTGGTAAACAAAATCGGAGTACCCAGAGACCCCTCAGTTTGTCCTGCAAAATGAGTGCTCTGGGGGGTTGATTGATCGACCTTAATCTCGCTTATGGCCTCCTCTTCAGCCCCTGACTCTTCTGATTCATCTTCCTCCCTATGGTCTGTTTCCTCCATTAATTTATGTTTTTCCATAACTGTCTGAAACCTCTGTCTGGCGGCTCTAGTAACCATTTGTCCCTCTTGGTCTATCTCGTTCAATATTTTCTGTGTTTTAGCAGTTAACTCTCTTATTTTCTTCTGTCTCTTCTGACTTTCTGTTTTGTTGGATTTTTTTTCACTCTCTATTTTGTAATGGGTGTCTATAGTGTTGGTTAGATTATCTATAACAGATACATATTCTTTGATAGCTCTTCTCTTATTTTCTTGTTCATCTAACCAATGTGTACCCTTTTCCTCAGCTATAGCCAATAATCCCCCCAATGTTAGTTCTAAGGAAGGATACAATTTCTTTTCCTGTTTAACAGTTTTATTTGTTTCTACGGGGGTCTCAGGATTCAATTCCTCCTTAGGTTGGTCAATTTTGTGAAACACATAAGGTGGTGGAGAAGATTCATAAAAAGTATTACAAGCCTTTGGAGTATCTAAAAGTGGGTCGGGAGCGGTGGGAAAACGTGAGGTCGGGTTTTTGTATATAGTCTATGGGAATTTCTTTTTATATTCCTTCAGTGCTTTAGACCATATTTTATAACACTCTTTTATATAGTCATTGTTAGAAGGAAACGGTGGATAATTATACTGTTTATGTTGCCCACACATTTTAGTAACTTCTTCCCAATCATTCTGGCTACAAGGGCCATAGGGAGTTAATCCCAAAATTTGCAGATTATGTGACCGTTTCAATATTTGAGACCAAAAGGATCAGTATAATATTTTCCACAGTTTCCAGACACTAAATCAATTGGGGTGGGTTGTTCTGACTTAACACCAGAATTTGCCTTTTCCAAATGATTTCCCATTATTTATACAAATCTCTATGATCACAGACCAACAATAAATTAGGACAAATTGTATAAGTTTGTTTAAAGAAATGTTCAATAAAACTTCTTACACCACCTACTGTCTTAAAGGAACCTGATTATGATATAAATAACAATCTAAGACTACAATTATTGCAGCGTCCTGCGTGATATTTTTCACCCTTGGTGGCCACCTTAATTTCAATCAATACATCAATACGTGCATCAATACATCATAGACGTTTTTGATGTCCAGTCCTATTTTTTTTTAGTAAAATATTTACTATATTCTACCAGTCCTAGCCAACCTAGCGGGGACACTTATACAATTATTCCTATTATATTTTTTGACAAGCTACTTGACCTTACCAGATTCTGGAGTCCGGTCAAGCACAAGTGCTTGTCCGGTCAAGCTTGGCCGGAACTTCAGAACCCCACTCCTAGTACCACTCTGTAAGGGTATAGGTAAACTGGTCAAGTGCGCCCTCAAACCTTTTCCTTGCTCGAGCTGAACTTGGACATCAAAAAGATCTTTCAATTGATTGGTTAAATCAGGACACCACACGCAGTTGGATATCCAGAAATACATCTGTATTGTATCATTTCACATGTTTATATAGGATAACAAATCATTTATCAGTAGGGGCAAACCAAGGGGCGGTCCCTTAGTTTATCCAATCACAAGAGTACAGGTATCACAAGTTACATATCACAAGTCATCACAAGTTGCATTTTATATGACATGCTCAGTGACGCTCTTAAAAAATTATCTAGCTTGAATTCCGAGAAAATTTATAATATGAATAATTTTGAAATATGGGAATAATCTTTTGAGACAGTCATGCACCGTTGGCTTTGATCCAAATGTGCGTTGAGCTAGCTAACTTTCCTAACTTCCCTATTTTCCTTGCTAGTAAATTGTCATTTTGACATTATAAAAATCTTGAAAAAGCATTTCATATATCTTGTATAAAAAGTTCAAAAGTTCAAGCCCCTTATCTAAAGTATATAGTGAACCGAAGTGTAGCCATTTTCCTTACAAAGGCACTGATATATATTGCATTAAACTTTCAGTAATGCACTCAAATTTACTACATTAAACGTGCAGCAATGCACTGATATATACTGCGTTAAGCGTACAGTAACACAATGATATATGCTGCGTTAAATGCGCAGTAACACATGGATATGTGCTGCGTTAAATGTACAGTAACACACTGAAATATACTGCATTAAAAGTCCAGTTACGCACTGATATATACCGTGTTAAATGTGCAATAACGCACTGATATATACTGCTTTAAACGTGCAGTAGCACACTTAAATATACTGCGTTAAACGTGCAGTAACGAACTGATATATACTGTGTTAAATGTGCAGTAACGTACTCGATAATACTGCATTAAACATGCAGTAACACGCTTATATATATATATATATATATATATATATATATATATATATATATATATATATATATATATATATATATATATATATAAACGTGTATATATATATAAACGTGCAGTAGTGCATTCAAATGTTCTGCGTTAATGTGCAGTAACACACTCAAATATACTCTGTTAAACGTCCAGTATGCATTAATATATACTGCGTTAAACGTCCAGTATCGCACTGATATATATTGCATTAAACTTATAGTAATGCACTGATATGTACTGTAGCAAACCTGCCCTGACAAATTAAACTGACCCTAAAGTAAAAATGAATGCCCACACTACACTCACAAAACTGACACTAACGTAAAAAATATCACAATACACTCACACTGAACTATTACTAGATTCACACTAAAGTAATATTCTACACTGACAATAGAACCAAGCTATAGCATACTAACCCGCTAGCAGCACTGAACAGAGTCCTGATCCATCTCTCTCCACACCAATATCACACTGCAAATGGCCACTATGGAGACAATAATTATATAGTGTGGAGTGGCAGTGGCGGAACTATAGGGGTCACTGCAGTCGCACTTGCGACAGGGCCCTGTCGTTCTGCCGCTGTGGGGGGCCCCAAGACCCGGCATCACCCCTGGCTGTCTAACATGCAGGGGGGAGGTGTGAGGCGGCTGTATGGTGCCTGCAAGCCGCGGGATCTCCTGGGGCTTGTAGTTCTTTCTCCGAATGTATGCAGTGGAGAGGGGAGGGGCCTCTGACCCAGGCATCACTCCTTAGTGATTTGCTCTGCTTCTACACTCTTGCTGAGTGTCAGAGACCCTTCCCCTCTCCAGTGGATACAGTCAGAGAGAGAACTACAAGCCCCATTGAAATCCTGCCACCCGTGGACCCCATAGAGCTGCCGATCGCTGCCTCCCACCTCCCCCCAGGTGGGGGGGGTACAGAGATGTGCTGGGGGTCTAAGGTACCCTGATGTAAGGAAGGGGTTCTCTGGGGACCCTGATGTAAGGAGGGGCTCTCTGAGGACCCTGATTTAAGGAGGGGCTCTCTGGGGACCCTGATGTAAGGAAGGGGCTCTCTGGGAACCCTGATGCAAAGGCAGGCTCTCTGGGGACCCTGATGGAAGAGGGAGCTCTCTGGGGACCATGATATAAGGAGGGGCTCTCTGAGGATTCTGATGTACGGGGGCCTCTTTGGGGACACTAATGTAAGGAGAGGCTCTCTGGGGACCCTGATGTAAGGAAGGGGCTCTTTAGGGACCCTGATTTAAGAGGGGGGCTCTCTGGGGACCCTGATGTAAGGAGGGGCTCTTTAGGGACCCTGATGTAAGGAAGGGGCTCTCTGGTGACCCTGATGAAAGGGGGGCCATCTGGTGACCCTGATGTAAGGGGGGCCCCTCTAGTGACCTTGATGTGAGGGGGGCCCTCTGGGGACCCTGATGTAAGGCAGGCTCTCTGGTGACCCTGATGTAAGGAGGGCTCTCTGGGGACCCTGAAGTAAGGGGGCCTCTGGGGACCCTGAAGTAAGGGGGGCCCTCTGGGGACCCTGATGTAAGGAGGGGCTCTTTGTTGACCCTGATGTAAGGAAGGGGCTCCCTGCGGACCCTGATGTAAAAGAGGGGCTCTCTGGAGACCCTGATGTAAGGGGGAGATCTCTGAGGACCCTGATGTAAGGAGGGGCTCTCTGAGGACCCTGATTAAAGGAGTGGCTCTCTGGGGACCCTGATGTAAGGAAGGGGCTCTTTAGGGACCCTGATTTAAGAGGGGGGCTCTCTGGGGACCCTGATGTAAGGAGGGACCCTGATGTAAGGAAGGGGCTCTCTGGTGACCCTGATGTAAGGGGGCCCCCTCTGGTGACCCTGATGTAAGGGGGGCCCCTCTAGTGACCCTGATGTAAGGGGGGCCCTCTGGGGACCCTGATGTAAGGCAGGCTCTCTGGTGACCCTGATGTAAGGGGGGCTCTCTGGGGACCCTGATGTAAGAAAGGGGCTCTCTGGGGACGCTTATGCAAAGGCAGGCTCTCTGGGGACCCTGATGTAAGGGGAAGCTCTTTGGGGACCCTGATGTAAGGAGGGGCTCTCTGAGGATCCTGACATAAGGGGGTTCTATAGAGGCTCTGATGTAAGGGGGCTCGCTGGGGACCCTGATGTAAAGGGAGGCTCTCTAGGGTCCCTGAAGTAAGGGGGGCTCGCTGGGGACCCTGATGTAAAGGGAGGCTCTCTAGGGTCCCTGAAGTAAGGGGGGCTCTCTGGGGACCTTGATGTAAGGAGGGGCTCTCTGGGGACCTTGATGTAAGGGGGGCTCTCTGGGGACCTTGATGTTAGGGGGGCTCTCTAGGGACCCTGATGTAAGGGGGGTCTCTGGGGACCCTGATGTAAGGGGGATCTCTCTGGGGACCCTGATGTAAGGAAGGGGTTCTCTGGGGACCCTGATGTTAGGAGGGGCTCTCTAGGGAACCTGATGTAAGAGGGGGCTCTCTGGGGGCCCTGTTGCAAAGGCAGGCTCTCTGGGGACCCTGATGTAAGGGAAGGCTCTCTGGGGACCCTGAAGTAAGAGGGGTCTCTCTGGGGACCCTGATGTAAGGAAGGGGCTCTCTGGGGACCCTGATGTAAGGAGGGGCTCTCTGTGGACCCTGATGTAAGAGGGCTGGCTCTCTAGGGGCCCTAATGCAATAGAAGGCTCTCTGGAGACCCTGATGTAAGGGGGAGCTCCCTGGGGACCCTGATATAAGGAGGGGATCTCTGAAGATTCTGATGTATGGGGGGCTTTCTGGGGACCCTGATGTAAGGAAGGGGCTCTCTGGGAACCCTGATGCAAAGGCAGGCTCTCTGGGGACCTGATGTAAGTAAGGGGCTCTCTGGGGACCCTGATGGAAGAGGGAGCTCTCTGGGGACCCTGATATAAGGAGGGACTCTCTGAGGATTCTGATGTACGGGGGGCTCTCTGGGGACCCTGATGTAAGGAAGGGGCTCTCTTGGGGACCCTAATGTAAGGAGGGGCTCTCTGGTGACCCTGGTGTAAGGCAGGGACTCTCTGGGGACCCTGATGTAAGAGGGGACTCTCTGGGGACCCTGATGCAAAGGTAGGCTCTCTGGAGACCCTGAAGTAAGGGGGGCTCTCTGGGGACCCTGATGTAAGGAAGAGGCTCTCTGGGGACCCTGATGTAAGGAAGGGCTCTCTAAGGACAATAATGTAAGAGGGGGGCTCTCTGGGAACTCTGATGCAAAGGCAGGCTTTCTGGGAACCCTGATGTAAGGGGGAGCTTTCTGGGGACCCTAATGTATGGGGGACTCTCTGGGGACCCTGATGTAAGGAAGGGGCTCTCTGGGAACCCTGATGTAAAGGCAGGCTCTCTGGGGACCCCGATGGAAGGGGGAGCTCTCTGGGGACCCTGATGTATGGAGGGGTTCTCTGAGGACCCTGATGTTAGAAGGGGCTCTCTATTGACCCTGATGTTAAAGGGAGCTCTCTGGGGACCCTGATGTAAGGGAAGGCTCTCTGGGGACCCTGATGTAAGGAAGGGGCTCTTTGGGGACCCTGATGTAAGGCAGGGCTCCCTGGGGACCCTGATGTGAGAGGTGGGGCTCTCTGGGAACCCTGATGCAAAGGAAGGCTCTCTGGGGACCCTGATGTAAGAGGAAGCTCTCTGGGGACCCTGAGGTATGTGGGGGTTTGTGGGGACCCTGATGTAAGGGGGGACTCTCTGGGGATCCTAATACAAGTAGGGAGACTCTCTGAGGATCCTGATATTAGAGGAGGCTCTCTGGGGACCCTGATGTAAGAAAGGGGCTCTCTGGGGACCCTTATGCAAAGGCAGGCTCTCTGGGGACCCTGATGTAAGGGGAAGCTCTTTGGGGACCCTGATGTAAGGAGGGGCTCTCTGAGGATCCTGACATAAGGGGGTTCTATAGAGGCTCTGATGTAAGGGGGCTCGCTGGGGACCCTGATGTAAAGGGAGGCTCTCTAGGGTCCCTGAAGTAAGGGGGGCTCTCTGGGGACCTTGATGTAAGGAGGGGCTCTCTGGGGACCTTGATGTAAGGGGGGCTCTCTGGGGACCTTGATGTTAGGGGGGCTCTCTAGGGACCCTGATGTAAGGGGGGTCTCTGGGGACCCTGATGTAAGGGGGATCTCTCTGGGGACCCTGATGTAAGGAAGGGGTTCTCTGGGGACCCTGATGTTAGGAGGGGCTCTCTAGGGAACCTGATGTAAGAGGGGGCTCTCTGGGGGCCCTGTTGCAAAGGCAGGCTCTCTGGGGACCCTGATGTAAGGGAAGGCTCTCTGGGGACCCTGAAGTAAGAGGGGTCTCTCTGGGGACCCTGATGTAAGGAAGGGGCTCTCTGGGGACCCTGATGTAAGGAGGGGCTCTCTGTGGACCCTGATGTAAGAGGGCTGGCTCTCTAGGGGCCCTAATGCAATAGAAGGCTCTCTGGAGACCCTGATGTAAGGGGGAGCTCCCTGGGGACCCTGATATAAGGAGGGGATCTCTGAAGATTCTGATGTATGGGGGGCTTTCTGGGGACCCTGATGTAAGGAAGGGGCTCTCTGGGAACCCTGATGCAAAGGCAGGCTCTCTGGGGACCTGATGTAAGTAAGGGGCTCTCTGGGGACCCTGATGGAAGAGGGAGCTCTCTGGGGACCCTGATATAAGGAGGGACTCTCTGAGGATTCTGATGTACGGGGGGCTCTCTGGGGACCCTGATGTAAGGAAGGGGCTCTCTTGGGGACCCTAATGTAAGGAGGGGCTCTCTGGTGACCCTGGTGTAAGGCAGGGACTCTCTGGGGACCCTGATGTAAGAGGGGACTCTCTGGGGACCCTGATGCAAAGGTAGGCTCTCTGGAGACCCTGAAGTAAGGGGGGCTCTCTGGGGACCCTGATGTAAGGAAGAGGCTCTCTGGGGACCCTGATGTAAGGAAGGGCTCTCTAAGGACAATAATGTAAGAGGGGGGCTCTCTGGGAACTCTGATGCAAAGGCAGGCTTTCTGGGAACCCTGATGTAAGGGGGAGCTTTCTGGGGACCCTAATGTATGGGGGACTCTCTGGGGACCCTGATGTAAGGAAGGGGCTCTCTGGGAACCCTGATGTAAAGGCAGGCTCTCTGGGGACCCCGATGGAAGGGGGAGCTCTCTGGGGACCCTGATGTATGGAGGGGTTCTCTGAGGACCCTGATGTTAGAAGGGGCTCTCTAGGGACCCTGATGTTAAAGGGAGCTCTCTGGGGACCCTGATGTAAGGGAAGGCTCTCTGGGGACCCTGATGTAAGGAAGGGGCTCTTTGGGGACCCTGATGTAAGGCAGGGCTCCCTGGGGACCCTGATGTGAGAGGTGGGGCTCTCTGGGAACCCTGATGCAAAGGAAGGCTCTCTGGGGACCCTGATGTAAGAGGAAGCTCTCTGGGGACCCTGAGGTATGTGGGGGTTTGTGGGGACCCTGATGTAAGGGGGGACTCTCTGGGGATCCTAATACAAGTAGGGAGACTCTCTGAGGATCCTGATATTAGAGGAGGCTCTCTGGGGACCCTGATGTAAGAAAGGGGCTCTCTGGGGACCCTTATGCAAAGGCAGGCTCTCTGGGGACCCTGATGTAAGGGGAAGCTCTTTGGGGACCCTGATGTAAGGAGGGGCTCTCTGAGGATCCTGACATAAGGGGGTTCTATAGAGGCTCTGATGTAAGGGGGCTCGCTGGGGACCCTGATGTAAAGGGAGGCTCTCTAGGGTCCCTGAAGTAAGGGGGGCTCTCTGGGGACCTTGATGTAAGGAGGGGCTCTCTGGGGACCTTGATGTAAGGGGGGCTCTCTGGGGACCTTGATGTTAGGGGGGCTCTCTAGGGACCCTGATGTAAGGGGGGTCTCTGGGGACCCTGATGTAAGGGGGATCTCTCTGGGGACCCTGATGTAAGGAAGGGGTTCTCTGGGGACCCTGATGTTAGGAGGGGCTCTCTAGGGAACCTGATGTAAGAGGGGGCTCTCTGGGGGCCCTGTTGCAAAGGCAGGCTCTCTGGGGACCCTGATGTAAGGGAAGGCTCTCTGGGGACCCTGAAGTAAGAGGGGTCTCTCTGGGGACCCTGATGTAAGGAAGGGGCTCTCTGGGGACCCTGATGTAAGGAGGGGCTCTCTGTGGACCCTGATGTAAGAGGGCTGGCTCTCTAGGGGCCCTAATGCAATAGAAGGCTCTCTGGAGACCCTGATGTAAGGGGGAGCTCCCTGGGGACCCTGATATAAGGAGGGGATCTCTGAAGATTCTGATGTATGGGGGGCTTTCTGGGGACCCTGATGTAAGGAAGGGGCTCTCTGGGAACCCTGATGCAAAGGCAGGCTCTCTGGGGACCTGATGTAAGTAAGGGGCTCTCTGGGGACCCTGATGGAAGAGGGAGCTCTCTGGGGACCCTGATATAAGGAGGGACTCTCTGAGGATTCTGATGTACGGGGGGCTCTCTGGGGACCCTGATGTAAGGAAGGGGCTCTCTTGGGGACCCTAATGTAAGGAGGGGCTCTCTGGTGACCCTGGTGTAAGGCAGGGACTCTCTGGGGACCCTGATGTAAGAGGGGACTCTCTGGGGACCCTGATGCAAAGGTAGGCTCTCTGGAGACCCTGAAGTAAGGGGGGCTCTCTGGGGACCCTGATGTAAGGAAGAGGCTCTCTGGGGACCCTGATGTAAGGAAGGGCTCTCTAAGGACAATAATGTAAGAGGGGGGCTCTCTGGGAACTCTGATGCAAAGGCAGGCTTTCTGGGAACCCTGATGTAAGGGGGAGCTTTCTGGGGACCCTAATGTATGGGGGACTCTCTGGGGACCCTGATGTAAGGAAGGGGCTCTCTGGGAACCCTGATGTAAAGGCAGGCTCTCTGGGGACCCCGATGGAAGGGGGAGCTCTCTGGGGACCCTGATGTATGGAGGGGTTCTCTGAGGACCCTGATGTTAGAAGGGGCTCTCTAGGGACCCTGATGTTAAAGGGAGCTCTCTGGGGACCCTGATGTAAGGGAAGGCTCTCTGGGGACCCTGATGTAAGGAAGGGGCTCTTTGGGGACCCTGATGTAAGGCAGGGCTCCCTGGGGACCCTGATGTGAGAGGTGGGGCTCTCTGGGAACCCTGATGCAAAGGAAGGCTCTCTGGGGACCCTGATGTAAGAGGAAGCTCTCTGGGGACCCTGAGGTATGTGGGGGTTTGTGGGGACCCTGATGTAAGGGGGGACTCTCTGGGGATCCTAATACAAGTAGGGAGACTCTCTGAGGATCCTGATATTAGAGGAGGCTCTCTGGGGACCCTGATGTAAGGGGGAATCCGCACTATGTAACAATATTTTATATATATCATTACTTTCATCATTCATGGTTCTGACAGTGCTCTATGCCCTGACTGGGCAAAGCTTTCATTGCTTTAGCCAATTAGGGCTTTCAATGCACTAGTGCATTGTGGTCATTCGGCGGGCCAAACAAATGACCGAACGCCCTGATTATGTGTGCACTGAATGAGCAAACAGCCAATATTCATCCCGAACGCATGCTTGGGCCGAATCATTCATCCAACTATACTAGCTAAAGATACACACACAAACAGGGAGCCGAGGGCAGTGGCCTGGGATCCCAAGCTACAAGAGTAAAGAGACATTTCAGAAAATGTGGACTACACATAATAGATACTGTATGTGTGCACTTACTCTTCTAAAATAATAAAAAAAAACACAGTTTAGTATCAATTTAAACTATAGATGTAGCTGAAAAGTATAAAGATTTTAAAGACTGTTGGCCTTCTGTCTTTTATGTTCTAATAAAAGCATTGTTGTGACCAAGATAGAAATTTTTGTCAAATACAGAAACTTGCAAAGGGTAGGTTTTCATTTTCAACAAACTACACAAAGAATATATGACACATACTGAGATATTTAGCCAACGATGTACAATGACATACAGTGAGTAGAGCATTTACTGCTGTACCTTTTCTCATGTTTGTCTGATACCTTGCACATCACTAAAATACTTAGCTGAAAATATGTATTAATGTATTGATTATAAAACATAAGTTGAGAAAGAAAGTTTCCCAGTCAACAATAAACCAAAGAATTGATGATTCCCACCTGGTTGTTCACTATACAAAATTAAATATGCTATTCCTGGGTATTTGATGAAATTGTTCTAAAGGATTTGTAAGGGGGGGTCTGCATTGTTTTAGAGTCACATGGTCTTAACCACAGTTTCACTGAGAAACATTACACTTTAAAATAATGAACCTTCTACACCAATAAGCCTAAGGACAACACTAGGGGTGTCATTAGGGATGAGCTTCGTGTTCGAGTCGAACCCATGTTCGACTTGAACATCGTCTGTTCGCCCGTTCGCCGAATTGCGAACGATATGGGCCGTTCGTACCAAATTCGTGTGTGGCGCATTACGGCCCATAATTCACTGCGGCACGCAGTGAATTGCTGGCTGATGTTTGGCCAAGCATGCACTATGACCCGCATGCTTGGCCAATCACAGTGCCCTTTGTAGAGAGAGCTGTCATTGGCCAAAGCCAGGGTGGCTTTGGCCAATTATGGCTCAGGAGGTTTAGTACACGCCCCACACTATATTAGGCCACCTGCACGGCGGCCCTGTGTAGTGTGTGTTCCAGCGTTGAGAGACAGAGACAGAGAGACAGTGTCATTTGAATTAAGTTAGATAGATTAGGCAGGACAGTCAGTTAGTTAGCTGCACTTACAGTGTGTGTATATATATATATATATATATATATGCATCCCAGGTGTTGTGAAGAAAATTGCTGGTGTTCTTCTGATCCTATTAGTACCACAGTCAGACAGCTAGACTATTTACAGTTAGTGTAGTGTGTCCTCCTCAGAGTGTTCAGCTAAAGCTACAAGTTAGTTTAGTGTGACCTCTGCACAGTGGTCAGCTAAAGCTACAAGTTAGTGTAGTGCGACCTCTGCACAGTGTTCAGCTAAAGCTACAAGTTAGTGTAGTGTGTCCTCCTCACAGTGTTCAGCTAAAGCTACAAGTTAGTGTAGTGAGTCCTCCTCACAGTGTTTAGCTAAAGCTACAAGTTAGTGTAGTGCGACCTCTGCACAGTGTTCAGCTAAAGCTACAAGTTAGTGTAGTGTGTCCTCCTCACAGTGTTCAGCTAAAGCTACAAGTTAGTGTAGTGAGTCCTCCTCACAGTGTTCAGCTAAAGCTACAAGTTAGTGTGGTGCAACCTCTGCACAGTGTTCAGCTAAAGCTACAAGTTAGTGTAGTGCGACCTCTGCACAGTGTTCAGCTAAAGCTACAAGTTAGTGTGGTGCGTCCTCCTCACAGTGTTCAGCTAAAGCTACAAGTTAGTGTAGTGCGTCCTCCTCACAGTGTTCTGCTAAAGCTACAAGTTAGTGTAGTGCGACTTCTGCACAGTGTTCAGCTAAAGCTACAAGTTAGTGTAGTGCGTCTTCTGACAGCTACATTATTTTAACATTAGTGTAGTGTGTCCTCTGCACAGTGTTCAGCTAAAGCTATCTAAAGAAGGTTGGTGGTGTTTTTCTGATCCTATCACTACCGCAGGCAGCTACATTATTTTAACGTTAGTGCAGTGCGTCCTCTGCATAGAGTTCAGCTAAAGCTACCTGTAGAAGGTTGGTGGTGTTTTCCTGATCCTATCACTACCGCAGGCAGCTACATTATTTTAACATTAGTGTAGTGCGTCCTCTGCACAGTGTTCAGCTAAAGCTATCTGTAGAATGTTGGTGGTGTTTTCCTGATCCTATCACTACCGCAGGCAGCTACATTATTTTAACATTGGTGTAGTGCGTCCTCTGCACAGTGGTCAGCTAAAGCTATAAGTTAGTGTAGTGCGACCTCTGCACAGTGTTCATCTAAAGCTACCTGTAGAAGATTGGTGGTGTTCTCATACTACAGGCAGGCAGTTGATTTTGCTAGCTGCAGTATTATTTTATATATATATATATATATATATATATATATATATATATATATATATATATATATATCCCAGCTTAGTGCAGCTACATCTCACTGCAGGCCATTAGTATGTCTGGAAGGCCAACAAGGAGAGGCAGACAGTCAACATGCCAATAAAAGAGGGCAAGCAGGCTCTGTGTCTAGAGGCAACAGTGCTGGTTATGGAGACAGTGCATCCTCATCAGCACATGGCCGTGGGACACGCTTGGCCTTTTTTTTTGGCAGCTTGCCATGTTGGGCCGCAACATGCGGAAGACTTGGTTGAGTGGATGACCAAGCCGTCCTCATCCTCCTCATCCTCTCTCACCCACGCTCAGGGTACTTTGTCTGGCAAAGCAGCTACCAACGCGGCCTCTTCCCTTGGCTCAATGACATCAGTGACTCCCTCTGTAGCCCCACCATGTGCTCCTGAGGAGTCCCTCGAACTGTTTGACCACAGTGTTGGGTACATGCTCCAGGAGGATGCCCAGTGTTTAGAAGGCTCTGATGATGATACTGAGCTAGATGAAGGCAGTAACGTGAGCACTGACAGAGGGGGTGCCCAAGAATGACAGCAATCTGGCAGTCATGCTCCCCCTGCTGCAGCATACTGCCAGGTTTGCTCCAGTGATGAGGAGGGAGGGGATTATGAGGTCACTGACTCAACGTGGGTGCCTGATAGGGGAGAGGAGGACCAAAGAACAAAGAGGACCTCTCCTTGCTCCTCATCAGCTGAGATCTCCAACCCCACTATACCTTCAGTCCTCTCTGAGACCTGTACTGAGAAATAAAGGTGTAGAATTAGGTGTGTCACAGCCAAGTACTTGTGGGCAATCTGCTTTTGGTACACCAACATCAGATTGTACCAGGCAAATTTCCCTGCCCCAGCTGATGCACCGCCGAAAGAAGTTCGCTCCCAGCCATCCACATGCCCAGCGGTTGAATGCTAGCTTGGCAAATTGCTAGCACTTCAACTGCTACCTTTTCAGTTGGTAGACTCTGCCCCCTTCCATGAGTTTGTGGAATGTGCGGTTCCTTAGTGGAAGGTACCCAAATGCCACTTTTCTTCACGGAAGGCGATTCCTGCTCTCTACCGGCATGTGGAAGGCAATGTCCATGCCTCGCTGGACAGGGCAGTCAGCGGTAAGGTGCATATTACCGCTGACTCATGGTCCAGCAGGCATGGACAGGGACGTTACCTAAGTTTCACGGGGCATTGGGTGACTCTGCTGGCAGCTGGGAAGGATGCAGGACAAGGTGCAGTAGTGTTGGAGGTTCCACGCCTCCAAAATGCCACTACTAATGATTCTGACACACCTCTCTCCTCCACCCCCTCCTCTTCTTCTTCCTCCATGGCCTCTTCCTGTGCTTTGTCCTCGGAACCAGCGGTGCTCCGTAGCTATTCAAGGGGCTACTCAAGTATGCAGGCCAAAAGATGCCATGCGGTTCTTGAGCTGGTGTGCTTGGGGGACAGATGCCACACTGGGGCAGAGGTTCTGTCAGCTCTGCAGGGGCAGGTTCAGAGGTGGTTGACGCCACGCCAACTTAAGGAATGGTGGTTGGGTGGTTTGCGACAATGGCACCAACCGCCCTCCGACAGGGACAAATGACCCATGTGCCCTGTTTGGCTCACGTCCTTAACTTGGTGGTGCAGCGGTTCTTGGGCAGGTACCCAGGCTTACAGAATGTCCTGAGGCAGGCCAGGAAAGTCTGTGTGCATTTCCGCCGGTCATATAATGCCAGTGCTTGGCTGGCAGACCTCCAAAAGGAATTTAACCTGCCCAAGAACCGCCTAATCTGTGACATGCCCACCAGGTGGAACTCAACGTTGGCCATGCTGCAGCGGCTGCACACACAGCAGAGGGCCATCAATGAGTACCTGTGCGACTATGGCACCAGGACGGGGTCAGGGGAGCTTGTTTTTTTCCCCACGCCAGTAGACCATGATCAGGGATGCATGCACTGTCCTGTCACCATTTGAGGAGGCCACGAGGATGGTGAGCAGTGACAGTGCATGCATCAGTGACACTATCCCCCTTGTCCACCTGTTGGAGCACACGGTGCATGGAATAATGGACAGGGCACTTGAGGCAGAACAGAGGCAGGAAGAGGAGGACTTCCTTAGCTCTCAAGGCCCCCTTTATCCAGACAGTGTTCCTGCGTGCCCGCCGAACACACAGGAAGAGGAGGAGGATTGTGTCAGTATGGAGGTGGAGCCTGGCACTCAGCATCAGCAGCAGTCTTTAAGGGATCATTTACAGTCCCAAGAAACACATGGACTTGTACGTGACTGGGAGGAGGTGGCTGCGGATCATGTCGTCCTTAGTGACCCAGAGGACTCCGGACCGAATGCCTCAGCAAACCTACACTGCATGGCCTCTCTGATCCTGCAAAGCCTGTGGAAGGATCCTCGTATTCGTGGTATCAAGGAGGGGGATCGTTACTGGCTGGCAACCCTCCTTGATCCACATTACAAGGGTAAGGTTGCGGACCTTATCTTGCCATCGCAGAGGGAGCAGAGGATGAAACATCTTCGGGAGGCCTTGCAGAAAGGTCTGTGCAACGCGTTCCCAGAGACTAGGAGGTTACAAACTCCTGTTTCTGGACGTGTCGCTGAGGCTTCGGTCAGTCAAAGAAGGAGCAGTCGAAAAGGTGGCCGTCTGACCGATGCGTTCAGACAATTTTTTAGTCCGCAGCCCCAAGGTATGATCGGTTCCAGCAACCATCGCCAGCGTCTGTTTTACATGGTGCAGGAATAACTAGGGACAAGATCTGACTTGGACACCTTTCCCACCGAAAATCCTCTGGGTTACTGGGTCTTGAGGATGGATCACTGGCCAGAGCTTGCACAGTATGCAATTGAGCTACTGGCCTGTCCTGCATCCAGCGTTCTTTCGGAACGCACATTCAGTGCTGCTGGAGGCTTTGTAACCAATCACAGGGTGCGTCTGTCCACCGACTCAGTCGATCGACTGACCTTCATAAAAATGAATGAGTCTTGGATCACCACCAGCTACCAAGCACCTGATGCTGATGTAACCGAATAAATTATTTTGAAATGTCAGATCCCTTCAAAGACTGCCTATGCTGATGCTGAGTGACTATCCTGTTATACTGAGTAATTATCCTCTTCCTCCTAGATGATCATGATGATAGCTTGTAAGAACATTTTTGGTTCTGGGCGCTGCCAGTCCCGCCACCAGTGCCTAAGGCCCAATGTTTCAGCCCCTGTTTGACAGGGGCATGTAATTACAATTTTTCATGCAATTCTTTGCAGCAGGGCTAGTTCCTGCGCTCCAACTAGAGTATCTGTGAGGGGTTGCAGTGTTGTGGCACCAGCACCAGTGCCTAAGGCCCAATTTTTTAGCCCCTGTTTAACAGGGGTATGTAATTAGAATTGTTGATCTAATATTTCACAGCAGGGCCCGTTTCTGCACCCACCAAGAGTATCTGTGAGGACTTACAGTGTTGTAGCACCAGCACCACCACCAAAGGCCCAATTTTTCTGCCCCTGTTCAACAGGGGGATGTAATTACAATTCTTGATCTAATATTTCACAGCAGGGCCCTGTGAGGGCTTACAGTGTTGTGGCCACAACAACACCTAAGGCCCAAATTTCTGCTGAGTATATAGGGCAGGCCCCTACTTTCAAACATCCAACTTACAAACGACTCCTACTTGCAAACGGAAGGAGACAACAGGAAGTGAGATGAAATCTACCCCTAGGATGGGAAATTCTCTCCTGTAAGCATTAATATGGGAAAAACTTTTCTCCTTTCCACTGATGCTTTATCACCAATCCTTGTTTCACAAAAAAAAACAAATTTTCAAAGAACATTTGACATTGGGACAAAAGGTGAGGTGAAATCTTCTGAAGAGAAGCACAGACAGCAAAACAAATGCCACAGGGGTGATAACCCTTCTCTAGGTTTTCCAAAAACTTAAAATAGATTTTTTGGCTGGAGCTAAACACGTTAAAAATGTACCAGTTCAAAATTACAAACAGATTCTACTTAACAACAAACCTATAGTCCCTGTCCTGTTTGCACCGCCTGTATACTGCTGTTCAGAGTATATAGGGCCTGGGGGCCCCACACCTTTCCTTTTTTAATTTGAGTGCAGGGTTCCCCTTAATATCAATACAAGACCCAAAGGGCCTGGTAATGGATTTGGGGGTACCCATGCCGTTTGTCTCACTGATTTTCATCCATATTGCCAGGACACGACATTACATTAAAGCCGCAAGCAGTTTTAAATTACTTTTTTCCTTTAAAAATGACATTTTGTGCAGGGACTGTTCTAAGCACGGGAAACACGCGCCACTTTACAGGCATACTATAGACACCCCCCGGGTACGATATTTAAAGTAATATTTTACTTTTTTTTTTTAAGCATCATTAAATTTACTGCTCCCGAAAAAACGTCCTTTTTTTAAAAGTTTTTTTTTTGCATTGATACATGTCCCCTGGGGCAGGACCCGGGTCCCCAAACCCTTTTTAGGACAATACCATGCAAATTAGCCTTTCAAATGAGCACTTTTGATTTGAACGTTCAAGTCCCATAGACGTCAATGGGGTTCTAACGTTCGTGCAAATTTTCGGTCCGTTCGCAGGTTCTGGTGCGAACCGAACCGGGGGTGTTCAGCTCATCCTTAGGTGTCATATTCAACTTAACAAAATATCTGTAAATTGAAAAAAGTTGTATGCATATTGCTGTGAAAGACAGTGAGCTTCATTAGGAAGCAGAGAGAGGATCTGTGATCTGAGAAATCATTCTACAAACTGAATGCTATTGTCTTGTTAGAGATTTGTTAATCATATCAGTAAACAAAATATACTGAGGTTTCAACTTAGAAATATAGCTAGTTTATTTTTGAATGATTACAAAACAACATCCTAAACAAATCAGATTTTTTTGTGCTGTAGTAAATCTTTGAACTAACCTACAGCATCTCATCTCGTATTTGTGTATGTTGCAGTTACTCTTGTTTGTCTATTTAACAGGTCCTTATAAAATTCTGCACATCCAGATGGGGCGTGGCCTACCGCAGAGAGGAATGGAAGCCTGAAGCCAGAGCTCCATTCCACATCCAAGGATCCGCAGCAACTACAGGCTACTGTCTCACCCCGATCCGGCTACATGGAGGGGGAAGAGATACATGACCGTTCCGGGCATGTCTAGGCGGCGGAATAAACCACCTGCACCACGCCGCCTTACTGACTATTATCCTAACTCCTAACGCGGCTATGAACCAGGCCAAAGATGGCGCCGGCTCCGGGAACAATATCTCAGTCACATCCCGCACAGCAGCAGCTGAGGAGTGCCGTTCGGATCCCCCACAAGGGGAATACATGGCTCTGTCACTTGAGGACAATATGTTCAGAGAGGAGATGGACACCATACCCTCCCCAGACGCCGCAGCCTCCCAATCCAGCATGGACAGAGGTAAGAGGCTGGCTTCTTCCCCAACCCTCTCCCCTAGCAAAGAGCCCCAGCCCAAAAAGCACCAGTGGGCAGACAGGGACACTGACACAGTACACACCCCAGCTCTGGCAGCCATCCCTGCATCAGATAATCCTGTAACAGAGTCCATGCTAAAATCAATGCTTCTCACATTGCAAAAAGACCTCCACAGGGAATTACAAATCTCTGTCTCCCAGATGCATGACAGGGTAGACTGCCTAGAAGGAAAAGCACATATGCTTGAAGAAAGCATGCATGACCATGTCAGAGCCCACAATGAATTACTGGATGCACATGAGCACCATGTGTTGGAAATACACCACATAAAATTGAAATTGGCAGGTTTAGAAGACCATTCCAGAAGGAACAATATAAAATTCAGAGGTGTCCCTGAATCTGTCAAACCAATTGAAATCGCTCCTTACTTGCAACAGCTGTTTTCACGCTTGCTTCCTCGTTTGAATGCAAGAGACATTACAATCGACCGGGCGCACAGAATCGCCAAACCTGCACACCTATCCCCTGACATCCCGACGGATATTCTAGCAAGAGTGCATTACTTTCATATTAAGGAGCAAGTTTTTCAGGCGGCCAGATCCACTAAACCACTACCAGCACCGTACATGAATGTACTCCTGTTCAATGACCTCTCTAAAGAAGGATACAAAAAATTGACCAACTGGGGTTTTCTCCCCCTACCTCCGGCCACGAGTGACCGCACGGGCTCCCATTCACACTCCACACCATCCTGGAACAGGGCGCATGATCAAGGCGAAAATCACCACAACCTAGAGGCCCATGGTTACGAGCATTTATAGGATCCTATGTGGACACTGATTTAGTGTCGACCTCACTCCCTCAGGTTATAGTGTGCCATGCACACTGATATTCTTGTTATTGTTGTTAATTTTCATCCTTGTTTTTGATTACTACTTTTTTTTTTTGACTGTTTCTTTTCTTGATGGATCTGCATACTACCGATCCACAACACCTGTGATATACTTAGAGCAGCTCCATTAAGGATAACTAGTGACATACCACATTTTTTTTGTCATACTCAGTATACCTGTACACTCCTTTATTTATATTACTAAACCTTAAGTTGCATAAATTGTAGGTGTGATCTCGCCCCTCTCGTCCCCATCCCAGAACATTCCTAGCTAAACTGGCCATTAAACTCACTTCACTAAATGTCAAAGGCCTGAATTCCCCCTTCAAGCGCAATCTCCTTTGGAAAGAAGCACTGACACATGGCGCAGATATATTCTGCGTACAAGAAATGCATTTCGCCAAGGACAAGGCCCAAACGATTCCCACACTGCTTCTTTGCCAATGCCCCTGCCAAAAAAAGAGGGGTCTTGATAGCAATTAGCTAGTTCGTCTCTTTTCAGTTGCACCATTGTGAAGCTGATGAGGACGGCAGATACCTGATTCTCTCTGCAACAACTGAGAACCAACGCCTCACTTTAGTGAATCTTTACGCACCCAACAATGGCCAAAAGCAATTCTACAAAAATCTACTCTCTAAAATGGCAACTTATAGATCCAATCCAATAGTGTTATGTGGGGATTTTAATGAAATCATTGACAATTCACTAGACACGTCAAATCCAATCAAACGAAGGCCTTCTACACTGTCCTCTCTCCTGCATACTGAAAACCTATATGACCCCTGGAGATGCACGCACGATACGGAGCGAGATTACACTTTTTCCTCTAATTCTCAGCAATCTTACTCTCGGATTGATATGTTCCTCACCGATAAATTCCTCCCACAAACAATCACTGAAGCGCGAATATGTACAATTACCTGGTCGGACCACGCGCCGATATTGCTTACACTATTCAACAGAAACAAATCTACACAACACACTATTTGGAGACTGAACACATCCCTGCTCACCAACTCAGAGTTGGAAAGAGAATTTCGATCAGAGATTAGGAGCTACTTTGAAAATAACCAATTTTCTGTTACTGACCAATCCATAATTTGGCATGCGCACAAAGCTTACTTACGTGGCCTTTTCATAAAATTCGGAGCACAGGCAAAAAAACAACATGCAGCTACTACTGAAAAGTTACTACAGCAAATCCGAGCGTTAGAGCCGGTTCACACAGGGGCGACTTGTCAGGCGACCTAGCCACCTGACAAGTCGCCTCCCGTTCTGTACAATTGAACCGTTCTAATCGGAGCGACGCAAGTCGCTCCGACTTAGAAGAAAGGTTCCTGTACTACTTTGGGGGCGACTTGCATAGACTTCTATACAGAAGTCGTCTTGCAAGTCGCCCTGGCAGTCGTGTGCAGGTCGCCTCGGTGAGGCGACCTGCAAGTCGTGCCGCTTCTAGTGTGAACCGGCTCTCAGAACTCTGTACTGACTTTTTGTGAAAATTTAATAAACATATTATTTAAAAAAATTCTGCACATCCAAAGGTGTACTGGAGGTGGCAAATATAATGTTTTGTGCTGTGTGACAGATGTCAAACTGTTCATAAAGTGTATCACTGGCACTATCTTTATTAGTTTAAAGTTACATGGGGAAGGGTTGTAACTCCTATCATGTTTTATTGCTGTCCATGTCTCATGCTGGGGACAGGGCCAGATTAAGAAAATCATGGGCCTGGTGCTGAGGATTTTGGTGGGGCAAAAATAAAAATGAAACAATTTTTTGTTATAACAAATTAAATTGAATAGAGAGAGGGAGGATGAGAGAGAGAGAAAGGGGATTAGAGGGGGTGAGGGGTAAAGGAGGGAGGATGAGAGAGGGGGGGTGAGAGAGAGAGAGGATGCGCATGAGCATGCGTGAGAGTGGCAGCAACGCAGCCCGGCCAAGGCAAGTGAACAAAGGCACAGAACCCAGAAGGTCGACCGGGTGAAGATGGAAGTGCCCGGGACCCGCCGGATCTATCACAGTGCAGCGCTGGAGGGCTCAGTCTGATAGGTAAGTGTACCCTAATGTGCTAATATGCTGTGCATACCTGTACAATATAGCATAATCTACCTCAGGGCCTCTAAAAAGTAGTAATGTTAGTGAAGTTTACTACCGCTTTAATAGCACAGGATCCCAGGAGCCTCTCATGGGACCCCCTACTGACCCAGTGGCCCTTGGGCAGTGCCCAAGTGCATAGTTGTCAACATTTCAAAAATATTTTCAGGACACTTTTCTTTAACAATGGTATATTTAGAGCAGCTGACGTCCCCTATGTTCCTCTATACATCACAGTAGCAATCACAAAATTAAATGAGTACTAATGGGCAGAACAAATATGAGGACTGAGAAGATTTTCTTTAGTTGAAGAGGCATAGGGAAGGAGTATGGATGGTATCAAAGTGGGAAGTATGTGCAGTTGAGGGAAAGGAATGTGGAGGGTATAACAGTGGGTACTATGTACAGGAGAGGGGTGTGGAGGGTTGATAGAGGGCACTATGTACAGGAGAGGAGTGTGGAGGGTATGTCAGTGGGCAGTATGTACAGGAGAGGAGTGTGGAGGGTATGATGGGGCAGTATGTACAGGAGAGGAGTGTGGAGGGTATGATAGGGGCAGTATGTACAGGAGAAGGGTGTGGAGAGAAAGACAGTGGGAAAAATGTACAGGAGAGGAGTATGGAGGGTATGACAGTGGGCAGTATGTACAAGAGAGTGTGGAGGGTATCACAGTGGTTGGTAGGTACAGGAGAGGAGTGTGGACAGTATGAGAGTATATAGAAAAGAATTGTGGAGGGTATGGCAGTGGGCACTATGTATAGGAGAGGAGTGTGGAGGGTTTGACAGTGAGCAGTATGTACAGGAGAGGAGTGTGGAGGGTATGACAGGGAGCGGTATGTATAGGAGAAGAGTGTGGAGGGTATGACAGGGAGCAGTATGTACAGGAGACGAGTGTGGAGAGTATGACAGTATGCAGTATGTATAGGAGAGGAGTGTGGATGGTATGACAGTGGGCAGTATGTACATGAGAGGAGTGTGGAGGGTTTGACAGTGGGCAGTATTTACAGGAGAGGAGTGTGGAGGGTATGACAATGAGCAGTATGTAGAGTAGATGAGTGTGGAGGGTAAGGCAGTGAGCAGTATGTACGGTAGAGGAGAATGAAGGAATCTGGGAAGGAAAAATGTAAAGGATTGTGGAAGGATGTTTAGGGACTGGGTAGTGGTTAAGCAGGCCATACATGGATTTAAATGAAGCCAATTAAGCAGAGACCAGCCATAGTTGATCTCTATATACGGGCTAACTGGTTGTACACAATTCAATCTATTAATCAACTTGAGTACAACCAGCCTGCCAGGTTTTCCCCAAAACAATCAGTGCTTCCAGCTATGGTTAGCAACACTGATCATTGTATTGTGTACACAATAAAACTGCGGTGTACACAGGTCAGCAAGTGAGCGGGTGTGTGGGGACTGGCTGGGGAGAGAGGTCTGTCAGCAGGGGGTGTGAGGTGGTCATGGAGGAATACCAATTAGCGGGTGGGGAGAGTAACTCCACCGTTCAGGAATACACCGGAGGGGAACATGCAAATGATGAGCCCCCCACCCCTTTAAATCCATCCGTTTACCGCCCCGTGAAAGACCACCAGAAAGAAGAGAAGAAGGAAGAAGAAGAAGAAGATGAAGAAGAAGATGAAGAAGAGAAGAAGATGAAGAGAAGAGCGGGAGCCTCCCCCCTCATGCCATGGGTGCGGAGCGGCCCGAGGAGAAGAAGATAGAAGACGCCGCGGAGAAGATGCTGGACGAGAACGCCGGAGGAAGAACCAGAAGAGCCAGAAGAACCAGAAGAAGATGAAGGAAGAAAGAAGAAGCATTTAAATAAAGGAATTGTTAAAAACTGTCTCTTGTCATTTTTAACATTTTTGACAGTTTTTTAGTGAAATGGTAGGGGTAAGTACCCCCTTACCATTTCACACAGGGGGGGGGCCGGGATCTGGGGGTCCCCTTGTTAAAGGGGGCTTCCAGATTCCGATAAGCCCCCCGCCCGCAGACCCCCACAACCACCGGCCACGGTTGTGAGGATGAGGCCCTTGTCCTCATCAACATGGGGACAAGGTGTCTTGGGGGGCTACCCCAAAGCACCCTCCCAATGTTGAGGGCATGTGGCCTGGTACGGTTCAGGAGGGGGGGGGGCCGCACTCTCGTCCCCCCCTCTTTTCCTGCGGCCTGCCAGGTTGCGTGCTCGGATAAGGGTCTGGTATGGATTTTTAGGGGGACCCCACGCCGTTTTTTTTTTTTTTTTTTGGCGCGGGGTTCCCCTTAAAATCCATACCAGACCTGAAGGGTCTGGTATGGAATTTAGGGGGAACCCCACGTCAATTTTTTTTAAAAATTTTGGCTGGGGTTCCCCTTAATATCCATACCAGACCTGAAGGGCCTTGTATGGAATTTAGGGGGACCCCCACATCATTTTTTTTTTTTTTTTTTTGGTTCGGGGTTCCCCTGTGGGGAATTCCCATGCCGTTTTTATCAATGAACTTCTATGTGTATTGTCGGCAATGCAATAGCCGCGGGTAGTTTTAAATGAGTTTTTTCCTTCCAAATGTCATTTTGCTGTCAGACTGTTCTAAACACAGGAAACATGCGCCCCTTTACAGGCATACTATAGACACCCCCCAGGTACGAAATTTAAAGGGATATTACACTTTTATTGTTTGACTTTAAGCATTAATAAAATCACTGCTCCTGAAAAAACGTCCGTTTTTAAAACTTTTTTTTGCATTGATCCATGTCCCCTGGGGCAGGACCCGGGTCCCCAAACACTTTTTATGACAATAACTTGCATATAAGCCTTTAAAATTAGCACTTTTGATTTCTCCCATAGACTTTTAAAGGGTGTTCCGCGGCATTCGAATTTGCCGCGAACACCCCAAATTGTTCGCTGTTCGGCGAACTTGCGAACAGCCAATGTTCGAGTAGAACATGAGTTCGACTCGAACTCGAAGCTCATCCCTAATGGAGACACCCCTATAGTATACACTGAAGCACCTGTGTGAGACCCCCTAATAAAAAGTGTGTTCTGGTGTCCCACACTAGTGCTCCAGCATCCAGATGTGAAAACTGCTGAGTGTCCTCTCCTTACACAGAATCTAGTTTGCATTTCATTCTAGTTACAGACCCATCTACACAACCAAATTATTTTCAGACAAGTAGGCCATTAAAAATGTTGGCAAATGCATATGGCCAAAACAATGGTGTTTTCTAGGCCGAATGAACAATGTTTTATACGAACGAATAATGTGCCCATGAACATGAAAGTTGACATTTTAAACTGGACAACAGTTAAGAAAAGCACATGGTGCAGCCCGAACGTAATAAACATAAAGAATAGGAACACAGGCCAACTACTTAATTTTTTGCAGTACTCTCCGGATCCTTCTGTACTGCTCGTGCTCTCTTAATTTCAGGTCCGACCCCCGCTTCCTGAGCTGATCTTTCAATCGTCGTACCCCGAAATTCCGGTGCAGACTCTTGACCACTTTCGCCATGATCTTGGCCTTTCTGACATTGGGGTTGGGGTAAGGTCCATACTTCCCGTCATAGTCGGCCATCTTCAGGATATCGACCATCTCCAACATCTCCCTAAAGGACATATTTGAGGCCTTAAATCGTCTTCTCTGGGATCGGGACGTTTCAGGCTCCGGGCTTTCCTCTTCCTCCTCCTCGTTGCTGTAATTAGCACGCACCTGCTGTGTCTCCGCCATGTGCTCTTCCCCCACTGCACCGAATGAGAAAGGGCGGAGAATAGACTAGAAAGAACGTCAGGGGCGGGCGGAGTTTCACGCATGCGCAGTGTCTATAAAGCGTAACACGCGTGCGTAGTACGTACAATCTGTGAGCAGAGGAAGGAGTATCGGAGGCGCCGATCATGATAACGAAGGTAAGATCAAAACTTGGGCCTATACTGCTTCTAGATTGAGGCCTATATTGTAACAAGATTAGGAGAGTTTCACCTGACATTAGGGTTTGTCTTGTGTATTGCAGATAAAATGGATGGCTTCAATGACAAAGACTTCCTCCCCCTGTTCATAGACAACTACAGGGAGCTGCCCTGTCTGTGGCAGGTCAAACACCCACATTATAATCATAAACTAAAGAGGCAGGCAGCGCTGGAGAAACTGCTGGAGTTGGTGAAGCCGGTGGTCCCCACAGCAACCATCCCCTATTTAAAAGCCAAAATTAGTGGCCTGAGGAGCACTTATCTTAGGGAGCACAAGAAGGTCACAGATTCCCAGAGATCAGGAGCTGCAGCAGATGATGTTTATGTCCCCAGGCTGTGGTACTATGAGAGACTGTGATTTCTGTCAGACCAGACTGGAGTCAGGGAATCCCTCTCAACCCTTCCTTCCACTCTTCCTTCCACTCCAGCTGAGGCTTCCGATGTCCAAGCTGGGACTTCCAGCCAGGAAGAAGTGGAGGAGCCCAGCTGGAGCCAGGTATAGCATTGTTCTACAGATTTCTGGTCAATAAATAAATGATGTTTACTAGATGTTATTAGTGATCACTAATTGCTGAATTAAGAAAGTGTTTTATTAATATTATTATTATTATTATACAGGATTTATATAGCGCCGACAGTTTACGCAGCACTTTACAACATTATGGCAGACAGTACAAGTACAATACAATTCAATACAGGAGGAATCAGAGGGCCCTGCTCGTTACAGCTTACAATCTAGGAGTTAGGGTCCAGTTATACAAAAGGGTAATAGCTGTGGGGGATGAGCTAATGGAAAAAATAGTGCAGTTGTTAGATGGAGGCAGGATAGGCTTCTCTGAAGAGGAAAGTTTTCAGGGATCACCTAAAAGTGGATACATTTGGAGACAGTCTGACAGATTTGGGTAGGGAATTCCAGAGGATGGGCGAGGCTTGGGAGAAGTCCTGGAGGCGGATATGGGAGGAGGTGATGAGGGAGCTAGAGAGCAGGAGGTCTTGGGAGGAACGGAGATGGCGATTAGGTTGGTATTTTGAGACTAGGTTAGTGATGTAGCTGGGGGCAGAGTTGTGGATGGCTTTGTAACTTATTGTTAGTATTTTGAATTTAATTTGTTGGGCGAGTGGTAGCCAATGGAGGGATTGGCAGAGAGGGGTAGCAGACACTGAGCGGTTTGTAAGGTGGATGAATCTGGCAGCAGCATTCATGATGGACTGAAGGGGGGATAGTCTATTTAAAGGTAAGCCAATGAGGAGTGAGTTGCAGTAGTCAAAGCGAGAGATAACCAGGGAGTGAATCAGGAGCTTTGTGGTTTCATTGGTTAGAAAGGGACGTAGTTTAGAGATGTTGCGGAGGTTGAGGTGGCAAGCTTTGGAAAGTGATTAGATGTGGGACCGAAAGGAGAGTTCAGAGTCCAGGATAACACCTAGCACCCTGACATGTGGGGACGGGTGGATGATTTTGCCATTGCTCTTGACAGAGAAGTCAGGGGAAGAGGCACGTGGGGGAGGAAATATTATAAGCTCGGTTTTGGACAAGTTGAGTTTGAGGAAGTGGTGTGACATCCATACAGATATGTTGGTTAGTAAGTTTTTTTTTTTTTTGTTTTTTTTTTTTTACTTTAAATCCTCTTTATTGAAAAACAACGATTCACATTAAAAAAAAAGCAGATAAGATCACATTCTGGGGACTGACATAACCAGTATTTGCATAGTCCTCAACTTTTACCGTATTTATACAGCAGTCCACAAAAAGAAAAGGCAAGGAGCATGAACATCAATAAAATACCCTCCTCTACCTGAGGGACATACAAAATTTTTCCCCTTTCTTTTACTCCCTTTCCCTCCCCCTCCCCCCGCCATCACACCCCCCCATCCCCCCGACCCCCTTAAACCTCATTCTCCCTCCCCATTCACCCCGTGCTTCTCCCACATCACCCAATCCTTCCATATTTTCTCAAATTTTTTGTGATTACTTCTTTTCTTATATATAAGTTTCTCTCTACTAACTTCCTCCTTCACTTCTTTCACCCATTCTTCGAACGTCGGGGGTTCTTTTCTCTGCCAATTCTTGGCTATAAGCTTTTTCCCTTGAAACAGGCACCTGACTATTGCAGTCTGTGTATCTCTCGCGGGCTGTTGCTCCTCCATTAGACCTAGTAGGCAGATCTTGGCACCCATACTTAGTGATGTCTTAAAAATACAATTTATCCTGTCCACAATACTTTTCCAGTATCTATACAGTTTTGGGCAACGCCAGAACATGTGTAATAGATCTCCCCTCTCTCCTCCGCACCTCTGTGGCACCCCGAGTCTTCCCTCCTCCCCATCCTAAACAGCTTTAATGGTGTAAAATACGCCCTATATATCAGATATAAATGCGACACTACCTGTGATGGAGAGAGGGAAACCCTGGGCCCTGATGACAATACATACTTCCATTGACTGTCCGACATTTTCCCAATCTCATCCTCCTATTTCTTCCTATTTTTGTCCTCCGCTCTATCCCCCTGTATCGAGATTCTTAAACTGCTGTACATATCAGATATCAGACCTTTCGTGGAATCTGAGTCGACCAGTTTTCTCACAGAGATCATGTCGCTCCATAGTGGCTCCTTACCGTTAAATTGTGCGTCTAGGGCGTGCCTAACCTGCAAGTATCTGTAGGATGAACGGTTAGGGATCGCGAATTCAATCGCTAGTTCCTGGAATGTTTTTAATCTCCCGGCTTTATAAAGCTGTGAGAGATAATGGATGCCCTGCCAATCCCACTCTTCAATCTTCCCCATTATTTTCACTTCATTAAGCTTGCTATTATCCCACAATGGGGAGAACTCCGAGAAATCTACATAGCCCATTATTTTTTTGACCTTGGTCCAGCTCTTGACCATCAACTGGGTAGTGGGACATCTGGTGATAAAGGAGTCCGCCTCCAACGCTTCTACTATGGTGTCGTGGTTAGTATCGCCTAGGAGTACTTTATTCCCTGTTACCTCTTTCCCGGGCCTATTACACCCTCCCATATGCTGGACCTGTGATGCCAAAAAGTAACATCCCGGATCCGGCACTCCCAGTCCTCCCTTCTCTGTCGTTCGCCGGAGCGTCTGCAGGCCGATCCTTGCTGCACCGCCTTTCCAAATCAGCTCTCTGAATAAGCTGTCCATTTTATTGAACCATCGTTTAGCAATCCAAACAGGTGAATTATGCAAAATATATAAAATTTGCGGCATCCAAACCATTTTTATCAAGTTACAGCGCCCGGCGACCGACAGGGGCAACCGTCCCCACACCCGACATTTCTGTTTAAGTTTTTTCATTAATGGGACTAGATTTTCTGCAATATATTGTTCCGGATCCCTTGAGACATTAATCCCCAGGTATTTCATCTGATTGACTACCTTAATTTGTGTGGTTTGATCCGGAAGGGGCTCCATCAGGGGGTCTATAGGTAATATTGCTGACTTTTCCCAATTAATTTTTAACCCGGAGAAATGGCCAAAGTCTTCGACCATCCCCATGGCCGTCCTTAATGACTCCTGCGTATCCCCTAGGAATAACAGAATGTCATCTGCGTACATTGCTATTTTCTCCTCTCCCCTCCTTCTTTTAAACCCCTGAACCCCCTGAGACGCCCTTATAGCCACAGCCAGCGGCTCTATTGCCAGAGCAAACAGGAGGGGCGACAAAGGGCACCCCTGCCTGGTGC
The DNA here is from genome assembly GCA_037952925.1 of Lithobates clamitans. Taxonomy (NCBI): domain Eukaryota; kingdom Metazoa; phylum Chordata; class Amphibia; order Anura; family Ranidae; genus Lithobates; species Lithobates clamitans. The sequence continues at coordinate 7,402,896 of JBBGZY010000056.1, read as the reverse complement.
CCCTTCTTAATTGGAACCATTCTGAGCATTCTCCATTGACTCTAACCTTTGCTCTTGGCCTGTCATATAAGAGGCTTAGCCAATGAACAAAGCTAGGGCCAAACTGGAATTCCGCCAACACCTTCCAGATATAATGCCACTCCAGGCAGTCAAATGCCTTGGTGGCATCTAACGAAAGGAGTGCCCTCTTACCGCTATTCGCCGTGGGGATCTGCATATTTAAATATACTCGTCTTATGTTCGTACTTGTAGCTCTGTCCGGGATAAACCCGGTTTGATCTATATGAATTACTCTAGAAATTATTTTCTTTAGCCTTGTTGCCAGGGCCTTTGCCAGAATCTTCACGTCCGAACATAACAGTGATATCGGTCTATATGATGCCATCTCTAACGGGTTTTTCCCCTCCTTCAGCAATACTATTATAATGGCTTCTGTCATTGAGACTGGCAAATTACCATCCTTCCCAGTGCCGTTTAGTACTTCCAAAAGCATGGGGAGCAAAAGCTCCCCATACTTTTTGAAAATTTCTACGGGTAAACCATCGGGACCAGGGGCCTTCTGGTTCGCCATGTCTGCCACAGCCCTTTGTAATTCCCCAAGTGTCAGAGGGGTAGGGATGAGCCGAACACCCCCCGGTTCGGTTCGCACCAGAACCCGCGAACGGACCGCAAGTTCGCACGAACGTTAGAACCCCATTGACGTCTATGGGACTCGAACGTTCGAAATCAAAAGTGCTCATTTTAAAGGCTAATTTGCATGGTATTGTCCTAAAAAGGGTTTGGGGACCCGGGTCCTACCCCAGGGGACATGTATCAATGCAAAAAAAACTTTTAAAAACGGCCGTTTTTTCGGGAGCAGTGATTTTAATGATGCTTAAAGTAAAAAAAAAAAAGTGAAATATTCCTTTAAATATCGTACCTGGGGGGTGTCTATAGTATGCCTGTAAAGTGACGCGTGTTTCCCATGTTTAGAACAGTCCCTGCACCAAATGTCATTTTTAAAGGAAAAAATCTCATTTAAAACTGCTTGCGGGTTTAATGTCATGTCGGGTCATGGCAATATGGATGAAAATCAGTGAGACAAACGGCATGGGTACCCCCCAGTCCATTACCAGGCCCTTTGGGTCTTGTATGGATATTAAGGGGAACCCCGCACCCAAATTAAAATAAGGAAAGGTCCCTATATACTCTGAACAGCAGTATACAGGCGGTGCAAACAAGACAGGGACTGTAGGTTTGTTGTTAAGTAGAATCTGTTTGTAATTTTGAACATTTTTAATGTGTTTAGCTCCAGCCAAAAAATCTTTTCTAAGCTTTTTGGAAAACATAGGGAAGGGTTATCACCCCTGTGACATTTGTTTTGCGTCTTTCCTCCTCTTCAGAAGATTTCACCTCACTTTTTTGTCCCAATGAAAAATGTTTTTTGAAAATTTGTGTTTTTTTGTGGAACAAGGATTGGAAAGCATCAGTGGAAAGGAAAAATTGTTTTCCCATATTAACTCTTACAGGAGAGAATTTCCCTTCCTTAGGGGTAGATTTCATCTCACTTCCTGTTGTCTCCTTCCGTTTGCAAGTAGGAGTCGTTTGTAAGTTAGATGTTTGAAAGTAGGGTCCTACCCTATATACTCAGCAGAAATTTGGGCCTTAGGTGTTGCTGTGGCCAAAACACTGTAAGCCCTCACAGGGCCCTGCTGTGAAATATTAGATCAAGAATTGTAATTACATGCCCCTGTTGAACAGGAGCTGAAAAATTAGGCCTTAGGCACTGGTGCTGGTGCCACAACACTGCAACCCCTCACAGACACTCTAGTTGGAACGCAGGAACGAGCCCTGCTGCAAAGTATTGCATCAAAAATTGTAATTACACGCCCCTGTTAGACAGGGGCAGAAAAATTGGGTCTTAGGCACTGGTGCTGGTGCCACAACACTGCAACCCCTCACAGACACTCTAGTTGGAATGCAGGAACAAGCCCTGCTGCAAAGTATTGCATCAAAAATTGTAATTACACGCCCCTGTTAGACAGGGGCTGAAAAATTGGGTCTTAGGCACTGGTGCTGGTGCCACAACACTGCAACCCCTCACAGACACTCTAGTTGGAATGCAGGAACGAGCCCTGCTGCAAAGTATTACATCAAAAATTGTAATTACACGCCCCTGTTAAACAGGGGCTGAAAAATTGTGCCTTAGGCACTGGTGGTGGCGCCCAGAACCAAAAATGTTCTTACAAGCTATCAGCGTGATGATTGAGGAGGAAGAGGATAATTACTCAGGGATAGTCACTCAGCATCAGCATAGGCAGTCTTTGAAGGGATCTGAGATTTCAAAAAAAATTATTCGGTTACATCTGCATCAGGTGCTTGGTAGCTGGTGGTGATCCAAGACTGATTCATTTTTATGAAGGTCAGCCGATCGACCGAGTCGGTGGACAGACGCACCCTGTGATCGGTTACCACGCCTCCAGCAGCACTGAATGTGCGTTCCGAAAGAACGCTGGATGCAGGACAGGCCAGTAGCTCAATTGCATACTGTGCAAGCTCTGGCCAGTGATCCATCCTCAAGACCCAGTAACCCAGAGGATTTTCGGTGGGAAAGGTGTCCAAGTCTGATCTTGCCCCTAGGTATTCCTGCACCATGTAAAACAGACGCTGGCGATGGTTGCTGGAACCGATCATACCTTGGGGCTGCGGACCAAAAAATTGTCTGAACGCATCGGTCAGACGGCCACCTTCTCCACCGCTCCTTCTTTGACTGACCGAAGCCTCAGCAACACGTTGTCCAGAAACAGGAGTTTGTAACCTCCCAGTCTCTGGGAACGCGTTGCACAGACCTTTCTGCAAGGCCTCCCGAAGATGTTTCATCCTCTGCTCCCTCTGCGATGGCAAGATAAGGTCCGCAACCTTACCCTTGTAACGTGGATCAAGGAGGGTTGCCAGCCAGTATTGGTCCTTCTCCTTGATACCACGAATACGAGGATCCTTACGCAGGCTTTGCAGGATCAGGGAGGCCATGCAGCGTAGGTTTGCTGAGGCATTCGGTCCGGAGTCCTCTGGGTCACTAAGGACAACAACGTCCGCAGCCACCTCCTCCCAGCCACGTACAAGTCCATGTGTTCCTTGGGACTGATCCCTTAAAGACTGCTGATGCTGAGTGCCAGGCTCCACCTCCATACTGACACAATCTTCCTCCTCCTCCTCCTCCTCCTCCTCCTCGTCCTCTTCCTGTGTGATCGGCGGGCACGCAGGAACACTGTCTGGATAAAGGGGGCCTTGAGAGCTAAGGAAGTCCTCCTCTTCCTGCCTCTGTTCTGCCTCAAGTGCCCTGTCCATTATCCCACGCAGCGTGTGCTCCAACAGGTGGACAAGGGGGACAGTGTCACTGATGCATGCACTGTCAGTGCTCACCATCCTCGTGGCCTCCTCGAATGGTGACAGGACAGTGCATGCATCCCTGATCATGGCCCACTGGCGTGGGGAAAAAAAACCAAGGTCCCCTGACCCTGTCCTGGTGCCATAGTCGCACAGGTACTCATTGATGGCCCTCTGCTGCGTGTGCAGCCGCTGCAGCATGGCCAACGTCGAGTTCCACCTGGTGGGCATGTCACAGATTAGGCGGTTCTTGGGCAGGTTAAACTCCTTTTGGAGGTCCGTCAGCCGAGCACTGGCATTATATGACCGGCGGAAATGCACAGAGACTTTCCTGGCCTGCCTCAGGACATCCTGTAAGCCCGGGTACCTGCCCAAGAACCGCTGCACCACCAAGTTAAGGACGTGAGCCAAACAGGGCACATGGGTCAGTTGTCCCTGTCGGAGGGCAGAGAGGAGGTTGGTGCCATTGTCGCAAACCACCATTCCTGCCTTAAGTTGGCGTGGCGTCAACCACCTCTGAACCTGCCCCTGCAGAGCTGACAGAACCTCTGCCCCAGTGTGGCTCCTGTCCCCCAAGCACACCAGCTCAAGCACCGCATGGCATCTTTTGGCCTGCGTACTTGCGTAGCCCCTTGAACGCCTACGGAGCACCGCTGGTTCCGAGGAAGAGGCCATGGAGGAAGAAGAAGAGGAGGGGGTGGAGGAGAGAGGTGTGTCACAATCAGCATTTTGGAGGCGTGGTGGCGGAACAACCTCCAACACTACTGCACCTTGTCCTGCATCCTTCCCAGCTGCCAGCAGAGTCACCCAATGCGCCGTGAAACTTAAGTAACGTCCCTGTCCATGCCTGCTGGACCATGAGTCAGCGGTAATATGCACCTTACCGCTGACCGCCCTGTCCAGCGAGGCATGGACATTGCCTTCCACATGCCGGTAGAGAGCCGGAATCGCCTTCCGTGAGAAAAAGTGGCGTTTGGGTACCTGCCACTGAGGAACCGCACATTCCACAAACTCACGGAAGGGGGCAGAGTCTACCAACTGAAAAGGCAGCAGTTGAAGTGCTAGCAATTTTGCCAAGCTAGCATTCAACCGCTGGGCATGTGGATGGCTGGGAGCAAACTTCTTTCGGCGGTGCAGCAGCTGGGGCAGGGAAATTTGCCTGGTACAATCTGACGTCGGTGTACCCAAAGCAGATTGCCCATAAGTACTTGGCTGTGACACACCTAATTCTACACCTTCATTCCTCTCACTGCAGGTCGCAGAGAGGACTGAAGGTCTAGTGGGGTTGGAAATCTCAGCTGATGAGGAGCAAGGAGAGATCGTCTTTGTTCTTTGGTGTGGGTCTTTTAGATACGCTTGCCAACGAACTGCATGGCAGGTCAACATATGTCTGGTCAAGCATGTGGTACCCAAGCGGGAGATGTTTTGGCCACGCGAGATACGCTTGAGACATATGTTGCAAATAGCAGCGGTGCGATCTGATGCACTCGTCTCAAAAAAGGCCCACACCAAAGAACTTTTTGAATAACGCGCAGAGACTGCAGCGCCCTGCACATGTGGAGCTTTGGGGTGTGATGCAGTCAATGTGCTGCCCTTAGGCTGGCCCCTGGAGGGCATCCTGCCTAGTTGGTGATGTGCCACCTCCTCCTCCTCCTCCTCCTCCTCCTCTCTCCTATCAGGCACCCACGTTGAGTCAGTGACCTCATCATCCCCTCCCTCCTCATCACTGGAGCAAACCTGGCAGTATGCTGCAGCAGGGGGAGCATGACTGCCAGATTGCTGTCCTTCTTGGGCACCCCCTCTGTCCGTGCTCATGTTACTGCCTTCATTGAGCTCAGTATCATCATCAGAGCCTTCCAAACGCTGGGCATCCTCCTGGAGCATGTACCCAACACTGTGGTCAAACAGTTCGAGGGAATCCTCAGGAGGACATGGTGGGGCTAGGGAAGGAGTCACTGATGACATTGAGCTGAGGGAAGAGGCCGCTGCTTTGCCAGACAAAGCACCCTGGGCATGGGTGAGAGAGGATGAGGAGGATGAGGACGGCTTGGTCATCCACTCGACCAAGTCTTCCGCATGTTGCGGCTCAACACGGCCAGCTGCCGAAAAAAAGGCCAAGCGTGTCCCATGGCCACGTGCTGATGAGGATGCACCGTCTCCACGACCAGCACTAGACACAGAGCCTGCTTGCCCTCTCTTATTGGCTTGTGACTGTCTGCCTCTCCTTCTTGGCCTTCCAGACATACTAATGGCCTGTAGCTGCACTAAGCTGGGATAGAACACCTGTAATTTTCTTCAGGTAGCTTTATATACTGTAACCAGACAAGCCTGCCTGTCAGTAGGAAGATAACAGGAACGGATCTAGCTGAACACTGTGAGCAGGACGCACTGCACTGAATGTAAATAGCAGGAACGGATCTAGCTAAACACTGTGAGCAGGACGCACTGCACTGAATGTAAATAGCAGGAACGGATCTAGCTGAACACTGTGAGCAGGACGCACTGCACTGAATGTAAATAACAGGAACGGATCTAGCTGAACACTGTGAGCAGGACACACTGTACTAAATGTAAATAGTCTAGCTGCCTGACCGTGGTACTAATAGGATCAAAAAGAACACCTGTAATTTTCTTCAGGTAGCTTTATTTACTGTAACCAGACAAGCCTGCCTGTCAGTAGGAAGATAACAGGAACGGATCTAGCTGAACACTGTGAGCAGGACGTACTGCACTAAATGTATATAGCAGGAACGGATCTAGCTGAACACTGTGAGCAGGACGCACTGCACTGAATGTAAATAGCAGGAACGGATCTAGCTAAACACTGTGAGCAGGACGCACTGCACTGAATGTAAATAACAGGAACGGATCTAGCTGAACACTGTGAGCAGGACACACTGTACTAAATGTAAATAGTCTAGCTGCCTGACCGTGGTACTAATAGGATCAAAAAGAACACCTGTAATTTTCTTCAGGTAGCTTTATTTACTGTAACCAGACAAGCCTGCCTGTCAGTAGGAAGATAACAGGAACGGATCTAGCTGAACACTGTGAGCAGGACGTACTGCACTAAATGTATATAGCAGGAACGGATCTAGCTGAACACTGTGAGCAGGACGCACTGCACTGAATGTAAATAGCAGGAACGGATCTAGCTAAACACTGTGAGCAGGACGCACTGCACTGAATGTAAATAGCAGGAACGGATCTAGCTGAACACTGTGAGCAGGACGCACTGCACTGAATGTAAATAGCAGGAACTGATCTAGCTGAACACTGTGAGCAGGACACACTGTACTAAATGTAAATAGTCTAGCTGCCTGACCGTGGTACTAATAGGATCAAAAAGAACACCTGTAATTTTCTTCAGGTAGCTTTATATACTGTAACCAGACAAGCCTGCCTGTCAGTAGGAAGATAACAGGAACGGATCTAGCTGAACACTGTGAGCAGGACGTACTGCACTAAATGTATATAGCAGGAACGGATCTAGCTGAACACTGTGAGCAGGACGCACTGCACTGAATGTAAATAGCAGGAACGGATCTAGCTGAACACTGTGAGCAGGACGCACTGCACTGAATGTAAATAGCAGGAACGGATCTAGCTAAACACTGTGAGCAGGACGCACTGCACTGAATGTAAATAGCAGGAACGGATCTAGCTGAACACTGTGAGCAGGACGCACTGCACTGAATGTAAATAGCAGGAACGGATCTAGCTGAACACTGTGAGCAGGACGCACTGCACTGAATGTAAATAGCAGGAACGGATCTAGCTGAACACTGTGAGCAGGACGCACTGCACTGAATGTAAATAACAGGAACGGATCTAGCTAAACACTGTGAGCAGGACGCACTGCACTGAATGTAAATAGCAGGAACGGATCTAGCTGAACACTGTGAGCAGGACGCACTGCACTGAATGTAAACAGCAGGAACGGATGTAGCTAAACACTGTGAGCAGCACGCACTGCACTGAATGTAAATAGCAGGAACGGATCTAGCTGAACACTGTGAGCAGCACGCACTGCACTGAATGTAAATAGCAGGAACGGATCTAGCTGAACACTGTGAGCAGGACGCACTGCACTGAATGTAAATAGCAGGAACGGATCTAGCTGAACACTGTGAGCAGGACGCACTGCACTGAATGTAAATAGCAGGAACGGATCTAGCTGAACACTGTGAGCAGGACGCACTGCACTGAATGTAAATAGCAGGAACGGATCTAGCTAAACACTGTGAGCAGGACGCACTGCACTGAATGTAAATAGCAGGAACGGATCTAGCTGAACACTGTGAGCAGGACGCACTGCACTGAATGTAAATAGCAGGAACGGATCTAGCTGAACACTGTGAGCAGGACGCACTGCACTGAATGTAAATAGCAGGAACGGATCTAGCTGAACACTGTGAGCAGGACGCACTGCACTGAATGTAAATAACAGGAACGGATCTAGCTAAACACTGTGAGCAGGACGCACTGCACTGAATGTAAATAGCAGGAACGGATCTAGCTGAACACTGTGAGCAGGACGCACTGCACTGAATGTAAATAGCAGGAACGGATCTAGCTGAACACTGTGAGCAGGACGCACTGCACTGAATGTAAATAGCAGGAACGGATCTAGCTGAACACTGTGAGCAGGACGCACTGCACTGAATGTAAATAACAGGAACGGATCTAGCTGAACACTGTGAGCAGGACACACTGTACTAAATGTAAATAGTCTAGCTGCCTGACCGTGGTACTAATAGGATCAAAAAGAACACCTGTAATTTTCTTCAGGTAGCTTTATATACTGTAACCAGACAAGCCTGCCTGTCAGTAGGAAGATAACAGGAACGGATCTAGCTGAACACTGTGAGCAGGACGTACTGCACTAAATGTATATAGCAGGAACGGATCTAGCTGAACACTGTGAGCAGGACGCACTGCACTGAATGTAAATAGCAGGAACGGATCTAGCTGAACACTGTGAGCAGGACGCACTGCACTGAATGTAAATAGCAGGAACGGATCTAGCTGAACACTGTGAGCAGGACGCACTGCACTGAATGTAAACAGCAGGAACGGATGTAGCTAAACACTGTGAGCAGCACGCACTGCACTGAATGTAAATAGCAGGAACGGATCTAGCTGAACACTGTGAGCAGCACGCACTGCACTGAATGTAAATAGCAGGAACGGATCTAGCTGAACACTGTGAGCAGGACGCACTGCACTGAATGTAAATAGCAGGAACGGATCTAGCTGAACACTGTGAGCAGCACGCACTGCACTGAATGTAAATAGCAGGAACGGATCTAGCTGAACACTGTGAGCAGCACGCACTGCACTGAATGTAAATAGCAGGAACGGATCTAGCTGAACACTGTGAGCAGGAAGCACTGTACTGAATGTAAATAGCAGGAACGGATCTAGCTGAACACTGTGAGCAGGACACACTGCACTGAATGTAAATAGTCTAGATAGAAGATAACAGGAACGGATCTAGCTAAACTGAATACAGTGTATATATATATATGCAACACCTGGGATGCATATATATACACAATACACTGTAAGTGCAGCTAACTGACTGACTGTTCTGCCTAATCTATCTAACTCAAATCAAATGACACTGTCTCTCTCTCTCTCTATCGCTCAGCACACCGGAACACACACTACACAGGGCCGCCGTGCAGGCGGCCTTATATAGTGTGGGGTGTGTACTAAATCCCCTGAGCCATAATTGGCCAAAGCCACCCTGGCTTTGGCCAATTACAGCTCTCTCTACTGACGGCGCTGTGATTGGCCAAGCATGCGGGTCATAGTGCATGCTTGGCCAATCATCAGCCAGCAATGCACTGCGATGCCGCAGTGAATTATGGGCCGTGACGCGCCACACGAATTTGGCGCGAACGGCCCATATCGTTCGCAATTCGACGGACGGTCGAACAGCCGATGTTCGAGTCGAACATGGGTTCGACTCGAACACGAAGCTCATCCCTACAGAGGGGCATCCAACATTTCCCTATCCTCTCTCGTGAGCAGGGTTAACTTAATCTGATCAAAGAAAGCTGTCATTTCCCCCGCCACATCTTCCTGAGCCGAGCTATATACATTTTTAAAGTACTCCCTAAACTCTTCTAATATTTCTGGGTTAGTATTTTTTATTGTTCTCTCTCTTCCTTCTATCGCTGGTATGGAATTCGGAGGGCCATTGGCCTTTATAATCAGGGCTAGGGTCCTCCCGACACACTCCCCCTCACAGGCAAACGTTCGTTTTTGAAATAACCTTTTCCTCTCTGTCTTTTCCAGGACTATTCTACTGTACTCATTTTGTCTCTCTACCCACGTCTTATATCTGGATGGGGTTGGGTCCTCAACGTACCGTTCTTCCGCTCTTATAACACTCTCTTTGACTTTTAGTTCTTCTATCTGTGATTTTTTCTTAGTGTGGGATATTTTTTGAATTAGGATCCCCCGGAGGAAAGCTTTCAGGGCATCCCAAACTATCCCTAATGGAGCTGTACCTATATTCAAATCTACAAATTCCACCAGCCTCTCCATCACAGTGCCCGCGTCCTCAATAATCTCGAGCCAAAAGGGGTTTACTTTCCAGTCACCCCTATTAATGCCTCTCTCACCCTTTAAGTCAACTATCACTGGTGAGTGGTCCGAAATCCCCCTTGGCTCGTAGACTATTTCTCCCACCATGCCCAGCGATTCCTCATTACCCAAAACCAGGTCTATCCTGGACAGGGTGGTATGTGTCCTGGAATGGCAGGAATATTGTCTCACCCCAGGGTGCCTCTCTCTCCAGATGTCCACCAATCCTACTTCCTCACAATACTGTAGAAGCGGACTCTTAGGTTTTCCCCTACCCAGATTTTTTAAAGGGAACCTGTCTACCTCATTATTCATGGTCATGTTGAAGTCCCCGACCGCCACTACCGGAACCCCTGGGAGGTTCGCCATAAATTCAGTTAGGTCATCCAAAACCTCCCTCCCAAAAGGGGGAGGAATATAGATGTTAGCAAATACGCATTTCCTGTTCTCAATTGTACAATAGAGAAAAATATACCGGCCTTCTGTGTCCACCTTACTATGGCTGCAGGAGAAAGCTATCCCTGATTTTATCAAAACACTCACACCCCTTGAATACAGAGTGTGAGATGAATGAATATGCATCTGAAATTTTTTATGATCCATTATCTTAATTGATTCCTTATCCAGGTGCGTCTCCTGCAGACATAGTATCTGAACCTTCCCCTTATCTACCATAGAGAGGATCGTCTGCCTTTTCAGATTATCTTTAACCCCCCGAACGTTCCAGGAACATATAGTAAACTTTTTTTTTAATTTCCAAGTGCTATCTAAACCACCACTACCATACATCTGTGGGTCCTATCTCTTTGTGTCCCTTAGCAAAGTTAAACCACCTCTTTATGTGACTTCTATAATATTTATAAAATGAATTTCCCCTTACTCCAAAGTCAACCCCCCCCCTCCCACACACACTCATACACGTATTCCTCCCCTTCCTCCCCCCCCCTACCCCCCACTATTTTTACCCCTATTGCCCAATTTTGGGCCTACCCCTGAGGCTTCTATAGTGACCGGACACATTTTTTCAAGGTGAGAAAAACAAACCTACCCCCCCCGGACCCAGTAAGAGGGGAACTATCCCCATTATTTCCATTGTGCTTATAAACCAACAAATTTTGTGTGTTCCCCCCTCCCTCCCCACTCCCCCTTCAAAAAAAAAAAAAAAAAAAAAGGAAAAAAAGGAAGAGGAAGTCCACAAACAAACAAACAAAAAAAAAAAAGTCCTCTCTTGATTTCCCGATCTCCTGCCTTTTCTATGTTTCCTCTTCTCGCTGTATTCTTCCTTTGTTTTTTTCTAACCAAGTTGTGACTTCGGTGGGAGTATTAAAAAATTGAGTTTCCCCCAGTGCCGCGATGCGCAAGCGTGCTGGATAAAATAAAGCATAGTTAATTTTTAACTGCTGCAGCTTGCGCTTGCATTCCAAAAATTTGGCTCTCTGCCTTTGAAGCTCAGGAGAGAAGTCCAGATATATTGAGACCCTTGCACCTCTATATTGAATGTTCTTCATCTCCCTTGCCTTCCGAAGGATGGTGGTTTTATCCCTGAAGCATAATAGCTTAAAAATCAGTGGTCTTGGGTGACCCCCTGGAGCCCATGACCTAGAGGCCACTCTATGCGCACGCTCAATGGAAAAAAATTCTGAGAGTGACTCCCTCCCGAATCTCTCCTTTAACCAATCTTCCATAAATCTAACAGGATTATTGCCTTCACAGCCTTCTGGGAGGCCCAACACCCTCAAATTCTCTCTACGTAGTCTGTTTTCCATACTGTCCATTTTTTGCATGCATTCATTAAGTTGTTTTTTCATAAGTGAGACTTCCTGTCTTAAAGGGGAGACATCATCCTCCATTTGACTGATCCTGTCTTCCAAAGCTGCTGTCCGAGTGCACACTACTTGCACATCACTTTTTACTGACAATAAATCACTTTTAAAACTTTCCATTTGTGCTGACAGGGCAGAAATAGATACCTTACAACTATTTACTGCTAGAAAGATGTCTCTCAGTGATGGTTCCTTCTCAGCCATTGATGCCACTCCGCCATCCCCCACCTCCGTGGCCAAGCCAAAACCCCCCTCCACCATACCGTTCACCCCCAACTCCAATGGGGCGTTTGCTACTGCACCCCCCGTAGGGGCAAGACTTCTCCTTCCCAGCTGGCTGGTTTGATGCTGAGTCCCCCCTATATGGTTGCTCTTTTTAGGTGTCGTGCTTGCATGCTGGTTTGGTGTGTGAGCAAATCGCTCCAGTTTGGCAGCTACTTGACTTCCCTTTTCTTTGGGGTTACGCTGTGCTAGGGCCCCTGCACCCTCCTGTGCTGATGTCTCCTCCAGCCCCTTTTTTCTGGTCATAGCGAACCCGTTATGCACTGTGTGCGCCCACAAATATATATATCCCTCAGCAAGGACCACTGCAGCCTCTCTCCTCCAATGGCTGTGCAATTCCAAGTGTCCTACGCCCACACAGGGGCTCCTGCTGCCACCCAGACCGTCTCACAAGGTTGCAACAGTCCTCCCACACATCTCAACACTCGCCGCTGCGAGTCACTCACCCCTCCGGTCCAAGTCTTGTCACAGTGTGAGTCGGGTTGGCTCCGCACACGGCTACCCCCGCAACTCCCGCTTGATCTCTGGTGGACGCGCTCCCCTCTCTCTCACACAGGCGGCGCGTCACTGACAGTCCGCTCGGGGGAGCTCCGAGTGCAAGATTCCTCTGGCAGCTGGCGGTCCTGTGATTCTCCTTCCCTCTTTGCGCGGCATCCGTCTCTCAGAGAGACTGGCAGGCACCACGAGGACAGGCTAGCAGCTTCTCCCTCTCTGCTTTACTGTGAGGCACACAGCATAGGAGCGGGGATAGAGTAGGACTGGGTCCGGCTGTGTCTCTCTCCCTCACCTCAACATCCGGTCACGCCTCTACCAACGATGTTGGTTAGTAAGTTAGTGATGCGTGAGGAGACTGATGGAGTGAGTTGAGGGGTGAAGAGATAGATTTGTGTGTCATCAGCATAGAAATGATATTGAAAGCCGTGAGAGGCTATCAGCTGACCCAGGGAAGAGATGTAGATTGAAAATAAAAGAGGTCCAAGAACAGAACCTTGGGGGACCCCGACAGAGAAGGGAAGAGGAGTGGAGGAAGTAGAATTGTAAGTGACACTAAAGGTGCGTTGGGATAGGTAGGATGAGAGCCACTGAAGAGCACAGTCACAGAGACCGAGGGAGTAAAGTTTTTTGAGGAGGAGGGGGTGGTCAACCGTGTCAAAGGCAGTTGAAAGATCCAGAAGTAGGAGTACAGAATAGCGTCCGTTGGTTTTTGCAGTTAGTAGGTCATTTGTGAGTTTTAAAAGAGCAGTTTCTGTGGAGTGTTGATGGAGAAATCCAGATTGAAGGGGATCAAGAAGATTGTTTTTAATGAGGTGGTCACTCAGTTGGTTGTAAACCAGGCGTTCAAGGAGTTTAGAGGAAAAGGGGAGCAAGGAGATAGGGCATAGGTTGTTAAGATTGGTAGGGTCCAAGGACGGCTTTTTATGTATGGGGGTGACCAGTGCATGTTTTAGAGCATTGGGGAAGATGCCAGAGGTGAGGGAGAGATTGAATATGTGGGTTAGGGAGTGTAGGATGGGGTCAGAGGGTGATCGTAGCATTTTCAGAGGGAATAGGGTCCAGGGGACAAGTGGTTAGGTGGGCAATAGAAAGGAGTTTAGCAACTTCTTCTGTAGTAGCAGATTTGAATAGGGGGAGTGTCAGTTGTACCTGTTGACATGGGGTCTTAGCTGGGGGACATACCTGTAGAGTGGAGATTTCATCACGGATTGTATCAATCTTGTTTTTGAAGTGATTAGCGATTTCCTGGGCAGTGAGTAAGTCAGTGGGTGGAGGCGGTGGAGGACAAAGTAGAGAGTTGAAGGTAGAGAAGAGTTTACGGGGATTGGATAAGAAGGTGTTAATAAGAGTTGTAAAATAGGTTTGCTTGGCAGTGTGGAGGAAAGAATAGTATATTTGGAGGGCAGATTTGTATTGGTTGAAGTCTTTGAGAGACTTAGTCTCGTGCCACAGACGCTCAAGAGCGTCGTTTTTTGAGAATTTTAGTGTCATCTGTTTGCCAGGGTTGTAGGGGTCGAGGTCTGATTCTGCGTGTAGTGAGGGGAGCGAGCTTGTCCAGGTTGGAGGACAGGGATTTATTGTAGATGGACGTGGCTTGGTTGGGGCAGGACAGGGGAGAGATTTTGTCATAGAGGTGGTCAGTAGCAGAATAGAGGAGAGAGGAGTTGAAGTTGCGAAAGTTTCTACGGGTGATGGTTAGGCGATTGGAGGGAAAGGTAGTGGAAGACAGGGGGAGAGAGAAACTAATAAGGTGATGGTCGGAGAGAGGAAAAGGATTGTTTGAGAAGTTGCATGGAGTGCATAGGTGGGAGAATACAAGGTCAAGGGTGTTGCCATTAGAGTGAGTAGAAGCCTGTACCCATTGCTTCAGGTCAAATGAAGAGGTTAGACTAAGAAGTTTAGAAGTAACAGGCGTCTTTGTATTAGCAGGAATGTTGAAATCACCGAGAAGGATTGTGGGAATTTCCGAAGAGAGAAAGTAGGGTAGCCAGGCAGAAAACTCATCAAGGAAAGTCGATAGTGGTCCAGGGGGCCGGTAGATCACAGCAATTCTTACGGAAGTAGGAGAGAATAGACTTATACAGTGGGCTTCGAATGATGAGAGGGAAAAAGAGGGAGGAGGGTGAATAACCTGGAAGGTGCTCTGGGGGGATAGGAGGAATCCCACTCCACCTACCTTGCGTCCATTAGGCCTAGGGGAGTGAGTCCAGTGAAGGCCACCCTGGGATAAGGAAGCAGGAGAAGGGGTGTCATATTCGTGGAGCCAGGTTTCGGTGAGAGCAAGTAGATTACATGAATTAGTGACAAAGAGGTCATGAACAGCAGTGAGTTTGTTGCAGACAGAGCGGGCATTCCAGAGGGCGCAGGAGAGAGGAAGGCTGGTGTTGGGAAGAAGAGGAATGGTGACTAAATTGTGTAGATTGTGACTACTGCCAGAGGGTGTAGGGTGATGGTAATGGGTGTGTTGGGCACAGTTAAATAAGGAAGGCCTGGGGTTTGGGGAAATATCTCCAGCGATTAGGAGAAGCAGAAGAGTAAGGGAGGTAATATGAGAATATGGTTTGTATGAGGGGACATGCATCAGTATCCTGGGGGTATGTTAGCAAGTGGGCTTAGAGTTAGAAAGAGGTGATGAGTGCAGTAATAGGGGGAGAGGAGAAGTGAGGGTGATATGTACAGATTGTGTGGTGGAGCAGAGGGATGTAGAAAAGAGAGCTTGAGGAGAGAGGCTGCAATTGTGAAGAGGAGAGGTAAAGAGTGCATGTATCAGAGAAGGTGAGATAATATGAAAATGAGGTCACCTGAAATCTGCTATGGTTTGCTTTGTGCAAATCGCGGAAGTGCAAGAGCAGAAGTGTCACTTATTTAAAGAACCCCACTTCTTTGGAAGAACCCCCAGTATGTGCAGCCCCCTGTATGTTCCCCCGTAAAGAAAGCCCTGTTATATACTGTGTTGGGTGTGGATGGAATCTGGCAATTAATCAATGAGGAGGTTTTGTGGAAGTAGGTGTATGGAGGGCGCGTGATCTACTGCTTACATCAAAAAATATTTGGTTTAATCATGTATAATGGAATACAAACAAACAAATAGATAAAACCATCTGAATAATACAAATAATACTTTCATATAAAACAGGTAACAGAATATACACTGAGGGTTTAAAATGGGGATATGCCCATGTAGAGGCAGATGTTTAAAAAAGGCTGAAGCGTTTCGAGGGTGACCTCTTCATCAGAGCCTGAGAGAACGGGAAAACAGTCTGTGTGAGCCAGTAGGCCGACATGTGTACATGGGGAGGAGTGGTTAGTAGGAGGGTATATCCTGTGATGTATAGTCACTTATTCTGAGCTCCATAGTAATCCACGTCCAAAACGTTTTGCAATGGTATAGTTGAAACATATGTATTTCTTTTGCAGCGATGCAGGACTGTTGGATATGCCTGTTTCCAAAGGTGTACAGAGGAGAGCTGTAGCCTGCACACGTCCCTGAGGGCAGGGGACCATGTGATCTGTAGAGTAGGAAGAGTAGGAAGTGTCTTTGTATGGTATCAGAGCCGCAGGTGCCTGAGGAGCTGTCTCTCCATCTGAGACAAAGGCATATAGGTGATATAAGGTGATATAAAGCACACAGCTAGCTGAGCAAAGCTTTCACATCACAATCAAAATTTCAGGAGGACCAAGAGGCCAAAATTGTAAAGATAAGGGAGCCCATAATTTAGGTAAGACTTAATAGCAAAATAAACATTGAAATAATGTGAGCATGGCTACAGATGTAGTTGAGACAGCGGTGACAAACAGATTTACCAAAAATGTATATAAGCAATCAGTCAATTTTCAGTTTGCAGGACATGGGAATATAAACGCAGATTACCAAAAATGTATATAAGCGGTCAGTCAATTTTCAGTTTGCAGGACATGGGAATATAAACGCACATTATGTAAAACGCAGTTTTACATATCAATAGACAGTAGTGGGCAAAAATAATTGGGACAAGAATGAAAAATGCTGGGGTCAGAATGATAGTCTGTTATATTTGTTAACATTCAATTTGCAACAGTCATGAGATGAAAATTGTGTCTGACTGATGAAGAAAAAACTAAAACTATGTCCCTTTTTCATACACAGGAAGACCTCAGCCAGGATGAGGCTCTGGAATGTGGCACACAGGAGGAGGCTGTGGAATGTGGCAGCCAGGAGGAGGTGCGGCTAAGTGGCAGCCAGGAGGAGGCAGGGCTAAGTGGCAGCCAGGAGAAGCCTGGGCCCAGTAGGAGCCTGACAGAATTGCAGGTTCCTCCCCTCCGCCTTCCAACCAAAAGACCCAGGAAGGGGAGTCACGTGCAGGATTCAGCACTCAGGATCATTCAGGAGGCTTCTGCGTCCCTCAGAGCCACCCCCACTCCTGAAGAGGCCTTTGCCTGCATGGCTACCACCAAACTGCAGGGCATGCAGGAGGGCCAACGCCAGCTGTGTGAGGACCTTCTTTATAAAGTCTTAACTAAGGGGGTGAGGGGCAAAATCACACCCAATACCCACCATCCTCCTCCTCCTCCCTCTCCTCCTGCCACAACTACACCACCACAGCCACAGCATGGAAGGAAGTGTGGAAGGAAGACCAGAGAGTGATGACCCTGGGTTCAGTCTGGTCTGGCAAAAGATGCAGGCTCTTGTATGACCACAGCCTGGGGACATACATGTCATCTGCTGCTTTCAGGATCTCTGGGACTTCTGGAGCAGACTGCACTCCCTTAGATAAGGACTCCTCAGGCCACCAATTTTGCAGTAAAATAATTGATGTGTGCCCTGGGGGTCAAAGGCTTCACCAATTTCTGCTGTTTCTCCAGCATTGCCTCCCTCTTTGTTTGGTTATAAGCCCTTAATAAAGGTTTTTTGGTTTCAATTATACTCACCTATGTGTGTTTTCATTCAAAAAGGACAGTTTGTTTGTGAGGAGGCAGGTACATTTCTAAAGTACAATGTGAAATTAACAAGAGACACCAACACCAAGCAATCTCCTTGAGATGAAATAATACAAGATAATAATGGTGCTGTGGTAACTTGACACACAAAACACACACAAAAATATTCAGGATGTTAAATAACTAAAAAAAAAAAAAAAAAAAATAACAACAAGATCAGCCTTGAAAAAAATACAAACCAAAAAAAAAAAATCACATCAGGCTTGAAAAAAAAAAAAATGATATAGATTTTTCGTCAGATGTGACAAATCATATTATATTGAGGGAATCACGATAAATAATAAAGAAATAAGTCTGTGAGAAGTCTGTGTGAATATCAGCAGCAAAACTACTTCATTCTTCCTGCATTATAAAGAAGAAGAAAGTGCGCTGTATTAAACAATTTTAAACACTGCAGCCTGATGAAAGTGCTATATCCATTCCGAGCGCTAATTTTACCAGACTGAGCTGTTCCATCTCTGAATTTCTTCTGAGCATGCGTGGCACTTTGTGCGTCAGAATTGTCCAACACACGGTCAGAATTGACGCGATCGGATTTTGTTGTAGGAAAATTTTATAGCCTGCTCTCAAACTTTGTGTGTCGGAAAATCCGATGGAAAAAGTCCGATGGAGCCCACACATGGTCGGAATTTCTGACAACACGCTCCAATCGCACATTTTCCATCGGAAAATCTGACCTTGTGTACGGGGCATAACAGCAAACTTTTCTGACATTTTCAGAAAAAATTACCAACCCATCCTCACAACCATTACAAATGACCTAAGTAAGTGGGACAAACCTCATTTTTCCTGGTTTGGAAGGGCAGCAATCCTAAAAATGAACATACTTCCCCGCATTTTTTATATCCTGCAAACCATTCTCATTAAGCCCCCCCCCAGCCTTCTTCCAATCATACAAAAGACTGTGTACTAGGTTTCTATGGAGACAGAAAAGGCCAAGGATAGCATATGAGCAACTAATGAAACCTAAGACAAAAGGGGCATTAGTCTCCCAGACCTTCAGAAATACCTGTCACCTCTCTAGAATTGTAGATTGGTCATTAAATGGCCACTGCAAAGACTGGGTCGCTCTCAAGCACACATTCTCCCCCCTACCACTATGATCTTTGCCTTGGTACTCAACCGGACATACCCAGTGAATCCTGAAGGTTCACCCGCGCATTGACCTGACACTCCGGTGTTTCAAAGACGCCTGCCAAAAACTACACATCTCCTCCAACCCTGGACCCCTTACATCTGTAAGACTCAATCCAGCATTCCCACCTGGTATGTCCACACACTTTCTAGCAGACATCTGGCAACATTTAGAGGTTCTAGCCTACCACTTCTTCCGACTGGGCCTACTTCTAGAATGCTCCTCCCTACCAGCTAATATGGATAACAATGCCTTTCCTCTCTGGACATATTTCCAGATCAGACAGTTCCTAAAAGAAGCTGATTGTGCCTCCTCCGTCTCTCGACCGCTTACTCCTTTCAAATTGCTATGCTCTAGCTCTACACCCCAACAGCATGTGGTCTTAATCATTTATAACTTACTCTCCTCTGAAAGCTTATGAAAACTAACAAAGCATGTTTAAGCTGGGAAAGAGACCTGCAAATAGAGATGATAGAGGCACAATGGGAACACATATCGACAATAACTCATAAAGGTTCCCTCAATGTCTCGATCCAGGAAAACAATTATAAAATCCTAATGCGCTGGTACAGAACACCAGTAATTCTCAACAAATATAATTCTGCCCTCTCTGAAAAATGCTGGAGATATTCCAAAGGAACAGGTACTTTAGCACACATATGGTGGTCCTGCCCCCTAATCCAGCCATTCTGGACACAAGTCCGAGAACTGACGTCACAGATTTCTCCATACACCCTAGAGCATACCCCAACTCAGCTCCTCCTTCACCACTCTCACCTACCCACACATGACTATCACAAAACGCTAATACCACCTCTGATAAATGCAGCCAAAATGTGTATCCCTCTTTATTAGGGTACAACCCATGTTCCAACCGTCTCTGAATGGCTCAAATGAGTGGAAAAAATTGCAGGAATGGAAGAACTAATTTCCATATCCAAAGACTGTCCAACAAAATATATCCACTGATACTGGAATAAGCATTGCCATCTAGAGAAATAACTACAACCGAACCTCATGTCCTCTCCATTGCACACTCTGTTGACTTAAGCTGGAACTTCTTTACTACAACTATTATTGCCAATTAATGCTGCTCAACTCTGCTGTTAAACCTGTTGTGTTAAATATTACTGCCTCCGGCACCCTGTTCAATTGTGATGTAACCCTTCTCTTTACTTACTAATAAAATTCTATGGAATAAAAAAAAAGAAAATAGAAAACTGCTGTATATATAATATATATCCAATTATGTAATTTATATAGAACAAGCAGATCTAGTCTGCTTTTAGTCACTGATTTTAATTTAAAATTTTTAAACAAGCTAATGATTTTTAAGTGCTATATAGTGCTAGATTTTAGCTGTTTTTTTGTTTTTTTTAACTTTCATAATATTTTTCTAATTAAAATGTTGTTTATGCAAGTAAAATGGCTATCTGACCTGTATGGGATTAGAACAGAACCAATATTTTAAAAAGTTAATATGAATTGCTCTTTAATGCAGCCATGCCTATATAATGAAGTTAACAAGTAATTCACTAGATAATTAATTCCCAGTGGAACAGCTCTAGCTACATTGTTAAATTAGAATGTGTG
Organism: Lithobates clamitans; assembly: GCA_037952925.1. Taxonomy (NCBI): domain Eukaryota; kingdom Metazoa; phylum Chordata; class Amphibia; order Anura; family Ranidae; genus Lithobates; species Lithobates clamitans. The sequence goes on along the minus strand of JBBGZY010000056.1, from coordinate 7,382,628 downwards.
GTGAAGCAGCCATCCTATAACCAAAAGGCTCTTTGAAAAAAAGTGCACATGGTCAAATTAGACAGCCAAATCAATGAATTCCTAAAATATACAAAGTAGGATAATTACTTTTCCCAGTTAATTGCTCTTTTATAAAATGTACTGTTTACCTGAGTATGACTTACATAATAGTACATTGTAACTCCTGTTTTGGTTACCACTTGGCTAAACAATATATTTTTTCATTCAATCCCAAAACCTCTTTCACTAAAATTCATAATAGGTGGATTATTGAAAGAATATAAATAATTGAATGTAATAGCTGCACCGCTAGACAGTATATGTAAAGTTTAAACTATAAGTTAAGTTATTTATCTCATGCATTTAGATAAAATAAAAATGACGTAAATTAATGTCATCATGCATGCTATATATTGTGTCCCTGTTGCTTATATTTTTTACTAACATAAAAAAGGCTTGACATTTACAATCTGACTAATTTAAAAATTAACACCCAGCCCTCCCCCCCAGACTTTAATTTCTAAAAAGTTCCTCCTTCCTTGTAAACTAGGATAATGGATACATTACATTTTTCTTAACAGAAAACTGTCTATTCTCTCACTGATCTACAATAATTCAGCATGGATTCATGTTTCTCACATTATGCCCAGGAAATCTGTACAAATCTTAAAGCAAATGAGCTAAAGTCTAAGGCAGAGGTGCCCAACCTTTTAAGGAGCGAGGGCCACTTTATTGACTTGGTAACTGGTCGCGGGCCACAATGAGCGTAAAGGGGGGATGGCAGGTCTGTGTCCACCCTGTATATGTAGAGCAGACATGAATGCAACCCGCTCTACCCTAAGGGCCCTCTGATCCACCCAGACAGAAGGGGACAGATCCTCGACAGAGCCTCGGCCAATCCCCAGGAGACGTCCACTTGTGACGAAACGCATAAGGTGGAGCCTCCGGTGACATCATTACACTATCCTTCCGCGACGGTGGTGAGACGAAGCTCTAGGAAATAGGGAGAAGCTAATAGAGATGCCGCGGCTTTCATGTGACACAACCGCCTGTTATGACACTTCGCTCCTGTAAGTGCAAACTCTTCTTTTATTAAATTATCTGAATTGATATACTGCACCATGGGAGTTTTTATTTTTTATCTTTGAGTAACAATAGAACATCGGCTGGTCCGGATACCTATAAGTTTTGGGGAGACTGTTAATTCCCTGTGCTGGGTGAGACTGCTATCAGCAGTCACAGCTTTTTGGTAAGCAAGCTACCTCCTACCTGGGTGTTGACCTGAACACACGTTTGATTTGTTTTTGGAAGATTGGTGTCACAACTTTTTTTTCTCCTGCAATTCATTCTTTTTCCTCCTGGAGGCTTATTATACACAGACTTTCTCAGTGATCACTATGGGACGTTGCTTTAGTTTTCTTTTTTTCTTTTTTCTTCTTTTTTGAATATTTTTTTCTTTTTTTAGTAATCAAGTTATTTTTGGTTTTACTTATTATCAATTCAAGTGTTTATTGTATTTATCACTTCTTTATTGATTATTCAAATGTTTTTATCATCACAATGATATCACAATTATTTTTATATCAATATTAGCGCTGCACTCACTTTGTTATTTATTCTATTGGAAGTTTTTAGTATTGAACTTTAGGTGCTGGCTGCTTTACATTTATATGTTATATTATTTACCTCAGTTGTTGATTATCATCTAGCGCAGCGTTAGCCTTAGGGCTTTTTTTTTTTGGGTACTGCTGGTTGCTACTGGTACTGCTGGTTGGTACTGGTACTGCTGGCTGGTACTGGTACTAATACTGGTGGCTGGTACTAATACTGGTGGCTGCTGTCCCAGATCGTGGGTTCCTGTGTCCCGACACGCCACCCCTGAGCATATTGGGCCAGAAGCATGCAGCTGCAGTAGAGAGCAGAGCAGATGCTTCCTGTAACAGGCAGAGTACATTTGGTGTTACTCTGCCTGTGAAAAAGTCGGCGCTATATAGGAAGCATCGGCTCTGATTCCTCTAGCGGCTGCTCCATTCTTTGCACTAATGCTCAGAGATGGCGGGTCGGGAACCCGCGATCTGGGCTTGCCGACCCGCCATCTCAGAGCAAGACATGGCGGGCCACATCGGAGGGCGCCGCGGGCCAACAGTTGGGCACCCCTGGTCTAAGGCCAAGTTTACACTTTTTACCTCTCCGGCAGCAGTCCATTCCCCACTGCCGTAGGGGGCAGTGTAGTGCGTGATTCAGTGCATCGCATCCAGCTCTGTTTTTTGGTACTTGAACAAATTTTAGTTGAAGTGTACAAACATGCACCTAATTTGTGTCACTGTACAGCAAGGCGATGCACTGCACTGCTGTACAGTGAAATGCAATCCTGTACAGTGTGCTGCTCCAGGCTGTGTTTCAGTGTAAATGGGACACACAGAAAATAATTAAATATAAATTTTTCCTTTCCTTCCTTCAGTCTGCTTATTAAGGGGAGTGGTTAATTGTTCACAGGTGCTACAGGTACTATATAACTTTCTGTAGAAACTCACTCTGAGCTTGCCCATCTTTTTTTTTTTGTTGGAACTATGACAAAGTGGGACATTTAAGTGGTGAGTTAAAAACCAGAGATTGAATACAGGAAATTATAACAGGAGTATTCTAATCTGTAAGTAACATCTGACATTTCCTGTAAGTATTTTTAATATTGTAACTGGGATAATGAGTGCTAGGAAGGCCGAAGGTTTTGTGCAGCATGTATACGACAATGGAGCAAGAGCACCATGATGGATACCGCTGTGACAGATGTGAGTAGGTTGCCCTTCTTGAAGCTCGCATTAAAGATCTGGAGAAGCCAATTGCAACACTGGGCAGAACTGGCAACCTTGAAATGGGTCCTCAGGCTAATGGGGTTGGTGTGGAGGGTAGAGGGGTAAGTCAGGATTATCAGGTAGGAATATGGATTACTGTAGTCAGAGTGGTAGTAGCTCACAGAAAAGAAAGGCCAGCACCCAAAAAGATTTGCCAAATTGGGTGAAGATGTGGATTGTGGCAAACTCAGAGGTGACAGCCCTGCATGTCACTGCTACTGGTGTCAGGGTTCAGCATGTGGTGGACCGGATTGATAAATTACTGAGAAGGAATGGGCATGACCCAGCTGTCTTGGTCTATGTTGAAATCAATGACAGAATACATAAAAGGGGATGCTACTTAAGAACCAATTTAAAGAACTAGGCTGCACGTTGAAGGGAAGGACCTACAAGGTGATATTCTCTGAAATAGGCACCATGCGCAACATAGGAAAGACAGGGGGAGATTAGAGAACTGAATGCATGGCTAAAGACATGGTGTAAGAGGGAAGGATTTTGGTTTCTAGAGCACTGGGCTGACTTTTCATTGGGGTACAACCTATATGCTTGCTAAAGATTGTCTGTACCTAAATGGAAGGGGCCTGCTGTGCTGGGGGAGAGGTTTATGGGAAGGCTGTTGGAGTATTTAAACTAGGATTGAGAGGGGAGGGTGAAATAGATTATAACTGAGCATACAGGTCAGACAGGGGTCAGCCCCTATTGGTGGGTGTAATGGGGAAATATGGGGTGAGGGTTATGGAGTTTACTGATGCTGTCAGCCTCAGCTGTCTTTACCAGCAAGTTCAGACACTCACAGCAGCCCTCCAGTCCACCCTGTCTACCGGCCTGGGTCATCACACACAATACCACAGCACCTCTACATGCAGTTTGCAAGCTTCTTAGATATAAGTGGATATTGGAATAAAGTATTGGTTTAAAAGCAAGTGTGAAAGAGGACCTAGTTTATGGAGAGTGTGACAAGGCTATGATGGGTGGAATTGCATATGGGTGTGCGTACTACAAAGTTAATCATTAATCATTGGCGTTTGTTATAGGCCACCCAGTGTTAATAAGGAGGTGGAGACTCAGATCCTTGCACAGATAGAAAGGGCTACAGGGGGTGGGACAGTGATAATGGGGGATTTTAACTACCCGGAGATTGACTGGAGAAATTACACTGCTGGAACAGTTAAAGAGCAAAAATGTATTAACCTATTACAAGACAAATTTTATGGAAAAGTTCATAGTGGCCCCAGCTAGAAATGATACTCTGCTGGACCTGGTAATCTCAAGCCATGCAGAGCTTATTATTAATTTTTATATAAAAGAACATCTGGGTAGCAGTGACGATAACATAACTTTATTTAAAGAGGAAGTAAACCCTGATGGGTTTTACTTCCTCTTTTTTCCCCAGCAAGGTAAAAGCATAATGGGCTAGTATGCATCACATATTGGCCCAATATGTGCCATTTACCTGCAAACGAAGCCCGCGCTGTCCCCACTGGTGGCTGCATCCATCTTCGCCCCTCTTCCTTCCGGGTGTCAGGGACTTACTGTGGCAAGACAGAGGTGCGTGCATGCGTGCACACGTGTGCACACCGGTGCCAGTCCAATGAGCTGGTCAGCAGTGTGTGTGTGTGTGTGCGAGGGCATGTGTGTGTGTGCGCACATGTGCAAAGGCACGCGTCAGATGCATGTGCGCGCACGCTAGACGGTGCTTGCGCCAATGGGCCTTTAAAAGAACAGCAGCTGCACAAGTGCAGTGCTGTTTGCTCTGCAGCTTGTGTGTCCTGAAAACCTGTACCTGCCATCTGATCATCTGTATTGACCTGACTCTGTTGACTTACCCGATATCACTAATCCTGACCTCGGCTTGCCTTGACCCTGCTAAATTTGCAAACGCATGCTATATCATCTTTCTTTGAGGCCATGGCCCATCTTTATGAAGACCCTCAGTGGACTGCCCCGGCAGAGTCTGCTCTGTTTGGGCTCTAGTAAGGCCGCCGAGAGGCTGAGGACTATGTTACGGACTTCAGACACTGGAGCACAGACACCCAATAAAATGACGGAGCTCTGCGATACCAGTTCCGCATGGAATTCTCTGAAAAACCTTAAACATGAGCTTGCCCGAGTTGGTACACCTAACACCCTTGAAGCTCTGATCACCCTGGCTATCCAGATCGAACGATCGTCTCTGTGAGCGTCAGTCAGAATGGTCCGCCCTGTAGAGCCGCCCAGTATGGATGACCCCGAGAGCTCCAGTTCCTGCCTCCCGCTACCTGGTACCAGCCCTTCCAATCCTGTCAGCTCAATACCTGACACTTCTGAGCCTATGCAATTAGGATTGATGCGACCAGCTCTGTCCCCTGAAGAGCAAGCACACTGCCAACAGCACAACCTTTGCCTCTACTGTTGTGAGGCCGGCCACTACGTGCACAGCTGCCCTGCCAAGATGCGTAAGTGCCCATCTCCTGTTCCTGCTTCTCTATTAACATTATCTGCCAATGCAACTCGTCTTGCCCTCCCTCTCTCTTTCCAGCTCCCGGAAAGGACAATTTCAGTCAACACCATCATCGACTCTGAATCATGCAGCTGCTTTATTGACTCAACCTTTGCCAGTCAGCAACAGATTCCTCTGCAACAAAAAACACACAGACTTTCTGTTTATCTGGCTGATGGCATTAAGTCAGGACGAGTAACTCAGGAAACGTCTTCGCTACCTGTTACTATCTTCTCCCATCATAAGGAGCTACTGACCCTGAACACCATCTCCTCTCCATTATTCCCTGTGATTTTGGGCCTACCTTGGCTCCAGGCCCACAATCCCCAAATCCATTGGATATTAGGGGAGGTCAAGTCCTTGTCTTCCTACTTTCAGGAACATTGTATATCAAGGCCCCAGAGCCACCAACCACACTGCTATACACGGACTCTGATCAAGACACTCACCAGTCAGTGCCCACACCGTATCATGAATCTATTGATGTTTTCAGTAAACGAGGGCCAGACACCCTTCCATCTTATCGCCCCTATGACTGCGCAATCAAGCTCCTCCCTGGAGCCTAGATTCCCTTTGGGCGCATCTTTTCATTATCAGGAAGCACTAAAGCAGTACATCAATGAAAATCTAGAAAAGGGTTTTATCCATCCTTCTTCCTCTCCAGCAGGTGCCAGAATATTTTTTGTAACAAAGAAGGACCAAACTCGTCGTCCATGTGTGGACTACCGTGAGTTAAACAAAATTATGGTCGAGAACCGCTATCCTTTGCCGCTGATGCCTGAGCTGTTTTAGAGGTTATGGTCTGCCACTATCTTTGCCAAGGTAGATCTGAGGGGAGCCTATATTCTGGTCCGCATCCGAGCTAGGGATGAGTGGAAGACAGCCTTTCGTACCGCTACGAATATTTGGTCATGCCATTTTGGCTTTGCAATGCCCCTGCCACTTTCAAGCATTTTATCAATGACATATTTAAAGACTTCCTAGACATTTTTGTAATTGTCTACTTGGACGATACCTTAATTTTCTCTGGATCACTTGACCAACATCGGGAACATGTTTGCAGGGTGTTATGCCGGCTTCGCAAACACGGATTGTATGTGAAAGCAGAAAAATGCGAGTTTGAACAGCAGAGCTTCCAGTTCCTAGGATTAGTGATTTCCACAACTGGAATTAAGATGGACGCCCACAAAGTGTCTGCTATATTAGATTGGCCTGTGCCTATGGACAAGAAAGGAGTGCAACGTTTTGTAGGCTAAATTTTTACAGGAAGTTCATTAAAGGGTTCTCTGCCATAGTCACTCCCATTACTCAGCTGACCAAGCAGAACTTGCGATTACACTGGAATTCGGAAGCCCAAAATGTTTTTGAGACATTCAAGAGACTTTACCTCAGCCACGATCCTCAGTCATCCTGATCCATCACTGCCCTACATCCTTGAAGTGAATGCATCCGAAATAGCAGCAGGGAGGTTATCTCTCACGCCAGAGTATCAAAGACTTAATGCATTCTGTGGTCTTTTTCTCAAGGAAACTTTCTCCTGCAGAGAGAAATTATGATGTTGGAGATTGAGAATTATTTGCCATCAAGGTAGAATTAGAAAAAGTGGATATACTTGTTGGAAGGTGCCGTCCATCCAGTATTAATATACACTGACCATAAAAATCTAGAATACTTAAGATCTGCCAGACGGCTGAAACCACAGCAAGCTCGATGGGCTCTGTTCTTTTCACGTTTTTCCTTTCACATTACTGACCGACCTGGATCAAAGAACGTTAAACCGGACACTTTATCACGTATGTACGACAACCTCAAGGATCTATCTGTTCCAGACACTATCTTACCCGCAGGCAACTTTCTGCTTCTACAAACAGATCTCTTCTCCCAACACAAAGAAGCCTCCATGGACATTTTTAAACCCTCTGGGGTCACCTTGACATCTAAGGATGGTCTACTTTGGAGGGGAAGTCAAATCTTTGCTCCAGAGGATGTACAAGTTGGAGTATAGAAGCTACTTCATGATCATCCGTCACTTTGGTGCCCATAAGACCCTTGAGCTGGTGCAACGCACATTCTGGTGGCCTGGTCTGGAGGAGTTCTGCAACAGCATGTAAACTCATGTCCTGTCTGCACTTAGAATACAATGGCAAGAAGACAGGCATGGGGACTGTTGAAACCTTTACCCATTCCTGATGAACCATGGAGGATGGTCTCCATGGATTTTATAGTTGAGCTTCCGTGTTCCGAAGGATGTACTGCAATCTTCGTAGTTGTGGACCAATTGTCCAAAATGGTCCACTTCCTGCCGCTAAGAGGTACCCTATACGCTATGGAAACTACCCAAGTATTTGTTAAAGAAATTGTCAGATTACATGGAGTCCCTGCAAACATCGTATCAGAGTGCAATTCACTTCATGCTTTTGGAGAGCCTTGTGTGAAACCTTGAAAATTGAACTAGCTTTGTCCTCAGCCTACCACCCCCAAAACCACGGGCAGACAGAGAGGACTAATCAGACCCTTGAGCAATATATTAGATGTTTCACGACCTTTGTTCAAGACAATTGGGTGCCCTTAATGCCCCTAGCAGAATTTGCTTACAATAATACCAGTCGTTCTGCTACGGGGCAGTCCCCTTTCTTCGCTAACTATGGCTTTCACCTGTCATTTTTACCTGACTTTTTTCCAGAATCTTCAGTCCTAGCAGTCCAGAACACAGTGGCATGGTTGGCATGTCCTTCAAGAAAATTGGCACCCAAGTTCATAGGACCGCCCCCAGTGAAGAGGAGAATTAATGAACTATCCTTACCTGACTCATTAAAAGTTCATCCTGTATTTCATGTCTCATTGTTAAAGCCTGCAGTACCTGACCCCTAAAGTCAGGTCTGAGCATGTAGGCTCCTTACAAAATAATCTAGAGTTGGTGACTGGGGACAAAGAGAAGGCAAATGTATTAAATACCTTCTTTAGCTCTGTGTATACAAAGGAGCACGGGGGAGGTCATTTCCATAATAGGGAAGATATTGACACAGCCCCAAATGATACACTATGGCTCAAAAATGATATTGTCCAGAAATATTTGGACCACATAGATTAGTTTTTTCTAGAAAAAAGGTTTTAGGCAAAAGTCAGCATGGATACATGAAAGACAGAAATTGACAAATCTGATTTCTTTTTATTAGAAGATGAGCAAAAACTTGGACAGAGGGGTGGCTGTGGATGTGGTATACTTGGATTTTGCAAAAGTGTTTGACACAGTTCCCCACACACAGCTAATGCGTAAGACAGTCTACAGGCTTGAAAAAATCTAATTGGATAGAAAACTGGATAAAAGGCTGTATTCCGAGAGTAGTGGTTAAATATCTATACTCTGAATGATCTAGGGTTGCTAGTGGTGTACCCCAAGGTTCAGTGTTGGGACCCTTGCTTTTTAATATAATAATAAATTATATAGGGTCTGGGATTAAAAGTACCATTTCAGTCTTTGCACATGACAAAAAAGCTATGCAGTGGAATAACATCCTTATGCCCCCGTACACACGATCGAAAATGCCGCCAGCAAAACTCCGATAAGAGCTTTTGGTCGGAAAATGCGACCGTGTGTATGCTCCATCAGTCTTTTGCTGGCGAAATTCCAGCCAGCAAAAGATTAGGAGCAGGTTCTCAATTTTTCGTTCGGAAAAAGTTCCTAGCCGAAAATGTGATCGTCTGTATGCAATTCCGACGCACCAAAAATCATGCATGCTCAGAATCAAGTACGAGACGGAAGCGCTCGGTCTGGTAAAACTAGCGTTCGTAATGGAGCTAGCACATTTGTCACGCTGTACATTTTTGGATCTTTTAATGCAGTACATTCTTTTGTTCTTTATAATGCTAGAAGAATGAAGTTGTTTTGCTGCTGATATTCACACAGAGTTCTCACAAACTTATTTCTTTATTACTTCTCGTGATCTCCTGAATAATATTTTTTGTTTTTAAAGCTAGATCTCCATAATAATGTTTAGAATTATTTTTTATAGTCCTCTTTTTTTATTTTTAATCAAGATCTCCTGTTTTGTGGATTATTTTTAAATTAGTTTCTAGTGATCTCCATAATTTTATTTTTGGTGAGTCAAGTTTCCACAACAACATTATTATCTTGTATTTTTATAAAGCTCAAGGAGGTTGGTTGTTGCCCCTTGTTAATTAGACATTGTACTTTGGAAATGTACCTGCCTACTCACAAACTGTCCTATTTGAGGAAAAACACATAGGCAAGTATTTTCATATAAAAAAAAAAACATTTATTCCGGCTCATAACAAAATAAAGAGGAGGGCAATGCTGGAGAAACTGCTTGAATTTGGGAAGCCTTTGGCCCCCAGGGCACACATCAACTCTTTGTAAATAAAAATTGGTAGCCTGAGAAATCCATATAATGTGGAGCACAATCTGGTCCTGGACTCCCAGAGATTACAAACAGCAGCAGATGACATATCTGTCCCCAGGCTGTGGTACTACAACAGCCTGCATCTTCTCTCAGACCAGACTGAACCCAGGGCCATCACTTTCTTGTCTTCCTTGCAGCCTTCCCTCCACACTTCCCTGCAGCCTTCCCTGCAGCCTTCCTTGGAGGCTGTGGCTCTGGAGGTGGACTTGTGGCAGGAGGAGGAGGAGGATGGGTGAGTGCATGTTATCACTCATTTGGCCACTCAACCCCTTATGAATGGCCTAAAAATAATTTTCTCACGCCTGAGGCATTGGCCCTCCTCCATTTGCTGCAATTTTGCAGCTACATAGCAGCAATAGGACTCTTCAGCATTGGGAGCTTTTCTGCCTCCTCCATGTTACTCCCCTTCCTGGCCCTTTTTTTTGGAAGGTGGAGGGGAGGCACCTGGGATTGGGTGTGGCTCCTACTGGGCCTGGTCTCCTCCTGGCTGCCCTTACCCCCGCCACCTCCTGGCTGACACTTACCCCCCCTTTTCCTGTGTGCCACATTTCAGACCTCGTCCTGGCTGAGGTCTTCCTGTGTATGAAAAAGGGACATCAGCTCATGACTGTTGCAAATTGAATGTTAATAAATAGAAAAGACTATCATTCTGAGCCCAGCATTTTTCATTATTGTCCCAATCATATTTGGCCCCTACTGTATTGGTATGTAAAACACTTTTTGTTAAATCATTCATTTGTTATCAATAATAACATCTAGTTAACAACAATAGTTTTCAGACAATAAATATGTTAAAAAATACTACACCTGGCTCCAGCTGGGCTCCTCCACTTCTTCAAGGGTGGAAGGCCCAGGTTGGTCCTTGGAAGCCTCAGCTGGGGTTGAGTGAAGGGTTGAGGGAAGGCTTGATGGAAGTGTAGAAAGTGATTCCCTGACTTCCATCTGGTCTTCCAGAAACCGCATAATGTTTTAGTACCACAGATTGGCACCCAATCTGTGGTACTAAAACATGATGCACCATACACGTCTTCTGCTGCTGCTCCTGATCTCATGGAAGCCTGGACCTTATTAAGCTCCTTCCTATATGTGCTTCTCAAGCTACCAATTTTCCTCTCCACAAACTCGATGTCTGCGTTGGGGACCTGCATCTTCACAAATTGCAGTAGTTTCTCCAGCGATGCCTTTTTAGCTGGTTTATTGCGATATAACGGGTTTTTAACCTCCCACAAATTATGCATATCCCTGTATTTGTCAATGAAATGGCCCATGAAATCAGAGTCTTTGCATTGTTTCATATTTGCTGCAAGACAAAATACAAGACAAAAACACTAATATCAGGCTAAACTCTCCTAATCTTATCCCAATATAGGCCTCAGTATAGGCCACTGATGTCTCAAGTTAAAATGTTACCTTCGTTAGAACTTTTGGTGCTTCTGGTCCTCCTTCCTACGCACACAGAACGTAGGTACGACACACGCTTGTTACTCTTTATATACACTGCGCATGCGTGAAACTCCGCCCGCATCGCCCGCCCCTGACGTTCTTTCTAGATTATTCCCCGCCCCTTCTCTTTTGGCGCAGTGGGAGATGAACATGGCGGAGACACAGCAGGTGCGTAATAGCAGTAACGAGGAGGAGGAAAGCTCGTAACAGGAAACATCCCGATCCCATAGGAGAAGTTTTAAGGCCTCAAATATGTCCTTTGTAGAGATTGTGGACAAATTAAAGAGGGCCAACTATGATGAGAAGTATGGGCCCTACCTAAACCCAAATGTGAGAAAATGTGAGAAAGGCCAAGATCGTGACTAAAGTTGTGAAGAGTCTGCACAGGAATTTTGGGGTACGACGATCCAAGGAGCAATTAAGGAAACGCCGGTCAGACCTTAAATTGACGGAGCAAGATCAGTACAGAAGGATCAGGAAAGTGCTTCTAAAAAATAAGTACTTGTTGTGTATTCCAATTATTATTATTATTACTTGCATGCTGCGCCATGTGCTTTTCTTTACTGTTGTACAGTTTAAAATGGCAACTTTCAGGCTTGTGGGCACAGTAATCGTTCATAGTAAACATCGTTCATTCACCAACTAAATACGATGTTTTAGGCAAATACAGCGTTAACTACATTTTCTCATGCTAATTTGTATTTAAAGAAGTTTAGGACATTGTTGTCTAGATGTGTTTGTAACTAGAAAGAATTGCAAACTTGATTCAATGTAATGTAAGGAGAGGACACTCAGCAGCTGTTTACACATCTGGACTCAGGAGCACTAGTGTGGGACACAAGAACAAACTTTTTAGGGTGTCCCACACAGGTGCTCCAGTGGATACTTGTGGTGTCTCCATGTGTGAAACTTGTCCAAAAAAGTTAAGTATTGCAGCTTTGTTAAGGGAATAATTCATGTCTTCAACTTGGAACTATGCCCAAACAGACAATTGTACCCCACTTCCAAGCAATGTTTCACATTCATATTTCTGGCCACAAATAACTATGTGCTAAGTATACCTTTTGTTTCATTCTCATAAGGGAGAAAAGACTCGGGACGTCGGAGGACAACAGGAACCCCCCCACCTCCTGAAGAAGAGGAGCAGAGGACACAACCTCAGGATGTGGAGGAAGGAGAGGTGGTTGAGTCACCACAACAGGTGAATGTCTGACACCCCAGATTCAGGTAATAGATGTATGCCTGCATATTTATAATACATGGTGTGTATTTTTTCTTTTAGGTGATGTGCATGTTGTGGAAGAACAATCTGCTCATTTCCCAACTGACAGTGCACAAAGGCTAATCCAGGATATAATGTATTGTAGTCGGGATTTAGACCTCATAAAGGAAAAAACCAAGGAGATTGAACAAAGAATGAAGAACTTGATTGATGTATCAGGGAGAATCTAAATATAAAAAAAAGACAACTTTTTTATTTTTTTCTAAGAAAATTTAGATAACCTTTTTATACATTTTAAAAGACAAATTTTGGAAGATGCACACGGTGTGTCAACATGTGCTATCTGCCATCAGGGCATATCAATGTACATGTTTTGTGGGTGCAACCCCTTCCTTGCAACTCTAGTAGGTGAGAGGAAGGGGTTGCACCCCCAAAACACGTCCATTGATCCCCCATGATGGGAGATAGCACATGTTGACATTAGGCATGGGGTCAGGAGGGAAATCCCCATTTTTACTCCCAATTTGTGTGCATCTTCTAAATTTGGCTTTTACAGGAGGAGATTACTCCTTTGGATGAAGGCAAGATCAAGACATTTTTGACACTGTGGGTTTTTTTTACTAAAGCTGGAGAGTGCAAAATCTGGTGCAACTCTGCAAAGAAACCAATCAGCTTCCAGGTTTTATTGCCAAAGCCTAATTGAACAAGCTGAAATTAGAAGCTGATTGGCTGCCATGCACAGCTGCACCAGATTCTGAGTGCACCAGTTTTAGTAAATCTCCCCCTATGTCTGATATTGCCTTCAGTTTTTTAATGTTGAACTTTGTAAGTTCCTGAGTTGTGTATGTTATGTTTTGAAACATGCCTGTTTATGTACCAAAATAATATTTTCAAGGTAAAAATGTATAAAACAAAGATGTTATTTTTTTAACAGAAAAGGTTTTACAACGCACATGTGAATGTGCACGGAGTAAAAGTTTTTATACTCAACAATGTGTGGCTTCTTTTTTCAATGCTCAATACCAGTTTTTGTATTAAGTTGGTGTTTACAATGGGTGTTATTTAATAATGGAAAAACCACTTGACACTACAAATGCACTAGGAAAACCTAGGAGACAGATAAAAGAAACCCAAGCAGTAAATCAAATTCAAGATTTTATCATTTTTTTTTGTTTGCAAATATTTAAACATTTGCTGGCATAGCAATGGCCCCCCTACCCGTAAAATATTCCACATATTTTTGATGCACTTTGCAGGCGCTTTGGGGGAGGCAAGCCAGGAGGGCCAGCCTCTAGGACCGTCATTGTTGGTTCATGAAGTCCGGCCCCAGGCCCAACTGAGGCTACATAATTATTAGCATTTTGTTTTAAAAAGTTGTGCAAGATGCAGCATGCTGACACAATGTGGTTAAGTTTGTACTTCGCCATATTTATAGCCATTATAAATAGGCGGAACCGGATAGCCATTATCCAAAGGTGTTCTCCACGACTCTTCTGGCTCTGGCCAGCTGGAAATTTAAAACCCTCTTCTCCGGGGTGAGGGTCCTCTGGGGGAATGGCCTCATCATGTGATCACCCAGACCAAACGCTTCATCAGCAATAAAAACAAACGGGAGTCCTTCCACGTTCTCTTCCGCAGGTGGCAATCCCAAGCCACCACTCTGGAGACATGTGTAGAACTCGGTCTGGGCAAAGACTCCACCATCCGACATCTGGCCATTCTTCCCCACGTCCACATAGAGAAACTCGTATGTCGCTGACACAACCACCATCAACACGATACTAGTGAAACCCTTATAATTAAAATAGTATTACCCTGAATGGTTTTGTGGGATGATGTGGACATGCTTCCCATCAATTTCCCCTCCACAGTTGGGAAAGACCATTGGGACCGTGGTCATTCCTGCTCTACTGTTTCTAATATACTTCAGGCAGTGTGTTGATTTAGTTAGCTGCAGTGTATTTCATATATATATAATATATATATATATATATATATATATATATATATATATACATACAGTAAGTCTAATGTGTATATATATATATATATATATATGCACTGTATACAGTTTAGCTAGATCTCACTACAGACTGTTCCTGTTGTACTGTTGCTAATATACTTCAGGCAGGCAGTTGATTCAGCTAGCTGCAGAGCATTTAATATATATCTATATACAGGCTTGTGTATATATATATATATATATATATATATATATATAGTCTAGCCAAGCCTATACCTGACTGTAGGCCATTCCTGGAGTACGTGTTCAAAGACACTTTTAGGCAGGTGACTCAGTGACGTGCAGTTCATAAAATATATATCCACTGCATTGTAGTCCAGCCAAGCCTATACCTGACAGTAGGCCATTCCTGGTGTACTGTTTTTAGTAAACTTCAGGTGTTGTTTAATCTAATTGTACAGTATGTCTGGAAGGCCACCAAGGAGAGGCAGACGCTCACAGGACACTACAAGAGGGCAAGCAGGCTCTGTGTCTACAGCCAATAGTGCTGGTCATGGATACAGTGCATCGTCAGCACGTGGCTGTGGGGCATGCTTGTCCTTTTTTTCGGCAGCTGGCCATGTTGAGCCACAACATGCAGAAGAGTTGGTAGACTGGATGACCAAGCCGTCCTCATCCTCCTCATCCTCTGTCACCCAGGCTCAGGGTACTTTATCTGCCAATAAAGCTGACAAAGCAGCCTCTTCTGGCTCAATGTCATCAGTCACTCCTTCCCTAGCCCCACCATCATGCCCTGAAGAGTCCCCCGAACTGTTCGACCACAGTGTAGGGTACATGCTGCAGGAGGATGTGCAGCATTTTGAAGGCTCTGATGATGCTACCCAGGTTGAGGATGAAGGCAGTAACGTAAGCCCAGAGAGAGGGGGTGCCCAAGAAGGACAAGAAACTGGCAGCCATGTTCCCCCAGCTGCAGTATACTGCCAGGTTTGCTCCAGTGGCAAGGAGGGAGAGGATGATGAGGTTACTGACTCTACATGGATGCTAGATAGAAGAGAGTAAGAGGAGGAACATCTCCAATCAAACAGGATGCCCTCCGGGGGCCTGATTAAGGGCAGCCAACTGACTGCATCACACTGCAGAGCTCCGCATGTGCAGGGCGCTGCTGACTCTGCACATTTTTCCAAAAGCTCTTTGGTGTGGGCCTTTTTTGAGGCAGCAGATCACGCCATTGCTGTTTGCAACATATGTCTGAAGCGTATCAAGCGTGGCCAAAACAGCAGCCACTTGGGCACCACATGCTTGACCAGACATGTCGAATTCCCATGTAGTCCGTTCGCAAGCGTACTTAAAAGACCCACACCAAAGAACAAGGCGGACCTCTTCTTGCTCCTCATCAGCTGGGATCTCCAACCCCCCTATACTTTCAGTCCTCTCAGAGACCTGCACTGAGGGAAATGAAGGTGTAGAATTAGGTGTCCCAAGCACCTCCGGGCAATCTGCTAGCGGTACACCAACATCCGATTGTAGCAGCCAAATTTCCCTACCCCAGTTGCTAAACCGGCAAAAGAAATTCGGTCCCAGCCATCCACATGCTCAGTGGCCGAATGCTAGTTTGGCTAAATTGCTAGCACTCCAACTGCTGCCTTTTCAGCTGGTAGCCTCTGCCCCCTTTCGAGAATTTGTGGAATGTGCGGTACCTCAGTGGCAGGTTCCCAAACGCCAATTTTTTCTCAGAAGGCCATTCCGGCTCTCTACCGACATGTGGAAGGCAATGTCTTGGCCTCGTTGGACAGGGCAGTCAGCGATATGGTGCATATTACCGCTGACTCATGGTCCAGCAGGCATGGACAGGGACGTTATCTTTCTTTCACGGTGCACTGGGTAACTCTGCTGGCAGCTGGGAAGGATGCAGGACAGGGTGCAGTATTGTTGGAGCTTGTTCCGCCACCATGCCTTCAAAATGCTGGTAGTGGTGATTCAGCCACACCTCTCTCCTTCACCCCTCCTCTTCTTCTTCCTCTATGGCCTTTTCCTGTGCAGATTTGTCCTCGGAACCAGTGGTGCTCCGTAGGTGTTCTAGGGGCTACGCAAGCACTCAGGCTAAAAGATGCCATGCGGTGCTTGAGTTGCTCTGCTTAGGGGACAGGAGCCATACTGGAGCAGAGATTCTGGCAGCTCTGCAGGTGCAGGCTCAGAGGTGATTAACGCCACACCAGCTTCAGCCAGGCATGGTGGTTTGCGACAATGGCACCAACCTCCTCTCCGCCCATGTTCCCTGTTTGGCTCACATCCCTAATTTGGTGGTGTAGCATTTCTTGTGCAGGTACCCGAGCTTACAGGATGTCCTGAGGCAGACCAGGAAAGTCTGTGGGCATTTCCACTGGTTACATAATGCCAGTGCTCAGCTGGCTGACCTCCAAAAGAATTCAACCTGCCCAAGAACCACCTCATCTGTGACATGTCCACCAGGTGGAACTCAACGTTGGCAATGCTGCAGCAGCTGCACACACAGCAGAGGTCCATCAATGACTACCTGTGCGAGTATGGCACCAGGACAGGGTCAGGGGAGCTTGACTTTTTTTTGCCATGCCAGTGGCTCATGATCAAGGATGCATGCACTGTCCTGTCACCATTTGAGGAGGCCACGAGGATGGTGAGCAGTGACAGTGCATTCATGAGTGATACTGTCCCTCTTGTCTACCTGTTGGAGCACACACTGCGTGGAATAATGGACAGGGCACTTGAGGCAGAACAGAGGGAGGAAGAGGAGGACTTCCTTACCTCTCAAGGCCCCCTTTATCCAGACAGTATTCCTGCAGGCCCGCCTATCACACAGGAAGAGGAGGAGGAGGATTGTGTCAGCATGGAGGTGGAGCCTGGCACTTAGCATCAGCAGCAGTCTTCAAGGGATCATTTTCAGGCCCCAGAAACCCATGGACTTGTACGTGGCTGGAAGGAGGTTGCTGCGGATAATGTCGTCCTTAGTCACCCAGAGGACTCCCGACTGAATGCCTCAGCAAACCTATGCTGCATGGCCTCCCTGATCCTGCAAAGCCTGCAAAAGCACCCTCGGATTTGTGGTATGAAGGAGAGGGATCAGTACTGGCTGGCAACCCTTCTTGATCAATGTTACAAGGGTAAGGTGGCAGAACTTATCCAGCCGTCGCAGAGGGAGCAGAGGATGAAACATCTTCAGGAGGCCTTGCAGAAAGGTTTGTGTGATGCATTTCCAGAGGCTGGGAAGTTACAATTTCTTGGTCCTCCTGGACAACGTGTTGCTGAGGCTTCGGTCAGTCACAGAAGGAGCGGTGGAGAAGGTGACTGTCTGACCGATGCGTTCAGACAATTTTTTAGTCCGCAGCCCCAAGGTATGATTGGTTCCAGCAACCATCGCCAGCGTCTGTTGTACATGGTGCAGGAATACCTAGGGACAAGATCTGACTTGGACACCTTTCCAACCAAAAATCCACTGGGATACTGGGTCTTGAGGATAGATCACTGGCCAGAGCTTGTACAGTATGCAATTGAGCTACTGGCCTGTCTTGCATCCAACGTTCTTTCGGAACGCACATTCAGTGCCGCTGGGGGCTTTGTAACCGATCACAGAGTGTGCCTATCCACTGACTCAGTTGATCGGCTCACCTTCATAAAAATGAATCAGTCTTGGATCACCAGCTACCAAGCACCTGATGCTGATGTAACCAATTCATTTTTTTATGAATGTGAGATCCCTTGAAGACTGCCTATGCTGATGCTGAGTGACTATCCTGTTATGCTGAGTGACTATCCTATTCCTCCTCAATGTTTATGTTGACAGATTTTTGGTTCTGGACACCACCACCACTACCTAAGGCCCAATTTTTCTGCCCCTGTTTAACAGGGGCGTGTAATTACAATGTTTGCTGTAATATTTAACAGCAGGGCTTGTTCCTGTGCTCAACAAGAGTATCTGTGAGGGGTTGCAGTGTTGTGGCACCACCACCACTGCCTAAGGCCCAATTTTTCTGCCCCTGTTTTACAAGGGTGTGTAATTACAATTTTTGATCTACTATTTCACAGCAGGGCCCATTCCTGCGCCCACCAAGAGTAACTGTGAGGGTTTACAGTGTTGTGGCACCACCACCACACCACCACCAAAGGCCCAATTTTTCTGCCCCTGTTCAACAGGGGCATGTAATTACAATTCTTGATATAATATTTCACAGCAGGGCCTGTTCCTGCACCCACCAAGAGTAACTGTGAGGGCTTACAGTGTTCTGGTACCACCAACACCTAAGGCCCAATTTTCCACAGAGTGTATAGGACAGGCCATATAGTATATACAGGCGGTCCCCTATTTTCAAAAATAGACAACAGGAAGTGAGAGAAAATCTACCCCTAGGAAGGGAAATTCTCTCCTGTAAGAGTTAATATGAGAAAAAGGTGTCTCCTCCACTAAATTTTCAAAATCCAATTGTCGTTGGGAAAGAAAGTGAGGTGAAATCTTCTGAACAGGGGCACAGACAGCAAAACAAATGTTACAGGGCTGATAACCCTTCCCTATGTTTTCCAAAAACCTTTAAAAAATGTTTTTTTGGCTGGAGCTACACCTACAAAATGTACCTGTTCCAAATTACAAACAGATTCTACATAAGAACAAACCTACAGTCCCTGTCTTTTTTGCACCGCCTGTATATCGCTGTTCAGAGTATATAGGGCCTGGGGGCCCAACACCTTTTCTTTTTTAAATTTGGGTGCGGGGTTGCCCTTAATATCCATACAAGACCTAAAGGGTCTGGTAATGGGCCGGGAGGGGGGGGGGAAACATTACATTACAGCCGCAAGTAGTTTTAAAGAGGGAGTCCTGCGAAAAAAAATTAAATGTCAGCAGCTACAAATACTGCAGCTGCTGACTTTCAAAATAAGGACACTTACCTGTCTCAGGGTCCAGCGATGTCGGCACCCGAGGCCGCCATCTTCTGTAAGGGAAACAAGAAATGAAGCCTTGCAGCTTCACTTCCAGGTTCCCTACTGCGCATGCGTGAGTCGCACTGCGCAATCAGAACGGTCCCGGCTGTCTCTGGGACCCATGTGTGTCCCAGCAGACATCACGGGGGACAGGAAGTGGCGTAGACTCCCGTGGGAGTCTATGCCCAGAAGTGGGTGCAAATACCTGTATTAGACAGGTATCTGCACCCCCCTCCCCCAAGAAAGGTACCAAATGTGACAACGGAAGGGGGGAGGGTTCCAAAAAGCGGGGGTTCAATTTTTGTGTGAACCTCCACTTTAAATTACTTTTTTCCTTTAGAAATGTAACTTTGTGCAGGGACTGTTCTAAACATGGGAAACATGTGCCACTTTACAGGCATACTATGGACACCCCCCAGGTTTGATAGTTAAAGGAATATTTCACTTTTATTTTTTCACTTTAAGCATCATTAAAATCACTGCTCCCAAAAAAATGTCTGTTTTTAAAACTTTCTTTTCTATTGATACATATCCCCTGGGGCAGCACCCGGGTCCCCAAACCCTTTTTCGGTCAATAACTTGCATATTAGTCTTTAAAATTTGCACTTCTGATTTCTCACATTCGAGTCCCATAGACTTTAATGGTGTTCGAATGTTCGCGCAAACTTTCAGTCCGTTCGCATGTTTTGGATGCGAACCGAACCGGGGGTGTTCGGCCCATCCCTATTCACCACCAACCAGGTGACTCCCCAGCCACTTCCCATGTTAGCCACCTCCCTTCAACTCATATCACAGGTGACCATTTCCCAACCTGCAGATGACAGACCCTACTCCAAAATATATCACTCCCAGCTACTCCCCCCACCCGCTGATTGGTATCCTTCCATCATCACCTCACACCCCCCTGCTGACAGTCCTCTCTCCCCAGCCTGTCCCCACACACCCTCTCACTTGCTGACCTGTTGATGGGGGAATCACTCCCGCAGTGTTATTGTGTACACAATACAATGATGCTGTAATCAAGTCGATTTTCTCTTGTTTTTGTTCCTTCTCTTTGCTTGTCTCCTTTTTGTTTATTGAGTAAAGTTCCCCATAAAATTCTTGAAAGGTCTTTGCTATGTCTATGTCTTTATATCTAATTTCGCCTGCTTTGGTCCTTATTTTATTGATGTATTTATTACTTTTCTTTTTACTTAATGCCCTTGCCAGGAGTGGACCAGATCTGTTGCTAGCATCTTTCTTTTTAGTATCTTTCTTTTTTAACTAGGTTATACTTCTTTCGGTTTTCTAGTTCTATCTGTTGTCTCATGGCCTCTCTAGCTCCGTATAGTTTTCCCAAAATTGCTCCTTCCCCCGATTCCTTTTGCTGCTGTTCTAGCTTTTTAATTTCTTCCTGAAGCACACGAAGATTCTTTGCCTGCCTTCTCTCCTTCTCTACTCCCGCCTTTATTATAATCCCTCTGATGTACGCCTTATGGGCCTCCCAGACTATTGATTCTGATGTTTTCTTTGGGGTTTTTGTTTTAAAATAAAATTCTAATTCTTCTTTTATTAACTTATCAATTTTCCTATCATGAAGGAGGTCTTCGTTTAATCTCCAGTTATTTAACAAGGGTTTTTGTGTATTTTGTTTTATTCGTAGCGTCACCGGGGCGTGATCCGAGAATGTTATGGAACCTATATTTGTGCTTTCTACCTCTTCTAAGTACCTATGATCTACGAAAAAATAGTCAAGCCTAGAGTACGTCGCATGTACGAGGGAGTAGAAGGTGTAGTCCCTTATCTTTTGATGTTGCATCCTCCACACATCTACTAGCTGACAGTGATGCAGTTTTTTTCTTGAGTTTATTCATCCATACACCTCCAGTCCCCCGAACATGCGACGTGTTATCTCTATCCAGCTCAAGACATAAATTAAAATCTCCTGCCACAATAGCCCTCCCCTTCCTGAAACCCTCTAACTTTGATAGGACTCCCATTACATATTTTCCTGGGTTGGTATTTGGGCAATATACATTGGCTAAAGTATATTCCTTCCCATCCCACGTACTTCCCTTGCAAAACCTATCGCCACTCCTTTTGCACCCCTTATCGGGGAGTCACTATATATCCAAAGCGGGTAGTCCTTAGAGATTATTTTCTGGTTTCTCCCCAGGTATAGGTGCGTCTCCTGGAGAAAGACCACCTCAGCTTTAATGGATCTCAATTCGCCCATTATGTTCGCACATTTTATGGGCGAATTGAGACCCCTCACATTATATGTTACCCACTTCATTCCGGCCATTTATTCTGCCTTTCTAAACCAAACAGCAAGAGAAAATTAGGTTTATATCGGTCTCGCCCCTCCCTTACCCCCCCTCCCTCTTCCCTCTCCCTTTCCCCCCTCCTTTCCCCCCTCCTCCCCCATCCCTCCCCCCTTTTGGGGGCATCAGGCCTCCCAGTGGCCCCATTAACCGTGGCCCCACATTCTCCACCCGACCCTACGGTTATCCCCCCGAGGGTTGAGCTCAGTGTGGCAATCCTTAAATCCCCCAGCCCACCCCGGGGTTTACCAGGCCATCCTCCCCCCTCCGCTCCTCCACCGCCCCCCCCTCATCCACCCCAACAAAACCCACCCCCTCTCCCCGCTCTCCCAGACTCTGGGCCCAAGGCCCATTTCCCCCCCACACCACCCACACCCCAGGCCACATGTTTTCCAAAGCCCCTGGACCAGATTAGCTACATATCCTTTCTAATTATTTTGGCTTTTGTTTACACTCCTCTCCTATTGTATACTGGTTTCCAATTTTGAAGGTCCTCAGCAATGTCCTGACTTCCTATTATCTCCCACCATCCTGGGATTTCTACTAGTGGGATATCTAATCGCCGACAGAAATTTTGAGTCTCCTCTGGAAATCTTAACGTTGCTGAGCGCCCATCCTTTCGCCCAATCAGGCACGCTGGGAAACCCCAGGAATATTGCACATCTCGAGCTTTAAGCTGCGCCAATAGTGGTCTAAGGACTCTTTTCCTTGTCCGTGTCTCGGTGGCAAGATCTGGGTATACCTGTAAATTGGATTCTCCATATTTCACTGATTGATTATTTTTCAGACTCGCCCTGATTTTCTCTTTGTCTTGATAATTGTGGAACCTCACAATCACGTCTCGTGGAGCCTCCTTACTAATCTCGGCTGGTTTCCTGATTCTGTGCACTCTGTCCAGTTTAATTCTCTTATTATTTTCTGTTGGATTAATAAGGCCTCCAAAAATTTGATCCACCTTTTCCTGTAGATTTTCTCCCTCCCCCTGCATCTCTGGGAGACCTCTAATCCCCAGGTTTTTTCTTCTGCTCGGTTTTCCTGGTCTTCCAATCTATATCTCAAATTCCTTTGTTCACATTGCATCTCCTCCATCTGGCTTTTAAGGTTCCTTATCTCCGTCCCCTGTCTTTCTGCTAATGTTTCAACTTCCTCCACTCTTCTTAATATATGTCCCATGTCTCCCCGTATTGCTTCTATTTCTCCCTTAATGGAGGTTTCCAGTCTAGCAAACATTTCCGCCATTTCATTCTTTGTTGGCAATACTCTTTCCTGTTGACTCTCCATTAGAACTTTTTCTGCTATTGCTGGATTTATAATGAGAGATTCTGCTTCCGCCAACTGTCTTCTTGTGCTAATTTTAGGCGGGCATTCAGGGGTTTTACTTTTTGAACCAGATACCTTTCCCGGGCTTACATTAGTATTTTCATGGACCATATATTTCCTTATTGTGCCTGGACTAGCACTTGTTCTGGTGGGATTCCCTGTTGGGTGTGCTGTGGCCCCCTTCCACTGTCTTTCCTCTCATTCTCTATTATCTTTCACCCTTTGATTGATCCTTTTCTGGTTTAACTCCCAAAAATGGTAAAAGTACACGTACTAGGGATTTCTTCCCCTAGGATGTCGAAAATCCGGGGTCCGGGATGTTGTTCTTTGCCAGTTACACCCCTGAGGTTAGTCTGCCTGTATGTCACCATTTAAAAGTCCTTAAACCACTAGCATAGAGTAGTCCTACTCAATAGGGGACCCTCCAGATTAGGTCCCCTACTATCTCTCTCTTCTGTGTGATTTCAATACAATATTAACACCATCATTATACTGGAGTTGCATAGAGAACTCGGGGAGCACGGTAAAAACGACGACCCCAGCGTGCACATTAAGCTGGTCCCATCTCTTTGTATAATATAACCGTAAAAACCAAGTCCCAGAGAAGGTAGCCAGAAAGCCAGAAAGAGAAAGTAAATCAAGATATTCTTACGTGGTTTAGCACCTCCTCTCCTTTACACTTATGTAGCTTAGCATAGATATATACCAGTATCTCCAGATAAGAAGATTTGTACGTTTGAATATAAACTTATGCACCTTAGAATGTCCTTTTTTCTCTTTGTCTCCTTATTCACTGATCGGCGCAGGCCCAGTCCCACTTTTTTTTTTCTTTTTACCCCTTCCTTACCTTTCTTTTCCCTTCTTCCCTTTCAATCTTGTTTCTTATGGTTGCCCCCAATCATAAAAAAAAAAAAAAAAAGGCTTTTGTGTAGTGGCCTGGGTGGGTTGTACAATTTACTGCCTCCATAGGTGATTCGCCTGTGCTTTACCTTAACTTATATATTGCATGTTAGTGTTCCACCAACATAATTTAATGTAAAGCACTTACCCCTCCAGCTGCATACATTCCAATGTACTTATCTGTAAGTTGGTGTTCTGGGCTTCTCCGGAGGTTTCTGTGTCCCAAGGGGGCTAGCAGCAGTGTCCTCCACTCCTTCCCTGATCAACTCTCTCTCCAGCTGCTTCAGTGGGGAGGAGGCAGAAGCCGTGAGCTCCGGGATTTCACATCATCTCATCAGCTGTTTCCCAGGAGCGCTCTCC
This sequence comes from Lithobates clamitans, assembly GCA_037952925.1. Taxonomy (NCBI): domain Eukaryota; kingdom Metazoa; phylum Chordata; class Amphibia; order Anura; family Ranidae; genus Lithobates; species Lithobates clamitans. Next base: position 7,358,418 of record JBBGZY010000056.1, on the reverse strand, counting down.
TTGTTCTCTTCCTCGGACTCCGTGCTTCCGCCACCTGGGCTCAGAGGGATAAGGGGGAGGAGAGGACGGACGGGGGGAGGCAGCCGCACCGAGCCGAGAGCGTGGAGGGAGCCAAGTCCCGCGGAGCATCCCAGGAGCGGACGGCTAGGGGCAGGCGGCTTGCATCCGAGCCACAAGCGCCGCTACGAGTGTCGCTGCACCGCCGCTAGACACGAGGGGGAGGAGAGACCCGGCATCCCAGAGCACGCTCTGAGATCAGCTAGACGCCCACATCCGGCTCCTCCCCTCTCCCTGTACTCAAGTCGATTAATAGATTGAATTGTGAACAACCAGCTAGCTCATACAGAGATCGACTATGGCTGGTCTCTGCTTAATTGGCTTAATTTCAATCCGTGTATGGCCTGCTTAACCACTACCCAGTCCCTAAACATCCTTCCAAAAACCTTTACATTTTTCCTTCCCAGATTCCTTCATCCCCCTCTCCTGTACATACTGCCCACTGTCTTACCCTCCACATTCATCTCCTGTACTTACTGCTCACTGTCATACCCTCCACACTACTCTCCTGTACATACTGCCCACTGTCTTAAGCCCCATACACACGATAGGACTTTGTACAAACTTTCCCTTAGATTTTTGTACAAAAGGCGTTGGCCAGAAGCTTGTCTTGCATACAGATGACAGGACCTTTCCAGCCAACTTTCACCAAATCAGGTGATTTTTCGGCTCTTTACCACCACCCTTTGGTCAACTTCTGTATTGTTGTCTGATATTGTGTCAATCTCGCCACTTTTATTGGCGAGATTGACACCTTGCGAGCCGGGTTCACTGGTGCTGGGATCCAACTTGGATCCCCGACAATGCCAGGCACTATATTTGGTATGAATCTTTAAGGGGGAACTCCACGCCAAATAAAAAAAAAAAAACGGCATGGGTTCCCCTCCAGGGGCATAACAGGCCCTTATATCTAGTATGGGTTTTAAAGGGAACCCCCTACGTCGAAAAACCGGTGTGGGGGTCCCCCCAAAATCCATACCAGACCCTTTTTCAAGCACGCAGCCCAGTCGATCAGGAAAGGGGGTGGGGACGAGCGTTTTTTCGACGTAGGGGGTTCCCCTTAAAATCCATACCAGACCTAAGGGCCTGGCATGCCCTCAGAGAGGAATTCCCTCTCACGCTCACCGCAATAGGAAAATGTGTCTTTCCTATTGCAGCCAGCGCGAGATGTACAGTACCCTGTCGCAGAGAACCAGCGCGATGTGTTCGCGCAGGAAACATTCTCGCGGCCGCGTACTGTAGTTTGTACAAAAGTCTGATGCTTTTGTGAACACACGATCGGACTTTGCTCCATCGGACTTTTGTTGCCGGAAAGTTTGTCCGTTCGCACAGCCAACAAAAGTCTGATGGAAACAGAAAAAGTTTGTCTGATTGAGCGTACACACGGTCGGATGTTGCTCTCCTGTACATACTGCCCACTGTCATACCCTTCACACTCATCTCCTGTACATACTGCTCACTAGGGATGAGCTTCGCATTTGAGTCGAACCCATGTTCGACTCGAACATTGCCTGTTCGGTCGTTCGCCGATTTGCAAACGATATGGACCGTTCGGGCCAAATTCGAGTGGCGCATCACGGACCATAATTCACTGCGGCATTGCAGTGCATTGCTGGCTGATAATTGGCCAAGCATGCACTATGACCCGCATGCTTGCCCAATGGCCACAGCGCCGTCTGTACAGAGAGCTGTAATTGGCCAAAGCCAGGGTGACTTTAGCCAATTATGACTCAGGGGGTTTAGTACACGCCCCACACTATATAAGGCCGCCTGCATGTCGGCCCTGTGTAGTGTGTTCTGGCGTTGAGAGACAGAGAGACAGTGTCATTTGATTTAGGTTATATAGATTAGGCAGGATAGTCAGTCAGTTAGCTGCACTTACAGTGTATTGTGTATATATATGCATCCCAGGTGTTGTATATATATATATATATATATATATATATATATATATATATATATATATATATATATACACACACACTGTATTCAGTTTAGCTAGATCTGTTCTTGTTATTCTCTTCCTACTGACAGGCAGGCAGGTGTTACAATATTTACAGCTACCTGAAGAAAATTGCTGGTGTTCTTCTGATCCTATTAGTATCACAGTCAGGCAGCTACAGTATTTACAGTTAGTGTAGTGCGTCCTCTGCACAGTGTTCAGCTAAAGCTACGTGTAGAAGATTGGTGGTGTTTTTCTGATCCTATCACTACCGCAGGCAGCTACATTATTTACACGTTAGTGTAGTGCGACCTCTGTACAGTGTTCAGCTAAAACTACCTATAGAAGGTTGGTGGTGTTTTCCTGATCCTATCACTACCGCAGGCAGCTACATTATCTAAACGTTAGTGTGGTGAGTCCTCTGCACAGTGTTCAGCTAAAGCTACCTGTATAAGGTTGGTGGTGTTTTCTTGATCATATCACTACCGCAGACAGCTACATTATTTAAACATTAGTGTAGTGCGTCCTCTGCACAGTGTTCAGTTAAAGCTACCTGTAGAAGGTTGGTGGTGTTTTCCTGATCCTATCACTACCGCAGGCAGCTACATTATTTACATGTTAGTGTAGTGCAATCTCTGCACAGTGTTCAGCTAAAGCTACCTGTAGAAGGTTGGTGGTGTTTTCCTGATACTATCACTATCGCAGGCAGCTACATTATTTAAACGTTAGTGTAGTGCATCCTCTCCACAGTATTCAGCTAAAGCTACCTGTAGAAGGTTGGTGGTGTTTTCCTGATCCTATCACTACCGCAGGCAGCTACATTATTTACAAGTTAGTGTGGTGCGACCACTGCACAGTGTTCAGCTAAAGCTACAAGTTAGTGTAGTGCGACCTCTGCACAGTGTTCAGCTAAAGCTACCTGTAGAAGATTGGTGGTGTTTTTCTGATCCTATCACTACCGCAGGCAGCTACATTATTTACACGTTAGTGTAGTGTGACCTCTGCACAGTGTTCAGCTAAAGATACAAGTTAGTGTAGTGCGACCTCTGCACAGTGTTCAGCTAAAGCTACAAGTTAGTGTAGTGCGACCTCTGCACAGTGTTCAGCTAAAGCTACCTATAGAAGGTTGGTGGTGTTTTCCTGATCCTATCACTACCGCAGGCAGCTACATTATTTACATGTTAGTGTAGTGCGACCTTTGCACGGTGTTCAGCTAAAGCTACAAGTTAGTGTAGTGCGACCTCTGCATAGTGTTCAGCTAAAGCTACAAGTTAGTGTTGTGCGACCTCTGCACAGTGTTCAGCTAAAGCTACAAGTTAGTGTAATGCAACCTCTGCACAGTGTTCAGCTAAAGCTACCTGTAGAAGATTGGTGGTGTTATTCTGATGCTATCACTACTGCAGGCAGCTACATTATTTACATGTTAGTGTAGTGCAACCTCTGCACAGTGTTCAGCTAAAGCTACAAGTTAGTGTAGTGCGACCTCTGCACAGTGTTCAGCTAAAGCTACAAGTTAGTGTAGTGTGACCTCTGCACAGTGTTCAGCTAAAGCTACCTGTAGAATATTGGTGGTGTTTTCCTGATCCTACCACTACCGCAGGCAGCTACATTATTTACATGTTAACGTAGTGCGGCCTCTGCACAGTGTTCAGCTAAAGCTACCTGCAGAAGGTAGGTGGTGTTTTCCTGATACTATCACTACCGCAGGCAGCTACATTATTTAAACGTTAGTGTAGTGTGTCCTCTGCACAGTGTTCAGCTAAAGCTACCTGTAGAAGGTTGGTGGTGTTTTCCTGATCCTATCACTGCCGCAGGCAGCTACATTATTTACAAGTTAGTGTAGTGCGACCTCTGCACAGTGTTCAGCTAAAGCTACAAGTTAGTGTAGTGCGACCTCTGCATAGTGTTCAGCTAAAGCTACAAGTTAGTGTAGTGCGACCTCTACACAGTGTTCAGCTAAAGCTACAAGTTAGTGTAGTGTGACCTCTGCACAGTGTTCAGCTAAAGCTGCCTGTAGAAGATTGGTGGTGTTTTTCTGATCCTATCACTACCGCAGGCAGCTACATTATTTACACGTTAGTGTAGTGCGACCTCTGTACAGTGTTCAGCTAAAGCTACCTGTAGAAGGTTGGTGGTGTTTTCCTGATCCTATCACTACCACAGGCAGCTACATTATTTAAACATTAGTGTAGTGAGTCCTCTGCACAGTGTTCAGCTAAAGCTACCTGTAGAAGGTTGGTGGTGTTTTCCTGATCATATCACTACCGCAGACAGCTACATTATTTAAACATTAGTGTAGTGCGTCCTCTGCACAGTGTTCAGCTAAAGCTACCTGTAGAAGGTTGGTGGTGTTTTCCTGATACTATCACTACCGCAGACAGCTACATTATTTACAAGTTAGTGTAGTGCGACCTCTGCACAGTGTTCAGCTAAAGCTACAAGTTAGTGTAATGCGACCTCTGCACAGTGTTCAGCTAAAGCTACAAGTTAGTGTTGTGCAACCTCTGCACAGTGTTCAGCTAAAGCTACAAGTTAGTGTAATGCAACCTCTGCACAGTGTTCAGCTAAAGCTACCTGTAGAAGATTGGTGGTGTTTTTCTGATCCTATCACTACCGCAGGCAGCTACATTATTTACACGTTAGTGTAGTGTAACCTCTGCACAGTGTTCAGCTAAAGCTACAAGTTAGTGTAGTGCGACCTCTGCACAGTGTTCAGCTAAAGCTACAAGTTAGTGTAGTGTGACCTCTGCACAGTGTTCAGCTAAAGCTACCTGTAGAATATTGGTGGTGTTTTCCTGATCCTACCACTACCGCAGGCAGCTACATTATTTACATGTTAACGTAGTGCGGCCTCTGCACAGTGTTCAGCTAAAGCTACCTGCAGAAGGTAGGTGGTGTTTTCCTGATACTATCACTACCGCAGGCAGCTACATTATTTAAACGTTAGTGTAGTGTGTCCTCTGCACAGTGTTCAGCTAAAGCTACCTGTAGAAGGTTGGTGGTGTTTTCCTGATCCTATCACTACCGCAGGCAGCTACATTATTTACAAGTTAGTGTAGTGCGACCTCTGCAGTGTTCAGCTAAAGCTACAAGTTAGTGTAGTGCGACCTCTGCATAGTGTTCAGCTAAAGCTACAAGTTAGTGTTGTGCGACCTTTGCGCAATGTTCAGCTAAAGCTACAAGTTAGTGTAATGCAACCTCTGCACAGTGTTCAGCTAAAGCTACCTGTAGAAGATTGGTGGTGTTATTCTGATGCTATCACTACTGCAGGCAGCTACATTATTTACACGTTAGTGTAGTGTGACCTCTGCACAGTGTTCAGCTAAAGCTACCTGTAGAAGGTTGGTGGTGTCCTCCTGATCCTATCACTACCGTAGGCAGCTACATTATTTAAATATTAGTATAGTGCGTCCTCTGCACAGTGTTTAGCTAAAGCTACCTGTAGAAGGTTGGTGGTGTTTTCCTGATCCTATCACTACCGCAGGAAGCTACATTTTTTACAAGTTAGTGCAGTGTGACCTCTGCACAGTGTTTAGCTAAAGCTACAAGTTAGTGTAGTGCGACCTCTGCACAGTGTTCAGCTAAACCTACCTGTAGAAGATTGGTGGTGTTTTTCTGATCCTATCACTACCGCAGGCAGCTACATTATTTAAACGTTAGTGTAGTGCGTCCTCTGCACATTGTTCAGCTAAAGCTACCTGTAGACGGTTGGTGGCATTTTCCTGATCCTATCACTACCGCAGGAAGCTACATTATTTAAACATTAGTGTAGTGTGTCCTCTGCACAGTGTTCAGCTATAGCTACCTGTAGAAGATTGGTGGTGTTCTCATACTAATAATACTACAGGCAGGCAGTTGATTTTGCTAGCTGCAGTATCAGTATATATATATATATATATATATATATATATATATATATATATATATATTCCAGCTTAGTGCAGCTACATCTCACTGCAGGCCATTAGTATGTCTGGAAGTCCAACAAGGAGAGGCAGACAGTCACAAGCCAATAAAAGAGGGCAAGCAGGCTCTGTGTCTAGAGGCAACAGTGCTGGTCGTGGACACGGTGCATCCTCATCAGCACGTGGCCATGGGACACGCTTGGCTTTTTTTTTGGCAGCTGGCCGCGTTGAGCCGCAACATGCGGAAGACTTGGTCGAGTGGATGACCAAGCCGTCCTCATCCTCCTCATCCCCTCTCACCCAGGTTCAGGGTACTTTGTCTGGCAAAGCAGCTGCCTACCCGGCCTCTTCCCTTGGCCCAATGGAATCAGTGACTCCTTCCGTAGCCCCACCATGTCATCCTGAGGAGTCCCCCGAACTGTTTGACCACAGTGTTAGGTACATGCTCCAGGAGGATGCCCAGCATTTTGAAGGCTCCGATGATGGTACTCAGTTAGAGGAAGGCAGTAATGTGAGCCCAGACAGAGGGGGTGCCCAAGAAGGACAGCAATCTGGCAGTCATGTTGCCCCTGCTGCAGCATACTGCCAGGTTTGCTCCAGTGATGAGGAGGGAGGAGATGATGAGGTCACTGACTCCATGTGGGTGCCTGATAGGAGAGAGGAGGAGGAGAAGAAGGAGGAGGAGGCACATCACCAACGAGGCAGGATGCCCTCCAGGGGCCAGCTTAAGGGCAGCACACTGACTGCATTACACCGCAAAGCTCTGCATGTGCAGGGCGCTGTTGTCTCATCGCGTTATTCCAAAAGTTCTTTGGTGTGGGCCTTTTTTGAGACGAGTCCATTAGATCGCTGCTATTTGCAACATATGTCTCAAGCATATCTTGCGTGGCCAAAACATCTCCCGCTTGGGCACCACATGCTTGACCAAACATATGTTGACCTGCCATGCAGTTCGTTGGAAAGCGTACCTAAAAGACCCACACCAAAGAACAAAGAGGACCTCTCCTTGCTCCTCATCAGCTGAGATCTCCAACCCCACTATACCTTCAGTCCTCTCTGAGACCTGCACTGAGAGGAATGAAGGTGTAGAATTAGATGTGTCACAGCCAAGTACTTGTGGGCAATCTGCTATCGGTACACCAACATCAGATTGTACCAGGCAAATTTTACTGCCCCAGCTGCTGCACCGCCGAAACAAGTTCGCTCCCAGCCATCCACATGCCCAGCAGTTGAATGCTAGCTTGGCAAAATTGCTATCACTTCCACTGCTACCTTTTCAGTTGGTAGACTCTGCCCCCTTCCGTGAGTTTGTGGAATGTGCGGTTCCTCAGTGGCAGGTACCCAAATGCCACTTTTTATCACGGAAGGCGATTCCGGCTCTCTACCGGCATGTGGAAGGCAATGTCCATGCCTCGCCGGATAGGGCAGTCAATGGTAAGGTGCATATTACCGCTGACTCATGGTCCTGCAGGCATGGACAGGGATGTTACCTAAGTTTCACGGCGCATTGGGTGACTCTGCTGGCAGCTGGGAAGGATGCAAGACAAGGTGTAGTAGTGTTGGAGGTTGTTCCACCACCACGACTCCAAAATGCTACTACTGGTGATTCTGACACACATCTCTCCTCCACCCCCTCCTCTTCTTCTTTCTCCATGGCCTCTTCCTGTGTTTTGTCCTCGGAACCAGCGGTGCTCCGTAGCCGTTCCAGGGGCTACGCAAGTACACAGGCCAAAAGATGCCATGTGGTGCTTGAGCTGGTGTGCTTGGGGGACAAGAGCCACACTGGGGCAGAGGTTCTGTCAGCTCTGCAGGGGCAGGTTCAGAGGTGGTTGATGCCACGCCAACTTAAGGCAGGAATGGTGGTTTGCGACAATGGCACCAACGTCCTCTCCGCCCTCTGACAGGGACAAATGACCCATGTGCCCTGTTTGGCTCACGTCCTTAACTTGGTGGTGCAGCGGTTCTTGGGCAGGTACCCTGGCTTACAGGATGTCCTGAGGCAGGCCAGGAAAGTCTGTGTACCTTTCCGCCGGTCATATAATGCCAATGCTCAGCTGGCTGACCTCCAAAAGGAATTTAACCTGCCCAAGAACCGCCTAATCTGTGACATACCCACCAGGTGGAACTCAACGTTGGCCATGCTGCAGCGGCTGCACACGCAGCAGAGGGCCATCAATGAGTACCTGTTCGACTATGGCACCAGGACAGGGTCAGGAGAGCTTGTTTTTTTTTTCCCCACACCAGTAGGCCATGATCAGGGATGCATGCACTGTCCTGTCACCATTTGAGGTGGCCACGAGGATGGTGAGTGGTGACAGTGCATGCATCAGTGACACTGTCCCCCTTGTCCACCTTTTGGAGCACACGCTGTGTGGAATCATGGACAGGGCACTTGAGGCAGAACAGAGGCAGGAAGAGGAGGACTTTCTTAGCTCTCAAGGACCCCTTTATCCAGACAGTGTTCCTGCATGCCCACTGATCACACAGGAAGAGGAGGAGGAGGAGGAGGAGGAAGAGGAGGAAGAGGAGGATTGTGTCAGCATGGAGGTGGAGCCTGGCACTCAGCATCAGCAGCAGTCTTTAAGGGATCATTTACAGTCCCAAGAAACCCATGGACTTGTACAAGGCTGGAAGGAGGTGGCTGCGGATCATGTCATCCTTAGTGACCCAGAGGACTCCGGACCGATCCCTTCAAGACTGCCTATGCTGATGCTGAGTGACTATCCTGTTATGCTGAGTGACTATCCTCTTCCTCCTCAATGATCATGCTGATAGCTTGTAAGAATAATTTTGGTTCTGGGCGCCGTCACCAGTGTCTAGGGCCCAATTTTCCAGCCCCTGTTTAACAGGGGTATGTAATTACAATTTTTGATGCAATACTTTGCAGCAGGGCTTGTTCCTGCGCACCAACTAGAGTATCTGTGAGGGGTTGCAGTGTTGTGGCACCAGCACCAGTGCCTAAGGCCCAATTTTTCAGGCCCTGTTTAGCAGGGGCGTGTAATTACAATTTTTGATGCAATATTTTACAGGAGGGCTCATTCCTGCGCTCCAACTAGAGTATCTGTGAGGGGTTGCAGTGTTGTGGCACCAGTGCCTAAGGCCCAATTTTTCTAACCCTGTTCAACAGGGACATGTAATTACAATTCTTGATCTAATATTTCACAGCAGAGCTGGTTCCTGCGCCCACTAAGAGTAACTGTGAGGGCTTACAGTGTTGTGGCAACACCAACACCTAAGGCCCCAATTTCTGCAGAGTATATAGGGCAGGCCCCTACTTTCAAACATCCAACTTACAAGTGACTCATACTTGCAAACGGAAGGAGACAACAGGAAGTGAGATTAAATCTACCCCTAGGAAGGGAAATTCTCTCCTGTAAGAGTTAATATGGGAAAAACGTGTCTCCTCTTCACAGATGCTTTATCACCAATCCTTGTTTTACTAAAAACCCCAAATTTTCAAAAAAAATTGTCATTGGCACAGAAAGTGAGGTGAAGTCTTCTGAAGAGGTGCACAGACAGTAAAACAAATGTTACAGGGGTGATAACCCTTCCCTATGTTTTCCAAAAAGCTTAAAAATAGATTTTTTGGCTGGAGCTACACTTTAAAAATGTACCAGTTCAAAATTACAAACAGATACTACTTAACAACAAACCTACAGTCCCTGTCTTGTTTGCACCGCCTGCATACTGCTGTTCAGAGTATATAGGGCCTGGGGGCCCCACGTCTTTCCTTTTTTTAATTTGGGTGCAGTGTTCCCCTTAACCACTTGAGCCCCGGACCATTATGCTGCCTAAGGACCAGAGGTCTTTTTCCAATTTGGCACTGCGTCGCTTTAACTGCTAATTGCGCGGTCATGCAATGCTGTACCCAAACGAAATTTGCGTCCTTTTCTTCCCACAAATAGAGCTTTCTTTTGATGGTATTTGATCACCTCTGCGGTTTTTATTTTTTGCGCTATAAACGGAAAAAGACCGAAAATTTTGAAAAAAAATGATATTTTCTACTTTTTGTTATAAAAAAAATCCAATAAACTAAATTTTAGTCATACATTTAGGCCAAAATGTATTCGGCCACATGTCTTTGGTAAAAAAAATGTCAATAAGCGTATATTTATTGGTTTGCGCAAAAGTTATAGCGTCTACAAACTAGGGTACATTTTCTGGAATTTACACAGCTTTTAGTTTATGACTGCCTATGTCATTTCTTGAGGTGCTAAAATGGCAGGGCAGTACAAAACCCCCCCAAATGACCCCATTTTGGAAAGTAGACACCCCAAGGAAATTGCTGGGAGGCATGTTGAACCCATTGAATATTTATTTTTTTTGTCCCAAGTGATTGAAAAATGACAAAAAAAAAAAAAAATATTTACAAAAAGTCGTCACTAAATGATATATTGCTCACACAGGCCATGGGCCTATGTGGAATTGCACCCCAAAATACATTTAGCTGCTTCTCCTGAGTATGGGGATACCACATGTGTGGGACTTTTTGGGAGCCTAGCCGCGTACGGGGCCCCGAAAACCAATCACCGCCTTCAGGATTTCTAAGGGTGTAAATTTTTGCTTTCACTCTTCACTGCCTATCACAGTTTCGGAGGCCATGGAATGCCCAGGTGGCACAAAACCCCCCAAAATGACCCCATTTTGGAAAGTAGACACCCCAAGCTATTTGCTGAGAGGCATATTGAGTCCATGGAATATTTTATATTTTGACACAAGTTGCGGGAAAGTGACACTTTTTTTTTTTTTTTTTTTTTTTTTCATAAAGTTGTCACTAAATGATATATTGCTCACACAGGCCATGGGCATATGTGGAATTGAACCCCAAAATACATTTAGCTGCTTCTCCTGAGTATGGGGATACCACATGTGTGGGACTTTTTGGGAGCCTAGCCGCGTACTGGACCCCAAAAACCAATCACTGCCTTCAGGATTTCTAAGGGTGAAAATTTTTGATTTCACTCTTTACTGCCTATCACAGTTTCGGAGGCCATGGAATGCCCAGGTGGCACAAAACCCCCCCAAATGACCCCATTTTGGAAAGTAGACACCCCAAGCTATTTGCTGAGAGGCATGGTGAGTATTTTGCAGCTCTCATTTGTTTTTGAAAATGAAGAAAGACAAGAAAAAACATTTTTTTTTTTCTTTTTTCAATTTTCAAAACTTTGTGACAAAAAGTGAGGTCTGCAAAATACTCACTATACCTCTCAGCAAATAGCTTGGGGTGTCTACTTTCCAAAATGGGGTCATTTGGGGGGGTTTTGTGCCACCTGGGCATTCCATGGCCTCCGAAACTGTGATAGGCAGTGAAGAGTGAAATCAAAAATTCACGCCCTTAGAAAGCCTGAAGGCGGTGCTTGGTTTTCGGGGTCCCGTACGCGGCTAGGCTCCCAAAAAGTCTCACACATGTGGTATCCCCGTACTCAGGAGAAGCAGCAGAATGTATTTTGGGGTGTAATTTCATATATTTCCATGGCATGTTTGAGCAATATATCATTTAGTGACAACTTTGTGCAAAAAAAAAAAAAAAAAAAAAATTTGTCTCTTTCCCGCAACTTGTGTCGCAATATAAAATATTCCATGGACTCGACATGCCTCTCAGCAAATAGCTTGGGGTGTCTACTTTCCAAAATGGGGTCATTTGGGGGGGTTTTGAACTGTCCTGGCATTTTATGCACAACATTTAGAAGCTTATGTCACACATCACCCACTCTTCTAACCACTTGAAGACAAAGCCCTTTCTGACACTTATTGTTTACATGAAAAAGTTTTTTTTTTTTGCAAAAAAATTACTTTGAACCCCCAAACATTATATATTTTTTTAAAGCAAATGCCCTACAGATTAAAATGGTGGGTGTTTCATTTTTTTTTTTCACACAGTAATTGCGCAGCGATTTTTCAAACGCATTTTTTGGGGAAAAAACACACTTTTTTTAATTTTAATGCACTAAAACACGCTATATTGCCCAAATGTTTGATGAAATAAAAAAGATGATCTCAGGCCGAGTACATGGATACCAAACATGACATGCTTTAAAATTGCGCACAAACGTGCAGTGGCAACAAAATAAATACATGTTTAAAAGCCTTCAAAAGCCTTTACAGGTTACCACTTTAGATTTACAGAGGAGGTCTACTGGAAAAATTACTGCACTCGATCTGGCCTTCGCGGTGATACCTCACATGCATGGTGCAATTGCTGTTTACGTTTGACGACAGACCGCCGCTTGCGTTCGCCTTAGCGCGAGAGCAGGGGGCGACAGGGGTGTTTTTTTTTTTTTTTTTTTTTTTCTTTATTATTTTTTTGCTTTTTTAATCTTACTTTTAAACTGTTCCTTTCATATTTTTTTTTTTAATCATTTTTATTGTTATCTCGGGGAATGTAAATATCCCCTATGATAGCAATAGGTAGTGACAGGTACTCTTTTTTGAAAAAATTGTGGTCTATTAGACCCTAGATCTCTCCTCTGCCCTCAAAGCAAATGACCACACCAAGATCGGTGTGATAAAATGCTTCCCCAATTTCCCAATGGCGCTATTTACATCCGGCGAAATCTAAGTCATGAAATACTCGTAGCTTCCGGTTTCTTAGGCCATAGAGATGTTTGGAGCCACTCTGGTCTCTGATCAGCTCTATGGTCAGCTGGCTGAATCACCGGCTGCATTCTCAGGTTCCCTGTTGAGACAGGAGAGCCAGAGAAAAACACCAAAGACGGTGGGGGGGGGGGGCATTCCCTCCCACGGCTTGTAAAAGCAGTCTAGAGGCTAATTAGCCGCTAGGATTGCTTTTACATGAAAGCCGACCGCTGGCTGAAAAGAATGATACCAAGATGATACCTAAACCTGCAGGCATCATTCTGGTATAACCACTCAAAGTCGTGAATGGCGTACCTGAAGACAAAAAAATGGTTAACAATGGTTAACAATAAAGCACAGTAAAGTGTAAATAATTACACACCTGAAAAACAAACATGATAAAACATAATAACAATAACAATAACAATCAATAACAATAACAATAACAATAACAATAACAATAACAATAACAATAACAATCAATAACAATAACAATAACAATAACAATAAAACATTGCAGAATAGAATACAGTAAAAAAGAGCAGAACAATAGAGAGAGAGAATAGAGAGAGAGAGAACAATAAAACAACAACTATTTTTTTTTATTTCATATTTTTTTTTTTTTTTTACACTTTTTTTTGTAACTAACTTTTATAACGGTAACCGGTTCCAGGTTCGGGTCTCTCAAAATGCGATGGCATCTTGGGAGACCCTGTGAAAGTGTGCCTAGTCTGTGCAATGCTGTACCCTACGCTAATACTCAACTAGTGAATGGTAGCGTTCAAAACATTCACCAATGCAAAGACCAGGATTGTCAGGACAGGAGGGACAATAATAGCGGGTGTCACGCCTATATCCGCGCTTGCTGCAGACACGACATCTTTTTTGGGGGGTTCGCTGGGTAGGGGTACTCGGGAGGACATAAAAATGCCTCTCATGCAGCCGACTGCATTTGGTTGGGGATGTGAATGGGGGAAGTACGGGCGCTGCAGAAGCGGTGGGTTCCCAATTAGGATTGGCGAATGCAGCAGGAAGGGCACTATGGGCACGACGGGCCTGTGTTTGTCTTTTTGGTGGCAGCGGGACACTACTTGTGCTTGCCACCTCACCAGCTTGAACTGCACTTATGGGACTCGCCACGTCACCACGTGTTACTGTAGTGCTGGTTTGACTACGACCGGGGTGTACTAGGCCGCTGGCGCTTGCCAGTTCACCAAAACACTACCAAAAAACTGTTAGCGATCGCAGGGATCAGGCCTGACTCTGCGAACGCTGCAGTTATGCGTTTAGTGTTTTGTAAGTGACAGTGATCGATCGATACCGCACTTGGGTGGGCTGGGCTGGGCCGGGCGGAGGGGCAAAACGCAGGTGCTAGCAGGTATCTGGGCTGATCCCGCTAACACTGCGTTTTTGGGAACCCTAAACTGCTGGTGACGCTAGTATAGATCTAATCGGATCAGATATTGATGCGATCAGATACTATACCACTAAGGGAGGTGTACAGTGCGTGCGTGGGTGTTAGCGGTACTGGCGCTAATCTGACGCTGCCTGGGGCTGGTGCTTGCCAGTTCACCAAAACGCTACAAAAAAAACTGTTAGCGATCGCAGGGATCAGGCCTGACTCTGCGAACGCTGCAGTTATGCGTTTAGTGTTTTGTAAGTGACAGTGATCGATCGATACTGCACTTGGGTGGGCTGGGCTGGGCCGGGCGGAGGGGCAAAACGCAGGTGCTAGCAGGTATCTGGGCTGATTCCGCTAACACTGCGTTTTTGGGAACCCTAAACTGCTGGGGACGCTAGTATAGATCTGATCGGATCAGATATTGATGCGTTCAGATACTATACCACTAAGGGAGGTGTACGGTGCGTGCGTGGGTGTTAGCGGTACTGGCGCTAACCTGACGCTGCCTGGGGCTGGTGCTTGCCAGTTCACCAAAACGCTACCAAAAAAACTGTTAGCGATCGCAGGGATCAGGCCTGACTCTGCGAACGCTGCAGTTATGCGTTTAGTGCCTTGTAAGTGACAGTGATCGATCGATACTGCACTTGGGTGGGCTGGGCGGAGGCACAAAACGCAGGTGCTAGCAGGTATCTGGGCTGATCCCGCTAACACTGCGTTTTTGGGAACCCTAAACTGCTGGGGACGCTAGTATAGATCTGATCGGATCAGATATTGATCCGTTCAGATACTATACCACTAAGGGAGGCGCATGCTGCGTGTGTGGGTGTTAGCGGTACTGGCGCTAATTTGACGCTGCCTGGGGCGACGCATATCGCCGCCGGGCGATCGGGGGGCTAAACCTTTATTCGGTAATAAACGGCGGGTGCCCTGACACTATAAAAAATAAATAAACTAACCAGCGTCACCCGTAACGGTTATACGGTGATCAGTGGTGAAAGGGTTAACTAGGGGGCAATCAAGGGGTTAAAACATTTATTAGATAGTATATGGGGGTCCCTGATGCTATAAAACGCTGACGGCGAACCTAAATATTTACCTCACTAACTAGCGTCACCAGCGACACTAATACAGCGATCAGAAAAATGATCGCTTAGCGACACTGGTGACAGGGGGTGATCAAGGGGTTAAAACTTTATTAGGGGGGGTTAGGGGGGTACCCTAGACCTAAAGGGGGGTAATATACACTGTCCCAACACTGTCACTGTCACAAACTGACACTATGCAGTAATCAGAAAAAAAAAAAAAAAAAAAAAAAAAAAAAACTGCTGGTGTCAGTTTGTGACAGGGGGGGGGGGGTGATTGGGGGGGGATCGGGGGGCGATCGGGGGGGGGATCGGGGTGATTTGTGTGCCTGGCATGTTCTACTGTGTGTGTAGTGTTTGTGCACTCACATACTTGTCGTCTCTCCTCGGGCCGGAACGGAAAATACCGACCCGAGGGGAGATGACATCACTTCCTTTGCTGCTGTTTAGCATACAGCAGCAAAGGAGTGATTTCATTGGCCGGCGGCGATCGCGAGGGGGGGGCCACGAACGGATGGTCTCCCCCTCATCACCGATCGCCGCTGGTCAAACGACGACCGCCTCGGGCACCGGGGGGGGGTCCGATCGGACCCCCCACCCGCGGAAGGCAAATCACGTACATGTACGTGATTTTGCCTGTCCGTGCCACTTTGCCGACGTACATCGGCGTGAGGCGGTCGTCAAGTGGTTAATATCCATGCAAGACCCAACGTGCCTGGTAGTGGACTGGGCGGGTGGTACCCATGCCATTTGTCTCACAGATTTTCATCAATATTACCGGGACCGGACATTACATTAAAGTCGTAAGCAGTTTTAAATGACTTTTATTCCTTTAAAAATGTCATTTTGTGCAGGGACTGTTCTAAGCACGGGAAACACGTGCCACTTTACAGGCCTACTATAGACACCCCCCCAGGTACGATATTTAAAGGAATATTTCACTTTTTTTTTCACTTTAAGGATCATTAAAATCACTGCTCCCGAAAAAACGTCAGTTTTTAAAACTTTTTTTTGCATTGATACATGTCCCCTGGCGCAGGACCCGGGTCCCCAAACCCTTTTTAGGACAATACCATGCAAATTAGCCTTTAAAATTAGCACTTTTGATTTTGAACGTTCGAGTCCCATAGACTTCAATGGGGTTCTAAAGTTTGCGCAAATTTTCGGTCCGTTCAAAGGTTCTGGTGCAAACCGAACTGGGGGGTGTTCGGCATTTTCGGTCCGTTCGAAGGTTCTGGTGCAAACCGAACTGGGGGGTGTTCGGCTCATCCCTACTGCTCACTGTCATACCCTCCATACTCCTCTCATGTACATTTTTCCCACTGTCATACCCTTCACACTCCTCTTCTGTACATACTGCCCACTGTCCTACCTGTCTGCTAAGTATACCTTTTATTTATTCACATAGGGGAGAAAAGAATGGGAACATCTGAGGACACCAGGAAACCCACACCTTCTAAAGAAGGGGAACTTGGCACACAACCTGAGGGTGTGGATTTCGAGGTTCAGAAAGTGGTCGAAATGGTGACAATAACAGGTCAGTGTCTGAGACCACAGCTTCTGGTAATAGATGTATGCCTGCATATTTATACTTAGGGATGGGCTGAACACCCCCTTGTTTGGTTCGCATCCAGAACATGCGAACAGGCAAAAAATTTGTTCAAACACGCAAACACCATTAAAGTCTATGGGACACGAACATGAAAAATCAAAAGTGCTAATTTTAAAGGTTAATATGCAAGATATTGTCATAAAAAGTGTTTGGGAACCTGGGTCCTGCCCCAGGGGACATGTTTCAATGCAAAAAAAAAGTTTTAAAAAACGGCTGTTTTTTCAGGAGCAGTGATTTTAATAATGCTTAAAGTGAAACAATAAAAGTGAAATATTCCTTTAAATTTCGTACCTGGGGGGTGTCTATATTATGCCTGTAAAGTAGCACATGTTTCCCGTGTTTATAACAGTCTGAGAGCAAAATGACATTTCTGAAGGGTCTGGTATGGATTTTTGGGGGGAACCCCACGCCATTTCTTTTTAAATTTTGGCACAGAGTTCCCCTTAATATCCATACCAGACCTGAAGGGCCTGTTAATGGAATTTTGGGGAACCCCCGCAAATTTTTTTTTTTCAATGACTTTCAATAACTTTTATGTATATTGTCGGGACCGACAATTCATTAATAGCCGGCACTAGCGCTAGTACTTTTAAATGAATTTTTTTCCTTTAGAAATGTCATTTTGCTCTCGGACTGTTATAAACACGGGAAACATGCGCTACCTTACAGGTGTTGTTAAAGACAAGGTAATGTGACCCACCCCTAATGGTCAATAAATGTGGGTCCTTTGAGGTGTAAGTGGTAATTTAAAATACTAAGACTGTACTTAGTAGTGCTGGCAATCAGAGGGGCTAGATGAAAGCAAAAGTAAAAAGAAGGGCTACTAGTGGTTTCTTGGTGTAGGCATCAGCACACTTCCCTTCCTCCCTCCTTTGATTTTGGTTTTAATTTACAGCGGCACACATTTTATGGTCAGTATAGTAGTATTCACCGTTTTAAATGCATCTCTTTATGTTTAATGCTTTTATACTTATGCTGTTACTTACCTTTCAGACAGTTTTCTGCGTTATCCTTTTGTCACCTCTAAAGAAGAATCCTTAAAACGTGTTAAGTGTCATTTAATATGCTTGCATATGCTTTTCTGTCAAAATGTTGCTATACTTGTACCTATATGGCAGTATTGTGCTACTTCAGATATGTGTTCTAATTTTAATCTTTTGTACTAATAAAATTATATATATTTTTTAAAAATAACATAATTTTTGACTACTACCAAGTGCCTACATAGTCCCAATTCTAGAGGGTAATTGTTTAATATATTTCATAGCAGGGATGATGGCACCCCAAAACTCAGTTATTTCTTTCTTTAATCAGAGCGATTTGGTTGGTATTTTGTGACTAGGTTAGTGATGTAGCTGGGGGCAGAGTTATAAATGGCTTAGTAAGTTGTTAGCATCTTCTTTTTAAGATGTTTATTATCTCAGAGTTTATATACCAGTACCGAGAAGGGGAAGAATAATTGGTTAAAAATAAAAGGCTTCTACATGTGTGGATGGAAAATGTGCAAATTGTGCAAGATACATCAAAAGTGAAATAAGTGATGTCTGCAATCACAGGACAGGCTTCTTCTGTTATACAATATATTAATAGTACCACATGCAATGTTATTTATTTGATCACATGTGAGAACTGTAATGTACAATACGTAGGATGCACAATAAGGTCATTGCAAATTCAGACACACGGTCGGATTTTCCGATGGAAAATGTTCGATGGGAGCTTGTTGTCAGAAATTCCGACCGTGTGTAGGCTCCATCTGTCATTTTCCATCAGAATTTCCATCACACAAAATTTCAGATCTGGATCTCAAATTTTCCGACAACAAAATCTGTTCTCCTAAATTCCTATCGTGTGTACACAATTCCGACTCACAAAGTTCCACATGCTCTGAATCAAGCAGAAGAGCCGCACTGGCTAATGAACTTCATTTTTCCCAGCTCGTTGTACATGTTGTACGTCACCGCGTTCTTGATGTTCGGAATATCCCACAAGATTTGTGTGACAGTGTGTAAGCAAGACAAGTTTGAGCCAACATCCATAAAAAAAAAAACATGGATTTTGTTATAGGAATGTGCGATCATGTGTACGCGGCATAAGGCTTCAAGACCCCCTAATAATGTATCCAAGCATTTTTTGGATATGCATGGGGGAAAGTAACTTTCTTTTCCTTTCATGATATAGAGAAGTTTACTCTGGGTAAGAGGGGAAGTGACCTACTTGGTAAGTTATTGGAGCAGGTATATTGGATACACAGCTTTCGCTCTAGGACACCTGAAGACTTGAACCATCGTTGGGGTTTGAGTTTGTTTTAAAAGTAATTATTGGAGTTGATTTGTTTTTTCTTCCATTGCTATGGGCAATTTCAATGTGTTGTTTTTTTTTTTTTTTCTACGGAAAATCATAATGTCCTTTTGTTGATATGATCAACCACAATGATTTTGGTTGCTATGGGAAACCACAATATATATAAAATATATTATATATATTTTTTTATTTAGATATGGACAATCATAATGTTTATTTGTTTCTATGAGCAGCCAAAAAATGTGTTTTTTTGGTTGCTGTGGGCAGCCAGAATAAGGTTTTTGCTTTTCTTTGCTATGGACAACCACAATGTTCTTTTTTTTTATTACTTTTTTTCCCTGTAAGAATTGCCACAGGGATGCCCCCCATTTCTACTTTTTTGATATATCAACTTGTGTAATCTTGTTTATTTATTTATTATATGGTATTATAGGTTAGAAGGGGATTGTGCTGTAACATGGAATGTTTTTTGGAACCTTTTTTCTTTTTCAAATTTTTCTGAGAATTAAGCTCTAATATTTGGGGGTGCTTTTTCATACTGTTTTTGATAATGTTTTTGATCTATATGTGAATTTTTTTAAATGTTATGTGTTTGTGATTGTCTGCATTTTGAACATAGTTTCTTGTATGGGAGAGCAGTGCGGACGTAATGATTTCTGGCTGAATATCGCCTGTTCACCCATTTGACAAACCCCTGAATTTGTAGGGCACTCGCTGCACAGTGCATTCTAGGGCCCTAATTGGATGAAGTCCGTTGATCAGGTGCAAGGCTTTGCCCAATTAGGGCACAGAGCCCAATCATGGCTCGATGCTCATAGTCCCATCCCACACTATAAAAGGTTCCTTCCCACAGGAACCTTTTGTATTGTGTTGTCGGAGTGGAGATAGAGAAGGGCTCAGACAGTGATAACTAGTTAGTGTATTCTTGTGACTCTGAGTGTGGAGAGTAAAGCCTCATACACACGATCAGATTTTCTGACGGGAAATGTGTGATGACAGGCTGTTGAAAATCCGACCATCGGACAATTGTTGTCGGATTTTCCGGGGACAAATGTTGGATAGCAGGTTTTAAAATTTTCCACGGACAAATGTCTGTTGTCGGATTTTCAGAGCGCGTGTACACAAGTCTGTCAGATAAAAGTCCAAAGTACAAACATGCATGCTCAGAAGCAAGGGCATGCCAGAAGCGGTCGGTCTTGAAAACTGGCATTTGTAATGGAGAATCAGAATTAAGGAAATGGCACACTAATATGCAGAAATGATTAGATAATTAAACTAATAATAATAGAACTAAAATTGTTGTAGCTGTCACTATGTGCTACCACAGATAACAACAAAAGAAAAGACAAATGTGACATTGCTGCAATTGTACAAACTATATGAATATAAACAACAACTGACTGTTCAATATGTGTGTAATAATTGCAAATAATAAGTCCAAACAATAAAACAGAGAAAATAATTCTTCAACTGATGTGAAAAAACGTGTGTGTGATGTTTCTTCAAAGAACCTCCTTATCCAGAGTGCTCTCATCACCACATGCAATGCTCGCTCACCTCCTTTACACGACCCTGCAAGGGGTCAAATATGCCTTGCACTTTGTGCCACTACTCCCTCCAATGGATCCACAGTGATCTTTACTTGCTCAAGGAATAGAAAAAAATGATCTATAACTGGTATAAGTTCCATCACTGTTCTGCTTCAAACCTTAATCCACATTTATGACCAGTAGATGCATAAATACATGGGAAAAAAACAAAAAAGTGCCTCCTATAGTGCAGTATTTGAGGGATGAGTAATGATATCTCTCCACCCCAGCTAGCAATAAACACATTTATTTAAAAGATTAAAAGAATTGATAATATAATCGGAACAGTCTCACTCAGTTGGAATAAAAGTCCACCGCCATGCTCCACCTCTACTAGTTTCTCCACCCCCCACATGGCTTCATCTAGAGGAATGTGCCAAGCAGCTGTGGCGGGGCAAACTTATAATGTACAATATGGAAATAACCAATTACTTTATGCATTAGGAAGCATTCCCAAGACGCCTGAACATGTGCAGTAGAGATGTCTCCTGTTAGTATGATGCGATGTAAACACACATCGCGCTAGTCGGGTGAAAACCGGAAGTCGCTGGATCGTGACCGCTTACGGTCACGGACTAAGGTAAACATAAAGAGCTTCAAGAAAATAGCCGATTATTGAGGACATAATGTTAGGAGATAGAGGTGGAACCCTCAATGGAAATTATATATCACCAGATATCTTTAAAATAACACAAACAATGAATATATAAAACTTAATTAGCAAATATATCTGTAAACATCTGGACAATATCTATTAGGAAGTGGAGATCAACAAAAATAAAAATAAATGTTTAGAAAAATATAATGATCTTCACAAACAATAATACAATAACAATGTCCTTAATGTCCATTCAAAAATTAATAAAAATATTAAAAAGAAATATACTAAAATTACAGGATAAAAATGAATCATAATAATCCAGAAGTAATTTTAAAATATATATAAAAATAAAATATTATTCTATACATATCTAATGTAAAAGGACTCACATAAATGAAAAAGAAAATTGAAATATAAAGAGAAATATGACCTTAGAAATCATTTATAAAACAATATCAAATTTAATGTTATATTTTTCTAAACGTTTATTTTTGTTGATCTCCACTTCTTAATAGATATTGTCCAGATGTTTACAGATATATTTGCTAATTGTTTTATATATTCATTGTTTGCGTTATTTTAAAGATATCTGGTGAAATATAATTTCCATTGAGGGTTCCACCTCTATCTCCTAACATTATGTCCTCTATAGGGATGAGCCGAACACCCCCCCCCCCCGGTTCGGTTCGCACCAAAACCTGCGAACGGACCGAAAATTCGCACAAACATTAGAACCCCATTGACGTCTATGGGACTCGAACGTTCAAAATCAAAAGTGCTCATTTTAAAAGCTAATTTGCATGGTATTGTCCTAAAAAGGGTTTGGGGACCGGGTCCTGCCCCAGGGCACATGTATCAATGCAAAAAAACTTTTAAAAACGTCTGTTTTTTCGGGAGCAGTGATTTTAATGATGCTTAAAGTAAAAAAAAAAAAGTGAAATATTCCTTTAAATCTCATACCTGGGGGGTGTCTGTAGTAGGCCTGTAAAGTGGCGCGTGTTTCCCGTGCTTAGAACAGTCCCTGCACAAAATGTCTTTTTTTTTTTAACAGAAAAGTTTTTTTTTATATAACAAATGCAAAAGTAATACAAAAGAAAACAAACAAACAAAAAAAAAACGGTACATCATAAGTACATCATAGTAATGTATCCTATCTAAAAATAATAGCTCACGGTTAAATAGGACGAATGTAAGTTGATGATGCTACATAATTCTACTCCGGAATATAAGGCAGAGCATGGTATTCTTGCTTGACCTGTGTGCTGGCATATAACATTGTCCATATAATTGACAATATAGTTGGTGGGGAGGTATGGGAAGAGGAAAGGGGACCATATTAGACCCAGTTATATTATTGTGTCATCTCAGGCGTATATTTAATTATGACAAATCAATTAAGCCCGTTAGTTAGGTGTGCATTAGCAGAGGTGCTCAGCCTTCATACAAGACTTTTTTTTTTTTTTTTTGGGGGGGGGGAGAAGAGGGCTTCACTTAGAGGTCCCTGTAGTTCCTATCTCATTTATACTAGTATGACGGTATAGCCCAGAAATATAAGGCAAGCGAGTGTTATCTCCATTACTTACAGTAGCTTTGTCTACATTTCAAGGCCTGGCCAGTTAACCCATGTACCCAGCAGTACCTTTATTTATTGAGCTATCTTCATAGGCCACCTCAAACTGAAGATGATCTAGTAGTCACCCATGATTTCCACACCTTGTCAAATTTTTGGGGGCACTTGCGACCCATATACGTCAGCTTGTATAGGGGTAGCACCGCATCCACGAGGGCACGCCATTGAGTAACCGTGGGGGGAGTCACTAGTTTCCATTGTTGAAGGAGAGCTTTTCTGGCATAGAAGCATAGGTAGAATAATAGTAGTTTGTCATACGTGGAATGAGTTATCAATTCTGTAATTCCCAAGATAAGAATCTTAGGATCCAAGGGCACAGAACAATTGGTGACAATATTAATTTCTTCAACCACTTTCTTCCAATACTCCTGGATGACAGAACACTCCCAAATAACATGATAAAACGTCCGGACAGATTGCTGACATTTTGTGCATTGTTCTGATTGCGTAGGATATATCCGCGCTAGCCTCTGTGGTGTATAGTAAGCTCTGTGTATGATTTTGAGTTGGATAAATCTATCCCTAGCCGAGATCACTGTCGGTATATAGTTTTGAAGTGCTATTGTCTATGGGACTCGAACGTTCAAAATCAAAAGTGCTCATTTTAAAAGCTAATTTGCATGGTATTGTCCTAAAAAGGGTTTGGGGACCCGGGTCCTGCCCCAGGGCACATGTATCAATGCAAAAAAACTTTTAAAAACGTCTGTTTTTTCGGGAGCAGTGATTTTAATGATGCTTAAAGTAAAAAAAAAAAAGTGAAATATTCCTTTAAATCTCATACCTGGGGGGTGTCTGTAGTAGGCCTGTAAAGTGGCGCGTGTTTCCCGTGCTTAGAACAGTCCCTGCACAAAATGTCTTTTTTTTTTTAACAGAAAAGTTTTTTTTTATATAACAAATGCAAAAGTAATACAAAAGAAAACAAACAAACAAAAAAAAAACGGTACATCATAAGTACATCATAGTAATGTATCCTATCTAAAAATAATAGCTCACGGTTAAATAGGACGAATGTAAGTTGATGATGCTACATAATTCTACTCCGGAATATAAGGCAGAGCATGGTATTCTTGCTTGACCTGTGTGCTGGCATATAACATTGTCCATATAATTGACAATATAGTTGGTGGGGAGGTATGGGAAGAGGAAAGGGGACCATATTAGACCCAGTTATATTATTGTGTCATCTCAGGCGTATATTTAATTATGACAAATCAATTAAGCCCGTTAGTTAGGTGTGCATTAGCAGAGGTGCTCAGCCTTCATACAAGACTTTTTTTTTTTTTTTTTGGGGGGGGGGAGAAGAGGGCTTCACTTAGAGGTCCCTGTAGTTCCTATCTCATTTATACTAGTATGACGGTATAGCCCAGAAATATAAGGCAAGCGAGTGTTATCTCCATTACTTACAGTAGCTTTGTCTACATTTCAAGGCCTGGCCAGTTAACCCATGTACCCAGCAGTACCTTTATTTATTGAGCTATCTTCATAGGCCACCTCAAACTGAAGATGATCTAGTAGTCACCCATGATTTCCACACCTTGTCAAATTTTTGGGGGCACTTGCGACCCATATACGTCAGCTTGTATAGGGGTAGCACCGCATCCACGAGGGCACGCCATTGAGTAACCGTGGGGGGAGTCACTAGTTTCCATTGTTGAAGGAGAGCTTTTCTGGCATAGAAGCATAGGTAGAATAATAGTAGTTTGTCATACGTGGAATGAGTTATCAATTCTGTAATTCCCAAGATAAGAATCTTAGGATCCAAGGGCACAGAACAATTGGTGACAATATTAATTTCTTCAACCACTTTCTTCCAATACTCCTGGATGACAGAACACTCCCAAATAACATGATAAAACGTCCGGACAGATTGCTGACATTTTGTGCATTGTTCTGATTGCGTAGGATATATCCGCGCTAGCCTCTGTGGTGTATAGTAAGCTCTGTGTATGATTTTGAGTTGGATAAATCTATCCCTAGCCGAGATCACTGTCGGTATATAGTTTTGAAGTGCTATTGTCACGTACCTTACAGCAGAGTCTGAATGTTGAGGGAGGCCTCTCGCACAGTCCTGGTCCTGACACCCCTGGTAGTGAGGACAGGGAGTGCCGGGGCACAGAAGGGTGCAGGTGCCTGCGGCTGGAGAACTGGAACTTGGAGATTCGGAATCCATCGGAGACTAGGTGGAAGATAGGTCATCAGAACTGTTAGTAGAAGCCGGGCAGGCGTGGGTTCAGGGACAACTGCAACGTCAGGTCAGGCAAAGGTTGGCAACGGGCTGGCAGCGAGGTATCCAAAACAGAAGACAGTTCGTGGTCAAGGTCAGGCAGAGGTCGGCAACGGGCAGGCAGCAAGGTACAAAGTCAGGAGGCAGAGCCGTAGTAGATAGTCCAAGCCAGAGTCGGTATAATCAGCAAGGTAGGTAGCAGACAAGGGAGATCTGAGAGAGTGGTCAGGAAGCCAGGTAATCAGGAGCAAAGTAACAGGTCACATGGATGTCAGGAAATCAGGAACTAGCTGAAGAAGATCCAGCACTAGTGTCAGGCAAGAACCTTGTTTATATATGGCGCCGAGCGCCGGGATTGGTGGACGTGAACGTGCGTGCGTGAGAACGTACACCCACTCGTATGGCTGTGCGGGTGCGTGCACACGTTCGTACGGATGCGCGGTTGTGCACGTTCGATCCGGAACTCGCTCGTATCTGTCGGGGACACCGCGCATGGCCGTTAGACGCTGCTGCATGGAGACAGAAGCTAGTGTTGTGAGTTCTCTGACATTGCCCCCTCCTTAAGGGCAGCCTCTGGATGCCTCTAGACACCGAACCCTCTGAGCGGGAGCGGTGAAAGGCCCGTATGAGTCTTTGAGCATGGAGATTTGTTTCAGGTTCCCAGGAATTCTCTTCTGGGCCAAAGCCTCTCCATTTGATTAAATACTGATTTTGCCCTTGCCGTTTCCTATGGTCCAAAATGGCTTCAACTTTGAATTCTTCTTCCCCATTCACAATTATAGCTTCAGGGGGTCCTACCTCCCGATCTGGAAAGGAATTTGGTACATTGACCTTGAGTAGTGAAACATGGAAAACAGGGTGGATCCTGAATGAATTGGGAAGTTCCAGTTCGTAGGTGACTGAATTAATCTTCTTCTTGACTGGGAAGGGCCCTAAGTATCTAGGTCCCAGTTTTTTAGAAGGGCATGCCAATTTCAGATTCTTAGTAGCCAGCCACACACGATCACCAACCTTTAGCTCCAACTCTCCCCTTTTTTTCTTGTCGAAGAATCTTTTATTATCTTCCTGTGCCTTATGCCGCGTACACACGAGCGGACTTTACGGCGGACTTTGCCCGGCGGACTGGATTTCGTCGGACAATTCGATGTGTGTGGGCTCCAGCGGACTTTGTTTTCTCAAAAGTTGGACGGAATTAGATTTGAAACTTGTTTAAAATTTATCCGTTGAAATCGAGTCCGGTCGAAAAGTCCGCCGTCTGTATGCTAGTTCGACGGACAAAAAGCCACGCTAGGGCAGCTATTGGCTACTGGCTATGAACTTCCTTGTTTTAGTCCGGTCGTACGTCATCACGTACGAATTCGACGGACTTTGGTGGATTGTGTGTAGGCAAGTCCGTTCGTTCACAAAGTCCGTCGGAAAGTACGTCGAAAAGTCCGCCGGGCAAAGTCCGCCGTAAAGTCCGCTCGTGTGTACGCGGCATTAGAGATAGTTTCTTTAAGCAACTTATTGTTTGCAGCAAAGAAATTGAGTCTGTCCTGGACAGCAGGTACAGGAGAGTCTGGTACGAGTACTGGCAAAAAGGAAGGGTGAAACCCGTAGTTGGAGAAGAATGGTGACTGGTTTGTGGTAGAGTGCGTAGCATTGTTGAATGCAAATTCCGCCAAGGGTAGCAATGAGGCCCAATCTTCCTGAGAAAAAGAAGAAAAACAGCGTAGGTTCTGTTCCAATGTTTGGTTGGTGCGTTCAGTTTTCCCCGTTGGTCTGGGGGTGATATGCTGAAGAAAAACTCAGTTTGATACCTAGTGTCTCACACAATGATTTCCAAAATTTAGATGTGAATTGTACTCCACGGTCAGAAACAATGTCACTGGGAATTCTGTGGAGTCTAACAATCTCTTTAATAAAAATTCTGGCAGTCTCGGTTGCCGACGGAGTCCCTTTCATAGGGATAAAATGTGCCATCCTGGAAAAACGGTCAACGACGACAAAGACAGATGAAAATCCATCAGAAGGAGGAAGCTCGACAATGAAGTCCATTGCAATTTTATCCCAAGGTCTTTCGGGGATGGGCAGTGGTCTCAGAAGTCCCCATGCTTTGTTCTTGTTACTTTTATTCCTAAGGCAGGTCAAGCAAGAGTTTACATAAATTCTACAGTCCTTTGCAAGGTTGGGCCACCAAAAATGCCTTTGAATTAAGTCCATGGTCTTGTGACCCCCAAAATGGCCCGCTAAGGGATAATCATGACAGACCTGTAGAATGGTGGTACGTAGACCTTGGGGAACAAAAATATTACTCCCTTGCCAGAAGAGCCCATCTTTTTCTTGGAGGTTAGTTCCTGGGGGTATCGTTGTCCCTAAAGATGCCTGACGGATCTGTGATATCACACTGGATTGGGTTAGTAAGAAATTTCCAGCTTGCAGGATCGTATCTGGCGGTGAAGAATCCACAGTCTCCGTGAACATGCGGGATAGCGCATCGGGTTTGATGTTTTTAGATCCTGGCCGATAGGTAAGATGGAAATTGAAACGGGAAAAGAAGAGGGCCCATCTTGCCTGTCTGGGTCTGAGGCGTTTGGCAGTCCTGAGATACTCGAGATTTTTATGATCTGTAAAGATCAAGATGGGATGTGCTGCTCCCTCTAGGAGATACCGCCATTCTTCCAAGGCTGCTTTTATTGCCAAGAGCTCTCGGTCCCCAATGTCATAATTTCTCTCGGAGGCACCTAATTTCTTGGAGAAGAAAGCCACAGGGTGCATTAAAGATTTTGGCCCTTGGCGCTGGGACAGGATGGCCCCCACAGCGTTCTCTGACGCATCCACTTCCAGGGTATAAGGTAGGGCAGGATCAGGGTGTTTCAACACCGGAGCAGAGGTAAATAGCTCCTTTAAAACGGCTTTGCTTCCTTGTAAGATGTGTGATGGGTGCTATAATACTGGAGAAATTTTTAATAAATTTTCTGTAAAAGTTAGAGAATCCAATAAAACGTTGCACTCCTTTCTTATCGGTTGGGGGTGGCCAGGACATGATGGCTGAGACTTTCTGAGGATCCATTGCTACACCCCCAGTTGATATTACCAAGCCGAGAAAGTGAATGGTCTGGCGTTCAAACTCACATTTCTCGGCTTTGGCAAAGAGTCCGTTTTGTCTCAATCTCAGAAGAACTTGCCTCACATGGTCACGGTGTGTTTTTAAGGAGTTTGAGAATATTAGGATATCATCCAAGTAGACAATTATGAATGAGTCCAGAAAATCTCTAAAAATGTTGTTCACAAAATGTTGGAAGGTGGCTGGTGCATTGCAGAGTCCGAATGGCATAACTAGATACTCGAAGTGGCCGAAGCGTGTCCGGAAAGCTGTCTTCCACTCATCACCCTCACGGATTCAAATCAAATTATAGGCACCTCGCAAATCCAATTTTGTGAATATCCGGGCCGAGTGAAGTCTCTGAAACAGTTCTGGGATCAAGGGAAGAGGATAGCGATTCTTAATTGTTATTTTATTTAAGTCTCTGTAGTCCACACATGGGCGGAGGGAATGATCTTTCTTCTCTACGAAAAATATTCCAGCACCAGCTGGAGAAGAGGAATGTTTGATGAAACCTTTTTTGAGTACTCCTTAAGGACCAGGAGTTCGGGTTCCGACAGGGGAAAGATTCTTCCAAACGGGATTTCTGCCCCTGGTAACAGTTCAATTGGGCAGTCATAAACCCGGTGGGGCTTATCAAACACATCCAGGAAACTATGGTAGACAGATGGAACCAGTTCTTGGGATTCTGACGTAGATTTTAAACAGCCGAGGACTGGGGTTACATGGTGGAGGACCTTGAGGCAGTTCTGGAGGCAATAGCTGGACTGGAACACTACTTCGCCCGTAACCCAGTTGATTTGGGGATTATGGGCTTGTAGCCACGGCATTCCCAGAATAATTGGAAACAATGGGGATGAGATGACGTCCAGGCACAATAGTTCCTGATGGTTGGGTAATATGCTGGCGGGCAGTGGTTGGGTTTCGTGCGTAATAGGCCCAGATTTAATATTTGACCCATCTGCAAGTCGTATGGAAAGTTGCTGTTGCTTGGGTGTTAATGGAATGTCATGTTGTAGGGCAAAGGCACGGTCTATGAAGCAGCTGCAGGCGCCAGAGTCAATTATGGCCCGGACCCGGAGTGTTCCTTCTGGAAGCTGCAAGGAAACAGGGACAGCAATGTGAGCAGATCTTGTTACAGTTAGTGTTCTAGGTTCATGAGGTAGATAGTTAAACTTATGAGCTTTATTTGGACACATATTTGCGTAGTGGCCGGCTTCCCCACAATAGAGGCAGAGGTTGTTCTGACGTCGACGCTGTTTCTCTTCGGGTGACAGTGGTGAGCGGAGCAACCCTATCTGCATTGGTTCTGGAGCTTTGGAGGTGGCAGCAGGTACATGGGAGGTGGACATAGGAGGGTTGCTAGGAACTTTGGGCAGCATCCAGGTGGGTCGCATCTGACTGATTCTTTCAGATCTCCGTTCCCTTAGACGACGGTCTATCTGGATGGACAATTGGATCAGGTCTTCCAAAGAGTCTGGAAGTCCAACTCGGGCCAACTCATCTTTCAGTGCCTCAGAGAGTCCCATGCGGAACTAATAGCGGAGGGCGGCGGCGTTCCACTGAGTATCGAAACTCCATCGCCTAAAGTCAGTTACGTAATCTTCTATTGGCCTACGTCCCTGCTGGAGAGCATGAAGACTGGCCTCTGCAGTGGTAGCTCGTTGAGGGTCGTCATACAATTTGGCCATTTCATTCATGAAAGAGTCCATAGTGTCTAATAGTGGACAGGCTTGCTCCAATAAGCGGTGAGCCCAGGTTTGAGGTTCCCCCTGGAGTAGTGAGATGACGAACCCCACCTTGGTGCTCTCCAAAGAGAAGGTACAGGGCTGTAGCAGGAAGTATAGCTGGCAGGCATTTTTAAAGGCACGGAACTTGCTACGATCTCCGAAAAACCTCTCTGGAGTGGGGACTCGAGGCTCTAGGGGTGGCACCATTATTGCAGGTGCTGCTGCTGAGGCCACTGGACCGGGAGACCGAGCTGCTTTAGCTGCCTGGTGAGTTGAGGGATTTGGAGACAATGACTCCACTCTTTGCTCAAGTTGCCGGTAGCCATCTTGTAGGCCCTGGACTGCCTGGGTAAGGGCCAAAATCTGTTGGCACACAGTGTCTAGAGGTGAGGTCCCCCTTTCAGACTCCATCTTGGCTGGATCGTACTGTCACGTACCTTACAGCAGAGTCTGAATGTTGAGGGAGGCCTCTCGCACGGTCCTGGTCCTGACACCCCTGGTAGTGAGGACAGGGAGTGCCGGGGCACAGAAGGGTGCAGGTGCCTGCGGCTGGAGAACTGAAACTTGGAGATTCGGAATCCTCCGGAGACTAGGTGGAAGATAGGTCATCAGAACTGTTAGTAGAAGCTGGGCAGGCGTGGGTTCAGGGACAACTGCAATGTCAGGTCAGGCAAAGGTTGGCAACGGGCTGGCAGCGAGGTATCCAAAACAGAAGACAGTTCGTGGTCAAGGTCAGGTAGAGGTCGGCAACGGGCAGGCAGCGAGGTACAAAGTCAGGAGGCAGAGCCGTAGTAGATAGTCCAAGCCAGAGTCGGTATAATCAGCAAGGTAGGTAGCAGACAAGGGATATCCGAGAGAGTGGTCAGGAAGCCAGGTAATCAGGAGCAAAGTAACAGGTCACATGGATGTCAGGAAATCAGGAACTAGCTGAAGACGATCCAGCACTAGTGTCAGGCAAGAACCTTGTTTATATATGGCGCCGAGCGCCGGGATTGGTGGACGTGAACTTGCGTGCGTGAGAACGTACACCCGCTCGTATGGCTGTGTGGGTGCGTGCACACGTTCGTACGGATGCGCGGTTGTGCACGTTCGATCCGGAACTCGCTCGTATCTGTCGGGGACACCGCGCATGGCCGTTAGACGCTGCTGCATGGAGACAGAAGCTAGTGCTGTGAGTTCTCTGACAGCTATTTCCCATTGTTCATCAGAGAGATCAGTAATGTCTGTCTTCCATATCTGCAGTAGATGTGGGTTCTTCTCTGCGTCTCCGCAGGTAAGGCTTAAGTATATGGAAGACAGTATCCTGTCTACCCCCCGTGAGGTAAGAAAACTCTCCACCATATTTGGTACCACTGTAACTGCTCTGGGGAATTGTGCTTGCGTAGCATGTTTTAGCTGAAGATACCGAAATAGAATCCATGAAGGAAGCTGGTAAGTCATTTTGAGTTCTGGGAATGGGAGAATTTTCTTGTTAGGCATAATCTGCTTAATCTTCACTATCCCAAATTTAGCCCATATACTGGGGTCTGGGATGGATCTAAAATGTGAAAGTTTGGGATTACCCCAAAGTGGGGTGTGAGGGGAGATAGTATCCTGTTTGGCTATAGCTGCAGTAACTTTATCCCAGACTTGTAGTGTTGTGCGCATTGGTAGAGTTACATGTGAACTGGCCTTTAAACCTCTATAGACAAGATTGGTGAGAGCTGAGTAGGAACCCAT
The DNA here is from genome assembly GCA_037952925.1 of Lithobates clamitans. Classification (NCBI taxonomy): domain Eukaryota; kingdom Metazoa; phylum Chordata; class Amphibia; order Anura; family Ranidae; genus Lithobates; species Lithobates clamitans. The sequence goes on along the minus strand of JBBGZY010000056.1, from coordinate 7,326,960 downwards.
TATAGCTGCTTCAATATGTACCGCAGGGTTCGATTTCGGTTGCTTGAACCACCAGCGAACAGTGACTAGCACTGCCGCCCAATAATATTTCTGGAAGCATGGTAATGCCAGGCCTCCAGAAGATAGCAGAAGTTGTAACTTGGCTTTCGCTATTCTTGGAGTTTTCCCTCCCCATATAAAAGAGGACATTACCCCGTCTAGTTTGCAGAAAAAAGAAAGTGGAATTGGGACCGGTGTGTTCCTAAAAATATATAAGAATTTAGGTAGGAATGTCATTTTTAATAGATTCACCCTTCCCACTGGTGTCAATGGAAGCGTTTTCCAGGCCTGACATTTTGTAATGAGAGTTTGGAGGGTTGGGTATAAGTTATGTGTCAAATATTGGGTCAGGTCTCTGCATATGTCAATACCAAGATATCTAAACTGGGTTACTCTGTGAAGGGGGGTCAGGTCAGCTATAGGGGGGTTATTATCGGAGAGACTGAATAGGCTGGATTTACTCCAGTTAATTTTGACCCCAGAGAAATCACCATAATAATTTATAATTTCGAGAGCCGCAACTAAAGAATGGGTATCGTCACCTAGATATAAAAGCGTATCGTCCGCGTATGAACGAAAGTCATTCCACCAATGGCCCTATCTCTAGACCCTTCACCGCAGACGCCGAGCGGAGTAATATAGCCATAGGTTCAATGGCCAGGGTGAAAAGCCCTGGGGACAGTGGACATCCTTGCCTTGACCCTCTGCACAGTTGGAAGGGAGGAGAGAGGAGACCGCCCGCACGTACTCTAGCCAATGGTGATTGGTATATTAATCTGACCCAGCTGATAAATTTAGTTCCAAATCCAAATTTAGACATTACCTCCCATAGAAAGGCCCACTCAACCGAGTCAAAGGCCTTCTCGGCGTCTAGCGAGGCCACCACTCCACTCTCCTTAGGATCTCGGGGTACCGCTATGTTAGTATGGAGTCTGCGTATGTTTATATCCGTGCCTTTGCCCGGCATAAACCTGGTCTGGTCGCCATGTATTAGGCAGAGTATCACCGAGTTTAACCTACCCGCCAAAATCTTAGTAAGGATTTTAGCATCCACATTCAATAAAGAAATAGGCCGGTAGGACGAGCACATTTCCGGGTCCTTCCAAGTTTTGGAATGACAATAATCACCGCCTCCATCATTGAGGGTGGGAGACATTGCTGAGTCAGTGCTTTAGTGATCGTGGAGTGGAAGTGGAGGTCTAATATTTCCAGATTAGTTTTGTAAAACTCCGTGGGTAGTCCGTCAGGTCCCGGAGTCTTGCCTGCCTGAAGTGACTTAATGGCTCTCTGTACTTCTTTCAGTGTTATGGGAGCATCTAATGCCTGCCTCGCTTCTGTTGTTAGAGTAGGAAAGTCAATTTTTTAGAGAAACAAATTTAATTCCTCAGGGGAGTATGTTGCTCTGGATGTATAGAGTTGCTGATAATACCGCTCAAATCGTGCATTAATATGCACGGGGTCAGAGAGTAGAGTATCATCCTCATCCCTAATATTCGCAATACAGGAGCTACCAGCCCGTTCTGTTGCCAACCAGGCCAGTAATCTACCCGCTCGCTCACCCTGCTCAAATATACGTTGAGTCTGGGCAAGGAGGAAACGCCGACAGGAGGCTGCACGAATAAGCGCCACCTCCCTATATGCCGTGAGCATATCAGAGTGTGTGCCCTGATCGGGTGAGGCTGTGTATTGAGTCTCAAGTCTTAGTGCCCTTTTTTCGGCCATCGAAAGGTCCAGTTTCGACTCTTTCCTAATTTTAGAAATTTTAAACTGATATCTACCCCTGGCAAACGCCTTGAATGCATCCCATACCATTGGTGGAGGGGCTGAATGATCATTATGTGTCCAGTATTCCCCAAGTTCCATTAACATTATCGGTTCCATTTTCTCATCAGTGATCCAGTATCTGGAAAGTCTCCACAGGTTTGCACTAGTTGCTGAGTCTGTAGAGAGATCCAGCATGACCGGGGTATGGTCCGATATGCCACGCGGTAGAATGGAAACAGCAGATACCCGAGATAACAGGGGATCGGTAACATAGATTAGGTTAATGCATGATAATGTTGCGTGGGTAGCAGAGTGACAAGAAAATTGTCTACCCTGTGGATTTTTCCATCTCTACGTATCATAAAGGCCATACACCTTCGCCCAACGGGACAGCGCTGTGTCGGTCGTCTGACCTGGGTGTAATTTATCAGCACTGGGGTTGGGGGTCATGTTAAAATCACCTGCTATGATTATATTGGGGGTGGAATAGCCTGCAATAATAGTTTGAATTTTATGCAGAATCATCATCTTGGCCGGTGGTGGTACATATAAACCTACTATTAACATTTCCAATCTGTCGCACAATGCGTGTAAAATTACATATTGCCCGTCCGGGTCTAGGCGAAGGTCCAGAAGCACAAAGGGGAATGCCTTATGTACAAGGACACTAACTCCCCGGGAATGGGAAGAATATGTGGAGTGGAAATATGATCCCACCCATGGCTTCTTGAGGGAAAGTATTCTGGAGCCCATAAGATGGGTTTCCTGGAGTAAGAAAATGTGCGAGTGATATTTTTTCAAAGACAAGAAAATTGTCTACCCTGTGGATTTTTCCATCTCTACGTATCATAAAGGCCATACACCTTCGCCCAACGGGACAGCGCTGTGTCGGTCGTCTGACCTGGGTGTAATTTATCAGCACTGGGGTTGGGGGTCATGTTAAAATCACCTGCTATGATTATATTGGGGGTGGAATAGCCTGCAATAATAGTTTGAATTTTATGCAGAATCATCATCTTGGCCGGTGGTGGTACATATAAACCTACTATGAACATTTCCAATCTGTCGCACAATGCGTGTAAAATTACATATTGCCCGTCCGGGTCTAGGCGAAGGTCCAGAAGCACAAAGGGGAATGCCTTATGTACAAGGACACTAACTCTCCGGGAATGGGAAGAATATGTGGAGTGGAAATATGATCCCACCCATGGCTTCTTGAGGAAAAGTATTCTGGAGCCCGTAAGATGGGTTTCCTGGAGTAAGAAAATGTGCGAGTGATATTTTTTCAAATATGAAAACACAAGGGATCTTTTAAATTTGGAATTGAGCCCCCGCACATTCCAAGATATCACTCTAAGGGGGGCCATACTTGTAAGTGAGTATTTATCTCGGTTGCTCCAGCCTCCGGACCTCCACCCAGACCCAGGCATAGAACCAGCATACCTGATTCACTATCAAGTGAATTTCTTACTCCTATTAAACAGGTTAAATATAGATCTATCATATGAGCATCAACATAAACAGATTTTATGGTGTACCGTTGAACAAAACCCCTTCCCCCCCTCCCCACGCAACCCCTTAAACTCAGGTGCGCTTGATCACCCAAACAAAGCATGGCAAGACTAAGTCCTTGGGAGGCGATGCGCCAACAGGGTGCCTTGGAGGCACAATAAGAAAGCCCACAAACTGCTTAACAGTCGTGGTGCCCGCCAGCTAAACCTTATCAAGGTATAGTCATAAAATAAAAAAGAAAAAGGGAATCATTTCCCCTGCAGAAGGTTTATGTCCCTTATATAATAGAGGAGGCGCTTCCGCCGCTGAATGTTAGCCAGTTGGTGTAGAAGGTTCACCCGGGTTCAAAGATTGGAGGATCTCCGTAACCGATTCCCCGAGTCCCCTCTTAACAGAGTGTGGGCAGAGGAATCATCTTTGTGAGTTAGAGTCCCGAGGTGCACCGCAGCCAATTCTCCTGTGCAATATGATCATTGCTTCACAGTGTGATCGCTGGTGCGTATGTACGTCACAAAGTTCTGACCAAGAATAACTTGTTGTGCTAAAAGTCCACCTTCTGGAAGAGTGGGGGACCGTGCATCATCGGGCGCAGTGACCAGCTAATATCCAGAATCCAGCAGGGTAAAACAAAATAAAAGTGCGTTGAAGCAAACAAAAACTCACCCACTGAGATATGTTATGCAATGTGATCGTTGCTGCACAATGCAGTCACTGGTATACATATATGTCTCAAAGGTCTGACCAGCAGTAACTTGTCATATTTAAATTCCATAATAAGAAAGAGGGAGATACTTTGCCTCAGCAGTAGTGGTGTTTAGCTAGTAACCAGTAGGGTAAAAAGAAAGAAAAAGAGGAAAAAAGAAAAATACAAAAAATATATATAGCCGTGCGTTGCAGCAAACCAAAATGCACCCTCTGGATTACATCAAGTGATATGTTAGCCGCTTCATAACGTGGTCACTGGTTTGTATGTATATCCTAGAGTTCTGGCTAGTTTCAGTATTTCGTCAGTAGCTAGTAACTGGTGAATAATAGGAAAAAAAAAAGGAGTGAAAAGTGTGTTGCAGCAGAGGGACACTCACCCACTGGGAAGAGAGAGCAGGTAGTAATCAGGACCCATATTCAGCGCTGTGGGATGGTGTCCAGCCAGTTAGCAGCTTCTTCAGGGACAGTAAAGAATCTGTGTGTTTCTCCGTCTTGGACCCGTAGACGGGCTGGGAAAAGCATACTGTATTTGAAGCCTCTTTTGCGCAACTCTTGCTTCACCTGGTCAAATGATTTGCGCTGTTTCTGCGTCTCGACAGAGAAATCTGGGAAGATCATCAGACGGGACCCCTCGAATCGCAGCGCTTCCATCTTCCTACTTTCTCTCAGCACAGCGTCACGGTCTCGGTAGGTCAGCAGCCGGAGGATGAACATGCGAGGTGGTGCCCCAGGAGGCCCTCGAGCCGCCGGCATTTTGTGGGCGCGCTCCACTGCAAAGAAGGGGGAGAAAGCCACCTGGGGGAACAACTGTCGTAGAAGGCGTTCGGTAAACCCAGCTGGATCAGGATCTTCAGCCTTCTCAGGTAGTCCAATAATTCGGAGGTTATTCCTCCTGTTGCGGTTCTCTGCATCCTCCGCACAATATTCCAATGTCTTCACTTTAGTGGTGAGGGTTCGGAGGGATGATGTGTGTTCACCCAGCACATCCTCCGTGTCCCCCACGCGGCGCTCCACTTTCGACAGCCGGGTTCTGAATTTGTCCATATCTTTATGAATAAGACCCATCTCCAGCTGTATTTTAACAAATTTGCCTGTCAGTGAAATTTGGCATGTCCCGATCGCCTGCATCAGCGCAGTGAAATGGTCTGCATCTTGAATCTCAGGTTCCGCTTCCTCGGTCTGTGACGCCATATTAGCCATCTTGTTGCTGTCAGCTTTCCCGCCACGGGGAGTAGTATGGGCTGCAGAGGGCTTCTTGTGGGCGGCAGAGCGGCAATTATAGGGCATACCAGGTCTGTAGGTTCGGAGCTGTGTCTGGGTAATTCCAGGTTATAGAAGTCCGCAGGGAAACAGGATTATTAGCCAGCAGGGTGCTGGAGCCTCTCAACAATGCGTCCATCCCGGTCGCCATCTTGGACACGCCTACCACAAAATGTCATTTTTAAAGGAAAAAAAGTAATTTAAAACTGCTTGCGGCTTTAATGTAATGTCGGGTCCTGGCAATATGGATAAAAATTAAAAAAAGGAAAGGTGTGGGGCCACCAGACCCTATATACTCTGAACAGCAGTATACAGGTGGTGCAAGCAAGACAGGGACTGTAAGTTTGTTGTTAAGTATAATCTGTTTGTAATTTTGAACTGGTACATTTTTAAAGTGTTTAGCTCCAGCCAAAAAATCTTTTTTAAGCTTTTTGGAAAACATAGGGAAGGGTTATCACCCCTGTGACATTTGTTTTGCTGTCTGTGCTCCTCTTCAGAAGATTGAACCTCACTTTTTGTCCCAATGACAAATTTTTTTTGAAAATTTGGGTTTTTTTGTGAAACAAGGATTGGTGATAAAGCATAAGTGGAAATGAGGAATGTTTTTCCCATATTAACTCCTACAGGAGAGAATTTCCCTTCCTAGGGGTAGATTTCATCTCACTTCCTGTTGTCTCCTTCCGTTTGCAAGTAGAAGTCGTTTGTAAGTTGGATTTTTGAAAGTAGGGGCCTGCCCTATATACTCAGCAGAAATTTGGGGCTTAGGTGTTGTGGTGAAAACACTGTAAGCCCTCACAGGGCCCTGCTGTGAAATATTAGATCAAGAATTGTAATTACATGCCCCTGTTGAACAGGGGCAGAAATTTGGGCCTTTGGTGGTGGTGGTGGTGGTGCTGGTGCCACCACACTGTAAGTTCTCACTCGCTCTTGGTGGGTGCAGAAACGGGCCCTGCTGTGAAATAATAGATCAAGAATTGTAATTACATGCCCCTGTTGAACAAGGGCTAAAAAATTGGGCCTTAGGCACTGGTGCTGGTGCCACAACACTGCAACCCCTCACAGATACTCTAGTTGGAATGCAGGAACTAGCCCTACTGCAAAGTATTGCATCAAAAATTGTAATTACACGCCCCTTTTAAACAGGGGCAGAAAAATTGGGCCTTAGGCACTGGTGCTGGTGCCACAACACTGCAACCCCTCACAGATACTCTAGTTGGAACGCAGGAACAAGCCATGCTGCAAAGTATTGCATCAAAAATTGTAATTACACGCCGCTGTTAAACAGACGCACCCTGTGATCGGTTACAAAGCCTCCAGCAGCACTGAATGTGCGTTCCGAAAGAACGTTGGATGCAGGACAGGCCAGTAGCTCAATTGCATACTGTGCAAGGTCTGGCCAGTGATCCATCCTCAGGACCCAGTAACCCAGAGGATTTTCGGTGGGAAAGGTGTCCAAGTCAGATCTTGCCCCTAAGTATTCCTGCACCATGTAAAACAGATGCTGGCGATGGTTGCTGGAACCAATCATACCTTGGGGCTGCGGACTAAAAAATTGTCTGAACACAGCGGTCAGATGGCCACCTTCTCCACCGCTCCTTCTTTGACTGACCGAAGCCTCAGCAACACGTTGTCCAGAAACAGGAGTTTGTAACCTCCCAGTCTCTGGGAACGCGTTGCACAGACCTTTCTGCAAGGCCTCCTGAAGATGTTTCATCCTCTGCTCCCTCTGCGACGGCAAGATAAGGTCCGCAACCTTACCCTTGTAACGTGGATCAAGGAGGGTTGCCAGCCAGTATTGGTCCTTCTCCTTGATACCACGAATACGAGTATCCTTCCGCAGGCTTTGCAGGATCAGGGAGGCCATGCAGCGTAGGTTTGCTGAAGCATTAGGTCTGGAGTCCTCTGTGTCATTAAGGACGACATGGTCCGCAGCCACCTCCTCCCAGTTTCTTGGGACTGATCCCTTAAAGACTGCTGCTGATGCAAAGTGCCAGGCTCCACCTCCATACTGACACAATCCTCCTCCTCCTCTTCCTGTGTGATCGGTGGGCACGCAGGAACACTGTATGGATAAAGGGGGCCTTGAGAGCTAAGGAAGTCCTCCTCTTCCTGCCTCTGTTCTGCCTCAAGTGCCCTGTCCATTATTCCATGCAGCGTGTGCTCCAACAGGTGGACAAGGGGGACAGTGTCACTGATGCATGCACTGTCACTGCTCACCATCCTCGTGGCCTCCTCAAATGGTGACAGGACAGTGCATGCATCCCTGATCATGGCCCACTGGCGTGGGGAAAAAAAACAAGCTCCCCTGACTCTGTCCTGGTGCCATAGTCGCACAGGTACTCATTGATGACCCTCTGCTGCGTGTGCAGCCACTGCAGCATGGCCAACGTTGAGTTCCACCTGGTGGGCATGTCACAGATTAGTCGGTTCTTGGGCAGGTTAAACTCCTTTTGGAGGTCCGCCAGCCGAGCACTGGCATTATATGACTGGGGGAAATGCACACAGACTTTCCTGGCCTGCCTCAGGACATCCTGTAAGCCCGGGTACCTGCCCAATAACCACTGCACCACCAAGTTAAGGACGTGAGCCAAACAGGGCACATGGGTCATTTGTCCCTGTCGGAGGGCAGAGAGGAGGTTGGTGCCATTGTCACTAAGCACCATTACTGCCTTAAGTTGGCGTGGCATCAACCATCTCTGAACCTGCCCCTGCAGAGCTGACAGAACCTCTGCTCCAGTGTGGCTCCTGTCCCCCAAGCACAGCAGCTCAAGCACCGCATGGCATCTTTTGGCCTGCGTATTTGCGTAGCCCCTTGAACGCCTACGGAGCACCGCTGGTTCCGAGGACAAAGCACAGGAAGTATCCATGGAGGAAGAAGAAGAGGAGGGGGTGGAGGAGAGAGGTGTGTCACAATCATTAGTAGTGGCATTTTGCAGGTGTGGTGGTGGAACAACCTCCAACACTACTGCACCTTGTCCTGCATCCTTCCCAGCTGCCAGCAGAGTCACCCAATGCGCGGTGAAACTTAGGTAACGTCCCTGTCCATGCCTGCTGGACCATGAGTCAGCAGTAATATGCACCTTACCGCTGACCGCCCTGTTCAGTGAGGCATGGACATTGCCTTCCACATGTCGGTAAAGAGCCGGAATCACCTTCCGTGAGAAAAAGTGGCATTTGGGTACCTGCCACAGAGGAACCGCACATTCCACAAACTCAAGGAAGGGGGCAGAGTCTACCAACTGAAAAGTCTGCAGTTGAAGTGCTAGCAATTTTGCCAAGCTAGCATTCAACTGCTGGGCATGTGGATGGCTGGGAGCGAACTTCTTTCGGCGGTGCAGCAGCTGGGCCAGGGAAATTTGCCTGGTACAATCTGACGTCGGTGTACCGAAAGCAGATTGCCCACAAGTACTTGGCTGTGACACACCTAGTTCTACACCTTCATTCCTCTCAGTGCAGGTCTCAGAGAGGACTGAAGGTATAGTGGGGTTGGAGATCTCAGCTGATGAGGAGCAAGGAGAGGTCCTCTTTGTTCTTTGGTGTGGGTCTTTTAAATACGCTTGCCAACGAACTGCATGGCAGGTCAACATATGTCTGGTCAAGCATGTGGTGCCCAAGCGGGAGATGTTTTGACCACGCGAGATACACTTGAGACATAGTTTGCAAATAGCAGCGGTGTGATCTGATGCACTCGTCTCAAAAAAGGCCCATACCAAAGAACTTTTTGAATAATGCGCAGAGATTGCAGCGCCCTGCACATGCGGAGCTTTGGGGTGTGATGCAGTCAGTGTGCTGCCCTTAGGCTGGCCCCTGGAGGGCATCCTGCCTCGTTGGTGATGTGCCTCCTCCTCCTACTCCTCTCTCCTATCAGGCACCCACGTTGAGTCAGTGACCTCATCATCCCCTCCCTCCTCATCACTGGAGCAAACCTGCCAGTATGCTGCAGCAGGGGGAGCATGACTGCCAGATTGCTGTCCTTCTTGGGCACCCCCTCTGTCCGTGCTCACGTTACTGCCTTCATCTAGCCCAGTATCATCATCAGAGCCTTCCAAAAGCTAGGCATCCTCCTGGAGCATGTACCCAACACTGTGGTCAAACAGTTCGAGGGACTCCTCAGGAGGACATGGTGGGGCTAGGGAAGGAGTCACTGATGACATTGAGGCGAGGGAAGAGGTCGCATTCGCAGCTGCTTTGCCAGACAAAATACCCTGAGCATTGGTGAGAGAGGATGAGGAGGATGAGGATGGCTCGATCATCCACTCGACCAAGTCTTCCGCATGTTGCAGCTCAACACGACCAGCTGCCAAAAAAAAGGCGCCACGGCCACGTGCTGATGAGGATGCACCGTCTCCACAACCAGCACTGTTGCCTCTAGACACAGAGCCTGCTTGCCCTCTTTTATTGGCTTGTGACTGTCTGCCTCTCCTTGTTGGCCTTCCAGACATGCTAATGGCCTGTAGCTGCACTAAGCTGGGATATATATATATATATATATATATACATATATATATATATATATATATATATATATACTGATACTGCAGCTAGATCAACTGCCTGCCTGTAGTATGAGAACACCACCAACCTTCTACAGGTAGCTTTAGCTGAACACTGTGCAGAGCTCACAAAAAACAAACTTGTAGCTTATTTAGCTGCCTGCGGTAGTGATAGGATCAGGAAAACACCACCAACCTTCTACAGGTAGCTTTAGGTGAACACTGTGCAGAGCTCGCCAAAAAATAACTTGTAGCTTATTTAGCTGCCTGCTTTAGTGATAGGTTCAGGAAAACACCACCAACCTTCTACAGGTAGCTTTAGCTGAACACTGCGCAGAGCTCGCAAAAAAATAACTTGTATGTTTAGCGAAACACTGTGAGGAGGACGCACTACACTAGCTTGTAGCTTTAGCTGAACACTGTGCAGAGGTCACACTAAACTAACTTGTAGATTTAGCTAAAGACTGTGAGGAGGACGCACTACACTAACTTGTAGCTTTAGCTAAACACTGTGAGGAGGACGCACTACCCTAACTTGTAGCTTTAGCTGAACACTGTGCAGAGGTCACACTAAACTAACTTGTAACTTTAGCTGAACACTGTGAGGAGGATGCACTACACTTACTTGTAGCTTTAGCTGAACACTGTGCAGAGGTCGCACTACACTAACTTGTAGTTTTCGCTGAACACTGTGAGGAGGACGCACTACCCTAACTTGTAGCTTTAGCTGAACACTGTGCAGAGGTCACACTAAACTAATTTGTAGTTTTAGCTGAACACTGTGAGGAGGGCGCAATACATTAACTTGTAGCTTTAGCTGAACACTGTGCAGAGTTCTCACTACACTAACTTGTAGTTTTAGCTGAACACTGTGAGGAGGATGCACTACCCTAACTTGTAGCTTTAGCTGAACACTGTGCAGAGGTCGCACTACACTAACTTGTAGTTTAAGCTGAACACTGTGAGGAGGACGCACTACACTAACTTGTAGCTTTAGCTGAACACTGTGCAGAGGTCGCACTACACTAACTTGTAGTTTTCGCTGAACACTGTGAGGAGGACACACTACACCAACTTGTAGCTTTAGCTGAACATTGTGAGGAGGACGCACTACCCTAACTTGTAGCTTTAGCTGAACACTGTGCAGAGGTCACACTAAACTAACTTGTAGCTTTAGCTGAACACTGTGAGGAGGATGCACTACACTAACTTGTAGCTTTAGCTGAACACTGTGCAGAGGTCTCACTACACTAACTTGTAGTTTTAGCTGAACACTGTGAGGAGGACGCACTACACTAACTTGTAGCTTTAGCTGAACACTGTGCAGAGGTCGCACTGCACTAACTTGTAGTTTTAGCTGAACACTATGAGGAGGACGCACTACCCTAACTTGTAGCTTTAGCTGAACACTGTGCAGAGGTCACACTAAACTAACTTGTAGCTTTAGCTGAACACTTTGAGAAGGACTCACTACTCTAACTTGTAGCTTTAGCTGAACACTATGCACTACACTAACTTGTAGTTTTAGCTGAACACTGTGCAGAGGTTACACTAAACTAACTTGTAGCTTTACTGAACACTGTGAGGAGGAAGCACTACACTAACTGTAAATAGTCTAGCTGCCTGACTGTGGTACTAATAGCATCAAAAGAACACCAGCAATTTTCTTCAGGTAGCTGTAAATACTGTAACAAGACAAGCCTGCCTGTCAGTAGGAAGATAACAGGAACGGATCTAGCTAAACTGAATACAGTGTATATATATATATATATATATATATATATATATATATATATATATACAACACCTGGGATGCATATATACACAATACACTGTAAGTGCAGCTAACTCACTGACTGTCCTGCCTAATCTAGTTAACTCAAATGAAATGACACTGTCTCTCTCTCTCTCTAAGCACGCCGGAACACACTACACAGGGCCGCCGTGCAGGCGGCCTTCTATAGTGTGGGGCGTGTTCTAAACCCCCTGAGCCATAATTGGCCAAAGCCACAATGGCTTTGGCCAATTACAGCTCTCTCTACTGACGACGCTGTGATTGGCCAAGCATGCGGGTCATAGTGCATGCTTGGCCAATCATCAGCCAGCAATGCACTGCGATGCCGCAGTGAATTATGGGCCGTGTCGTGCCACACGAATTTGGCACGAACGGCCCATAACGTTCGCAATTCGGCGACCGATCGAACAGCCGATGTTCGAGTCGAACATGGGTTTGACTCAAATGCGAAGCTCATCCCTAGTCCTCAATAATCGGCCATTTTCTTGAAGCTCTTTATGTTTACCTTAGTCCGTAACCAGAAGCAGTCATGATCCAGCGACTTCCGATTTTCACCCGGAAGTGCGTCATGATAGCGCGATGTGTATCGCACTTTTTCCATTGCAAAATCCGACCATGTGTACAGGGCATTATTCCACACAATTTTTTTATTGTGCATTGAAAAAAAAAATAGACATGCTATCTACTTCATAATATAGGGGGTCAACAATGCCAAGACTTGGTGAAAGCAGGGGTCCGTCATCCGGAGATAATTCTGAAAATCAACTGGATTATTCTCCTGGAACTCCCACAGCAATGGCATATGACATAATTGGTCACGATTAATAAAGCAACCAATTTTTGGTCCTAGAACTCCTCCTCCTTCTGTTCCTGGACTGGACGTGGGTCAAAGCAATAACTCCAAGGCCAATAATAAACACATTATCTTCTCCGATTCCGCAACATGTCTGATTGACAAACGGCCATTCTGAAACTAACTGAAAAGCAGGAAATGAAAAGCACAAACTTAAAAGCAGGAAATGAAAAGCACAAATCAACACTCACCAAACTTCTAATAACTCGAAACTAGCAGAAGGAGCCCAAAGGGTGGCGCTAAAGAGCTGAAAAAGCACATAGTACGCCAGGACATTCATGTTTGTTGGCTGACAATTCCTTGCTGTTTGTATGCAAGACAAAATCCAGGCACACGCTTTCAGACAAAAGTCTAAGGTTTTGTCTGCGGAAAATCCACACGTGTATACGAGGCTGTAGTGTGAGTATAGTGTAGTTTGAGTATAGTGTAGTGTGTGAGTATAGTGTGAATATAGTGCAAGTATAGTGTAGTGTGAGTATAGTGTAGTGTCAGTGTAGTGCAGTGTTTAACTGCATTACATTACATTTAGTGGTTTATACAATGCTGTATACACATTTTTCTTTGGTTGCTGCCTTTTTTTTTGGTCGCCTGCCTGTCCCCTTTTATTAAAATTGCCAGCCATGGTTTTTCTTACTGTGACACTACTGTTCCCCCTTGTTTACAGGCAAAGGTGGACGTTGTCCATCCTCAGGCAGGGCACATTTGTCTCTGATTAGTGATGTTTCCCGTGCTATCCAGCCAAAACATGCAGAGGAGGTGGTGGACTGGCTTTCTAAACTATCCTCATCCTCTATCACCCAAGCTGACATTAGTTCACAGTCCACTGCAGCTGACAGAGTGGCCTATTCTACCTCCTCGTCCACAGCTACTCCTGCCATAGCCCCAGGATTATGCACAGAGGCCCATCAATGAGCACCTGTGTGAGTATGGAACACGAATAGGCTCAGGGGAGCTTGGCTTTTTTTCCCCATGCCAAAGGATGCATGCACTGAACTGTCACCATTTGAGGAGGCTACAAGGATGGTGAGCCGTGACAATGCATGCATTAGTGACACAATCCCTGTTGTGTTCCTGCTGGAGCATACTCTGAGTGGCATTATAGACAGGGCACTTGAGGCAGAGGCCCAATTAATGCAGACACCATTCTTGTGATACCACAAAACACACAAGGGGAGAGGGAGGAGAAGCAGGAGGAGGTGGATTCTGGCAGTTTTAGAGGCATTAAAGCAGAGGATGACATACAATATCTCACAAAAGTGAGTACACCCTTCACATTTTTGTAAATATTTTATTATATCTTTTCATGTGACAACACTGAAATTACACTTTGCTACAATGTAAAGTAGTGAGCGTACAGCTTGTATAACAGTGTAAATTTGCTGTCCCCTTAAAATAACTCAACACACAGCCATTAATGTCTAAACCGCTGGCAACAAAAGTGAGTACACCCCTAAGTGAAAATTTCCAAATTGGGCCCAATTAACCATTTTCTCCCCGGTTTCATGTGACTCGTTAGTGATACAAGATCTCAGGTGTGAATGGGGAGCAGGTGTGTTAAATTTGGTGTTATCGCTCTCACTCTCTCATACTGGTCACTGGAAGTTCAACATGGCACCTCATGGCAAAGAACTTTCTGAGGATCTGAAAAAAAGAATTGTTGCTCTACATAAAGATGGCCTAGGCTATAAGAAGATCGACAAGACCCTGAAACTGAGCTACAGCATAGTGGCCAAGACCATACAGCGGTTTAACAGGACAGGTTCCACTCAGAACAGGCCTCGCCATGGTCGACCAACGAAGTTGAGTGCACGTGCTCAGCGTCATATCCAGAGGTTTGTCTTTGGGAAATAGACGTATGAGTGCTGCCAGCATTTCTGCAGAGATGGAAGGGGTGGGGGGTCAGCCTGTCAGTGCTCAGCCCATACATCACACGCTGTATCAAATTGATCTGCAGGGCTGTTGTTCCAGAAGGAAGCCTCTTTTAAAGATAATGCACAAGAAAGCCCGCAAACAGTTTGTTGAAGACAAGCAGACTAAGGACATGAATTACTGGAACCATGTCCTGTGGTCTGATGAGACCAAGATAAACTTATTTGGTTCAGATGGTGTCAAGCGTATGTGGCGGAAACCAGGTGAGGAGTACAAAGACAAGTGTGTCTTGCCTACAGTCAAGCATGGTGGTGGGAGTGTCATGGTCTGGGGCTGCATGAGTGCTCCCGACACTGGGGAGCTTCAGTTCATTGAGAGAACCATGAATGCCAACATGTTCTGTGACATAATGAAGCAGAGCATGATCCCCTTCCTTCCGAGACTGAGCCACAGGGCAGTATTCCAACACGATAACAACCCCAAACACACCTCCAAGATGACCACTGCCTTGTCAAATAAGCTGAGGGTAAACGTGATAGATTGGCCAAGCCTGTCTCCAGACCTAAACCCCATCAAGCATCTGTGGGGCATCCTCAAACGGAAGGTGGAGGAGGGCAAGGTCTCTAACATCCACCAGCTCCATAATGTCATCATGGAGGAGGGGAAGAGGACTCCAGTGGCAACCTGTGAAGCTCTGGTGAACTCTATGTCCAAGAGGGTTAAGGCAGTACTGGAAAATAATGGTGGCCACACAACATATTGACACCTTGGGCCCAATTTGAACATTTTCACTTAGGGGTGTACTCACTTTGTTAGCGGTTTAGACATTTATGGCTGTGTATTGAGTTATTTTGAGGGGACAGCAAACTGACACTATTATACAAGCTGTACACTCATTACTTTACATTGTAGTAAAGTGACATTTCTTCAGTGTTGTCCCATGAAAAGATCTAATAAAATATTTACAAAAATGTGAGGGGTGTATTCACTTTTGTGAGATACTGTTTGTCAATCTTGTGGCTGGGAGAAGGCAGTTCAAGATATTGTAATCCTCAGTGACCTGAGGACTTTGCTGCTCATGCTTTTGCAAACATGGAGTGCATGGGCTCCCTGATTCTCAAAAGCCTGCAAAAGGACCAGAGAATTCTTGGCAGCGGAAGAGAAGGATCATTATTGGTTGGCAACCCTCCTTGACCACCGTTACAAGGGGAGAGTCTTGGAACTCATCCAGCCCAGGCAGAGGGAGCACAGGATGAAATATCTCGAGGGCACCTTAAAGAGGAGTTTATGTAACACCTTTCCAGTGTCTGGTAGGTAAAAGTCTCATGGAAAAGTTATGTTTGTGGCTTCTGTTGGTCAAAGGAGGAGCAGTGGAGAAGGGGGCTGCCTAAGTGCTGCATTTTTAAAAAAGTATTCCTCGGTGCCCAGGGCTGTCAGCTTCAACATCCCATTGGCAGCATCTGCATCATATGGGGGAAGATTATCTAGGGGTGCAAACAGACACTAAGAGCTTTCCAGTAGACAATCCACTGGGTTACAGGGTCATGAGAATAGACCACTGCCCATAATTTACCCAGTATGCAATTGAGCTGCTGGGTTGCCCTGCATCCAGCATGCTTTCTGAATTGGCATTCAGTGCTGCCGGAGGATTTGTGACAGATAAAAGAGCGTGTCTGTCCACAGACTCTGTTGACCGGCTGACCTGTCTGAAAATGAATCAGTCCTGGATTAGATGCAGCTATCAAGCCCCTGATGCCGATGTTGCTGACTAAATGTGTTTGAGATCTGGAATCTGTGCAAGACTGTCTAGGCTGCCTAGCTATGTGGGTGTTAGTTTTATCTTGAAGTCATTTTTTGTTATAGGTTTCATGGTTACAGTTAACACCCAAGGGCCAATTTTTCCACACCAGTTTGACAGTTGCATATAATTTTTTTACAGCAAGGCAATTTCTTGCTTTCATCAAGAGTACCTCTATATGGTTATGGTGTGAAGGCACCACCAACACCCAAAGACAAATTTTTCCGCAACTGTTTGACCGGGGATCAAATTTAAATTTTTTACAGCAAGGCCAATTCTTGCTTTCATCAAGAGTACCTCTAGAAGGTTAAGGTTTGAAGGCACCACCAACACCCAAAGACCAATTTTCTGCAAATATTACAGAAATCTACAGAAAGGCCAATTTTTGCTTTCATCAAGAGTACCTCTATAGGGTTATGACATGAAGGCAATAACAACACCCGAAGCCCAATTTTTCTGCACCTGTTGTCTCCAGAGAGACACCAGACTTTATCCAAAAAAAATGTTAATCTTGGCCTGAGTGTACTATAATTTGGCTTCTGCACATAAGACTTGCTCACTATGGTGTAAAACTGTGTTATTTCCATCCAAAGTCTGCCAAAGAGACACCAAAATGTATCCCAATTGAAATGTTATTTTTTTTTTCTTTATAAATGTCAGTTTTGCTGAAACAGGTTCGTTATACGTAACAAAACAGTGTTGCGCTTCCTAAATAACTCACAATAAATCCTTAAATAAGAATACGTGATTAACTTGCAATATAGCAAAATACTGATTGCACAATCAAATATTCATGTTCCCTGACTGGGAATAGTGAAAAATACACAATAATGAAATATACGTGTTCCCCAAGCACTTGCATTTTCAACGTTTATGCACTGGTGGTGTGTTGTGCGTTTTTTGCGCAGAAGACTCTGAGGATTATATTTGTGCATTTGGACTCTTATTTTTATTCCATTCATTTTTTGAGTGTGTGGACTTTATCTTTATTGTTTATTGTTCACTATTCCCAATTAGGGAACAAGTATATTTCATTATTGTGTATTTTTCACTTTTCCCAGTCAGGGAACATGAATATTTGATTGTGCACTCAGTATCTTGCTATATTGCAAGTTAATCACATATTCTTATTTAAGGATTTATTGGGAGCTATATAGGAAGCGCAAAACTGTTTTGTTATGTATATTTTATACGTGAAGTTAATGCATTTTCTGTGTGTGCAGCAGCCAGATGGGGGGGTATTTTTTTCAGGATTTTTTGTTATATCAACTACTACACATATAACTATTTAGTGATTAAGGTTATTATTATTTGTGATGATAGAAATTTGTTATAAGGTCCGGTACACGGTACAGATGCACCACTTTGCAGGCAGACAAAGGGGACCCCCAGGCACTATATTTAAAGGAATTTTTCATTTTTATTGTTTCACTTTAAGCATAAATAAAACCACTGCTCCTTTAAAAACAATGTTTTTTAAAAGTTTTTTTTTGCATGGGTATATGTCCCCCAGGGCAGTAGCCCGGCCCCCCATATCCTTTTTATGGTTAATAACTTTAATAGCCTTCAAAATGAGGATTTTTGATTTTTCAACTTCAGGTCCTATAGACTTCAATGGGGTTAACCGTTTGGGTCTGAACTTTTGCGATGTTTAAGAGTTCTGGCGTGAACCGAACTGGGGGCTGTTTGGCCTATCTCTAATGTACCAGAACTGAACAAACAGTGGTGTATGTTGATAGATTTTATAGTATTTTCACAAACCTCCCTTCCCAGGACAAAATTATCATGGTCCTACGATATGAGAGATTGTGGAGGAGGTAAGAGTCTATTAGCGAGGATCTAAGAGAAGATCTTGGCATCATTGTCTAAAAGTAAAATTGGACTTTTCCTTTCTTATGAATGATGGTAATGTGCGCTTCCATGAGTTGTGTAGGGGGTGAGGAATGCTGTGGGAAAGAGTTAAAGGTACATAAAAATTGGGGCATAAGAGTTTGAGAAACTCTTGTAATATTGATTAAGAAGACTGTCGGGACCAAGGCTCTTGCCAGGCTTTATTTGCTTTAGTGCTGTGGAAAATTATGTGACAGAAATAGGTTTCTCTAAGTCCCAGACAGAGCTTGCTGGAATGTCAGGTAGGCCATGGGAGGCCAAATAATCTTTTTTTTTTTTTATTCAACAAGATTTTTATTAAATTTGCAGGAAAAATGTTACAGACATTGTATTCATTGTATTCAAGACCATACAACACCTCTGTACAGTACACAATCCGGTTAACAATCATCAACCTCAAAGTAAAAACATTACACTTAATCTCAGTTATAGCCAAACTTAATCTGTACTTCACCCAGCATTGATTCCCAGTAACCTGTCAGCCACTAGTTCCATAGGGGCCAATCCCGGTACATCTAACCATGGCGCCCATAATTTTTCAAATTTTTGCATGCTACCTTTATGTTGATATATCAACTTTTCCAATCTCAGAGTCACGTTAACATTATCAGTCCATTCCTTAATAGTTGGGGGCGTCTCAGACTTCCAGTGAGTCATAATCAGTTTTCTAGCTTGAAAATGTACTCTATGTACAGCTTCTCTACAGTGACCTTCCCACTTATACTCCTCCAGAGCCCCCAAGTCCTGTGGAAGATTCACAGTAAAGATTGAGTTGATGTTCCGCACCACTCCCGTCCAATATGTATGTAGCTTGGGACACCTCCACAGCATGTGTATAAGGTCCCCATGGTCTCGTTTGCATCTCGTACATGTCGGTTCAGCCTGCATATTCATGAGATGTAGCCTGTGTGAAGTATAGTACGTTGTCAACAGTATGTAGAGTTTGGTAAGTTTTTGGGACACATTGAGTAAACAAGGGTTCACAGCCTGAAAAATCTCCTCCGTCTAGCTGTCCCACCTCTGTTTCCCATTTCTCCCTTACCTTCAGGGGATGCCGCCTCATCACGGATTGCAACAGGATGGCATAGGATTGAGAGATAAATCCTTTAGACGAGCCAGCATCCCCAGATGCTTAAATACAGGGGTTGGGGACAAATGCCAC
This sequence comes from Lithobates clamitans, assembly GCA_037952925.1. Classification (NCBI taxonomy): domain Eukaryota; kingdom Metazoa; phylum Chordata; class Amphibia; order Anura; family Ranidae; genus Lithobates; species Lithobates clamitans. The sequence goes on along the minus strand of JBBGZY010000056.1, from coordinate 7,307,820 downwards.
TCCGAAGAGCGACCCTGAACCACCACCGCATGTCTAAGTTGCATATAATAAAAATGCATCGAGGGAGGCAAATTATAAGTTTCCTTCAGATCAGCAAACATACGCAACACGCCGGCCCTAAATATATGTTTAATGTGTGTAACTCCGAACTTCTTCCATCGAGCCCCACATTGTAATTTGGCTAGTTCCCCATAGGTATCATTATGCCAGATGGGGCTATACTCTGTATAGCCATCCACATTCTGGAGGTATTTGGACTTATTCCATACCTTTTGCACCAAACTGAAAGTTGGGTATTTTTTGTGTGGTTTAGTGAAGGCTAAGGCTTCCAGAGCCATGTGAATCGGGCCCCTTCCTACTGTGTGAATCATTAGTTTATAGGACGAGTCTTGTGATGGTACAAATGTACCTATCACGTGTTGCAATTGGGCAGCCAAATAATATAACCATGGATTGGGCAATGCCAGACCACCGCTGTCTTTGGGCCTCTGTAAGTGTTCTAATTTGATCCGGTTTATTCTTCCAAATGAGGGTTCGGAAGATGGCATTAACTATATGGAATATCTTTAAGGGAATAACCATGGGAGTATTATGTAGGAGGTAAAGTAACTGTGGCATAAGAATCATTTTTATTAGGTTCACTCTACCCGCTACTGGCAGAAAGAGAGAGTTCCAAGTTTTAATTTTGTCCCAGAATCATTGTAGGAGGGGAAAAATGTTCAAGTGGATGAGATCCCTAGGCTGGGAAGTAATTTGAATCCCTAAATATTTAAAGGCGGTAGCAATCGGTATGGGGCAAGAGGTGTTCACCGTCTGTGAGACATCTCCGTCCAGTAAGAGAAGGGCAGACTTTGACCAATTTATAAGTAAACCCGAAAACCTCCAAAACTTGGATATGGTCGACATGGTCTCTTGAAGGGAAAGGTCAGTGTCACCAAGTAAAAGCATGGTATCGTCAGCATACAACATAACTTTTTCCTGCATGTCTCCATAGCAAAAGCCAGTGATGCGCCGATTTGCCCTGATCCCAATCGCCAATGGTTCAGTGGCCAGCGCAAAGAGGAGGGGAGACAGGGGACATCCCTGCCTTGTACCCCTCCTCAACGCGAAGCTCAGGGACAGGAAGCCAGACACCCTAACAGCGGCCACCGGCTGGCTGTAAAGGAGTTTGACCCAGGAAATATAATTCGGGCCGAATCCGAATTTATGCAGCACTGACCATAAATAGTCCCAATCTATGCTGCCAAACGCTTTAGTAGCATTTAACGATAATAGGGCCCCACTACCCACAGTGTCAGCTCTAGACTGAATATTAAGGAATAACCCTCTGAGATTGACGGCAGTTGATTTATTGGGCATGAAGCCAGCCTGGTCTCCATGCACAATAGAGGTAAGTACTCCATTCATTCTAATGGCCAGTGCTTTAGCTAATATTTTCACCTCGCTCTGTAGCAATGAGATCGGGCGATACGCCCCTGGATCTACTGGATCTTTGCCTGGTTTAAGGAGCAAAACAATATTGGCCCTGGACATTGAGATTGGTAAGTAACCCTCCTCCCGGGATCTATTGAAAACTTTGAGTAGTTGTGGCAATAATTCAGTAAGGTATTGTTTATATATCTCCATAGGGATCCCGTCTTCCCCTAGTGCTTTGCAATTAGGGAAGGAGCTGACTGCATTCTGTAGTTCTTCTACCGTAAGTGGGCTTTCTAAGTCTGCCCTCTGACCCTCATTTAATTCAGGGAAGTCAATCTGTTCTTAGTACTGCTCTAGATCCTCTGATGTGTAGGATGTACCCGGCCTATATAGGTCTTCATAAAAATCAGCTAGTTCTTGCAACACCTTTTTTAGGTGTGTTAACTATGTTACCCATCTTAGTTCTAACGGCACCTATGGTTGGTGACTTCTGATAAGAATTTGCAATCCTCTCCAATATGCGGCCCGTTTTTTCGCCCTCTTCAAAAAACGCCTGTTTCGCAAAGAACCTCTTCTTTTCAACCGAAGAGGACAGCAGGTGGTGATATGCAGAAAGAGCTGCCTGCCAGGCCTCCTTGGTCGAGTCTGAGGGGTCTGTAATATACATTTGCTCCATTTCCTGGACTCTGGCCTTCATTTCGGTTTTAAGAATTGAAGAATCATGTTTGACTTTATTCATTTCAGCAATTAAAACTCCCCTTAAATAGGCCTTGAAGGCATCCCATTGCCCAACAATGGACTCATTTGGATCCTGGGTGTGAAAAAACTCACGCATGCTCCCCACTATCCCCTCATGAGAGCGGAACAGTTTTAGCCAAAAGGCGTTACATTTCCAAGGGGCCTTAGGTAGTGTAAGTATTGGGGCTATTGTAATCATTATAACCACCGGAGAATGGTCGGATACACTGCTGGGCTTGTGGATCATGTCAGACACAAAAGGGAGCATGTTTAAGCTGCACACCCCCAGATCAATTCTGGACAGAATGCCATGTGTTTTGTCTAATCCCAGGGTTCCGGTGTCTCCAGATATCCACCCAGCCCACCTCTTGCAACAACCGCGCCAGGGGGGTACCCCTGGAGAGGGCAGAGGGTCCTGGGCCCGGGTGTCTATCCTCAACTGGGTTCAGACAACAATTAAAGTCCCCCTTCACCAACAACGGCGCGTCAGACCTGCCATCCAGAAATGTAAGCAGAGACTTAAGCACCGCCGCCGTGAAAGGAAGAAGAATGTATACAACAGCCAAAACATATCAATGTACCCAACCTGCAATGGAGAAAAACATAACGACCCTCAATATCAATTTCACTTGCAAATACTTCATAGTCCAGTGTTCCGTGAATCAGCACACTCACCCCCCTAGAGTAGGAAGTGTGTGTGGAATGATAGGCCTTTCCCACCCAGGAGTATCTCAGAAAACTCAGTGTCCACAGTCAAGTGGGTCTCTTGATAACAAAGTATTCCAGGGATGTATTTCTTTAAGCACATGCGAATCATGGTTGCGCTTTAAGGGGGAGTGGAGACCCCTAACGTTCCAAGAAACTATAGGAATGTCCGCCATGCTTTTCGATGAACAGTGTTCGGTGGCTGGACACGTATTTGCAAATATGCAAGTCGGTGTATCCTCATCCGCGCGGTGGTTCCTCTGGATCCGGCGTATAGAATGAGAACAATACGGTCTCGATCAAGTGAGTATGCATATACTCTACGTTTTTCCTGTGCCGATAAAAGCTTCCCCACAACAACAGGGGAATCTAAAACAAGAAACTGTCCTGTGCTGTAAACTTTGCACTCTGCCAATGTGGCAACTTTAACATTGTCAACGAGCATCCATCGCTCCTTTTTATTTGTAAGAAGCATCTGCATGTTCAACTTTGATCCATTTTGCTCTCTTTACTGTATTTAGGAATATTTTGTCCCCCAGCCAAGGAACATCTTTCAATTTATAGAGAGGGTATTTTCTTGTTACCTGTCCATAGGATCAGTCAGGATTGCTTTTATCATGCTATTCAGCTCCTTAGAAGTAATCTCCGTGGTTAGCTCAATCATCCTCCAGTGGCACCTGTCTCTTCAGTGCCTGCTCATTCCTATCCAACCAGGTTGCAGCTTCCTTATCGGATTCTAAGAACTGGGCCTGGCCGCTCACTACTATCCGAAGTTTCGGTGGGTACAACATGGCATACTGAGATTGCAGAAGTCGCAGCCTGCGTTTGACATCCGTGAATTTGGCTCTGTGTCTCTGTACTTCTGCCGAAAAGTCTGAGTAAAAGGACACTCGGGTACCGTTATGTAAAACATTAGCCTTTCCACTGGCTTGTCTCAACACAGCTTCCCTGTCCCTATAATGGAGGATTCTTGCCAGGATGGATCTGGGGGGGCCCTCTGGTGGAGGCGGGCGTGAGGGCACTCTGTGAGAGTGTTCCACCGCGAAAAAGGGAGAAAAGGCGGTTTTACCAAAAACTCCCACTAGCTAGTTTTCCACATATGTAGTGGGGTCCCTACCCTCAACTTTTTCAGGCAACCCCACTATGCGAACATTGTTTCGCCTTAAGCAATTTGCCATGTCCTCTGCATGATCGTTTGCTGCTTTGGCTAGTTGCAATGCTGCTCTGGTGTCCTGCGCCATGGGTGGTAACTGATCTTTCATGTCACTGACTCTACTTTCCACAGCAGTAGTGCACTCGCGTATCTTTTGCATGTCCTGCCTTAATAATAACACATCCTCTCTCAGGCCCCCAAACTGTTCCTTCAGAGTGTTGGTAGGGGCTCACTCTTGGGGTGTATGGGATGCACTAAGGTCAAGGACTAGGAATTGGGTAGACCATTTGGCAGGTGTAGTAATAGGTTTTAGCCGCTAGGTATTTGTTTAGAAGCTAGTTATTAGGTTTAGGTTGTGGTTGGTTTCAGATAGTCGCCTATTGGCCTATTTGACTACATGATGTACGTTTTGTAATTTTATGCAATTTACCACCAATGTAATTTACCGCCATTGGAGTTTAGTTTCTATTCCCACCAGATGCTAGCGGGCAATGGTGCCTCTCTCTCTCTCTCTAGTCTATGGTACGCGGGTCCGCAGAGGTATCTTCCAGGGTATATGCTAAAGTGATGGGTACCACTGTCATTTGGCACAGTATGGTTTATTATTATACGGTTTACATGGTTATTTGTCACTAGATTTATATATATTTTACATCTACATGGAGTGGGGTGCAGCCTTCCAGTAGGAACACTCTATTGCTGTGTCTAATGGTGATTAATATTGGTATAGGCTGATGAGGTACAGTATTCACTTTGAGATCCCATATGTATTTTTAGTATTTTATACTATGTACTATTTATTATTTTATAATCCTTCCTCCTCTAGATTAGTATTGTGCTGATATCATGACGACTAATTGTTATGGACTCCCATGTGTTGTTCTTTTAACATTAAGTATATTATATGTTATATTTCAATCTATGAATTTTATGGATATGGTATGATCTACTGTACCTTGGAGGGATACTTCTGCGGACTCCTTCTAACAATTTTACATTATGATCAACATATAGGTTTGGTTTCCTTTTTCCATTATCCCCTTCTTTTCCACTTCCTTATTTGGGAATCGAGATTTACATTAAAATATTTTTATATTTATATTTTTAATTTTATTTTTATTTTTATTTTTATTAATAATTTTTTTTTTTTAATGAACTAATTAAGTTTTTAAAAGGTACATTCCTTCTTCCTCTCCATTTTTCCTCAATGTTTCTTTAGAGAAAAGTGGGTTGACCACTGCTAGTAGCCCCCGCCAGAATGCTGCCTGTCCTGCTTAGCCAGATCGTGCCTCTGCCAATGATAATGTTGGTAGTGGAGCGATTAGTAGAGAGCGCGCGGCCGTACTGAGACGCGCGCGCATTACTCACCACAGGTTGACGGTCGGAAGCAGTGGGTGGAACGCAAACACACCCACGCTTCCGGACCGTGTTCCTGGCGCACAGTGACCTCTGACGCCTGTGGAGGAGGGGGAAATGACGCCACGATGGGCCAGAAGTTGCGGGTGGAATGCAGGTACGCCCGCACTTCCTGGCCTTTTGAATGGCATGCGTTCCACACATGGCATGCGGCACTTTTATGGCTCCTGGGAGCCGGAGGAGCCTGGCATCATCCACCCCAGTAGATCGGAGGCATGGGGACACAATTAGAGCTGCATGAAGGAGGTGAGGTGTCTTTGTTTTGGCGCACCTAATCAACCTTCCCCTGCCCTGTTGCACATAGTATATGGTGAGAGTGAAATTGATCTACTGGTCCAGTGTTTCTATATTTTTATTTATATCTATTTAGTTTTTCAATTAATCAATTTCTTTTTGTACTAGTATTACTACTACCATTATCTTTTTAGCAGATTACATAGAGTGATGTTTGCCCTCTATTTTTTGGCTACAAATGGTGAATCACACTCAGAGGGATGGGATAGAGAGGGTTAACCCGAATGGGTGAGTGGTGCCTAATATCTGTGGGAGGGGGCGTCATCACTAATTGGGTGGGGTAGACACAGGCACAAACATACATTTATAGAGAGAGCAATTCGAGAGACCAACCATTGCCCGCTTAGGCTCTGAAGAAAGGGGTGCTCCCCCGAAACGCGTAAGCCATCAGCCATTTGCGCTGGTCTTATCCTCTCGGCAACAGGTCCTGGGGTGTCGATCCACAGAAACAGCGCTTTTGCGCCCTTTTGAAAGCTATTTATACTAGCTCGTTTGTGAGTATAATTTTTACTGTTTTTATGCTGCATTAAAGTTTATCAGTGGTAATGCACTAGGTTGGTGCGCCCTCTTTCTTTTCTGTTTTTTTTTTAGCTTGAATACCCATTGTTCAAATGAGGGCTGCAAGACGATAGGCATTACTTCTATAGGTGGCTGCACCACATATCCAGTTCATGGACACCTGAGCACAGGAGAGGTCTTTTTTCTTGTGGCCTTCAGAGTGTTAACAGAGGCTGTACAATTATTTACAGCTATAAGGATATCAGCCAAAGTGGGTTGCACAGTGTCCAGGTCTGCTGAGCTGTGTGGTTCCCCAGATGCATGGGCTGTCTGCTCCCCCTCCTCCTCTCCCCAGTGTATAGGGAGAGTGTCTGTCTGCATGGCCTCCTGCATTTGGTTTGTCCATGCAGGGTGAGATGGCTGTTCTGTCCCCAGAGTCCCAGACATCTTTTGTGCATAATAGAGCATGTCTCTAGGGGCATCCCTACCAGGGGGCTTGGGGGTCTTACTTGATTTAGATGTTCCCCTGGGGTCTCCGGATCGTATCCGTGCTGCATATGTCGATTTAAAGTCGGTATGTGGGCTGGGGGTGGATTGGTTACCGGATCACTGCCGGGAGCTGTGGGAGGTGCGTCCTCTCACATGCCTGACTTGGCCACGCCCCCCCCAAATAATCTTGAATAAGTTGTTTATGTGACAGATACTTAGGGTCACAGGGACTAGAAGTTAGTAGGTTGTATAACTATAGAGTATAATAGCACATACATTGTTTTGCAATATCACCTGATTTATGGTAGTATTTACATGATAGAATGTAAATTTATTTGTGCCTTTTTCCCTTGAAGCAATCTGGCTTACAACCGCGCACGTTTGTTTGCCTGCTTATAGAATAGTTTAATAGTTAGCATTAATCTACATCTAATCTGTTTGCCTTCTTGCGTTCCTGGACCAATGATGGGTACACTTGGCCTGCTTTACTCTGTTTATGAACTGATTCTAAATCTAAAATTTATTTCAGTAAATCTGCTATGTGGGCTTGTCATTGTTTTTTAAGCTGGGTAGGGAGAGTGGTACTTTCACCCCAAAAGATACATTTGAGTGTAAGCCACTGCATCAGAGTTGATGTGTCAGCTGAGGAATTGATAGAGAAAAATTCCTTTAAATTATTCTGGAACGTGGCCTAGTGAGTAGGTTTATTGAGCAGGGAAAAGTTAAAATGCCAAAGTTTGGATCTGGGATCAGACTCGGAAAATCACAGGCAAAGGGTGATGGGATGATGGTCAGATATACTGTACAAAGATTTTATGCTAGCAGCATGCAGATATTTCAAGTCAGGTTGTGAGAGGAAGAAGTAATCTATGCTGAAATATTTGTGATGGGATGTGGAGTAGAACATGTAGTCTTTCGTGTCCAGATACAGGGTTCTCCATGTATCATGTAAAAGCAGCGTGTTGAGTTTTAATTTGTTTTAAAGCCCTGTATGGCACAGAAGAGAACCCAAAGAAGAATTTTATGTCACCTTCCAACACCAGTATCCCTGTGTGAAATGAGATCAAGTGGTCCGTTGCCTGCCAGAAAGGTCACCTGCTTCTTCTTTGGGCAGTACATATTTGCAAACATAATAAACAGAGAGATAAAGGAAGGGGGGAAAAAATGGATTTCAGATGGGATTAGAGCGGGACCACTCCTGCCCACAGTAAATTGACTGAAGAAAAGGTATAAGCCAGTCAAAGACTAAGCTGAGTGGGGGGTAAATATGTGGTTAACTAACCAGTGAAGGGAAGATTACACGGTTGGAGGAACCCCAGTGGGGGATAGCACACAAAAGGGAAGGGCAGAAATACTAACTGAAAATATTACCATTTTGACTGTGACTGACAAGTGCTCATGTGGGAGCTGTAAGTAAAGTAACTGAATGCTCAGTCATAAAAAAGATGATAGTGAGTGAGGGCATAGAGCAGGGATGGCACAAGCAAGTCCCGGAAGAAAAGAAAAAAACCCAAACCAACCTGGCCATCCCAGCAAATCATACCTATGCACAGCTGACATAGCTCCATAACAAACTTAAATGATGATGACCAAGTGCTTATGTTAATGTGAGAGTAACTAAAAAAAAAACTAAACAGAATGCATTTACTGTATTAACAAAACAAACCTCACTAGAGGTGTTCAGCAGCCTAGCCTGCCCAAAACCTTAGGAAACCAATGAGGCCAATAGAGACCCTCGATACAGAGAAGTGAGATCAGCTTACATAATCAATAACAGTGCCCTAAACCTGAGTAAAAAGGGACACAAAAAGATGCATTAGCAATAGACATTGCAGCCAGCAACACGCAGAAAAAAACGCTGATGAGCGAAACATAGAGAGTAGGAATGCACTCTGAAAGACTTTCAAAAAAGGAAAAAAAAAAGATGGGGGTAGCAACCAAACATTGAAGCAAAGTCAAAGAAAAACAAAAAGAAAGTTTGACTACAGCTTCTAAAATAATATCAGTGTTTCCTTCAACATGGGCCTCCGGAGTGACTCAACACCACGCCCATGGATGGTCAGAGAATGAGAGGTTACTCTGATGTAATAAAACCCATGGGGACGTTCTCTCGGCCTCCATGGACTTGGATCAAGCAGCTTAATGTAAATAACCTTGTTTTGTATTCAGAATATAACATTCAGAAATAAAGATGAAATGTCAACTATATGAATAAACAATGCAGTCCTGGAAGCCACACAGTGAGAGGCAGCCAAAGCTGCATGGTAGCAGTCTTGTAAATCTCAATCCGATACATCTGAACAGACAGCACCTTGGGTAAATTTGCTGGACAAGTTCCGTAGTCAAAAACTACAGAAGATATAGACCTGCTAGGTGAAAGGATGTGGGGAAATCCCCACATAACATATGGTAGCCAAAGAGGTTTCAGCATAGCAATGTCACATTGGATCCAGACACTCCATACCAGTGGTAGAAAGCATAACTGCAATGGGAGTGGAATAGTCTGGATTAGGTCTCCATGTGTTCAGCCGATTAAAGTACACAACTAAAGAGTAGGCCTCATAGTCAATGCAGAAGTATAGGTTTATCACTGCGCCAGAGGAGTGATTTGGCAGGAAAAATGTCCCCAAACGAATGCATATAGTTTCCAATTTGGCTCAGGATATAAGAAATGTGGAGACACTCAAACAGGGAACGACCAACAGGGGAGTATGTCGTCTGTGCCATAGCAGTCGAGATAAGATGATTGATATGATTGAAGCAGATCAAGATATGTTGAAGCAGCAGGAGGGTAGTGTGAGCTGTCCGAATGTGGATGGTGACATATATGACTCAGTAAGGATGTTGTATATCTTCAGGGACTCCTGGAGAATCAGCAGGCACTGCATTGGGTCATCTATGGCGGTACAGTGTGGAATTCAGCCTATGGCGCAGGGTGCGTTGCTCAGGAGCAGAGGGTAGTAACTCCTTCCATAGATCTGATTATGGAATTTTTGATACTAGTCTGGGACTGGGATCGGTGCCATACTAGTGTGTTCGAAGAACTGTGGGAAGTCTGCCGGAATTTGGAGCATGAAAGACCTACCCTGGACAGTCACACAAAGACTGAAGGGGAAATGCCACTTGTATGCCAGATTTCTCTCCTGTAAGGCATCTAAAATAGAGTGCATGGGTCTACAATAGTGTATATAGAGTGATTGGGGAGTGGTCTTGAAAGCTTTTCTACCTCCGAGCCATTAAAGGAGAACTCCTCTTCTTCCCAGGTCCTGATTGTGACTACTTCCTTGAGCCGATAGTCGATGAAGCAGCATACAATGTCCCTAGGAGGATCTCCCTCTCCTCCTTGAGGATGAAGTGCCACCGGATAGCCTTGCAGCCTTTCCAACAGGTTGTTTACCAGTGATTGCAGAGCTAATGATATCTTGTCCTAATCAACATATCCTGGGATGTCATAGATATGAAGGTTCTTTCAATGGCCTCATTTGTCGAAATCCTCAAGCAATGAGGTAGTTATTAAACTGGGCCACATATTGTTGGAGTTCCTGCATGTCAGAATCATGGCAGCCTGCCACCTCACCCAAATGACTGGAGACTCCATTCTCTGCTTAGTCTTCTGAGGCTGGCAAGACTGCTTTCTAGACATTGTGGATGGTGAGGAACATGAAGAAGAACTCTCCAGAAGCATAATAAAGGCAATAAGCTGAGAAATTCCTCCCAGAGCGCCAGAGCTCCCTGCTCAAGTGGCTATTTTCACTGAGAGCCAAACCACACCCTTTGCATGTGGACAAACAAAATGTGTCCCTATTTAACCACGTATGATCACATACAGTGCTTCCTTCACTTCTTCAAAAGAAAATACGTTTTTTTTTTTTTTTTTTTCTTTTGTCATATCATTTTGTCTATAGACAAATGGTCACCCAATAAACAGGCCTGTAGCAAAAATGTAAACATTTTTTAATCCATAAACTGTATACAGGTATGAGAGTTGAAGTAGCTAAACTAAATCTAACACCCACTATAAACCCCAATCCTCAAGACAATGTGGTAGATTTACTAAAGATGGTGCACTCAGACTCTGGTGCAGCTGTACATGGTAGCCAATCAGCTTCTAACTTTAGCTTGTTCAATTAAGCTTTGGCAATAAAACCTGGAAGTTGATTGGTTTCTATGCAGAAGTGAGCCTGATTTTGCACTCTCCAGCTTTAGTTAATAAACCTCACTGCCATACTATTACAATAAAATATAGTATATCCTGTATTTGAAGGTGATGAATACTATCACATCAATACTGACATATTGAAAGCTTCACTCAAAGTGATGTATGGGACAGTTAATGATATTTATGGGGAATACAGATTTAATTGGCTCTGCCCATTGAAATAATTTTATTGAAATGCAACACATTTTAAAAGGTCTGTCATCTTCTGAAGGAGAAGGTAAATCAGACACTTGGGGGGACTTCTAGGGTCAGAAGTCAGGTAAAGTGACCCAATTCATACATAATAACATTATCACATGTTGTTTTCCAAATCTCAAATTATCAATGAAAATCTAAATATGTTCAGCTTGCATATTATCATGAAGCCTTATTTATTCATGCATCTCCCTTTCACCAATGTACCTGAGATAAAAGTGCTTACTCTGCTAATTCTCCTCTGATTTAATAGCTTGGACAGTCATCAACAGTAATGCAATCCAGATATTCAAAGTAATTTTATACTGCCTTCTATCATGCACAATAAATTGAAATGTTCCATTAACTAAACAAATTTTACTTGCAATAAATCACATTGCTCTAAGTAAATCATGGTTAGCAAAAACAAAATTATAATTCTATCACATTGATTAAGTGGAGGAAATAAATTGTTAAATATATCATATTTAATGGAAACAGTATGATTATTAAATACCAGTAACTAGAATCTTAAAGTTTCTGCACTGATTTTTACATTTATTTTCAAAAATACTATATAGGGTCAAAATAACCATGAAAATATAACATTTTCCAGGATCTGCGAATAGATCATGTAAATGTAGATATGAACAGCGTTTGCTTTAAAATAAACCTGTGAAGAAAAAAATGATAAAACCAAAAGTTACCCTGTACTGCAGATACCTCCAAGTGTCTGTTTCTCTGTGGAATGCTTCAGAACCCCCTACTAGTTTACTGTTCTCTGAAAAGAACCAACAGCTAATTCTTTGTTGCTGGTTCAGATAAATACAAACATTTTACTGAGACACATATCCCACCAAGACAACTGACCAAAGTCAATCAACCTATTAAAATGATAATGTTATTGAACATATTTGGCCAGTGATATATCAAAAGACACTCAACTCATCTATTGCTAAATGGATGCAACTGAAACATGACAAATGCTGTGATCATACATGTAAATATACTAAATTAGGCCTGTTTCACATGGGCTCCAGTTTGTAAATGTTGAACACAGACCCTAATAGAAGCGCTGATTGCCACTTTAAACAAGCTGCTAACAGGCTTCAGCACTTCTTGAAAGCCTACTGAACACTGCTAGCAGCTTATTTAACCGCTTCCGGACCGCCCCACGTACATTTACTGCGGCAGGGCGGCCCAGGTGTGCAAAATCACGTACCTGTAAGTGATTTTGTGCACATGGTTTAGGGGGCGCAAGTGCGATGGCCGCCGCAACCCACCAATCGTTCACAGGAGAGACGGAGCAGAGATGTACTGATGTAAACAAAGCACACTGCTGATCTGTCTGGGAGGAAAAGTGAGAGATTGTGTTTCAGCTAAGCTGAATCACGATCTCTCTTTTCCTCCAGTGAATCCACTCCCCCCACAGTTAGAAACACCTCCCAGGGAACAAATTTAACCCATTGATCACCCCATATTGTTAACCCCTTCCCTGCCAGTGTCATTTATTGTTGTCACTGGTCCCCAAAAAGTGTCACCTATTGTCAGATTTGTCTGCTGCAATGTTGCAGTACCGCGAAAAATCGCAGATCAATGCCATTACCAGTATTTTTTTTTTTAAAGAGTCCCTAAATCTATCCCGTAGTTTGTAGACGCTATAAATTTTGCGCAAACCAATCAATATACGCTTATTGCGATTTTTTTTTTATACCAAAAATATGTAGAAGAATACATATCGGCCTAAACTGAGGAAAAAATAGTTTTTTAATATATTTTTGGAGGATATTTCTTATAGCAAAAAGTAAAAAATAATGCGTTTTTTTCAAAATTGTCGCTCTTTTTTTGTTTATAATGCAAAAAATAAAAACCGCAGAAGTGATCAAATACCACCAAAAGAAAGCTCTATTTGTGGAAAAAAAAGGACGTCAATTTTGTTTGGGTGCAACATTGCATGACCGCGTAATTGTCAGTTAAAGCAACGCAGTGCCAAATCACAAAAAGTGCTCTGGTCAGGAAGGGTGTAAAATATTCCAGGGCTGAAGCAGTTAAAAACAAACTGATCCCATTGAAATGCAGATTTTTTTAGAATAGGCAACCTTATCAAACATTTGAAAGCACACCTAAAAAATAAGTATTTGTTGATCTATTTAGCTATTAAAGGTGAAATAAAAGCAGATATAAATTATACAAATGAATGCAGCTCTTTAATCATGGCTACATGAATAATTGTATTTTAAATTCAAGCACTGTAAGTTTTTCAATTTTACCTGGTATCAGCCTCACGCAATAACTACACTGCAGAACTGGATTGTTAGAGGGAGAAGCAGGACAAGGAGCCAAATAGTTTATAGGCTGATGAGCATCTGATAGAAAGTAAAAGCAGAGTAACAAAGTGATGGGCTCATTCCTGTGCTGCTTCTCCTTGCAATTTCCAGTCACATCCTGGGGCAGGTCCAAGGCAACTTAGACTCAGAAGAAATAAGTTGAATGACTCTAGACATCAGACTGAGGACATCTAGCCACAGGAAAAAACTGTGAAAAAATAAATCTGGATTGTAGCTGAATATTGCAGCAACAACTTGTTTTGGTATTTTATCATGTATTGGGTTATTTATTTTTATCTTATATTTTTGTTTGGAGCGCTGCTTTAAATGCTCTCATATGTTCAATATGCAAAACTTGTTTACAAAGACACAGGTGCTTGTTTAAATAGTAACTCCACTTTTGTTGAGACAAAAAGGATTCCCTCTGGGGCGTGTCCGAGCCGCTGACCCGCATGGCAACCTGATCAGGGAACCCTGCTGATCCACAGCCTCTCACAGCAACCTTGAGCAATGACATCCACCCAGACACCCGCCGCCATCTTGGGTAAAGCTGCCCGACATAGAGGGGGATCGCTCATGGGGAAAGCCACCTCCATTCAGCCCTGTAAACTCACAGAATTCTTCCCCAGAACGAGCATGGAGGGAGTCCGAAATGGCGCTGACACACAGACAGCTCCAGTCCCAGCTGCACAGCTGCTCGCTCTCCCTGACACACTGGGCAAAACAGACCTCACAGAGGATATTGCGGATCCACTCTCTCCACAGAAATATCCCAATAAACATCCAGCCTCCTCTCGTCTGTAATCTCCATACTCCAAGGCACTCGTAAATAAAAAACTAAACATGTCCCCTGCACAAACAATGCCTCTGATTATGGAGTCTAACACACTACTTGAGGAATTCCCAGCTACTGGCAAACCTGCATCTGCCTTAGATCTTAAAAAAAAGTTACAATCCCTAGCTAAGGACATCCAATGTAACATAGACCGAGCAATCGGTCACACACAATCACAAATATCTCAGATTGCAGAACACACAGATGACCTGGAGTTAAAAGTAGGGGAAATTGCAACAGCCCACAATTACAGACACAGATCAAGACTAGTTATGCGAAATTCAGCGCCTTAAAGACAAAATAGCAGATATCAAGGACAGTTCTCAAAGAAATAATGTCAAAATCCATGACACAAACGGAGGTAATCGGATACCTGCAATCCCTATTTTAAAAAATTCTACCGTAAGCCTCAAAACAAGAGCTTCTTATTGACTGAGCTCATCGCCTTGTAAAACCAAGCTATCTTCCAGCATCAATACCACGCAATGTTATCGCAAGAATACTCTTCTTTCACTTTAAAGACATGCTAATGTCTACAGGGAGAAAAATCAAATCCTTGCCAGAACCATTCTCCCACTTTGCCATCTTCGCTGACATATCCCAAGCTATCGCAGTGAGATGTAGTGAGTTCAGTCCCATAACAGAAACCTTGAGAGCCCAACAGATAAAATACAGCTGGGGACACCCTACAAAACTCTTGATGACTTATCAAGAAAAAATCATCCACATAATGACACCAAACAAAGGCCTCAAATATCTGGCACAGTGGGGTCTTAAAGCAAATACTCCTCCATCCTTTACCTTACACCCCCTGGTTGACGAGTCTGCTAAGCAAACTCATCATATTTTTTTACTTTTTCCTGTTTACTGCCTGTCTTTTTCTACAGTGCAGACAGCTATACTTACCTGTTACAGTTACTGCGTAATGTTGGCCTTTGTGTTTACACTCATCTCTAAGTTGAAGTACCAAAATGTATTGGGTCACCCTCTTTTCCTATATGCATCTAATATTAGTCCCTCTTTAGACATCTCCAGATATTCTATATCTAAAATATGGTTAAAATCACCTCCATAAATACCAAGGGCCTTAATACACCCTATAAATAATTGATTTTATGGAAGGAAGGCACACACCTCCACACCGATATTTTATGCGTCCAAGAGACCCATTTTAACCAAACTATTCCCCCCCACATGCAAACATACAAATTTTGCGCACAATTTTTTCGCTAACGCTGATAATAAATCAAGAGGTGTAAATTTCAGTGCAAATCAGTGCAATTTCAGTTACACTCCTCCAACACTGACCCAGCTGGGCCCTTTATTTTACTACAGGCCACCATAAACAACGCCCAAATCACCCTGATTAATCTATATGCCCTAGCACACGCCAACGCTCATTTTTTCGTGAGATCCACTCTAAACTCAAACATTTTGCCCAAAGGCCATTTAATACTATGCAGGGATTTGAATGACACCCCAAATCCCATTCTGGATTCCACTAATAAGGCCCACAAATGCTCATCTACTCTCTCTATTACTAACACAAATCTTTTTGATGCCTGGAGATATTTACATGGGAACAAAAGGGATTATACATTCTTTTCTAAACCACAACATTCCTACTAGGGATGCACTATCTGTTCAAGTCAAACATGAGTTCAACTCAAACATTGGCTGTTCGCCCCCGTTTGCCGAACAGCGAACAATTTGGGGTGTTCACGGCAAATTCAAAAAGCCGCGGAACACCCTTTAAAATTCTATGGGAGAAATCTAAAGTGCTAATTTTAAAGGTTAATATGCAAGTCATTGTCATAAAAAGTGTTTGGGGACCTGGGTCCTGCCCCAGGGGACATCTATCAATGCAAAAAAAGTTTTAAAAACGTCCGTTTTTTTAAGGAGCAGTGATTTTAATAATGCTTAAAGTGAAACAATAAAAGAGAAACATTCCTTTAAATTTCGTACCTGGGGGGCGTCTATAGTATGCCTGTAAAGTAGTGCATGTTTCCCATGTTTATAACAGTCCGAGAGCAAAATGACATTTCTAAAGGAAAAAAAAGTAATTTAAACGTGGTAACGCTAGTGCCGGCTATTAATGAATTGTTGGTCCCGACAATACACATAAAAATCATTGAAAGTCATTGAAAAATAAAAAAAAAATGTGTGTAGGTCCCCCAAAATTTCATTACCAGGCCCTTCAAGTCTGGTATGGCTATTAAGGGAAACTCCACGCCAAAATTAAAAAAAATGGTGTGGGGTTCCCCCAAAAATCCACACCAGACCCTTACCCGAGCACACAACCTGGAAGACCACAGGAAAAGAGGGGAGGATGAGAGAGCACCCCCCCCTCCTGAACCATACCAGGCCACATGCCCTCAACATGGGGAGGATGTCCTCATATTGATGGGGACAAGGGCCTCATCCCCACAACCCTTGCCCGGTGGTTGTGGGGGTCTGCGGCGGGGGCTTATTGGGAATCTGGAAGCCCCCTTTAACAAAGGGGACACCCAGATTCTGCCCCCCTATGTGAATTGGTAAGGGGTACATTGTACCCCTACCATTTCACAAAAAGAAAGTGTCAAAATGTTAAAAAAACCACAGGAGACGGCTTGGGACAAGTCCTTTATTAAAAATAAAAAAATAAAAAAGAGATTCCAGTGATGTAATCCAATAAATCCATGCTCCTATTCCAGCGATGTAATCCAATTCTCGATCTCCAGTGATGGATAGGGATGAGCTTCGAGTTCTCTCATGTGCGACTCGAACATCGGCGAACAATTTGGGGTGTTCGCGGCAAATTCGAATGCCGCGGAACACCCTTTAAAAGTCTATGGGAGAAATCAAAAGTGCTAATTTTGAAGGCTTATATTCATGGTATTGTCATAAAACGTGTTTGGGGACCTGGGTCCTGCCCCAGGGGAAATGGATCAATGCAAAAAAAAGTTTTAAAAACGGCTGTTTTTTCGGGAGCAGTGATTTTAATAATGCTTAAAGTGAAACAATAAAAGTGTAATATCCCTTTAAATTTCATACCTGGGGGGTGTCTATAATATGCCTGTAAAGGGGCGCATGTTTCCCGTGTTTAGAACAGTCTGACAGCAAAATTACATTTCAAAGGAAAAAAAGTCATTTAAAACTACTCGCGGCTATTAATGCATTGCCGGTCCGACAATACACATAGAAGTTCATTGATAAAAACGGCATAGGAATTCCCCACAGGGGAACCTGAAACCAAAATTAAAAAAAAAAAATGACGTGGGGGGTCCCCCTAAATTCCATACCAGGCCCTTCAGGTCTGGTATGGATATTAAGGGGAACCCCGGCCAAAATTTTTAAAAAAATAGCATGGGGTCCCCCTCAAAATCTATACCAAACCCTTCAGGTCTGGTATGGATTTTAAGGGGAACCCCGCGCCAAAATTTAAAAAAAAAACGTCGTGGGTCCCCTCAAAAATCCATACCAGACCCTTATCTGAGCACGCAACCTGGCAGGCCACAGGAAAAGAGGGGGGGACGAGAGAGCGCCCCCCCTCCTGAACTATACCAGGCCACATGCCCTCAACATTGGGAGGGTGCTTTGGGGTAGCCCCCCAAAACACCTTGTCCCTATGTTGATGAGGACAAGGGCCCCCTCCCCACAACCCTGGCCGGTGGTTGTGGGGGTCTGTGGGTGTGGGGCTTATCGGAATCTGGAAGCCCCCTTTAACAAGGGGACCCCCAGATCCCGGCCCTCCCCCTTGTGTGAAATGGTAAGGGGGTACTTACCCCTACCATTTCACTAAAAAACTGTCAAAAATGTTAAAAATGACAAGAGACAGTTTTTGACAATTCCTTTATTTAAATGCTTCTTCTTTCTTCGTCTTTCTTCTATTTTCCATCTTCCTTCAGTTTCTTCCTCCATATTCTTCTTCTTCTGGTTCTTCTGGTTCTTCCTCCGGTGTTCTCGTCCGGTATCTCCTCACACAGCATCACACAGCGGGAGCCTCCCTCCATGCCATCATGGATGCAGAGCGGCCCGAAAAGAAGAAGGAGAGAAGAAGATGGAGAGAAGAGTGGGAGCCTCCCCCCATGCCATCATGGATGCGGAGCGGCCCGAGGAGAAGAAGGGAAGAAGACGCCGACGCCGCGGAGGAGATGCCAGACGAGAACACCGAAGGAAGAACCAGAAGAACCAGAAGAAGAAGAAGATGGAGGAAGAAACCAAAGGAAGATAGAAGATAGAAGAAAAAGAATCATTTAAATAAAGGAATTGTCAAAAACTGTCTTTTGTCATTTTTAACATTTTTGACAGTTTTTTAGTGAAATGGTAGGGGTACTTTTGTACCCCCTTACCATTTCACACAGGGGGGGAGGGCTGGGATTTGGGGGTCCCCTTGTTAAAGGGGGCTTACAGATTCCGATAAGCCCCCCACCCGCAGACCCCCCAGGCTAAAGGCTGGCACTGATAGGTGGTACTGACAGGTGGCTGGTACTGATAGATGGCATTGACAGGTGACGATGGTACTGATAGATGACACTGACAGGTGGCGATGGCACTGATAGGTGGCACTGATAGATGGCTGGCACTGATAGATGGCATTGACAGGTGACGCTGGCACTGATAGATGGCATTGACAGGTGGCTGGCACTGATAGATGGCACTGACAGGTGGCTGGCACTGACAGGAGGCCCTTATGGGCATTGGGCACTGATAGGTGGCATTTATGGGCACTGATGGGCAGGTGTAGTGACACTGTCATGCCATGAGGAAAGGCTGCTACAACGCCCATCTTTGTACTCCTTGCACTCTGCCGCATTAAAAGCAGCAGTGGCCATCTTGTTACAAGTAATAAGATGGCCACTGCTAGCTTACTGCAGCCGAGTGCAGGGTGTACCAAGATGGGCGTCGGGATGTCCAAGCGCTGACATCAACACGGACCGTCACTTCCGGTGTTCTGCCCGCTGACTTCCGGTTGCGCCGAGTCGCTTTATTCCTCTCCTAGGTATCGGATCAGGCATTGGGAGCACTTGTGCGAGTACAAGTACTCGCGCAAATGCTCAGTATCGGTCCCGATACCGATACTAGTATCGGTATCGGGACAACTTTACTCCTGTCTCCCTTGAAATTTTTGTATAATAATATGTCTCTTTGGCATTTAAACACCTCTCTTCTTACAAACCCTAGATACAATGACCAGATCAAACATTTGTTTCTTTCTTCCAGCTGAATGTGACAGAGGACATAAATAACTATGTGTTATGGAATTGACACAAAGCCACCATGAGAGGCATTCTGATTAAGATGGGTGCATTCGAGAAAAGGAGGAAAGCCAAAGAGATCTATTGACTCAGATTCAAACTCTATAACAACAGCATACATCCTCCTCCTTTGGGAAGGAGATCGGCCATCACTCGAGGGCTTCATGAATACTCTCAACGCCAACGACAGGGGGATTTCGTTGAGTTTTGAAGCCAGCACAACCAAGGTGCATTTCCTCGATCTGGAAATTTCAGTTGTGCACCAACACCTGGAGTTCCGTACCTACTTCAAACCCACAGATCGGAATGGGTACATTCCGATCGACAGCTGCCATCGTGAAGAATGGCTTCGGTCAGTCCCCCGCAGCCAGTTTTTAAGATTGAGGCGCAACTGTACCCAGACTTCAGATTTTTTTTTTTTATCCATAAAGATTTTATTTAGTGTTAAAAAAGCAAGTTACATTTCACAATTCAAATCAAATGACACAGAGATGTAATTAACAAACAGGATATGGAAGCCTAAGAAATGCTGGGTACATCCAATACAGGTTAAGATAATACAGTACTGGTAACACAACCAGATATGCAGAATATAATAGCTACGGGGGGGAAGGGGGATCATTATTCATATTCCCCCCCCCCCCCTCTCCCCCCTGAGCAGTTAAGCCCAACCCAGGCCAGGAGATAGGTGATACGGTTGGCCCCAGTTCATGTCTCTGAGTGAAGTACCCTTGCAAGCATCTGTGTAGGACTATGTAAAGACACGGTTAGGAAGACCTGCTACCAAGTAGGAAGCCGAAGTTGGGAAGAAAGAAAATGGGGTATAGGGGAAGAAGGAGAGGGGAGGGCGAAAAGGGGTAGAATCAGGAGGATAAGGCAGGAAGGGAGAGAGGGACAACAAGGGAAGAGGAACAACAAACAAGTACACAAATAAAATAATGAGGAAGAAAGGATCAAGAATGAAGGGGAGAGTTTGAGAAGGCGCCCCAGAGCACTCCCCCTGGAAGGCCCACTTCCCCCCACATCCCCCCCCACCGACGAGAGTCCACCGTTAGGTTTAAAGTTCACATATCTCTTTTTATAGTACATGTTGGCGATAGCGTTCAGTAGTCACATAGTGATTCCAGCACGCCCAGGTGAATAAAAATTTATGTGTTCTTTCCTGTGAAATATGAATCAATTCTTCCATCTCTTTTATTTTAGAAATTCTCCTGTACCATTCTCCAATGGACGGGGTGTGCTTGGAACACCAATGCACCGGGATACATAATCTGGCGGCATTCACCAAATGCATAGCCAGAGACTTATAGTATGTTTTTTTGGGTAAAGAGGTGTGATGTAGAAGAAATTGTGCGGGGGTGTAGTCCAGGGTATCTGTAGTGATGTGTGAAATGATTTCACTGACCTCCCTCCAGAAGGGCTGAATGCGTTCGCAGTCCCACCATATGTGGAGCATCGTCCCTTCCTGCTTGCCGCATCTCCAGCATGTGTTAGGGATAGAGGGGGAGAATTTGTGCAGCCGGGATGGGGTCCTATACCACCTCGTAGCAATTTTGTAGCCATTTTCTTGGACTGCAACATTTAGTGAGCATTTGTGTGCGTATTCATAGACAGTGTCCCACCCTTCTGTAGGGAGGGGTGTTTGAAAGTCTTTGTCCCAGGCCAGCTGTGAAGATGCCGGGTGAGAGGTTAATGCAGATGAAGATGAAAGGAGGGCGTATATTGAGGAGATTAAGTGCCTTTGTTGTGTTTTGTAGTAGCAAAGGGATTCAAAGGGAGTGAGTATGGGAGAGGGGATCCCTCTGAGAAAAAGTGGAGAGTTAAGACGTCATCATGTGGCCATTCGCGTATCAAATAGGAGCAGGAGTCACCTGGGGGAAAGTCTGGATTTTCTCTCAAGGAAGTTAGGGGACCAGGTACCGAGGCAGCTAACCCCAATTTCATTGCTCCTCTAAAGGCCAGCAGGGAGGGGTAAATCAGGGGGTGTGATATTATCTTCTGTGACCAGGGTTTGTAAGACAGCCAGGGAAGTAAGTGTAGAGGCCCTGGTATCAGTGAATTTTCCAGGACTACCCAGATCTTTTTGATATTGTGATACTGTGGATGTTCCAGTCTACTATCCTAGTGAGGTGACACGCCAGGTAATATCCATATAAGTCTGGTAGGCCAATACCCCCGTTCTTTTTCTGCGTCGTTAGGCGGGAATATTTTATGCGGGGTGGAGAGTTTTTCCATATAAAGGTGGAACATGCTTTGCGATAAGCTGCAAAGAAGGCCGGGGGAAGGTGGATAGGGATGGTTTGCATAAGATAAAGTAATCTTGGCAAAATGATCATTTTAATTAATGCCGAACGGCCAAACCAGGAGACGTTCAAGCCCATCCACTTCTTCAAATGATTTTGAATTTTGCTGAGGGCTATGTGGAAATTAGACATATAGAGGTCTGACAGCCGCGCGGTAATTTTGATTCCCAAGTAAGTGATCGCCCCCTCTTCCCATCGAAAAGGAAAGGCATCTCGACAGTGGATTACCTCCTGGGCGGGAGGAGTCACATTCAAAGCATTAGATTTTGAGTGATTGATCTTGAGATTTGATAAAGTGCCAAAAAGCTCAAGATCTTTTAGTAGGTTGGGTAGTGAGATGCGGGGCGAGCTTAGGGACAGAAGAATATCGTCTGCGAAGGCTGCGACCTTAAATTCCCTTCTACCGACAGTCAGACCTCCAATGTCAGGGTTGGATCTTATTTTATTGAGGAGGGGCTCCAGCGTCAAAATATAAATTAGGGGGGATAAGGGGCAACCCTGGCGTGTCCCATTGCTGATGGGGAAGGCGTTTGACAGGTGGCCATTAACCTTTACTTTGGCAGAAGGATTAGAATACAGGGCTAGTACATGTGAGAGCATGCGGGGCGCCAGGCCAACAGCAACCAGCACCTCCCGCATATAATCCCAGGCCACCCTGTCAAACGCCTTCTCGGCATCGAGGGAGAGGAAGAACCCTTGTGACTTAGAAGATGTGAGCCAATGGTGGAGATTCAGGGTACGGATAGTGTTGTCCCTGGCTTCCCTTCCAGGGACAAATCCTACCTGATCTGGAGAAATGAGTTCGGGGATCAAAGGGAGCAATCTGTTGGCCAAGATTTTTGCGTATATTTTGATATCTACATTTAGTAGCGATATGGGCCTGTAGTTTGAGACTTGGGTGGGATCCTTACCTTCCTTAGGGATTACCGCTACATGAGCCATAAGCATTCCTTCTGGTACAATCTGGTGGTCTGAAAAAGCATTAAAGGTGGAGAGAAATTTCGGGGCAAGGGAGTCTAGGAATGTCTTGTAGTACTGGAGAGAGAAGCCGTCTGGGCCTGGGCTCTTGCCAGTTTTCATCTGTTTAATTGCCAGCTCTAGTTCCCCTTTCGTAAGAGGTAATTCCATGTCCTGAGCTTGTTGGGCGGAAATTTGTTTTGGAGAATGTTGCGT
Organism: Lithobates clamitans; assembly: GCA_037952925.1. Taxonomy (NCBI): domain Eukaryota; kingdom Metazoa; phylum Chordata; class Amphibia; order Anura; family Ranidae; genus Lithobates; species Lithobates clamitans. The sequence goes on along the minus strand of JBBGZY010000056.1, from coordinate 7,284,843 downwards.
GAGAAACTCTCTAATGCGGTCGACTCGTGCGGCTGACGCGGGTGTTCCGGGGTGATTCTGGTGTAAGTTATAAAGTCTGGCATAAAAATTCTCAAATTTTTTCGCTATATCGTCGTTCCTGGGTAAGAGTAGTCCCTGAGCATTTCGCACGTGATGAACCGTTGATGAGGTTCTAGAGGCTTGAATCGTGCGGGCCAAAAGAAGCCCGCATTTGTTTCCATGCTCATAGAAAACTCTTTGGCCAAGAACGTAGCGTTTCCTATTTTGTTTACCTAATTCTTCCAAAAGAAGTGATCGGGCATGTAGTAATTCTTGTAAGGTGGATTGAGCGTGCGACTGTTTGTGGGCCATTTCTAACTTTTTGATCTTCATGATCAAAGAAGTTATGTTTTCTTGGTGTAACCGTTTGGCTTTCCCTGCGAGTGTAATAAGCTCGCCACGTAATACACACTTATGTGCTTCCCAGAGGGACACAGTAGAGACATCTGGGGTAGTGTTTTCCTTGAAATAAAGGTCTATACAGGTTTTCAAGTGTTCTACCGTCATTGGGTCATTGAGTAAAGAGGGGTTCAGTCTCCATGTTCTGGTTCTTGCGCTAGATTCAGGGTAGGAAAGGGTGATTGTGATAGGATGATGATCGGATAGGAACATTGGTTCTATGGTTGTTTGTTGGAGTAGGGCTAGGTCCTTTTGAGAGAGAAAGAAATAATCAATTCTCGAATATTTGCTGTGGGGCGCCGAGTAAAAAGTGTAGTCCCTCACAGAAGGGTACATGGTACGCCAAGCGTCATGGAGTGTGAGGTTTTGGAGTTGCATTTTGATTTGCCAAAGGGCTCGATATGGTAGGGTAGAGGCTCCCGACGAAGAGTCCAGGATAGGGTTCAGCGGGGTGTTAAAATCACCTCCCAGCAGAACCAAACCTGACTGAAAAGTCGAAAGTAGGTCGCAAATTTTTCTGAAGAAGGAAACATGATGTTCATTGGGGCAGTAGATGTTAGCTAATGTAATTGGGTTCGAGGCATATGTACCTTTGATAAAAATGTACCTGCCTTCTGGGTCGATAAGTGAGTCAGTCTGGTGGAAGTTGGCATGTCTGGAGATTAAGATCGAAACCCCCTTTGTTTTTGCTACTGGGTTGGTGGAGTGCAGTGCTGTTCGATAGATATGGTTAGATAGTTTAGGCACCGCATCAGAGCGGAAATGTGTTTCTTGAAGGAAAATGAATTGCGCTTTGTGTTTGGTCAGGGAGTTCAGAATCTGAGATCTTTTTTCTGGGAGATTAAGGCCCTTAACATTCAATGATACACACTTCATCGTTAGGGATGAAGTGGGCGCCATGGTCTTTTCCATAAAAGTGATTAGGAAGAGCAAGTTAATAGTAAGCCCTCAGGGAATCAGTGTGGGTGGAACTCGGTCAGCCAGGGGGGTGGGGGATTACCCAGAGTAGGGGGGAGCGGGCCCTCTTCCACAATAGGGGTAAGCACGGAGAGGAAACACCAAGCAGTTGAGGCACAGGAAAGTGGAAGATACAGAGAGAGAAAAAAAAAAAAAAAAAGGAAATTACACAAAAAACAAAAAACAAAAAACCCCCTCTTACAGAAAAAAAGGGGGGGGGAGGGAAAAAAGAAAAAATGAGAGGGGAGAGGAGGAAAGATTAGGGAGGAACGGTAGGGGACAACAAGCAGAAGGGGTAGGGTATGGGAGATACGGGATTTAGTGATTTACCAGAGGTGGAAATAGATTTGCTATTCCACCTATAGATGGGGAAGCTGGTAGGTCAGCGGGAATCCAATGGAAACCGCTGTGTGGGAGCGTAGGTACGAACGGAAAAACCCACAGGTGGTTCCGCAAACTGGGGACCATGGGAAAGGAATCGTGTATGAAGTGTATGATAATGGCCTTGGGGAGCCATAACAGTTTTGCAATTTGAGCATATCAACCAGAAACATTAACTTAACAAGTAAAAAGTTAGCATATAGTTAACCTATAGTATGTAACATATAACCTGAAACAGTATGTACGGCTGTCGAGGCCAAGGGCTGACCTCTCCTATATCTGAGCAACGTTTAGCGCCTTCAAGAGCCTCTGGAGAAAGAAAAACAATGTCTACTTGACCTAAAATCTATTGAAACTCGAGGACTCCTTATCTAAATGGGTGGAGCTTGCCCCCATAAGTCACCATGCCGAAAAAACAAAAAAAACAAAAAAAACAAAAAAAAAAAAGGGGGAGGAGGGGGGGGTTGGGAACATTAAGATAAATGCTCTATATATATATATATGCTCGATGTAGTTCTGCAGGTTGGCTCCCAAAAAAAAAAAAAAAAAAAAGAGTGACCGTGCCCATTAGGTCATAACCACTATAGTGCAGCGACAGTTAAAAAAAAAAAAAAGAAAAAAATATTCATTAAATGTTAAATGTTAAATATTTATTGTTATTTATTGTTGCTACTATCGAAAGTGATCTAGCAGCAAGGGGGTTGCGTATGTAGTCCCCGAGAATCTGGAGTGCTTAAAAGGGTCTAAAAGGAAAAGACCCCTAGTTGGTCCTGAGACGGAACCGGTCTAAGTAGGCACACAAAGGAAAGAAGGGCAGTCGCAGAGACTCGGAGTACTTCACGCGTCAATCGCTAATGTGGGTGTATGGTGTACCCTCTGGCAGCCGTTTGCAAACATTTAGAACATAAAATATAGAATGTGGGTTACAGCCTGGGGTTATATTAGGGGTGTATGGGATCCCATGCATATTCTCCCCTCACGAAGCCAATACTAAAAAAAAAAAAAAAAAAGGGGGGGGGATTTTTATGCAATTCAGGATCAAATCTTTTAGGGGGACAGTTTTTGCCACACACCACAAGGGATTCCCTGTGGTGTTTAGAAATCCAGGTGGAGTAGACTAAGTATGGGGCCATGGTACTGTGGGTGATTCAACCAGAAAGGGTCAGGGGTTCAGTCCCAGCCCTCCTCCCCCCTAATTCAGACTGATTAAGTGCCCCGGAGAGTATGCATGTAATTCCGTGGATAAGACTTTGTGCAGGGGGGGTTACAAACATTGCATATAGGGAGGCATCATCACGTAACTTCATAGCTGTATGCATTTCCTCCCATTCTACCCAATGCTGGTTATCCCAGGACAGGCTGCATAAATTAAGTCCAAGGACCTTAACTTAACATAAGGTGGAATTCAGAGTCACTTGGATGTGAATGTGTGATGGTTAAGCCAACTGGAGGCATATTGGAGATCACAAGGTAAGGACCTAGCGTATTGGAGAGGGGAGGTCCACGTTCTTGCATTCGGAGGTACGGTATGTCCGGTAATGCAGCAGCAAGATGTCAAGCCAACAAGCCTCCTACCCACGCTCCAGGGTGAGGTGTAAGGATCTAAGTGAGCCAATGAGAGTCACTGTGGTGGTCTAGGTACGGTCCCCTTAGGATCTGTTGCACAGGGAGGAGGAAGGGGGAAGGGCAAAGGACAAGGCCCAGCAGGGCGTAGGGACTAGACGGTCATGTACACACAGTTCCCCTTATCTTACCTTCCCAGTAAGGTTGTCCTGTGTGGGGGTATACCTGATCTTGCCTGCATAAGCCGCTTGTCCCATGGCCAAACGGCCATAGTTGAGGCCAGGAGGTTGGTGGACAGGAGGAATTGCGTGCCTGTGAGTCATTCACTTCATCTGGTGAGGATTTTTGATGGCAGGTCAGGCGTGTCATCTATACTGTAACAAAAATAAAGACAAACGCAGGGAGAGGGGAAGAGAAGAAAAAAAAAAAACAAGGGGGGTAAAAAACCCAAAAAAAAAAAAAAAACACAGGCGTGAGAACAGATGGCAAGGGGCAGTCACATGACGTAGGCGGATCAAATTTTGCTGAAAAAGTGTTGCTTGTTAGGCCTCCATGCGGTCTCTTCTAGCTGGAGGTGAAGACGGAGATCCAGGCTTTTGTTGGTATATATCTCGTCGTGAAGATCGGTTGTTAGGTGAGGAAGGCCCGTCTCGATGTCTTCTCGATCTTTGTCGCTGTGCTTTCGGCGACGGGTTAAGAGAGACAGGAAGCCACTTTTCCGTCGGATAGTAGAAAGAATACCATTCTGGAAGATCTATGCGGGGGAGATCGAGCTGGTCACAGAAAGCCTGTAGGTCTTCCGGGGTGCGGAGCAGGGCCGAGCGCCCCCTTGCGGCTGCAGACAACCCGAAGGGGAATTTCCAGCGATATTGTATGTTCCGAGACCGCAGAGCTTCCAGCAGGGGGTGCAATGCCCTTCTATTCTGTAAGGTTATCTGCGATAAGTCCTGAAACAGTTTAATCTCGGTGCCATTATGAATGATCCGGCCTTTTTCCCTCGCCTTCCTAAGGATTTCCTCCTTCAGGGGGAAATTCACTATACAACAAATTACATCCCTGGGCGGCTCATTATCTCGGGGCTGAGGACGCAATGCTCTATGTATTCTTTCCATCTCTATTGGAGAATCAGCCGGTCGGTCTATTAGTTCATTAAAGATGTTACTTACAGTTTGCTGTAGAAGGCCAGGGTCATTATTTTCAGGCACGCCACGCACCCTGATATTGTGTCTGCGTCCGCGGTTGTCCAAATCTTCGATATGTCTGTGAAGATCTAGAAGGTGTGTAAGCTGTGCATCGTAGGTTCCCTGAACTTGGCGAATGGCTGCAGCATGATGTTGAGTGGTTTCTTCTACATCGCTGATGCGCCGAGTCACTGTTTGGAAGTCTGAGCGGAGGTCGGCAATGGCTCCCATCACTGTGTTCTTGATGTCAGCTGCAAACTTCTCCAGGTCCAGCAGGCTGGGCGGCTGGGTCTGCAGGAAGGGGGGTGTCCCCGTCCCTGTCATCTGAGAAGCGGACGCTCTTTCAGGGGAGTCCGATGCTTGGGTCTGCAAGGGCGCCTGTGAGGCCGCGTGCGTCGACTGGCGCTGAGTCCGGAATATCTCCGGTATATTGCGGCTCAGCTGTGTCCCGGTCTCGGCGAGTGTGCGGGAGGTGGAGGAGCTCCTGGTTGCTCTATTCATGGCGTTTTTAGTGCTGAATTCTCCCCAAGTATCAAACCACGGTCCCCAGTCTACAGGAGCTCAGGTCTCAAGCAGCCATCTAGGTCTCCGTCCAGGCCACGCCCCCGACTTCAGATTTTTTATCCCAATCTCAAGTCCTCAGAAGCAGATTCCTGGATAAGGGTTACGACCCTCACCTGCTAGAAAGCGAAATCAATAGAGCACTACTCACTGAAAGGCAGGCTACGCTTATAGAACGCTCTAAAGACAACACTACATTTAATGCTAAGCTATCCTTTTTTACCACCCATTCTATTCAATCTAAACAGATTAAACATATTATTAAAAAACATTGGGGAATATTACAGAACGATAGACTACTTGGTCCTGTTTTACCCAAGCAGGCCTCGGTAGTCTTTAGAGGCGCTGGGTCCATTCAGGGACAGATCGCCCCAAATATAATAGACCCCCCCAAAAAAGTGTCATTCTTTCAGGAGTGTAAAGGTTACTACCCCTGTCGTAAGTGCCAGGTCTGCCTACATAATATTGGGGGAAGACGCAAGAGTGTCACTTTTAAGTCCACTGTCACTTCCCGCACCTACTCCATGAAGCATTTCACCACGTGTTCCTCACAATACATCGTTTATCTGATAACCTGTCCTTGCCACAAACAATATGTGGGTCGCACAATCAGAACTTTTTCTGTTCGTGTTAATGAACACGTGGCTGCAATCAAAAAAGGTAGGGACAAGCACACTGTGCCACGTCATTACCTGGAACACCATGACAGGGATCCCACAGGCACTCTGTTCCAGGTTATTGACAAGTTTGTCCCGCACTGGAGGGGTGAGTCTCGTCTGCGTGGGGTTTCACGTCTCGAGACATACTGGATTCACGAGTTGAGGTCCTTCTTCCCGTTTGGGATGAACGTGGAGTGGGACCTCAACTCGTTTATCAATTCATCCTAACACCCCCTTTTTTGTATTCATTTCATCACATCTGCATATATTTTCAGGTGCTCCCCTTTAATACTACCACCTATGTTTATTTCCACATTATTCTATTTTCCCCTGTGTTGGCGCAATTTTTTGGGGGTGCGCTTACATTATATTCAGAGGTGAGCTACACCTTCCGCATGTTGGCTTTTCACACTGGCTTGTGCACGGTTAACATTATGAGGATGGCTCTTACTTTGTAGATGCAATGTTCATGAACCCATCTTATATCATGTTTTTAGAAGACATTGCATTTTATTCATTTATCTTGTCTGTTGTTTTGATAGGAAGGGATTATTATTACACTTTGGGGGCTCTCGCCAGCATTGATGTATTTAGTGCTGGTTTTTGGTCCCTTGATTTTCAACTGTTAGAAGTCAGCCGAGCACTACCCTTCCTTTCAGGCGCGCCACTCAACTGCATGGCCCTTGCCCTTGTGCCTTGCCGTCTGTTGAGTGGTGCGTCCCCTTCCCCATTTCTTAGGTAACTTTTTGCCAGTTTTCCATCATTGAGGTGGGATTTCTGGCTGCTATTCATGTTTTTTGTTACTTCCGGAGACACGGGGGAGGAGCCTGGGCACCGTCGTTGGGAACGTTCTATCTGACGCTCGTCCCCCCTCCCTCTTCCTCTCCCTGACTTCCAGAGAGAGGTATCACATGACAGGGGATGCACGTGGAGCTGGTCCTGCGCTCCGACGTCACTTCCTCATGTCTGTCTCATGGAGGTTGGGCGGCGCCGCCAGTGACTTCCTGTCTTCACAGCGATTGGTGGTTGGCTCCGCCCGCCCCCTGAAACATAGTCCCTGATTGGGACTGACTCCCTGTTGCTTTAGAGCTGACACAGAAGTGTCAGCAATGGGAGTATTGTGCATAAAAGTCCGTTTCTTGTTCATTCCACTTCATTACAAAATGTTTGAACATTCTGATGTGATATCATGCTACTATTTATCTATGTAAGGTCTTTTTGGTGATATATAACAGGTCAAATTCCGTTCCCTTTTTATTTCATTTTTGAACAGTCTGAGGTTGTATTATTCAATTATTTTTCTATGTGAGGTCTGTTTGGTGACATACAACAGGTTAATCACACACTATGTATACTAAGGCATGATGTTTCACACCTGTCAGGTCCACCCAGGTGTGATCATGTGACCCCATTCATCCAATGGGGAAGGTTGTTTGACAGCACACACAATTTGCTCTTTTGGAGTGTTTTTTATAAATATTAGGCAACTTGGAGGGGATGCTGCATGCCCCAGTAGACGATCCATTGATTGAAAAGCTTCGGGCGCTTCCAGCATCCTCCTTGTTGCCCATTTTCGATTTTATACTCTGTGATCACATTTTATTGTTACCTGGCGTTTTTAGCAATAAAAATCCTATTTTTGCTCATCTACACTATGTGGAGCTTGTTTATTTTTTCTCCACATACTTACTGAGAGATTCAACCAGCCTTCACTCCAGCCTTTGTACGTGATGCATTGTTCCCTCTGATCCGCACCTTGGCCATCCTTTGGGAGGACCCACCTGGCGACCCCGGGAGATCCGCGCAGAGTTTGACCCAGAAGGTTTGCAGAGCTGTGATGCCCGTTCACTGGCCCTGAGAGGCAACCCGCTCGAGTGACTCCCTGATGCTGACAAGGGAGTCCATCATATCTGGTAAGAGTTTCTTACACACCACCTTTACCAAGTCACATGTTGTTGAGAGATACAACTTGGGGATGATTTGTTGATTCACCTGCATTTTAACTTCTGTCTCCCTGCATCCATGCATGGTTTTCAGTGGGACATTCCATGCCATTTGTTTCCCACTCACCGACAGGATTTTATTCACCTATATTGAGAGACTTACAAGTTTTTTCACTGTTATGTTTATTATTTGTGGACATTTGTTTTTTCCGTTGTTTTCTTGATTGAAGACTTTTGGCACCATTTATGCGCTACTTTTTATTTCATTTTCACATGTTTCTTTGGTTGTTGTCACCTTGTAAGTAGCTGCACCGCAACATATTTTCTTTCAATTTAGCGCAGCTTACACTTTTATTATATTTGCACTTGTATAATAATATGTCTCTTTGGCATTTAAACACCTCTCTTCTTACAAACCCTAGATACAATGACCAGATCAAACATTTGTTTCTTTCTTCCAGCTGAATGTGACAGAGGACATAAATAACTATGTGTTATGGAATTGACACAAAGCCACCATGAGAGGCATTCTGATTAAGATGGGTGCATTCGAGAAAAGGAGGAAAGCCAAAGAGATCTATTGACTCAGATTCAAACTCTATAACAACAGCATAAAACAACACTAGACGTGACCACAGCTCACACTCTTGACAAAATGAGGCAAACTCTTGCCAACTGTCTTCTTAGACACAACACAAACATGCCCTTAAAAAGTCCAAACTAAATTTTTACACAAAAGCAAATAAATCAGGCACCCTGCTAGCCAGGCAACTTAAACAATCTATGAGAAAAGCCAATGTAACCTCCCTTGATGACCCCAAAAAAGGAACTATAACTAATCCATTAGAAATAGCCAATTCCTTTAGCAAATGTTATTCTTCATTATATAACCTTCAAGAGGCACCAGACTTCCAACCACCTTGAGAGAGTCATATAAAAACATTTTTGGATGCAATTAAGCTTCCCTCACTGTCCTCTTCACAACAAACCTCGCTAGCAACATCTTTCACTACTGAGGATGAGGAAGTGCTGAGGCCATCCACACTCTACCTGCCAATAAATCTCATGGCCCAGATGGGTATAGTAATGAATACCATAAGGCATTCCCAGATATATTATCCCCATACATCAGTGCAGTGGCAAACTAAGCAGCACAAACATGTTCTTTCCCCAAAGAAACCTTGGAAGCACTTATCAAAGCAATACCTAAACCAGGGAAACCCCCCTTAAACCCTGCAAACTTTAGGCCCATCTCATTATTAAACAGCGACATCAAAATTTACGCCAAATTGTTAGCTAACAGACTCCAACCCCTAGTAGCCACTTTGGTACACCCAGACCAGGTGGGGTTCATTAATGGACATCAAGCCCCCAATAGCACCAAAAGATTCATTAACTTTATTCAATATGCTGAGTATCACCAGATGCCTTCTCTGCTCCTTTTTTTGGACGCAGAGAAAGCATTTGATTGGGTACATTGGGGCTATCTCAAGCAAGTTCTGAATAAATTTATGCTCACTGGACCCTTTTGACAAGCCATTCTAGCCTTGTATTCTAATCCAAAGTATGGCTCTCTGGTATGTTGTTAGACCCATTCACCATCACAAATGGCACCAGGCAGGGATGCCCACTATTCTCGCTCATATTTGCACTAGTTATTGAGCCGTTGGCAGAATCCATCTGTGCTTGTTCAGCAATAAAAGGCCTAACAATTGGGCAGGAGGAGCATACAATTGGGTTATATGCAGATGACATTCTTCTTGCCCTAACAGACCCCCTCTCCTCTATCCCTGCCCTCCAACACATTTTAAAAGAGTTTGGATCAATATCCCTGTATAAAGTAAATGAGTCTAAATCCTTTATGCTGCCACTACAACTTTCTCCATCTTTACAAAAACATGTCTCATCGGTCTCCTCCTTCTCGTGGGCGCACTTCTCTCAAATAACATACCTAGGTATCAAATTGACATCCTCAGGAAGACATAACTTCAGGACTAATTACTCACTCTTGATCAGTAAACTTTCCGATCTCTCTAAGAGCCTAACTAAAGTCACAGCCTCGTGGGCAGGAAAAATATCAAATCTGTGGATGAAGGAATCTGTTTGCTTTCAGATGACTGGCTGATTAAAAAATAAAATAATAATAATTTATCAATAGTAAATTATAGATATAGTTACAATTCTCTTATATGAATATATACTTTAATAAATAAATGTGCCAGTTTAAGAGTTGATAAAGTAATAACTGCTGATATTCTGCCCCATGCTGAAAAGTAAAATCATTCTATGCTTGTGTAGGTGTTAATATATATATATATATATATATATATATATATATATATATATATATATATATATATATATATATATATATATATATATATATATAATATTAATTCCACCTACTTATTTATTTGTATCTTATTTAAATGGTAGCTAAAACTACAATTCTTAATTAGCCAACTGCTAAACATTATATTTTGCAAATGTTAATTACTTCAAAACATGCCTTTTGAATGTTTCTATGTGAATGTTTAATACTTTGCATGTTTTAGTTAGAGGATACATGTAGTTATTGCACTGTCAAGATAAAACCAATGTTTTGGGGTCTTTTTATCAAGTGCAGTGTTTACAGAAAGCATATTTTTCACTTAATTACCTGTTTTTTCTATATTATTTTTACGCTATTTATAAAAAGGGTCTATTTAAGTTGATAAGCAGTATCATTGCTGATAATCAACATGTCATATTTTCCTATGCAAAGTACCGTATGTACAATCGTTAGTGCTGTTCAACTGATAAAATGGATGTCTAGCAACATTAGAGGCCGCAATACTTTTAAATTATGCATAATTTTACATTTTCAAGGGCATGTGAATTAGTAAAGGAGGTCAAAGTTAGGAGAGTTAACTAGTGCAGTACTTTAGCATTTGAAGAAAAAACACTAGCTTTATAATTTATTGCTAAGGCTTTTTTTACATTATGTTTTTAATATTTTGTAATATGTAATTATATTGTCGAAAGAGCCTGATAAACCCAAATCCTATAGGCCCTTCTCCCTGTTGAATTCGGATTTAAAACTCCGTACTAGGGGCGTGGCTTGAAGGCTCGTGTGGATGGCTGCCTAGACTCACAGCTCCGCAGTATAACCGGCCACAGCGACATCTCCAGCAGCTCCTGAGAAGGAGAAATTACCCCACAATCAGCCATAACACTCCCACACAGTGAGTGGCCATGCTGAAGTGAAGGAAACCCTCCAAAATCCCCAGGAAACTGAGGGATTACTATCCCTCGTCAGACCTGGCAAGCGGCCAAAATGGCGCCGGCAGCGGCCGAGAAACAACGGCGCGGCTCTCCTCCTCACATTCCAGTCAGAGCCCTGCGCTGTCTCCAGGGTTCCACCGCTCATCTGACACACAGGGTGAGTGCTCTCCCCCCAACTCACCCACTAGGTCCAGCCCTGCTAAGACTAGGCTCAGAACGGATGAGCCTCAGAAAACCCTGCATGTCACAGCTCCCTGCCTGTTCTCTCTCCCCCCACCGCAGCCATCATCTGTATTAGTTGCCTTCCCTGCCTCTGACCAGCCACTCTCTGAAAGCACCATGAAGAATATGCTGCTATCACTGAGGCAAACTCTATATACTGACTTATCCTCTGCTGTCTCCTCATTATCCATGACTGTAAATCAGCATGATCAAAGTATTACACACATGGAAACTAAAATGGGAGACTTACTCTCTGCCCATAATGAACTGGTAGATAGATTTGCGGATCATGACGATGAACTCCAATTAATTAATCTGAAAATCGCAGACCTGGAAGATCGCTCCAGACGAAATAATATTAAATTCCGTAATATCCCTGAGTCGATCCAACAATCTGATATCGTTCAGTTTCTGCAATCCCTGATGCAGGCCCTTTTGCCTGACCTAACAACCCGTGACATGGAAATTGACAGGGCACACAGGCTCCCCAAGCCATCTCACCTCCCTGCCTCCACTCCCAGGGATGTTTTAGCCCGCATTCATTTTTTCACTACAAAGGAAAAAGTCATGTATGCAGCCAAACGAGCAACAAGACTCCCTGACCCTTTCACCAACATTGCACTGTATGCTGACTTATCCAAAGCAACAATGGAAAATCGCAGGCAGCTGGCGACTATAACTAAAGCGCTTCAAAACCATAAAATCCCTTACAAATTGGGCTTCCCCACTAAGTTACTCATTACACACCAAAACAAAGCTCACACAGTGCGCACCCTCCCTATGGGTCTCAGACTCTTGAGAAACTGGCATATCATACCAGAGGAAGCACCGTGCCCTTCCGCTCACCTTCCAACCCTCATGGAGACAGGAGGAGAACCTCCAGATGCCTGAAGGCTGTAATATATATCCTTCTCTGCACAAGCCAAACGGCTGGGATACTGCAGCGGCTTTATCCAGTACCTGCCTGCCTGCTAAGAGATCCCTGTCCCACGTTGTGGACATAAGTTCTCTTTCCCCCATCATCTGTTTGCAGTATTTTCTGCACATTGAGTCCAGGGCCCCTTTGTTACTGGACTCTCCCTTTTTAATCAAAGACCTTTCACCCTAATCCAGCACCAGCATATCCCCACTAACCTTTCCGCCAAACTACACCCGAGTCTCAATTTCTTTACACAAGTGACAAATCACATTGTTCACACCACTTAGAGCAAGGCTAGAGATTTGATCCACACCAACCAATTGCCACCTTCACCTGGGATCAATCCACCCTAACTTTAATCCCCCAGAATGGCTTTCAAAATAGTTTCTATCAACGCCAGGTGCTTAAACTCTCCACAGAAAAGATCTGCACTTCTCAAAGAAGCCAACACTCAAAAAGTCGATATCCTCTTAGTGCAAGAGACCTATTTTGCCTCTGGTAAAACTCCCAGATTTATCCTGAAAAACTACGACCAAGTTTTCTCAGCTTCAGGCCTGAAGAAGAAAAACGGGGTCCTCACTGCCATACGGAATACACTACAATTTAAACTACATCAATCCATCACAGACCCCCACGGCCGTTTCCTGATCCTCCTATGCGACATTAATCAAATCACCTACACTCTGGTCAACGTCTATGGACCAAACAAACAGCAACTATGATTCCACAAACAACTCTACAAAAAAATACTACAACTCCGAAAGGGGAGGCTTCTTTTTGGAGGTGACTTCAACGTAATTGGAGATTCCACATTGGTTACTACTTCCGCGACTAGAAACCATCGAATTGTTCTGAACCCCTTCCTCCAAGCAAACGATCTCTACGATCCGTGGAGATGCCACCACAGCAATGAGCGTGACTTTTTCTACTTCTCCTCTTCTCAACTTTCCTACTCCCGTATTGACTTCTTCCTTGTTGACAAACTCACCCTCCAAGATGTGACGAACTCTGAAATTGGAACCATAACATGGTTGGACCATGCACCCATCTCCCTTACTGTGGGAAACTGCAGACCAAGACCACACCGAATATGGAGACTTGACGCCTCCCTCATCTCTGATCCTAGCATAGTTCAAAAACTCAATATCGAACACCACTCCTATTTCCAAACGAATAATCAACCGGACATTGATAGGTTTGTACTTTGGTCGGCATATAAAGCCTACATGCGTGGCGTCCTAATTAAACTCCATAGTAATGTTAAAAACCAGAGGTCTAAGCAAGTTGACGGGGTCCTTTCCCAAATTACGCTTCTTGAAAACCAAAACAAACTGAATCCCTCCCACAAACTAGCCAGTGAGCTCTTAGAACAGCGACAAAAACTCAGCTCACTTTTACTCTTTAAATTTGAAAACAACCTTAAATTTACTAAAGCCAAATACTATGCCTTAGGCAATAAAGCTGGAGCCTTACTAGCCCGACAGGTCAAAGCTCAACGCTTTAAACATAAAATATCTTCCCTTCACCATCCCACCACCAAACGACTCCTGACAAATCCACAGGATATCGCTAACGCCTTTAGCGACTATTACTCTTCTCTCTACAACCTTTCAACTGACACAACTACTCTCCAACCAACTGACCAATGCATACAAAACTTCCTATCCACTTTTGATCTTCCGCTTATAACTCATACACAACTCGAAGCCCTTTCCCAACCATTCTTGGATGAAGAAGTCCTAGCAGCCATCAAAACACTCCCTCTCCATAAGTCACCTGGGGAAGATGGCTACACTAACGAATTCTACAAAACATTTGACAAACTTTTCACCCCTCACCTCACTGACCTCTTCAACTCTGCTGCCACCTCTGGTTCTATACCGCTTGACATGCTGCGTTCAATCGTCACCACCATCCCCAAACCAGAGAAAGACCCTACCTTCACTACCAATTACAGACCCATTTCGCTCCTCAACACAGACGTGAAAATATTTGCTAAGGAGATTGCTTCTAGATTGTCGAAATGTCTCCCCTCTCTAGTCCACACGGACCAAGCTGGCTTTATGCCAGACAGGCAGGCCCTGGATGCAACTAGAAGAGTCATTGATTTGATCCACCAGGTCACCCACACACGAACGCCTTCTCTGCTTCTGTCTCTGGACGCAGAGAAGGCATTAGACAGGGTCCACTGAGGATTTCTGAGGGCAGTGCTATCCAAATTTGGAATCACTGGGTGGTTCCAAAAGGCCATACTCTCACTTTACTCAAACCCCATGGCTAGGGTATTAACTGACGGAACCCTGTCTAAACCATTCGAGATCTCCAACGGCACTCGCCAAGGCTGCCCGCTCTCCCCTCTCATTTTTGCTCTAATTATGGAGCCCCTTGCGGCAAAGATTAGAGGGGACAAGCGCATCTCAGGCATTAAACACAATGACGTTGAACACAAAATAAGCCTCTTTGCCGATGATGTCATACTTTTGATTACAAACCCAGCCCAATCCATGCCTGCAATTCAAGACATCATTACTCAATTTAGCTCTGCCTCCTTCTACAAAATCAATTCCTCTAAATCTCTGATCCTCCCACTCAATCTAACACACACACAACAGTCCCTCATGGAAGGATCTCTTCCTTATTCTTGGACGAAGAACTCAATTCCATACTTAGGAATAAAATTAGCCCCCTCACTACCTCAAACCTATGACCTTAACTACCGTGCCTTCCAAAAAAGGCTTCCCCAACTATTAAATCAGCTGCGCACTACAGGCCTATCTAAACTAGGAAGGATCGCCTCCTTTAAAATGCTAATTCTCCCCAAGCTACTCTACCTATTTCGCACAGTAATCCTACCTGTTCCCCATTCCTTCTTTACTTCCATACAAAAACAACTTTCCAGATATATATGGGAAACTAAACCACCCAGATGTGCTCATTACATCTTAACTAGACATCACAAAAAAGGAGGGGTAGGCCTTCCCCACATACAAACCTACTACTATGCTTCCATCCTGGACCAGCTCTACTACTGGTGGCACCCGAATCCCAATAAATCCTGGTCAATCATAGAATCATCGACTTTCAAACCAAATACACTGTGTGATATGCTCCTTGTCACCTCGGCAGACCTTCCTCCTCACACACTGCCTACTCCCCCGTCAATTACGGCCTCTCTGACAGTCTGGAAAAAACTCACCCAGACATAGTTAGTCAGGTTGAAAAAAGACACAAGTCCATCCAGTCCAACCATAAAAAAAAAAACGAAAAAAAAAAAAAAAACGTACAATCCAATATACCCAATACTATACCCACAGTTGATCCAGAGGAAGGCAAAAAACCCCAGCAGAGCATGCTCCAATTTGCTACAGCAGGGGAAAAAATTCCTTCCTGATCCCAGAGAGGCAATCGTATTTTCCCTGGATCAACTTTACCTATAAATGTCAGTACCCAGTTATATTATGTACATTTAGGAAAGTATCCAGGCCTTTCTTAAAGCAATCTACTGAGCTGGCCAGAACCACCTCTGGAGGGAGTCTATTCCACATTTTCACAGCTCTTACTGTGAAGAAACCTTTCCGTATTTGGAGATAAAATCTCTTTTCCTCCATTCGTAAAGAGTGCCCCCTTGTCCTCTGTGTTGACCGTAAAGTGAATAACTCAACACCAAGTTCACTATATGGACCCCTTATATATTTAAACATGTTGATCATATCCCCCCTTATTCTCCTCTTCTCAAGAGTGAACAAATTCAGTTCCTCTAATCTTTCCTCATAGCTGAGCTCCCCCATGCCTCTTATCAGTTTGGTTGCCCTTCTCTGCACTTTCTCCAGTTCCCCGATATTCTTTTTGAGAACTGGTGTCCAAAACTGAACTGCATATTCCAGATGAGGTCTTACTAATGATTTGAACAGGGGCAAAATGATATCTCTCTCTCTGGAGTCCATACCTCTCTTAATACAAGAAAGGACTTTGCTCGCTTTGGAAACCGCAGCTTGGCATTGCATGCTATTATTGAGCTTATGATCTACCAAAACCCCCAGATCCTTCTCCACTATGGATTCCCCCAGTTGCACTTCCCCTAGTATGTATGATGCATGCATATTCTTAGCCCCCAAGTGCATAACTTTACATTTCTCAACATTAAACCTCATCTGCCACATAGTCGCCCAATTAGACAGTGCATTGAGGTTGGCTTGTAAATTGGAGACATCCTGTAAGGACGTTATTCCACTGCATAGCTTGGTGTCATCTGCAAAGACAGAAATGTTACTTTTGATCCCAGACCCAATATCATTTATAAAGATATTAAAGAGTAAGGGTCCCAGCACTGAACCTTGGGGTACACCACTGATAACCTTAGACCATTCAGAGTAAGAATCATTAACCACTACTCTCTGAATTCTGTCTTTTAGCCAGTTTTCTATCCATTTACAAACTGATATTTCCAAGCCTGTAGACTTTAACTTACACATGAGCCGTGTGTGCGGAACTGTATCGAACGCTTTTGCAAAATCCAAGTAAACCACGTCCACAGCCACCCCTCTGTCCAAGGTTTTACTTACCTCTTCATAAAAAGAAATCAGGTTTGTCTGACAACTTCTGTCTTTCATGAACCCATGCTGTCTGTTGCTTAAAATGTTTTTTTCCAGCAAGAACTCGTCTATGTGGTCTTTTATTAAACGCTCCAGTATCTTCCCGACTATAGAAGTTAAACTAACAGGTCTATAGTTACTTGGTAAAGACTTTGATCCCTTTTTAAATATAGGCACCACGTTCGCCCTGCGCCAATCCAGTGGTACCATTCCTGTCATTAATGAGTCCCTAAAAATTAGATACAATGGCTTTGAAATTACAGAGCTCAATTCTTTTAGGATCCGTGGGTGGATGCCATCAGGTCCAGGTGCTTTATCCACCTTTATTCTGTCTAAATATTTCTGGACCATATCCCTTTTGAGCCATTGTGGATCATTGGGGGCTGTGTCAATACCACCCCCATTATGGACATGAACTTCCCCATGCTCTTTTGTATACACAGAGCTGAAGAAAGTATTTAATAAATTAGCCTTCTCCTTGTCCCCAGTCACCCACTCTAGATTATTTTGTAAAGGGCCTACATGCTCAGATCTGACCTTTTTACTATTAATATATTTGAAGAATTTTTTGGGGTTTGTCCTACTATTTTTTGCGATCTGTCGTTCATTTTGAATTTTTGCACCCTTGATTTCCTTTTTACATATTCTGTTAAATTCTTTGTAGCATTTAAATGACACTAGTGTTCCTTCATTTTTATATTTTTTAAAAGCTCTTTTCTTATTGTTTATAGCTTTTCTAACTTTGACCGTGAGCCACATAGGTTTTCTTTTTATCCTTTTAAACTTATTGCCCATGGGAATATACTTTGCAGTGAGGTCCCAAACAGTCTTTTTGAAGAATTCCCATTTCTGTTCTGTGTTTATCGCTGCCAATATTCCCTCCCAGTCTAAGTCCTCGAGAGCAGCCCTCATCCTTGGAAAATTTGCTCTCTTGAAGTTAAGTGTTTTTATCTTTCCCTTATGTATTTCTTGTTTACAGCTAACATCAAATGAAATCATGTTATGGTCACTGCTACCCAGGTGTTCCTTTATCTGCACATTAGTAATAAGCTCTGCATGGTTTGAGATTACCAGGTCCAACAGAGCTTCATTCCTAGTTGGGGCCTCAATAAACTGGGCCATAAAATTGTCCTGTACTAGGTTTATAAATTTTTGCCCTTTAACTGTCCCAGCAGTGCCATTACTCCAGTCAATTTCTGGGTAGTTAAAATCTCCCATTATTATCACTGTCCCAGCCCTTGCAGCCCTTTCCATCTGTGCAAGGAGCTGGGTCTCCACCTCCTCGTTAACATTGGGTGGTCTATAACAAACTCCAATGATTAACTTTGAACTACGCCCATCTATATGCAGTTCCACCCATAATGCTTCAGACTCATCACACTCTCCATCAATCAGGTCCTCTTTCACACTTGCTTTGAGATCACTTCTCACATAGAGACAGACCCCGCCACCTTTCCTTTTTACCCTGTCTCTCCGAAAGAGTGCATAGCCAGGAATATTAATAGCCCAGTCATGTGAGGATTGAAGCCAAGTTTCAGCAATACCGATTACATCATAGTTCACTTCATGCACCAGAGCTTCCAACTCACCTATTTTGCTTGGCAGACTTCTGGCATTGGTGAACAAACACTTTAATGCATTATTACATTTTGCTCTGGTGTTTTTCATATATTTTTTAGTAGTACAAATGGCACTACAGTTTCCAATGGCTGTTTGCAACATGGGAAATTTCTTGACACCTGCCATAACCCTCCCCCCATCTGTCCCCATTCCACCCTCGATTAATGTCTGACCTCTAACTGACCTGTCTTCTTGATGTAATTCTAGTTCACCCTCCCCCCTCAATCCTAGTTTAAATACTCCTCCAGCCTTCCTATAAACCTCTCCCCCAGCACAGCAGACCCCCTTCCATTCAAGTGCAAACCGTCTTTAGCATATAGGTTGCACCCCAATGAAAAGTCAGCCCAGTGCTCTAGAAACCCAAATCCCTCCTCCCTACACCAGGTCTTGAGCCATGTATTCAGCTCTCTAATCACCCACTGCCTTTCCTGTGTTGCGCATGGCACAGGCAATATTTCAGAGAATATCACCTTGGAGGTCCTTCCCTTCAACTTGCAGCCTAGTTCTTTAAATTGATTCTTAAGGAGCCTCCACCTTCCATGTATACTGTCATTGGTTCCAATGTGGACCAAGACAGCTGGGTCATGCCCAGCCCCTCCCAGTAATTTATCCACCCGGTCCACCACATGCCGAACCCTAGCACCAGGGAGACAGCAAACCATTCGGTTGAGGCGATCCTGGCGACAAATTATTCTATCAGTCCTTCTGATTATAGAATCCCCTATAACCACCAACTGTCTAGGCCTACCTGCACTCCCCTCACCACCTTTACTAGATGGGCTGCTCTCCCGGCTGTTAGGGATAGCAGTGACATCTAGGGCTGCCACCTCTGTGTTTGCCACCTCCACATCTTCACCCAACTTGGCAAATTTGTTTTGATGCACAAACACAGGACTGGCCTTCCTATTCTGCGAGCCCCTTCCACTCCCTCTAACTACATTAACCCATCTTCCTATCTGATAATCCTGACTTGCCCCTCCACCCTCCACATCAACCCTACTGACCACCTGCTCAGCGAGCAGAGGACCCCCTTCAAGGTTGTCCTTTCTGCCCAGTGTTGCAACTTGCTCCTCCAGATCTCTAATGCGAGCTTCCAGAAGGGCAACCTGCTCACATCTGTCACAGCGGTATCCATCCTGGAGCTGTTGCACCAATTTTGCATACATGTGGCACACTGTGCACTGAGCAAAACCTTCAACCCTGCTAGCACTCATTTCCCAGTTACAATACAATTACTTAAGGGAAGTTTAAGATGTTACTTACAGATTAGAAGACTTCTGTTTAAACTCCTGTTTTCAACTCCTGGTTATTAACTCTCCACTTTAGTTCAAAAATTCCACTTGTGTTCACAAAATCCACATGCAAGCCACCATCAGCTGGGAGCAAGCTCCAGGGGAGTGTGTGTAGACACTTTTATACACCTGGGAACAATTAACCACTCCCCTTAATTAGCAGAAAAAAAAAAAGGGTGTTTAAAAAGTGTCAGAAAAAAAAAAAAGTATTTTAAAAACTGATAGCAAAGGAAAAAAATAAAAATAAATAAATATAAATAAAAACCCCTAAAACAACACTTGCAAGCAGAAGCAGTCAAAAGCACAACTCCTGGTTATTAACTCTCCACTTTAGTTCAAAAATTCCACTTGTGTTCACAAAATCCACATGCAAGCCACCATCAGCTGGGAGCAAGCAGACGACCACCTTAGACCACCCGTGTCAATACAAATCCCTCTCAGAACACTAATGTTGCAATTACCAAATCTATACCTGTTAAAATGGCAGAAACAAAAGATAACTAATATCTCAGACCTCTACAACACAAACAACACTCTAAAAACCTTTACGAACCTCCAAACTGAATACAACCTCCCCCACACGGAAGCCTATACATACCTGAGGATTTCCCACTTTCTTCAACGGTCTAAAACCTCTATTACGGCAAAAATTTCTGAACCAATCCACAACTTCTACGCACACACAACATACCCAAAACATGGCATCTCTACAATGTACTCTGCACTTAACGACAACTGGCCCTACTCCCAAATACCATCTCTCTCAAAATGGGCAGAAGAATTAAACATTACTGTCACCCCCAACATGTGGACACGTGCCTTTAAACAAACCTTTACAGCCTCCCACTGCTCTAATCACTGGGAATCATACCAAAAAACAATACACAGATGGTATCTCACACCCTACCGTCTCTCTAAATTCTTCCCTGGTCATCCTCCTACCTGCTGGAGGTCATGTGGAAGTGCTGGTACTATAGCTCACGTCCCACTTTCTTCAACGGTCTAAAACCTCTATTACGGCAAAAATTTCTGAACCAATCCACAACTTCTACGCACACACAACATACCCAAAACATGGCATCTCTACAATGTACTCTGCACTTAACGACAACTGGCCCTACTCCCAAATACCATCTCTCTCAAAATGGGCAGAAGAATTAAACATTACTGTCACCCCCAACATGTGGACACGTGCCTTTAAACAAACCTTTACAGCCTCCCACTGCTCTAATCACTGGGAATCATACCAAAAAACAATACACAGATGGTATCTCACACCCTACCGTCTCTCTAAATTCTTCCCTGGTCATCCTCCTACCTGCTGGAGGTCATGTGGAAGTGCTGGTACTATAGCTCACGTCCTATGGTTCTGCAGATCCCTGAGCTCATTCTGGAAACAAATATTTGCCCTAATCTCCATCATATCACAGGTCCCAACGACCCCTGATCCCTCGCTAGCATTATTACACCTTGGAATAGAAAAATTCTCACCCAAGACACGAGTAGTAATAGTCCATCTACTACTCGCGGCAAAAATAAACATCACCAAACTCTGGAAAACCACAGATTCCCCATCCATTACCAACACACTTACAGATTTAAACCTTCAATGTGAAATGGAGAGATTAGTTGCTAGGAAAAATCTAAGAATGGAAAAGTTTCTGTATGAATGGCATACCTGGCTCACGCATCCAAAATGTACTGTAACCACAAGATGTACTATCCCTGTTGTAACTTCCTCCCATTCTTGTATTTCCTATTTATTCTCCTATTCACCCCCATCTACTGATGTAGTAAGTTGCCTAACTAGCTGGTGCTTCCTCACCCTCACCACCACCCCTCCCCCCCGTCTGGAGTTAAGTTATGTTAAAATGGTAAAATACTGAGCTTGATTCCCCACTGTCTAGTTTAACTTGTAGGAATATCTCTACATTACCTAACCCATTTTGTTGGTTTCGGTTTTACTTGCTCCAGTCGGAACATCCGACTTATTGTAACAAACGTATAACTTGTTCACTATGTTGAAAAAGAAATAAAGAAATATTGAAATAAAACTCCTTACTAAAGTAATTTCCATGAGACTCTCAAAGGTGGTTTCTAAACTGGTGCCCCAGGACCAGGATCTGGCTTCATACCAAACAGGTCTACGGTAAATAATCTCCCCAGCCTATATCTCATTATGCAAATACCCACTGATAACCAGGGACAAAGAGCTATTCTCTCGCTAGATGCCGCTAAGGCGTTTGATAGTGTTGAGTGGGAATACCTATGGCAAGCGCTAGAAAAGCTTAACCTGGGAGAAACCATCATTTCGTGGA
This sequence comes from Lithobates clamitans, assembly GCA_037952925.1. NCBI lineage: Eukaryota > Metazoa > Chordata > Amphibia > Anura > Ranidae > Lithobates > Lithobates clamitans. The sequence goes on along the minus strand of JBBGZY010000056.1, from coordinate 7,262,933 downwards.
TCAAATTATTATACAAGGCATCCAAAGCATGCATTAGAATAAACAAAACCTTATCTCCATCCTTTGATCTGCACAGGGGTACTAGGCAAGCCTGCCCCCTGTCCCCTTTATTATTTGCCCTGGCCATAGATCTCCTGGCTTCTGCCATAAGGGGGACCCCAGAAATAATTGGATTTATGTGGGGTAAGCTAGAAGATAAATTGGCATTTTTTGCAGACGATGCACTCCTCTTTCTGAGTGACACGTCTACATCCCTGGTAAAACTTATGGACTTAATCCACACATTCAGGACCTTCTCTGGGTTCAAAATAAATTGGGACAAATCCACACTAATGCCTTTGGATCCACTTGCGGGACACCTACCCCGGGTAGCTGAACAGATTAAGGTGGTGGATAAGTTTAAATACCTGGGTATAGTTATACACCCTAATTTAGACCAGTATATTAAGCTTAACATTGACCCACTATTTAAACAATTTCATGAAAAAACAACTAGCTGGATCAATTTGCCTATTTCTGTAGTCGGCCGCTGCAACTTAATAAAAATGATCTGGAACCCGCAGCTATTATATACATTCCACAATGCCCTTCTCTGGATCCCTATCCATGTGTTTAGAAAATGCAATACCGTTTTTTGCACGTTGATATGGAGGAAGCAGGTTCCAAAAATTAAATTGGAAACCTTACAGGAAGTGAAGGACTCGGGTGGCCTGGCCACACATCTGGAATAACCAAAATTACCCAGAATTAAACAAATTGCAGGACTTCTCAAATTGGTCTAGAAATGGAGCAAATCATATCCCGCAATTATATTGCAGGGGCGTGCTTCGAGACTTCCAATCACTGCGCAAGGAATTTAACTTGCCAAATACTTCATTCTTCCAGTACCTACAACTTAGGCACGCTATAGCGGCACAAACCATGATTTCCACCTGGGAACTAACTATGCCAAATTTCCTCTATATATGGCTCTCTTCTTTGTCATGTATCTAAAGCTATGACCTTGAACTGTAGAGCTGGTTGGGGAGATGACATAGGTTGTATTTCAGATGAGGAATGGAACACCATACTAGATAATGTACTTAAGATGTCACTATCCTCCTCTCAAAAGCTTACCCAGTTGTTCATTATCCACCACCGCATATACCGCACACCTAAGAAATTACACAAATGGCATAGAAGGGATGATCCACTCTGCCCTCATTGCCTTTTAGACAGCGGTACACTTGTCCATATGCTATGGAAAGCCCGAAACTACAAAGATATTGGGCCACAGTGATAAACAATATCAATAGCATATGGAACCTTAAACTTATAGCTGACTCTAAGCTTTGCCTGCTTGGCTGGCTACATGATGACCAATATACACCCCACACGTATACTGCTATTCTTAGGGTACTATTCTTAGCTAGGAAACTCATAGCTAGAAAATGTCTATCTACGGCACCTCCCACACACACAGAATGGACTGCCTCAGTAAACAACTCTCTTATTAGGGAACAACTAACAAACAAACATCGAGGTAGCCCGAGAAAATTTGCGAACTAATGGGATCCCTGGTTGGACACAACTGGTTTAGCTCCACTATGCCTGGTTCAAAACAGAATCCTCGGGGGCAGGACAACGCCAGCACCCACTTCACTTTAGAACCTTTTGCCAAGAGGAACTTTTAAGGGAGGGGGAGGCAACGGCACTTCATGTATAGAACTACTCCAATGGGAAGCACTTATAATAATGTCAGGTTCTGCAAAGGTTATATTTTTTTATTTTTTATATTTTTTGCGTATAGTTTTACCCAAAGGTAAATATACAGAATCACTGTACACCACACCCTGCTGGTTAGGGGATGGTGGTGCCCCTGTTCTGCTCCGTGGCCTTGGTAAAGACTGAGAGTGGAAAGGGAAATAAGAACATAATGAGGGCACACATGACAAGTAACACCCAAAAAACAAATACCTCAGTTACCTCGTTATGTAAATATATCTTTATTCCTGAATGCACTGTTGCAATTCTTATGGTATAAGCGTTTGCTATGTATGATCGGCTGGTCATTTATCATTAATACCTCTGTGTCCTCACAAGTATAGGACTTGTTTTCTGTAGTGAAATGAAAAGGTTGTTTGTTTTTTGTGTTTCTTCACAATAAAAATTATCTTATTTAAAAAAAAAATTATATTTTCAATGTGTTGCAATTTTTCAAAATATTAAGGCACCTACTAGCTTACTACTGCTGCTTAGAAGTTAAAAAATAAAAGCATGGATTCCATGCAGCTCCCAGTTTATTTCTCCAGTGAGACAGTAAGAAAATAATAGATTACTTTTATCTGTAGTACTGTGAATGGAACCTTGGGTACATTACGACACATTTTTCCTTTCCCTCTCATCGTTTTTGAAACCCTATTCCCTTTTTTAAAAAAACTGTTATGGTATTGTGGTTTACTAGTAAAGGATGCCAAGAAACCCTTTACTAGCTTTCTTACAGGGTACATATTAAAAGAATTTCAAATGATTCAAACCTGTTTTAATGACAACAAATTATTTGTATTCATGTTTTACAAAAAATGTTAATTTTGTGATACTGAAGCAAAGCTGAATTATAATCTACAAACATCTTTTTCACTGTGATTGACTTAGTGTAAAAACCTATAAAATAAAAGGAATTAACAATAAGGACACTTGCAGAGGGGAATAAGAAAAGCGCACAGCCGAGTAAAGATCAGTATTCCAGTGTTGCGTACAGAGCCGTAAAACAAAAATAAAAAATTAAAATTTTACAATTAAGAGCATTAATTTACTTGCATATGTGTTTTTACACATCTATAAGCATGTATACAAGTGTATAAATGAGTATATTACAACACTGGCAATGAAGAACAATTTTACTCATCTATATGCTTACACACCTTTACACCTATACTCAACATTACTCAGATCTTTACACACATTTTTTTTACTCAGTGACTCTTTGTCAACAAGATTGTGATGCCTGTGTGCAAGGGGCCTAAAAGTATGTGGTCTCCTAGCTAATGTAGAGGAACCAGTAACAAGGATTTGAATCTAAAGTCAGAATATACAGGTTACAGGCTGGTAAGGGGAAGGGCCAGGTAAACAAATAATATTAACAATAATACCTGTTTAAGACCAATAATCACACTGGTTGAAGAGTGCATAACATCATGGATTGTGTGGAAGATCCTTTTTAGTAATTGTTTAAATTTGAGATCAAGGGGCTGTCTAAGAATGCCAATTTAGTGCTATAATCTATTAAACTGAACTGAACAGAGTATGTAAAAGCCTTTCAAACTGGGTAGCCCCTTTAAACTAGTGGGTATGAGCTCAACATGCCCCAAAGGCAGCCAGCTATGTTGAGTGCATGTGGTCTTGTATGGTTCAGGAGGGGGTTTGGCGATCGCTCTTCTCGCCCCTTTCCTAACTGGCCCTGTTGTATGCTCTGAAAAAGGATGTGATTTGGATTGGTGAAGGCAGCTCACAGCCTTTTGAGGATGGAGTGGAGTGTGGAGTTCCCTTTTAAAAGCAAAAGCTAGCCCATGGAGATCCAAGGGGTTAGAGGGGGGAGACAAGAGAATTGGAGAATGGAGTGTGGAGTTCCCCTTTAAAAGCAAAAGTTAGCCGATGGAAATCCAAGGGATTAGAGGGGGAAGACCAGAGCATTGGAGAATGGAGCGTGGAGTTCCCCTTTAAAAGCAAAAGCTGGGGGCGTGGCCTGGACATGGCTGAGTGAGGCTGCTTTTTCCTTGGACTCCCGTTCTCAGCCTCCTAACCCCGGCAAACAATTTAACTTACATCGGTATGAAAACTACCAAAAGATACAGAACAAGAGCAGTATCCAAAGGGATCCCCTCCATCCAGACCCCAGGAGAAATACACCGTTACTTCAGACAGGAACTCTCTCCCGGTGCCAGGGTCGCTGCACCACGAGGCTCTCCACGTGAGTTTACACAGCAGGCCTCTACCAGAAATACCCAGTCCCTCCCTGGGAGCCTTGCTACCCTTCCCAGCCCGACACCTGGAACTATAGAGATCTCCCCACCAGAGGGGATGGCTCCCCCTCCCCCGCTCGAACCGGTACCAGTGGACCAAGACATCCGCACACTCCTACAGGCGCTCCCAACCAAAACAGATATCGAGGCGATGATCCTCCGCCTTGAAGAGACACATCGCCGAGATATACAGGAGGTGAGGGGTGAAGTGTCCAGCCTCTCTGAAAGGGTTACACTAGGGGAGACGGCTGTATCCTCACTTGAGGACAGAGTATCGGCCCTGGAGCAAGCCTGGGACTCTCACAAAGACTCCGCCATATCTCTGCAGCGGCATCTGGAGGAAATCGAGGACCGGAGCCGCCAAAACAACTTGCGGCTCCGAGGTATCCCAGAAGCTGTCGGCTCAGATCAACTGGCAGGGACAGTAAAGGAAATTTTCCGCATTGCCCTGGATGAATCAGGCACGGAGATAGAGCTGGATCGGGTACACAGACCGCGGCCATCAGATCCATCTAACCCACGTGATGTAGTCTGCAGACTACATCGCTACCTACAGAAAGAGGCAATCCTGCGCTGTGCCTGGGAACACGGCGATGTTGAGCACCATGGAGCACAAGTTAGGATTCTACCGGATCTATCGAGAGCCACACTGAAGCGCCGAGCCTTACTGAGACCCCTGCTTGAGCTGGCGAAGCAGAAGGGTTTCGCTTACCGCTGGGGATATCCATTCTCTGTGACCTTCCGCAACGAGTCAACAGCATTCACCCTGCAGGCTACTACGGACCTCCCGGGACTCTTCCGCTACCTGGACACAGATCCGATCCAGATCCCAGACTGGCTACAGATCCTCCCACGCCCGACGGGCAGATCGGGTCCTTCGGCTGCCCGAGGTCCGCTGCCGCCGCGCCGGCGAGGAGGGGGGAGACGCTGCTCTGCCTCAGGAAATGCTGCACGTGAGTAGCCTAGACCGGCTGGATCCCCGCCTTCCCCCATTATAGGATGATCTCCCCACCCCCACAGACTCCCGAAAACACACACCTTGAACACCCCCCTCCGAGTCAGCTCACCATAACTGGCTTCACAACCCGGACGGAGCCGTGACGGGGGGGTGAGAGAGGGGAGGATTATTTTGTCGCCGTCCCCTCTTCTCATGTCCCTGCCGTTGCGGCACTCCGGACAGCCAAGGATAGGTAAACTTTTTGCCAGTCAGGAACTTATTTAGGGAACTGAGCCTTTGATTATACAGAAAGCCCACAGACCATTCAGTCTTATATGGACTCACAGTCTCCTCAGCTGACTTAACCATCTATCAGCCCAGAACATACACAGCTAAAACTACAGAGCCAAAATTCCCTAGACTGGTGGATCTCTATGGCTGCCCGGAACACCCTCAGCCTGTAGAACCTTATGCCAGTCCGAAGCGTTCTTAACTGGTGGAACCTTGTGCCAATCCGAAGTGCCCATGGCTCGTAGAACTCTATGCCAGCCTAGAGCACCTACTGTTTGTTGAATAAGGGATCCCACTGGGTCAGAGACTACTCCGGTTAAGCAGAATGGTTCCTGATGGGTGGAGGGGGGGGGTGACGGGGGGAGGGGGAGGGAGGGGAGTAATGTTCCAGTGTACGATCTCACGGAAGACACCTGTGGTTCTTTGCAATGAAAGGAGATGTATAGTTGTCTATTCTCTCCAAGCGACAAGATGTTATTATAACCTTGCTAGACGTGAAATATACCACACACACCTGAGTGTACAAAGTAAGGGAATATAGAAAAGTTCTTACCACTTCTCCAATATTGTGATGGAGACACTTATTTGCACTTGTTCTGCATAGCTTGTTTCAACTAGTTGATGTGAAATTTAATTACTGCTTAATAACTGCTTGATATTGTTCATTACTTCTTACTTATCATTATACCTACAAGACTGGAATATTATACCGATTACACACAAATTTCATAAATCTGCCGGGGGTGGAGAGAGACACTGGGAGGTCTGACTCCTGGCCGTGTCTATCCACTAACCCACTTAGGACAGCGTTGTATATCCGGGGTTTTTTCTCCGGACAACGCACTAGCAAGGGTTTTTTCTTCCTTCCACTCTTAGTACCCTACCAAGCTGCACACCCTAGTGACAGCTCTCTAAACCTTCTACACCTCTAGTTTTCTCTTTATCTAGGGGCTAACTACCCCAATAATTTTCCTAAATTACTTTCTTTTTTTTTTGGTCCCTATTCTACACTCCCCTTTCTCTCCTATTCGCGAACATGGACACCCTAAACATAATCTCCTTAAATACGAAGGGTCTGAATACACCAGAAAAGAGACGGATGCTTCTTCAAGATATGAAACGCTTGAAGGCAGACGTAATTCTACTGCAAGAAACACACTTCAGAGACAATACTGTACCAGTCCTCAAAAACAAATACTTCCCCATTGTTTATCACTCCACCAATTCACAGGCCAAATCTAGAGGGGTTTTAATATCAGCTAAGATACCATGGGTAGGACTAGACGCTAAAACAGATCCAGAAGGACGCTATCTATTTCTAAAAGGCCAGATAGGTAACACAAAAGTGACCCTTGCAAACCTGTATGCCCCTAATGCCCATCAAGACACATTCATAACGCGACGGCTTGAGCAACTCATGCAATTCGCGGAGGGCCAATTAATTTTAGGAGGGGACCTAAACACACCCTTAACCCCATCTGAAGACACGTCCTCGGGTACATCTTCGACCTCAAGAACATCACGCAAACGCATACAAGCGGCTCTACACTCGGCCCAACTTATAGACATCTGGCGTCTCTTTCCCGGGTGAGAGGGACTATACGTTTTTCTCCCAGTCTCACCAGTCGTACTCCCGTATCGATTACTTTCTAGTCCCGCATAGAAATCTACAAGCGGTGTTAAACACTAAAATAGAATCTATCACGTGGTCTGACCACGCCCCGATAGTGATGCGCTATGCCATCGCTGACCCGCACACGACCCAGCGTTCGCCATGGCGATTGAATGAGAGCCTACTGCAGGACCCTGAGGTCTGTGCAGATGTAATGAAGGAGATTGGGTGCTACTTCAAATCTAACAATACCCCTGGCAGTGACGCTGGTCTGGTGTGGGAGGCCCATAAGGCCGTGATCCGGGGTGTGCTTATTAAACATGGCTCTAGGCTGAAACGTAAAAGAACAGAACAATTAAACACATTACTCCAGAAACTACAGACGCTAGAAACAAGACATAAAGCGACTCCAACAAAGGAATTAGGGGCCGAGCTAGACACCACTCGCAAACAGGTCATAAACATATTACACTTCAAAGCTAAAGCGGCATTACAGATATGCCGAAAGAAAGTCTACGAATCCGGCAATAAATGCGGGAGGATGCTGGCTCGGTCCCTACAACAGCAAAAACTAGTGTCATACATACCCCAGATTAGGTCTTCCTCAGGAAAGGCGACGTCTATGCCCAAACAAATCACAGAGGAATTTAGAACCTACTACAACTCTTTGTACAACCTACACACAACACTACCCGCTGCAGACAATACGCCTGAATACATAGCCTCGTCAATGATGCCAACCTTACCGACCGAAGCCAGGGAATTACTAGAGGAACCCATCACGTTAATTGAATTACAATCGGCTCTCAGTTCCACCAAACAGGGGAAAGCACCGGGACCCGATGGCTTGACCATTACCTACTATAAGACCTTCCTCCCATCCTTAGGCCAATATCTCATTAAATTATTTAATGATCTTGGCACTGGCTCAAAATTTCACCCCTCCACACTCCAGGCACAGATCTCGGTAATACCGAAAGAGGGCAAGGACCCTACACAGTGCAACAGCTACCGCCCGATATCCCTGCTAAATACCGATTTAAAACTCTTTACCAAGATTATAGCCTCTAGATTACAACATCACCTACCACAACTCATACATCTGGATCAGGTTGGGTTCGTGCCAACCAGAGAGGCCAGGGACAACACCATTAAGGTTTTGAACTTACTCCACATAGCGAATAGAGATCAAACGCCAAGTATTTTCCTTAGTACAGACGCTGAAAAAGCGTTTGATCGAATAAGATGGAAATTCCTCTTTGAAACGCTGAAACACATTGGAGTGAGGGAAAAGCTGTTTAACTGGATATCTGCAGCATACTCGGATCCGTCAGCTAGAGTCAGAGCTAATGGTGTTGTCTCGGATCCTTTTCCAATACGAAACGGAACCAGACAGGGATGCCCACTCTCACCCTTACTCTTTGCTCTAACCCTGGAACCCTTCCTCTGCCATGTGAGACTAAATCCAGACATTACAGGGATCACAATGCAGAATACCCAACATAAAGTGTCTGCGTACGCAGATGACTTGATATTTTCCATTACTAATCTAACCATTTCCCTACCTAACTTAATGAAGGAGTTTGAGACCTATGGACATCTTTCTAACCTAAAAATAAATTTCAATAAATCAGAAGCAATGGGTATAGAAATACCACAGACTCAGCTCATGTACTTTAAGAATACCTTCCATTTCAAGTGGACATACAAAGCCCTGAAGTATTTAGGCACTTATATCCCGCCAACACTCTCCCAACTCTTCAAACTCAACTTCCCGCCCTTACTGAACACTGTCCAAAAACTACTCAACAGTTGGAAAAACGGATTACATTCTTGGTTTGGTCGCTGTAACATACTAAAAATGATGATCCTTCCCAAATTTCTCTACCTATTACAGGCCCTACCTATACACATACCCGCAACCTACTTTAGACAAGTGCATTCCCTATTTCTAACTTTTCTGTGGGCAGGGAAAAGACCGCGCCTTCCGAGACAGACTTTATCACTCCCAAAACTCCATGACGGAATGGCTATGCCGGAGATCAAAACATACTTCCTTACAGTACACCTGAGTAGGCTCATCGACTGGTGCCGACATAAGGAAACCAAACTATGGGTACAGCTAGAGCAAGCACAATCTGAGATTCCGCTCCATAGAGCCCCCTGGTGCAGCTCAACTCTCCCCTCACATATACGATCTCACCCATTGATTGGGCACACTACGAAAACGTGCGCACGTCTACTAACACAAGCAACCATCTCCCATAGGAACTCACCTTTGAGACCCATAATAGGAAACCCTCAATTTACACCAGGATTAACAGACCCCACATTCCACGTGTTGAGAGATGCAGGGAGACATCAAGCTTCCCATTTTACCACCGGGGGAACATGGGCAACGCTGGCCGAGCTCTCTGACCCGAACGGACTTTTCCGCTTGGACTTCCTGAGGGCCAGCCAACTTTCACACTTTCTTAGCAGTTTGACACCCCCAACGGTAAACGACCCACCTCTCACTGCCTTTGAAGAAATTTGTATGGAAAACGGAGTGCTTTCGCATACGATATCACTGACTTATAATATGCTCATCTCACCACCAGGGGATTACCAACACCCTAGCTTTGCCAAATGGGAAAAAGATCTGAACTGTCACTTCACTACACAAAAACGATCACACATCCTCCATTTCATACATAAATCATCCATATGTACCAAATTTCAAGAAACTAACTACAAAATCTTTACGAGATGGTACAGAACACCAGCACTACTACACAAACTTTTTCCTGAGACATCGAAGCTATGTTGGAGATGCCAACAAGACACAGGCACGCTAACACATATCTTTTGGTCCTGCCCCCGGATAAGGCCTTTTTGGGAGGAGGTTTGTAGGATAATACAAAAATTTACTGACCGCATCGTCCCAGATGATCCGGCATACTTCCTCCTACAGGCTACGGATATTCCTGCTCGTATATACAAAAAGTCAATTGTACGCCACCTACTTGACGCAGCTAAAGTATGTATTCCCCTTAACTGGAAATCCCCTAACCCGCCCTCCATTGCCTCTTGGCTAAGAAAAATAGACGAAATTAACGAACTAGAAGACCTGATTCTCATGAATCAAAACAGAAATTAGTCATACTCCAGGACTTGGCAACTATGGAACATGTTTCGATACTCAGAGGAGGGACAAGGCCTCCATAGAGAGGACACAGGCACCTAATATAGACCGGAATCCATTATAGAATCCCCTAATAAAATATTAAGCAATTAAACTACCAAAACATTAAACCATTAAACGACTAAATTGTTAATTGACAGACTGGAGAGTGGTTTCAATCGGAAAAACTGAGGGCTCCTTGTTCGCGAATACCCCCCCCCCTTTTCCCCCTCTTCTCTCTTTCTTCACTCTCTGCCTATTCTTCCCCCTATGAAAACGAGAAAACAGTAGGATACAGGACTCACCAAGGGACGTCCTATAGACTATACACCTCTATGTGCACTAGATGACTATGATATGATAAGGATACAGTCTGAGGAATACAGTCAGCACTCATAGTTCTTACTCTCGGAGACACTACATACCCTGATTGTCTGAAATATAGCAAAAACATTTAGTGGTGCACTACGAGTTGATTTTGAGATAAACACAACCAGGCTCTCTGTATGATTTTTGTGTAATTGATTATACCACACTGCTACAATGTTTATTATTGTCATGTCGGTCCCTGTGGACCTGTTTCCTGTGATAAATAAAAAATTAAAAAAAAAAAAAAAAAAGTAAAAGCTAGCTGATGGAAATCCAAGGGATTAAAGGGGGATACAAGAGCATTGGAGAATAGAGTATGGAGTTCCCCTTTAAAAGCAAAAGTTAGCCCATGGAAATCCAAGGAATTAGAGGGGGGGACAAGAGCATTGGAGAATGAAGTGTGGAGCTCCCCTTTAAAAGCAAAAGCCAGCCCATGGAAATCCAAGGGGTTAGAGGGGGAGACAAGAGCATTGGAGTATGGAGTGTGGAGTTCCCCTTTAAAAGCAAAAGCTAGCCCAAGGAAATCATTTGCATTAGAGGGGAAAGGTTAAATGCCTTTTTAGGAGAAGCTAGAGGAGCGAGAGTCCTTTTACATCATTTTAATGTTGGCAACGTCACATGTAGGCAACGTAACATGCTAACATGACCTGTGTACAAATCTTCTTAAAAAAATACATAAAGGTGAACCAGCGTAAAAAAAAAAAATTATCAAGTTTAGAGGTGCGCCCGTTCAACCCATGCAATTGCATGCACGTTGCTTAACATTTACTAAGATTTTGGCGCAGTAAACAAACTCATGTGAATGAGCGCAAGAGCCACTTGCGCATGCGCACTGCTTACATTGATTTCACGCAGTTCTAAATGTACTTGCAGGCACAGCAGGCTTTCTCTGAAAAAGTTACTTTTGCATTCTATTTTGGGCATATTTGTTACTTGGGCAGTTGTTACTAAACTTTCTCACATCACCCCATAATATTGGCACCTCCATCTTCTGTCAATATTGAATTGGAGATGCCGTGCACCATGTCCATAGTGGCGCACAGATTGCATTCTCCTGTGCGCCGAGATTGCTATAGTAAATGGGGGATTCACGCTCTGTTACTGGTGCACCATTTCGTAAATATGGAAATGTGCGTTGCGCCTCGCCGTGTGCCTCTACTGATGGCACACGGCTTTCGTAAATAACCCCCACTGTTTGCCCTGTCGCCATCTTGATCAGACTTAACAAATGAAAACGTTTTCAAAACTTTCTCTTTTTATTAGAATAAGCCTCGTGTTGCACAATAATGCTCTGTACACACGATAGGATTTTCCGACAACAAATGTTGCATGTAAGCTTGTTGTCGGAAAGTCCGACCGTGTGTATGCTCCATAGAACATTTGTTGGTGGAATTTCCGCCAACAAATGTTTGAGGTTCTCAAATTTTCTGACAACAAAACTTGTCGGAAATTCTGAGCGTGTGTACACAATTCCGACGCACAAAAGTCCAAGCATGCTTGGAATCAAGCAGAAGAGCTGCACTGGCTATTGAACTTCATTTTTCTCGGCTCGTCGTACATCACCGTGTTCTTGACATTTGGAATTTCTGACATTTGTGTGACCGTGTGTATGCAAGACAAGTTTGAGCCAACATCCTTCAGAAAAAAATCCACGGTTTTGTTGTTGGAAAATCCTATTGTGTGTATAGGGCATAAGGGTGGTGAGCAAGATATTATCTAATCAGGATATTACAGAGTCTGAGACAGGAAAGATGATGGGAGTAAAGTAATCTGCTATAAAAGGATGCAAATATCTACTGGACATCTTTGGGATGAGCAGAAGTCAAGACAGTGGGTGCCTGAAGCTTTGTTAACATGTGGGGTTTCAAAGACTGATTCAATTTTCTTGCAAACATAGAGGTGGCAAGGTTACTATGAAGAAGGACATGCTGTTTCTATGTGATTTGTTGTAGTAGGGGAGAAGAATGATTTTGGATGTGCCCTTACAGTTTATCAAGATCTCTGGTATGAGTACATATCTCAGAAACATCTCTAGCAGCAATACCAATCAACTGTCCTTTATTTTATGCGCAGTCCAAACACTAGAAATAAAAGCTTTCTCAACATCTTTGAGAATAAAGTAATCTCTCAATGTGCAAGAGAGTTAGTATGAGCAAAGTTTGATCTCATAACATTAGGTCATGCAATGTCTATGAATATGGAGTCACTGAGAGGCATATTTGGTATATACCTGTTATGGGTAAATATGTGTAGAGATGGATGTAGAATTAGCTAATAAAATAGGGGTTCTAGATGTGACAAATTTTCAGGGCTGGGCTCAGCCCATCCTTCCCAAAGCTGGGCGCTCAGCTGTCGGCTAATTGCCAGCTCCTATCGCTCCACAGTGACTCACCTATTGATGATAGCCTGCTCGTCAGTCCTGCCTACTTAAGCCATCCAGTCTAGATTATCTCTGCCTTCGCCCTGGTCACATCTCTAAAGACACTCTCCTATGTTCCTGTTAAAGACTTCCTTGGCTGACATTTCTCTTGGCTCCAGATCCTGCTTGCTGTTCTACTACGCTCATCTATGGCTCCCCGACATTTTGGCTTGTCTGACTATCCTTTCTGGTTCCTGAACTCTGGCTATGTTTTGACTACGTTTACTCTGTTTACCTTTTTTTTATCATTAAACAAGTGTGATTTAACTGTACTTCTGTCTGAGTCTGATTCATTGTTTCTGACACAAATGCAGGTCAGACCACTGCTCTCTTTCACCAATTTGTGACAAATAACTGGTCAACTGCACACTGCGCTGTCACTGATACACAACAATGACACTCTCAGCCACATCCTGCACAAAGATTTTCCAGCTTGTGGGACCACAATCTAAGTGCCAACAGACTGAGAGCAATTGTCACTGGGTTTAGTTACCTAAGCAATTGACTCTTTACTGACAACAACAAAAAATAACAAAAAATAGTAAACATTCACACGATTAGGAATAGCAATTATGATTTTAGAATAAATGTCTGAAACACACACTGGGGTTGTTTTACTAAAGTCAAATAGTCTGTGCACTGCAGGTGCAGTTGCTCTAGATCTGAGGAGAATATGCAAGGAAAAAAAATAACAGCATTTTTGCTTGCACATGATTGGATGATAGAAATCAGCAGTGCTTTCCCTCATTTCAGAGTTTTCTCTCAGATCACTTGCACTTCACTCACAGTGCACTTGCAAGTGCACAGATTATTTGCCTTTAGTAATTCAACCCCACTATCACCACAGACAGGTATATTCAGAGATTTACACTACAGTAGTGCTCTTCAAGAGACAGGGATACTTTGAGTTCTGCATTAAGGCATTAGAGACAATTTAGCACTTTTCAAAATAATGAAAAGGTAAAAAGGATCCAAATAAAATATTTACAGAAGAAGGGTATTACAAAGCTAACAAAGAGACAACAATCAACAGCAAAACAAAAGGGTTTAAAAATGAAAATACTTTGCAAGTCCTATTTCAGTCAATGAGCAAGATGGTACCGTGCCTCTCATAAGACTTGTGTTTGGGCTCAAAATGCTACTAATTAATTGATAGAGGTAAATATGTGTTTATTCTGATTTTACTAATATTTCAGAAGTTATAAAATAAACCAAAGTTCTTGATTCTACCAGAGAAGTGAGACAGCAATGTGTTTTGCTTATAACTCCAGTTAAGGTATTTAAGATGAGGGGGATTATTTGGCAGGATATCTGGTTGTTTTCTTGATTGCTCAAGCTTGCAATTATTACATTTTTATGAGGGCACACAGACTGAAATGAGGATTCAGGTAATAGGCTTGAGAGAGTCTGCATGTGTCCTCTCAAGGAACTGATAAGAATATTGCGGTATGCAGCTCAAAGTTTGTGGCGTGTATCAAATGCTTTCTGTGGGGGGTACAGGAAATTGTCTCCTTATTGTTATAAACTGTTATGGCTGTATAGGACCTTGGCTTTCATCTAAGATAGGGTGTGTTAAGGTTAAAGTCTCCAACTAAAATGTAGGAGAATGATAAACATCCTATAGTACAGGCATACCCCACTTTTAAGTACACTTTGGGGTTTATTTACTAAAGCTGGAAAGTGCAAAATCAGGCTCACTTCTGCATAGAAACCAATGAGCTTCTAACCTCAGCTTGTTCAATTAAGCTTTGGTAAAAAAAACCTGGAAGCTCATTGGTTTCTATGCACAAGTGATACTGATTTTGCACTTTCTAGCTTTAGTAAACAAACCCCGTTGCGTACTTAAAAGTAGGGTATGCCAGTTAGAGACCAGATGATAGACCCAGAAGGCAGATTCATCTTCCTGAAGGTTCAATGGAGAAACAGACCGGTGACGTTAGCCAACATTTACTGCCCCAACTCCAGACAAGTCACCTTTGTTAAGGAGGTCGTAGTGAAACTCACACTTTTCCACAGGGGCCTGCTAATCTCAGGAGGCGACTTCAACACACCGCTGGACCCTCTAATAGATACCTCTACTTCCTCCCTTCCATATTCTGCCCTATGCCAAATTAAGCTCCAACTCGCATCCCTGACATTACATGACACCTGACGAACCCTCTACCCCCGAGACAGAGACTACACCTTCTTCCCCCCCCCACACAATAGGTATTCAAGATTGGATTATGTCTTTATGACACAGGCAGACTTATCATATCTTCATAGCGCCACTATAGAGAGCATGGCATTATCTGATCATCACTCTATCACCACTCCTTTACGATTTCCTGAGGTAGTCACCTCCACCAAAATTTTGAGACTAGATGCGTCCCTTCTTGCGGACCCTGGAGACTTGGCGAATCTTAGACAGGAGCTGGGGGCCTTCTTTCTCCACAATGACACGCCAGATATTTCCCCCATAATGCAATGGGAAGCCCATAAATGTGTCATTAGGGGCCAATTCCTTTTGGCTTCAGGGCGGAGAAAGAGGGAACACCAGGCTCTTGTATTAGCACTATCAGATAAAATACGTACTCTGGAGGCCCAGCACAAATGTATGCTAGCACTTGCATCGCAGGAGTTGACGGAAACACGCTCCCATCTTCTTCTAGAAGAACTTTTTAAAAGGGCATGCCGGCGTATTACCTTGACTCAAAAACTGTTTTATGAGCAGAGTAACAAGCCAGGTAGGTTGTTAGCTAGAGCCACACAACAACGTAAATTAGCCTCCACGATCCATCATTTTGTGGATTCCTCAGGTAGGACATATACTAAAAACGAGGATATTGCACACCAATACTATTCCTTCTATAGTAACCTATACAATCTGGGTTCGGGAGACACGGATCATAGTGCGCGATTGAACCGTCAGGAATTGATTAAAGAATTCCTGAGTAAATACAGTCCTTCTGCTTTGTCGACAGAAGATTCACAAGCTCTAGAGGCTCCCCTGATGCTATAGGAGTTTCTATAAGCACTTAAAACCACAAAACCGGGTAAAAGTCCAGGCCCAGACGGTTACAAGGCCCTTTATTATAAGACCTTCTCAGACGTTCTAGCACCACACTTTCTCAAAGCATTTAATTCACTCCCCACCACGTTTAGCAGGTCAGACAGACTCCTGGAAGCTTATATCTCTGTAATCCCCAAAGAAGGGAAAGACCCCACCAACGTTGCTAGCTATAGTCCAATCTCCATCCTGAACACGGACATCAAGCTTTATGCCAAAATTTTGGCAAATCGCTTGTCGTTCTACATACCGAGTTTGGTGGGTCTTGATCAGGTCGGATTTGTCCCTGGAAGAGAGGCCAGGGACAACACCATTAAGGCTCTGAACCTACATACCTGGTTTACCTGCTCGCAACGGGAGGGCTTCTTTATGGCAATGGACACGGAGAAGGCGTTCGACAGAATGGCCTGGGACTATATGGATGCCGTCTTGACCTCGCTGGGGCTTGGACCCCACATGAGAGCTGTGATCCAATCATTGTATGCTAACCCCAGGGCTCGAGTTAGGGTCAATGGCCACTTGTTGGACGCCTTCTCCATCCATAATGGAACCAGACAGGGGTGCCCCCTTTCCCCCTTGCTTTATATACTCACACTAGAGCCCCTACTACGCTGCATACGAACCAATCCAGACATCACAGGTATACAGATCCGGGAACGGGAATTTAAAATTGCAGCTTTTGCAGACGACGTCCTACTTTTTCTGTCCTCGCCGCTAACATCCTTACCCAATCTCCTACGCACTTTGGAACACTTAAAACACCTAGCCAACCTTAAAATAAACTACTCCAAATCATTTGTGTTGAATATATCCTTACCCACGGATCTGGCCAAACAATGTCAGCTCAACTTCTCCTTTCAATGGAAAGCAGGAGCCATAACCTACCTGGGCATACAACTCGCTGCTGATTTAACAGAGCTCTATAATAGAAACTTTCAGACAAAACTACATAAGATACGCCAAGATCTCCAAAAATGGGATAGACCGACCATATCTTGGTTTGGACGAGCGTCCATTTTTAAAATGACGATCCTGCCCCGGCTGCTATATAAAATGCAAACAGTACCTATTCGCCTACCACCTTCCTTCTTTGGACTTTATAAGTCCATATGCAGAGCCTTCCTTTGGGGAAATAAACCCTCACGTATCAGCTGGGTGAAATTGGTACTTCCCAAAGCGTGCGGAGGAATTGGTCTCACTGACCTTCAACGCTATTACTAGGCGGTCCATTTAGCACGAATCATTGACTGGAGACTACACAGTAGATGTAAAGACTGGGTCTCCTTAGAATATCTGATGACAAACTCAGATCTATGTCATGCTCCTTGGCTCTCTAGAAGACACATTTCTCCACAAGCTTTAACCCATTCCCAAGTAGGAGCTACCCTACACGAATTTGACAGGGCATGTAACATACATGCAGTCTCAGCTAAATTCTGCCCCATCACTCCAGTGAGAGGTAACCCTGACTTTCCCCCAGGGTTTTCAGAAGCCTTTCTGAAAGCCGAGTGGCCACCCATGGAAATGTTAGCCAAACATTTCTTCCAAAGAGGACGCCTCCTATGGCAAACTGATCTTGCTAAACTCTCTAACACAGGTACATTCCCATTCTAGCCCTATATCCAGCTTAAACATTTTCTAGAGAACCCGTCCCACAAGCAAGGCTTTACAAAGCTCCCCACAGCCTTGGAGTCGCTCTGCACTCATTCGACCCCCAATGTCATGTCATCTCCATGCTCTATCAGTCGTTATTTGAAGAATCGTCCACACTCTTACACTCGGAATGTGCATACTGGGAATCTGCCCTGGGATCTGAGATAGATAGGGAGAACTGGGATCGCATCCATCTATACATCCATAAAGGATCCCTAAATGTTTCTGTTCAAGAAAATGGATATAAACTGAAATCTCGCTGGTACAGAACGCCAGACTTGATACATAAGTTCTCCCCCTCTGTCTCTGATTGCTGCTGGCGCTGTGGTACGGAGCCAGCCGCATTCCTCCATATTTGGTGGGATTGCCCGATTCTCCAACCATTCTGGTGCAAAGTGCACGAATTAACCAAACAAGTAAAACTGCTTCCGCTGAACTTTTGCCCTGCGTAATATCTCTTACATTTTACTAAACTCCCTAAAAAACGATATTACAAGTCGGTTGCCATGCACATGATCAATGCTGCAAGGATGTGTATCTACTGGCGGTCCACATCCCCGCCTTCTATCCCTGAATGGCTTAACAGAATAAATCACGTTTCTGAGATGGAGGAGCTGATTTATACCACCCTGGATAATATCTCCAAATTCACAGATATCTGGGAAGCATGGATAGTATTAAAAAGAACCCAATCATATTGGGATCTTAGGAACACTTCAAGCTAACTCCTAACTGGGGCGATTTCACCTCTGCCCCTGAAGCCAAAGTCAGACTCAAGCCCACCTGTAATACTTTAAGGGTACTGAGCGCTAGAAGCTGGAGAGGGTATCTGGTGCAGACTTCACCCCCTCTCTTCAGCAACATTCCCCCCATGCTCTTCGCCTCAGTGCCTTCCCCCTCCTCCCTCCCCCTTCTCTTTCTCCCCTTCCATTCTCTTCCCCCCTTCTATTTAATATATATATATCTTCTGTTTTTCTTTTTCTTTCACTCTTTCCCTTCCCGCCTTTTCCTCATGTACCCCTCTCATACTACTTTAACTCCCTTTTTCTCACTTAAACCTCTCTTTGTAGATATATACAACTTCTGACAATCATCAGATTACCACCATCCCTTGAAGTATTTTCATCTCCTGTGGAGTTGGACATTCACACCCTTTCATGGACATTATGTTTAATTCACCTTTGGCTTGTCAATTTTTTCAGCACTAATTCACAACCTCATTTATTCATTTCCTTTGCACATGCGCTGCATTTTTTCACATATTCGTTTATTGTTTTTGTCAGACTGTATGCAGCAGCTTCCATTTGCTTTATCAGTTAGCGCGATGTTTTATATATATTTATTTTGACATTGTTTGACTTCACGCACACCGCTGCTTTCACTTTATACTAAACTCGATAGAGTTTAAATTTTTTTTTTTTTCACATGGATGTGTTTGAATATAGGGCTGCCAGGTCCCTCAATACTGAAGGTGTTTTCACTAATACCAATCCCAACTCTGAAATGAGTGGTATTTTTGTCAGATTGAAAAACCTGATGATTAGCGAACTTCACCTTCAGTGGGACACAGCGTTCCTAGAGCAGTATATCAAGGAACAGATGGTTCCTCGTGGTCTCAGATGGGACATCCATCCCCAACAGGATGAACCAGACCTCGAATCATGGTATAAATATTTCAACAAAGTAGGTATTAAGTTACTTGGGCACCTCGTTGAAAAGAAAAGGATCAGGTTGTCCCTTATAGATATGGAAATTAAAGAGTTAAGAGACAAACTGATTCCTTTTAAGGCCTCCATTGAATACATTTCTTTATCAAATAATTTAAGAAATGTTCTAGAAAAAGAAGAGAAGGACCAACGTAATAAAAACAGAAAAAATATAATAGGGACTATACCGACTATACCACTCATTCAGTTTTTAACTGACAGAAGAAGCTCAATACTTCTTCTTCTACTTCCAGTGGGAAACCTTCCAATATGGAAACTTCCACTGCTCCTATGGCTCACACTGATAGAACGTTAGTTTATCAGCCAGTATCTCAACCAATGACCAAGGAGGTCATATCCAAGAGACAAGGCCCAGAACAGGGACCTTCCCGACCCCCCCGAGGCCCCCCCATCCCGTAGACCTAGGGGAGGAGATCCTGGGTGGAGAGGTGCACCTAGGGGGCACCCTGTAGATCCACAACAGAGGAATACCTTTAGGGGCCCCCCTCCACACTATGGTCCTCCTCAGGGCTATCGTGTACCACAATATCAAAATCAGGAATACAGCTATCACACTCCTATTCGTGTGAGTAATCGTTTCACCCCTCTTAGAGACAATACCCCTTACGAGACACACCGAGACACCTATACCTACCAAGAGAGAGATGAGGATTATCATCAAAGATCCCCATTTAATTACAATCAAAATTGGCTCGGTTCGAGTCATTCCTCGGATTT
Organism: Lithobates clamitans; assembly: GCA_037952925.1. NCBI lineage: Eukaryota > Metazoa > Chordata > Amphibia > Anura > Ranidae > Lithobates > Lithobates clamitans. The sequence continues at coordinate 7,242,995 of JBBGZY010000056.1, read as the reverse complement.
TCAGAGAGCCACAGAGGGACATTCAGGACATTTAGTAAGAAAAGAGGGTCTAGAGGGGGGAGGAGGGTCCAACGCCAAAAGAAAAAGAGTATAAAGGGGAAAGGCATTTTCAATTTAAGTTCGATCGTGTTGACGGAAGCTGAGAAATCTGTCCTCGACAGAGGACTAAAATTTGTTCCTCCCAGACCTCTCAATAAATTCCCCACCTTTATCGATGTCCTCAAGTTCACACGCAAATTGAGTATACAAAGACATTTTCTTACCAAACCCCCCTTTGGATCCACCAGCCAGGTGATCTCACCTACACAAATCCCCTTGGTTCCCCTCAATACCTGTAGAGGTTCACAGCCTATTGATACTGTCCCTTCGGATTCGCAGGTTATCCATTCAGGATTATCCAATCCATCTTTATTTAACCCTCCGGGTTCTCTAGCACCCTCTATTCAAGTCTTCAAAAATCTTGTCCTGGGGGATCTAGACAAACTAACCAAACACAAGAAACGTTTTTATGTTCAATCTGACATCAAAAATGGCCTTAGATCTCTCTGTGAGAAAAAGGACCTCATAATCCGTCCAGCAGATAAAGGGGGTGGGATTGTGGTTCTAGATAAGGCTGACTACCTCAAGGAGATGTACAGTATAGAATTCTCAACGATTCCAACACTTACAGTCCCATTCCCACTGATCCCACCATATCTTTTAAAAAAGCTTTTAATTGACGAGGGATTTGAACTTGGGATTTTAAACAAAAAGGAAAAATGTTTTTTAGTCCCACTAGTTCCGCGTATCCCAGCAATATACTACCTCCCCAAAGTCCACAAGGACCCAGTTAATCCCCCTGGCAGACCTATTGTCAGTGGGATCGACTCAGTCACAGCCCGCATTGGAAAGTATGTCGATTTTTATTTGCAGCCGTTGGTTCGTTCGACTTTGTCATACCTTAAAGACACTAGGGACACCATAAAATTATTAGAATCTGTTTCTGTTTCCGAAGGGATGCTTCTGGTCACAGCGAACGTGGCGGCCCTGTACACGTGCATTCCGCACCATTTGGGCTTTGAGGCCGTTGAGAAGCATCTCTCCAGAGACAATAGGCTCCCTTCCCTTCAGCGTAACTTCATTATGGAATTACTTAAATTTGCAACCGAACACAATTATTTTTGGTTTCAAAACCAATTTTTCTTGCAGAGGAGGGGCGTCGCTATGGGGACGAAGTTTGCCCCCAGCCTCGCCAACCTCTTCATGGCACAATGGGAGGAGGATGTCGTCTATGCGGCCCAGAGATCGGAATTGATTCTCTGGGCCAGGTACATAGACGACATCCTCTTCCTATGGGATGGTGACCGTGCATCGCTAGATACTTTTATGACCAACCTCAATAACAACGATAGAGGGATATCTTTGAGTTATGAGGCTAGCTCCACCAATGTACATTTTTTAGACTTGGAAATATTTGTAGTGGAAAAACATCTGGAGTTCCGCACGTATTTCAAAGCCACAGACTGGAACAGATTTATTCCGGTCGACAGTTGCCATCAGGAACAATGGCTCAAGTCTGTCCCCCGTAGCCAATTTTTGAGACTATGGCATAATTGCACCAATATTATGGATTTTCAATCACAATCACAGGTTCTGAGAGACCGATTTATTGAAAAGGGTTACGACCCCAAGCACCTGGATGACGAATTGAATAGGGCATTAGTTACAGATAGAGAATCCACCCTGATAGAACGTGCAAAAACTACAGCTGAACCTATGTACAAATGGTCGTTTTTTACCACTCATTCCGTCCAGTCCAAAGAAATTAAATCTATATTCAATAAACATTGGAAAGTGCTTCTGAATGATAATCTTCTTGGTACAGTTCTTCCAGAACGGGCGGCTGTTATATTTAGGGGAGCACGGTCCATTCAAGGACAGATTGCTCCGAATATAATTGACCCCCCGAAAAAAGTATCCTTTTTTCAGGAATGCAAGGGATATTACCCTTGCCGTAGATGCAACGTCTGCCTCCATAACATTGGAGGTAGACAAAAAAGTACCACTTTCAAATCCACGGTCACCTCACAGATTTATCAGATGAAACATTTTACAACCTGTACTACACATTACATTGTCTATCTAGTGACATTTCCCTGTCACAAACAGTATGTCGGCCGTACGATTAGGACTTTTTCTATATGGGTTAATGAACATGTAGCAGGTATTAAAAAAGGCAAAAGTAAACATACGGTACCTCGCCATTACTTGGAATGTCACAACAAAGACCCTACGGGGACTCTGTTCCAAGTGATCGACAAATTTGTCCCTCATTGGAGAGGAGAGTCCCGCCTTCGAGGGGTCTCACGCCTTGAGACCTATTGGATATGGGAGTTGAGGTCCTACTTCCCGTTTGGCTTGAACGTGGAGTGGGACCTCAACTCCTTTATTAATCAATCCTGAGAGAAGAGAAGAATTTTCTCTTTTCTTTTTTCTTTTTACATATTTGCTTTATAGTTTTAATTACAACCTCCATAATATTCACACTTAAGATGGATATATATCCTTAATTTGTCCCTTTAAATCTGACAGACTAGGGTTCATTAGCATGTTTTTTAACATATTGAGATTATATTCGGCATGGATGTGAAGTTCATGTTACCCCCTAATACACTTATGTTCACCTTTATGCATTAAGGATACTTTTTTATCATCGTTTATTTTTTATTTTCGTGTCCCCAATTGAAAAGGTCTTTCCATTTTAAACAACCTTTATGTGTACTTCCGGATTACCTACAACAGCCTTGTTTCCTAATGGTCCGCAACTGACAGGTTTATTAGTTGTTTGGCCCCATCAAGCATCCGTCAGTTGGGACGTGAGGGAGCTGGGGCGCTGGGTGCGCTTCTAGCCCTACGTCACACTCCTTCGCCTTGTACGATAGATACGGGCAGCTGAACGGCACGAGATTCTTGCCTTCTGATTGGTCCGCAATGTCACGTGTGGGGGTGATGCCGGACGCGCCTGCGGCCGTGACGTCATTTTCCCCGCACGTTCGACACACCGACGTTAGTGACAGGAGTCAGCTCATTGGCCACTCCACCCAGCACTCTCAGTTACTCTTTCTCTGATTGGCTAATCTGGCTGACAGGGCGGTACTCTTTTCTGGACTGTCAGCAGAGGAGTGCTTTCAATTATTAACAAAATACGAAGTCCTTCAATACTTACTGAGAGATTTTTAGGTTTTTACATATAATTGTCTGGTGATTTCTTTACATTCACCATCTCCATACAAGTGGCATTTTATCTATTTATAGACATTGAATATGAACATTATGGTGTTATATATAAGTAGGTCAGGTGACTATACTCACCCAATGAAATGGCTTGTTTTCTCAACTACTGTGATTGGTCCTCTCTTGATATTTTTAGTTATATATATATATGGCAACTTGGAGTGGGTGGTCTATGCCCCTGTTGAAGACCCCTAGGTCGAAACGCGTCGGGCTCATACACCACTCTCCATGTTGCCCATTCGTATTTGCTTTTATTTCTTGTGATCACGTTTTTATTTGTATATGGCTGTTTTTACCAATAAAAACACCCCTTTTATCTGCACTATGTGGAGGCATATCTTTTTTGTCTTTACATCCACTGCATGAGGCCCAGTACCTCCAACTGTTCCTTAAAGGTCTTTCTGGACTCCCCCGATCCACGTCGGCCATCCCCTGTGAGGACTCATCTGGTCGTTTTCGGAGATCCACCCAGACTGCAATTCAGAGGATTTGATGGTCCAGACCTTCCACTCCACGTCATTGTTGACAAACGGCGCATGCGATTCCCTGTCGCTGACACGGGAGTCCATGGGATCTGGTAAGAGTCCTTTTTGCATTTTTGTTTATCGATTTATCCTGCAAAGTGGTCGGTTCATGATACAAGGTGACTTCTGACAATCATCAGATTACCACCATCCCTTGAAGTATCTTCATCTCCTGTGGAGTTGGACATTCACACCCTTTCATGGACATTATGTTTAATTCACCTTTGGCTTGTCAATTTTTTCAGCACTAATTCACAACCTCATTTATTCATTTCCTTTGCACATGCGCTGCATTTTTTCACATATATACAACTAGCCATCATATTCACCTTTGACCCTCTACTCATAATCAAAAGTTGTTTAATCTGGGTTCAGAGTGCCTTTCTCTGATTGAACTGTAATCGCATATGTATTAATGATCAAGATCTTACTTGTAACCCAATAAACCAGAAATGGGAAAGGGAACTCCAGTTGGACATACCTACAGAGGACTGGAATTCCATTTATGAAAATATTCATAAGGGATCCATAAATGTCTCAGCACAAGAAAACTGCTATAAAATCTACTCAAGATGGTACAGAACTCCTGAAAAAATTCACATATATCACCCATCAGTTTCATCTTTGTGCTTGAGGTGTAATTCTGACGTAGGTTCCTTTCTTCATATTTGGTGGGAATGCCCACACATCAAATTATTTTGGGAAAAGATTCATGCTAATACAACACATCACAACTTATACTGTGGATTTTACACCGGCTCAATACCTGCTGCATCACACATCGCTTCCACAATCCACATATATAAAGTCCCTTATACTTCATCTAATAAATGCAGCCAAACAATGCATACCCCTATATTGGAGGAACACCACACCACCTACACTAGTCGACTGGTTCAAGCGCATTGAAAAAATTTTAGAGATGGAAGATTTAATTCATCAAGCTAAAGATAATCCAACCAAATATCGCAATACTTGGGCCTGTTGGTCACACTTCCGTACCTCCGCTAAGTTTCAAGAACTTCTACACAATCCCTAAATTTCTCCGCAACCCACCTTTTTAGACGCCCCAACTAATTTTGACTATCCCCACCTCCATACAAAGCTTGCTTCTATGCAAGCATCTAAGACTCACTACTACGAGATCCGATACTCACCTAACTTGTCCCACAGGGGTGAACTCAATACATTCAACATATGCTAGTTTGCATACACATTTAACATATCAATCATTACATTTAATGTCTTACACTTATACAGACCTGAACCGTCTTGATTCCCATTCTTGACATGGAGGGATAATTACACAGTAATCGGTAGATCATTTCTGGACTACTAATCAGAGAAAAATTACAGTCTTCTCCCTCGCACATTATGGTCCCATTAGGGGTGCGTTGGTAGAGAACAGACCTTAGCTTGATCTACCTGCAAGAACACATTAGACCCTCAAAGATCCGAACTAAGTATTATCTATATAGTTCACATTCATAAACAAGACAGTATATTATATATTGTATTCATATCATTTTAATCTGCTTCATTCATTTCAGGAATTGACACTGTTTGTAGGATGTTTTTCTTAAAACTTAGGTTATATACAGATGTTATTTTATAACCTTTTAACAGAAACTTTCATTGTTAAACATACCTAATTGTATGAATCTTAATGTGTGTTATGATTCCCTGTCAATGCTTTCTTCTCATAAATAAAAATCTTTGAAAAAAAAATAAAATAAGACAGGCTAGCTGAGCCATGGATGTATATGCTAAGTTTATATCTTCTCAATAAAATGTTTATGCAAAAAAAAAAGTGGGGTATGTGTGCACTAAAAAAAATTGGTAGAAAGGCTTCTTCAGATTCACTTGGGGCAAAGGCATTAGCTATATCAAAAGTGCAACCTGCCACAGATCCCTGTATGATGATAAATGTGCTGTCAGGATCCTTAGAAAATATGTCGTAATTCAAAAGGCAATATATTGTGTAGGTAAATGCCAATGCCCCTTGTCTTTGAGGAATATGAGGAGTAAGTGCAAAAGAAACATTGTTTAAAAGATTTCTCATAGATTTTTTTTTGGAGGGGGCAGGGGGTTCTTTCATGAAAAGTGAGTATCCTAGAGGAGAATGATGTGTGCTGATGTGTGATGTGTGCGACTTTATATAGTCGATAAGCTGTCTTTCAGTGTTAATTTTAGTCTTAGGACTAAAATAGCATTTTAGTTTTAGTCCCATTTTAGTCTTCTGCAATTGTTTTAGTTTTAGTCATATTTAGTCGACTAAATCTCCAGTACATTTTAATCAACTAAAATGTCCTGCATTTTAGTCGACTAAAATCTCCAGTACATTTCAGTAATTGCAATTTAGTTTTAGACATAGTCTTTTTACTAAAATGGCATTTTAGTTTTAGTCTCATTTTAGTCTTAGGACTAAAATGGCATTTTAGTTTTAGTCTCATTTTAGTATTTTTACTAAAATGGCTTTTAGTTTTAGTCGTATTTTAGTCATCTCAATTGTTTTAGTTTTAGTCATATTTTAGTCAACTAAAATAGTATTAATTTAGTCGACTAAAATGTTTTAGTCATTTTAGTCAACTAAAATGTTTTAGTCGTTATAGTCAACTAAATTAACACTGCTGTCTTTCTTTTGTTAGGGAAATTGAAGCCCCGAACATTGTGTGAAATACATTAAAATTAATAATTTTAAATATACACAGAGTAAAGGCTTACATTAGGTTGGACCTTTAGCAAAGGACCTTTTTCTTTTTCATTTCTACTTTTTATTTTTATCTTTATCTTTGACCAATGGATTAGTCCTTTTTCTTTGGCAATTTCTTTTGCATTTCTTTTTTTCTTTACTCCTGGAGTTCTCTCCTTCCCCCTCCAAACCCATTTTTACTTTCTGTAAAGAGAGCAGCCTGACATCATGGTTCCCATGACAGCAGGGGCCGCGCAGCTCGCGGTCCTCCCAAAACCAAGCAATGAGTTCCCGCATGGCGCATGCACATCCTATGTGGTGTACTGTGATTTGCTCTGACGGGCAACGGAGATTACATCTTTTGCTGATTGTTTACCATGATTGGACACATCGTGGTGATGCTGCCGATTGCCGGGGAGCCAGTTTACATTGAGGGGCTTGCTGGGACCCCCTCTATTTATTACACAATATACAGGGACACTGCCTTTATGTTTATATATACAGTATCTCACAAAAGTGAGTACATCCCTCACATTTTTGTAAATATTTTATTATACCTTTTCATCTGACAACACTGAAGAAATGATACTTTGCTATAATGTAAAGTAGTGAGTGTACAGCTTGTATAACAGTGTAAATTTGCTGTCCTCTCAAAATAACTGAACACACAGCCATTAATGTCTAAACCGCTGGCCACAAAAGTGAGTACACCCCTAAGTGAAAATGTCCAAATTGGGCCCAAAGTGTCAACATTTTGTGTGGCCACCATTATTTTCCAGCACTGCCTTAACCCTCTTGGGCATGGAGCTCACCAGAGCTTCACAGGTTGCCACTGGAGTCCTCTTCCACTCCTCCATGATGACATCACGAGCTGGTGGATGTTAGAGACATTGCGCTCCTCCACCTTCTGTTTGAGTATGCCCCACAGATGCTCAATAGGGTTTAGGTCTGGAGACATGCTTTGTCAGTCCTTTGCCCTCAGTTTCTTTTGCAAGGCAGTGGTTGTCTAGGAGGTGTGTTTGGGGTCATTATCATGTTGGAATACTGCCCTACAGCCCAGTCTCTGAAGGCAGGGGATCATGCTCTGCTTCAGCATGTCACAGTACATGTTGGCATTCATGGTTCCCTCGATGAAATGTAGCTCCCCAGTGCCGGCAGCACTCATGCAGCACTAGATTATGACACTGGCACTACCATGCTTGACTGTAGGCAAGACACACTTGTCTTTGTACTCCTCACCTGGTTGCCACCACACACACTTGACACTATCTGAACAAAATAAGTTTTTCTTGGTCTCATCAGACCACTGAACATGGTTCCAGTAATCCATGTCCTTAGTCTGCTTGTCTTCAGCAAACTGTTTGCGGGCTTTCTTGTGCATCATCTTTAGAAGAGACTTCCTTCTGGGACAACAGCCATGCAGACCAATTTGATGCAGTGTACAGCGTAGGGTCTGAGCACTGACAGGCTGACCCCCCACCCCTTCAACCTCTGCAGCAATGCTGGCAGCACTCATACGTCTATTTCCCAAAGACAACCTCTGGATATGATGCTGAGCAAGTGCAGTCAACTTCTTTGGAAAACCATGGCGAGGCCTGTTCTGAGTGAAACCTGTCCTGTTAAACTGCTGTATGGTCTTGGCCACCATGCTGCAGCTCAGTTTCAGGGTGTTGGCAATCTTCTTATAACCTAGGCCATCTTTATGTACAGCAAAAATTCTTTTTTTCAGATCCTCAGAGAGTTCTTTGCCATTAGGTGACATGTTGAACTTCCAGTGACCAGTATGAGAGAGTGAGAGCGATAACACCAAATTTAACACACCTGCTCCCCATTCACACCTAGACCTTGTAACACTAATGAGTCACATGACACTGGGAAGGGAAAATGGTTAATCAGGCCCAACTTGGACATTTTCACTTAGGGGTGTACTCACTTTTGTTGCCAGCGGCTTATGCAGCATACACACGGTCGGACTTTACGACCGGACTGGTCCGACGGACCAAATCCGGTGGACAATTGGATCGTGTGTGGGCTTCACCGGACCTTTAGCGGACTTTTCCAGTCGCAAATCTGACGGACTTTAGATTTGGAACATGCTTCAAATCTTTACGTCGTAACTCCGTCGGACCCAGAAATCCGCTCGTATGTATGCTAGTCCGACGGACAAAAAAACAACGCATGCTCAGAAGCAAATACGAAACAGAAGCGCTCGGTCTGGTAAAACTAGTGTTCATATTGTAGGTAGCACATTCCTCACGCTGCAAACTCAGTGATCGTTGAATGCAGCGCTTAATTGTCTTCTTTATAATGCTAGAAGAACAAAGTTGTTTTGCTGTTCTTTTTCACACAGAGTTCTCCCAAACTGATTTCTGGATTATTTCTCTTGATCTCATGAATGATATTGTATTTGTTTTAAAAGCCATATCTCCATACTAATGTTTACACAATTTATTTTTGGAGTAATCATTTATTTATTATTTCATCAAGATCTTTTTTTATGATTTGTGTCAAAATTATTTTCTCTTTATCTCCATATATATTTTTTCCTGACGCCACCATGGCAGCATACTAGTGATAGGCTCTGCCTTTCTCCCCTCCCTCAGGACCAATGAAATAGCATAAATTAAAGGCCAGTTAGGCCTTGCCCCATTTTTCTTTTTGTCCTCATACCTACACGCACCAGTGAAGAGTAAGCAGTACTATGTTCCCCCCTCTGCCTCCAGGCAGCTGCCGACTGGGTTAATCCTCTCCCAGTATGAAGTCCCAGTATCAGGCTGCTAAAAGCGCCAGAGTAGCTTGGGAGCTCCTTCTGTGGGTCTCGATGGAGCTGAGCAGTTTTTCCTATTTAGGAATGAAATCTGCCTTTAAGGTTGGTGTCTGCAACGCTTGTTGGGTTTTGGGAGGCCAGCTATGCATCCTTCTTACCTTTGCCTTTGTTTGTCTCCTGTCATTTTCTGCATCTCCTGTTCTTTTCCTCCTGCAGTGGCACTGGTTTGGGTACATTACTCCCCCTAGACAGGTTCTCTGTCCTTTGCTGTCCTAGGCCGGCTGTAGGTATAGCTTATGTATGTGTATATGTATGTATATATGTATGTGTGTGTGTGTGTATGTGTGTATATGTATGTATATATATATATTTATATGTATATATGGATGTGTGTATTGTAGGGGATCAGAGGGGTGGACAGCTGGCTCAGAGACAGTCCATTAAAACAAAAAAAAGTGGCTTTATTCAGCAAAATGGCAAAATAAACATAAGATAAGACAGACTTATCTTATCACACAGTTGTGCACACAGGTACAGCTCACAGTTCAGCAGCACACAGGCTTTTAGATAATAGTTCATGGCTCCAATCAGAGCTACAGTCTTTATGTGGTTAAGCTCACCCAGCACACGGGGCTGGGAGGGAGGAGCCGGATGTTGAGGCGGGGTTAGTGCGGACGCCGAGCTCGTCCTGTGTGCACGCGGCACGGGCTCTCCCGATATGCGGCTGATCGGGGACATGGCCGTATAGCTCCCCCCCATGGTCCCCCCGCCCGTCTTCCTAAAAGCTGACTGTAAGCGGTAGGACACCCGCCGAATCCCCTGGTGAAGAGTACTAAGACCCGGAGCTGAAGAGAGAGCTTGAGAGCAGCACAGCGGCAGCGAGGCAGCAAGGAGGATCAGAACAGCTGAGAGGGAGGATCGCTGCGAGCGCTGACCTCGGAGCTCTGAAAAGGGCTGGAGTTCGGCGGAGGAGGTAAAAAAAAAAAAAAAAAAAAAAAAAAACATCTGATGGATTGCCGGTTCCAGGAGGAAGGAAGCAGCGGCAGCGCCCTGGGTGAGTCTGAAAAGAAAATGTAGCTGTGACAGTTGTTTATGGAATATGTTGAACAGAAGTTTATGGTCTAAGATACAGGATTGTGAAAGCCCATAAGGGGAAAACGAGGGAGGAATTATATGCAGGACTGTTGGGGAACTCTGCATTGTATGCTGTGCCATTGTGTGCATCCTTTGCCGTAACCAGATCGCGTTAAACGCTGTTGAGACACCTGACTTATCTGACTTCCATGACGTGGGGGACTGAACTGTTTAGCCAAAGGACTACTCCTGCCTTAGGGTTAAGGAAGTGGAGTATAGTAGATAAGATCTGAGCCCTGACAATAGATTTGAGCAGACCCCCACCCCCATCCCTCTTCGCAATAAGCATCAAATAACTATTGGAGGTATAGGAAGAAGCGACCAATCAGCGACCTGGTCGCCAGAAAAACCTTCAGTTAGGAAACAGGAGGAGATGAGGGGTAAGGCCGGGAAAGGGACCCCAGGAATCCCACCTAGAGTGAGCGCCAGTCCGGGGACTATAAGAAAATATATGACCCAAGAAGTGACAAAAGAAAACCCGGAGACCTCGTCTGGAACAAAAAATAAACAAACAGAGAGCCCGCAGAGGAACGGAACAAAGAAACAACAGGTAGCGACGGAGACCCCAGCAGGAGGAGGTGCGACGCCGCTAGACGAATCAACAATGGAGACCCGACAAAAAAAACAGCTACCAACTAAGGATGAAATGGCGGAAATGTTCGCAAAATTAGAAATGTCAATAAAAGGTGAAATCGCAACAATACAAGAAAGTATGAATCACCTACTGCAAAGGGTGGAGGCCACAGAAGAGAACTTGACGATACAGGGAGAGGAGATCAAAAGGCTTAAATCACAGATGGCCGAGATGCAAAGAGACCAAAGAAACCTACTGTATAAAATCGAGGACCAAGAAAACCGTAGCCGAAGGAAAAACCTGAGGGTTAGAGGCCTACCTGAGACAAGAGGCGAAAAGGACGATCTACAAGAAAAAATAAATAGCATCTTCGGTCATATAGTGAACAAAGCAGGATCAGACAAAAAAATCAAGCTTGAAAGAATTCATAGGGTGAGGAAGCCTGCCGAACTACCGGGAGAAGTGCCAAGAGACGTCATAGTGAGATTCCACAATTTCCAGGAAAAAGAAAAGATTAGGATTTTCATGAAAACAATCCAACCGTTAAAATATGGGGAATCCACCCTTCAAATATTCCCTGATCTAGCAGTAGAGACCCTAGCAAGGAGAAGGACGTTAAAACCCCTACTAGAGCAGATGAAGTCGCATGAGATTCAATACCAATGGGGATTCCCGGCATGTCTAACGGGGCGCAAAGAGGGAAGAACGGCAGTCTTGAGGTTCCCAGAAGACACGCCTAAATTTTGTAAACACTTCAATTTGCCAATAATAGAAATACCCGGATGGTGGGAAAACCGGGCAACCGGAGGAATCGCAGAAGAATCACAGACATGGCGACCAGTTAACCATTCCAGACGATGATAAATTTAAACACTCAGCTATAGTAAAAGAAACGGGAAAGAGTCTGGATCATTAAATCTTAAATAGATGATGGGGGTTTTGGGCGGTTTGGGGTGGGGGGGATGGGTGGGGGACGGGGGAGCCGGGGCTGAGGTGGGACACCTTTCCCCCCAATACACATCTGGGGGGGAAGAAAAAAAAAAAAAAAAAAAAAACGAGCCCCGTCGAGTGTCAGCATCGGAGCTCAACCTCAGAGGGGTTAACCGGGTAGTTAGGAGATGGGAGAGGGTGACCGGTTTCTTTCTACGTCTCCTTTCTCCTGCCCAATCAGGAGACCGAGGAAGGATAGCCCACCCCGGGCGACTTGGATAGAGAGGGAGGGGGGGGGGGGATGGGAGGGGGGGACTGGGTGGATAGGGGGGGGGAGGAGGGAGAGAGAGGGATTGGGAGAGGAACGGGGGGTTAGGGAGGGGGAGGGGGGGTGCACTAGAGTGGAGGGGATAAGGGCGGCACTGCTCCTTACCAAGTGTAGACACCCGAAAGTCAAAAAAAAAAAAAAGGGACAAAAGAAAGTAATTTATAATGTCTAGGGTCAATTTTATATCTTATAATGTGAGAGGCATAAATGCCCCTATAAAACGTGCCAATATATTAAGTGAACTAAAATTCTTAAAAGCTGATGTCGCTATGCTCCAAGAGACGCATCTATGTATTAGTAATCATCAAAAAATATACTCCAGGGATTTTCCGGTATGGTATTATGGGGACTCCCCTGTCAGGGGAGCAAAAGGAGTCGCCATAGGGTTTGCCAGAGGGGTAAGGTTCGAGCTAGAGGAGAGAAGGACCGATCCGGAGGGAAGGTATATTTTTTTAAGAGGCAAAATTAACGGATCTGCCTGCTCCCTGGCAAACATTTACAGCCCAAACAAGAACACAATCAAATTTGTATTGGGAGTTCTATCCAAGTTTGAGGAGTTCAGGAGGGAGGGCGCCATAATAGCAGGCGATTTTAACCTGTGTCTGGACCCAGGGATGGACAGTACGTCCCGGGTGCGTGAACTGAGCGGAGGGTGGGGGTCTAAGTTAAAAAGGAAGCTGCACCAACTCCAGCTGGTGGATATATGGAGGACACAGCATTTGGATCTCAGAGACTACACCTACCGCTCTCACGTACACGGGACGTACTCGAGAATAGATTTTTTCCTTATAGAACATAGACTGCTAGAGAGGGTACCTGAGTCGAGCATTGGTAGCATCACATTCTCTGACCATGCCCCGGTGAGTCTCCAATGGACAACAGAGATGCCCCAAGTACAGAGTAGCGGCTGGAGGTTAAACGAGGAGCTCTTACATGATAAAGAGGTAGAAAAAAGAATCAAAGAAGAATTAGATTTGTATTTTAAAATTAATGTACCAGGAGAGACATCTGAAGCCACAACTTGGGAGGCGCATAAAGCCTACATTAGGGGAATACTTATGATGGTGGGATCTGAAAAAAAAAGGAGCAGGGCCAAGGAGAAGAATATCTTACTAAAGAATATCCATGGCTTAGAGCAACAACACAAGATAACGGGAGATGGGGAGACACTGGCCAGATTAATGAGGAGAAGAGAAGAGTTGAGGGATTTAATGGAGCAGGAAACACGCAAGACATTCAATCTAGTGAAAAAAGACAGATATATCAATGGGAACAAACCGGGGAAGGTATTAGCAAGGGCCCTAAAAAAAAAGAAAAATAACAACTATATAGAGAAAATAAGGACAAAGTCTGGGGAAATTAGATTTAGAACAGGGGATATAGCAGATACCTTCCAAGAATTCTATGGAGGGCTTTATGCCATCAATATTAAAAACACTCAAGAGAACAAAAGTAGCAAAAGTGCAAGAACCAAAAAGTTTTTAAAGGAAGCAATGCTACCCAGGATAACAGAAAGCGACAAATGCATACTAGAGGCCCCCATTTCGGAGTTAGAGATCAAGAAAGCTATTCAGGAAATCCCAAATGGTAAAAGCCCCGGGCCTGATGGCCTGACCGCTCTTTATTACAAAAAATTTCAGGAACTCTTGACTCCCAGGTTGTGTTCGTATATGAACGGAATAGGGGAGAAGTGGGAGATGAGGAATGAAGCACTGGAGGCCATTATTACTGTAATATGGAAAGAAGGAAAAGATAATACGCTTTGCTCGAGCTACAGGCCCATTTCTCTCCTGAACGTCGATACAAAGTTATTCGCTAAAATCCTAGCTGACAGGCTGAAAAGAATAATTAATGGGGTCATCCACCCAGACCAGGTGGGCTTCGTGCCAGGCAGGGAGGGGAGGGATAATGCCATTAAGACGCTATTGGCAGTCCAGGGTGTCCAAAATAGTGGCGCCCCAGGTCTCCTCCTGTCAATTGACGCTGAGAAAGCCTTTGACAGGGTTGACTGGGGCTTCATATGGGACACCCTGGAGGAGATTGGCCTAGGAGACAGACTGATTAGCTGGATAAAAGCTTTATATTCACATCCTTCAGCGCGAGTGAAAATTAATGGAACCCTATCGAAACCATTCAGAATGTACAATGGTACGAGACAGGGATGCCCCCTCTCCCCATTGTTGTTTGTGATTGCTTTAGAACCCCTCCTGGCAAAGATAAGGACCAACCCTGATATTAGAGGGGTAAAGGTGGGTGAAGAGGCGTATAAACTCGCCGCCTTTGCGGACGACGTATTGTTCTATATCACGCACCCGAGGATCTCACTCCCGATCTTGGTAGCGACCCTTAAAGAGTACGGCAGATTGTCCAATTTCCGAGTGAACCAGGCCAAATCAGAAACGCTCGAGATAATAAAGGGGAGTACGAGCGAAACGGCGTATCAATCGTCATTCCCATTTAAATGGGGAGCAAAAGAACTCAATTACCTAGGTATTAAAATAACCACCACCAAGGAGTCTCTATTCCTCGCAAACTTCATACCACTTCTTAACGAAGTCAAAACTGACCTTAACAGAATTTCACACACCCAACTATCATGGGGAGGGAGAATCAACTTATTCAAGATGTCAATCTTGCCAAAAATCATCTACAAAATGCAAATGTTACCAATTCCAATCCCCCAGATTTATTTCAATAAGCTACGCACTGTCTTCTTAAGATTTATATGGAGAGGGAGAAAACCTAGATTAAAATTAGCACAATTAACAAAGGATAGGAAGAAGGGGGGGTGGGGGGCACCAGACATTAGAAAATATTATTTTGCGATTGCTTTATCACGTTTGTTAGACTGGGTAAAAAATAATGAAGAAAAATCATGGGTGAAAATGGAAAAAAGTATGAGTGGAGCGGATTTGAGCAAGGTGGTCTGGATCCCACCACAGTATAGAAAATTGGGCACAGAAACAACGTATATAACAAAACATACACTTAATATTTGGGATAACGTACACAAAAAAGAGCACTGGGAGTTCAATTCACCATTAATTCCTTTAAAAAACACAGATTATTTTGCACCAGGGAAAGAAGAGGTGTTTGGGAGGTGGATTATGAAGGAGGATCTGCAATTAAAAGATGTCATGAAACAGGGGAAGATGTGTACTGAGGCAGAAATAAAAGCTAAAAATGAATGGTTGACAATAGATCCCTGGCGATACTACCAACTGAAACACTTTGTTGATTCACTCCCGCAACCAATCAGACCGATAGAGAAACTACTCCCTCTGGAGAAACTATGTGTTGAGAAAAAAGGGAAAGGAGGCATAGCCAAGACCTACAGAGCGCTCAATGAGTTAGAGGGAGTAGGAGACCTGAGATTCGTGGAGAAGTGGGAGGAAGAGCTGGGTACTAAGATTGACAGACAGGAGGTGGGTAGGATTATGAAAAGGGTGAACGCTACTTCAGTAAACTACAAGCTTTCAGAAATGAATTACAAGATCCTCACAAGGATGTACATAACCCCAGATAGAGCGCATAGAATTACGGAGGGACGGTCACAGTTATGCTGGAGAGGTTGCGGAGGAATAGGGACTATGGCGCACTTATGGTGGCAGTGCCCGGTAATCATGGAATTCTGGGGGGAGATTAGGCAAATCATCAATAAGATCTTAAAGACAGACATCCCCTTAGACCCCTGGGTGTTTTTGCACCACGGGAGGAAAGTTCCCACGAAGGCATATCTGAAGTCGTTACTTCCCCACCTCTTAAACGCTGCAAAAAGCCTCATCCCCAGATACTGGCAAGATAAAAGGAGACCTACGGTACGGGAGTGGCTAGGCAAGATAAACGAGATTTATAGTCTTGAATACTTGAAGTATAGTGAAGGAGTAGAGATGAAAACCTTCGAGGAGATATGGAAGGACTGGGCGAATTTTAGGTACTCACTTCAAGCGGCAGAACTGTGGGGAATTTAATGTTAAAAAAAAAAAAAAAAAAAAAAAAAAACTACCTAGGCAGTAACTTGCTAAACTTGGAATAGCATATCGACTTTGAACTTGCATTTGAAATACGGGTGCAGGAGCTGGATTTGGGAACGGGTAGGGGTATACGGGAGCAATGGGGGGGGGATAGGGGGAGGGTAGGCTTAGGTGGGTCACGGGGGAAGGGACTATGTTTCTTCTTTATTTCTCTTTTCTTTCCTTGCTCTATAGGAGATGTCTTTTCTAGAATTCTTCTTGTTAATTTTTTGAATTAAAGAAGGAAAAATAGCCACAGTGATGTGAATGCTTACTGGGATAGACTTGAACTGAAAAGTTGAAAACATAGTCCCTGAAAATACTTCGCTGAAGTGGCAAAAAAAAGAAAAAAAAAAAAAAAAAAAAAAAAAAAAGCTCACCCAGCACACCATCCAGCAATGGACATTTTCACACAGCATGCTCCTGTGTCTCTCTCTCCTACTCAAACAGCTCCTCTCTGAGACTTTCAGCCCAGCTGACAATTAGCAGGTCTGAAGGGGAAATATCTGCCCTCTTCAATTAACCCTTTCTTGACCCTGCCCCAGGCTGACCCTCTGCGGTATGTATATATGTTCATATATATGTTTGTGTATGCATGTGTGTGTTCTTATGTTGCTTGGTATGTATGTATGTGGAGAGGTGTTATATGGAGCGGTATGTGCATATATTTATATATGAATGCATATTATTTAAACGAAAAAAAAAAAAAAGGAGAGAGTGTGTAGATGTATATATTTAGATATACATTATTAGAGTGAGAAGCGAAGTCGCTGTTTCCTTATCTATTTTTCCTCTTCCCTGTCTTTCTGTGGCTGTCCGTCTCTCAGCTGGTCGTCCCATTTCTCCACGGTTCGAGTATCAGTCACCACCCATACAAAAGACCCTCAACACTCAGGGTGGGGACCACCGTGTTGTTACGTTTTCAGGAAAATAGTGTCCTCTCATGCGGATTGGTTTGATTTGTAGGTATAGCGCTCTCAAAGGCCAGAGCCAGTGGCCATAGAAAGGCGGACGTTCTTCAGAGAAGCATAGCTCAGATGCCGCTCCCTCTCAGGAGAGAGGTTCCAAGGAAAACGTCTTAGCTCTTCTTTCCCAAACCCAGCACCCCAACAAGAGTCCTGCAGGACCTGTGGTGCAGTGCCTATGCCCAGGAGGCTGGTGAGTGAAGTCGGCCTGGTTGAAGTTTGCAGCTGACAGGTAATACCGAATGTCTTTATTACTTATAAGGTGGCACAAAACTTCTGTTTTAAACTCACTGTAATTACTCTAGCTAGTCAGCCCCCTTGTTGCGGGTCTAGCCACTAGCAGAACAACCTGCCTCATGGATCACTCATCCTCTCAGTACACATGATAAGGGGGTGCAGCCTGCAAATGATTTTAGCTCCCTTGCACCAGAGGAAGATCTGGAGGTACTTGGTGTCAGGTTTTCTTTGGAAAACTGTGTATCTAGGCAGTCATGCAGACCATTACATGGGTTAAAAGACTAAGTCATATTTACCCTTTCAATGAGCAATCACTTTTCCATTAGGAAACTGGTTTAATTCAAGGCGGATATAGGATTGTTGAAATCCATGCCTACAGTGGGACCGACTGTTGTCCAATAGGGTGGCGGCTGGGAAGGGCCTGCCACTCAACAGAGGCCCTTACCTTGGTGATGAGTACTTTGGGTTTCTGCTCCCAGGATATGGTTGGGGAGGAAATCCTTAGGGCTGATATCTTGGGACCCGGCCAAGATGTATCGGCAAATTTCACTGCGGAAGCAGCAATAGTCTCAACCTGGTGCCTGGCCAAGGCAATGCTATACTCAGTTACGGCTAGGGGTACCCTATGGTTGAGACCCATAGCTGTGTTTGGCTTCCTAGAACCAAAATTGGAATAGTCACTTTATAGTGCAAGATCTCTGTTTGATATGAAACCAGAGACAGCCATGTCGGAAGTGACAGGAGGAGGGTTCGTTCTTCTTCAATAACAGAAAGCAGGAAAGTAAAAAAAAAACAAATATATAACTAAAAAAAAATAATAATAAATAAAGGGAGAAATATGTTTCCCCCGCTAGGTTCCGCTCCTCTAGGGGCAACCTTTCATAAGGTCCATAGATGAAAGTCTTTGGGTGTACCGCAGGTACCCACAAAACCCTTTTACCGGGTGTATCCCCAGACTTTTAAGGTAAGTCCCAGTGGGCACGCATCACGGTTTACTGGACAGTGGATTGTGCAGATCCTTGGAGGATAGGCAACTCATGGTCACTTCGGTGGATTCCTCGCTGTTCCTTCTCTGGACCTTTTTCTCCCCCTCGGAGTTGCCAGATCCACTGCAACCACGGCGGTTACAATACTTACACTTCAGACTCAGAGGGGAGCTGTCCTGGTCCCATCTCACAAGAGAGATTGTAGGTTTCCTACCCACCACTGTTTGTAGGTTGCGGGGGTTGGAGAGAAGCATTCGCTTGCAGCAGATGGCTGGAGGCTTTTGCTAGATCATCAGGACTCTTAGCCTTACATCCCAAAATTTTTTACTTTCTTTTTTTATTCCAAAGTAAGTAAATTTGGCGATTGGTTGGACACATCTCCACTTTATCAGCCTACCTTTTAGCCTATGAATATCTCTAAGAATATTCACAGAGGTTTCAGTGCCATGTCAGTTCCTCTTGGAGAACGGGGTCTCCAGATTCGCCACTACCTGGGCGTCATTCCTTTCTACATAAAAAAAAAGGACAACTTTTGCTTTCCAACAGTTAAAGTGCCTGTGTGGGTTCTACTGGTTCCTCTGGTTTGCTTCCATCAGAAAAGGACGGTGACGGTCATAAGGAGAATTCTGAGATCAGATGCCTCTACTTCCTGGAAGACTTCTAGGTGTCTCAGCCTCCTGGCCTAATGTTGTCATTCATACCGATGATTCCTTGGGTGCATGGGCATGGGTTTCAACTACAACGGAGGAAACAGGATCCGCGCAGCTATGGTCAGTGTCACACAGTATGTATAGTGGTCTGCGGTGATGGAAAGACCGTGAGGATGTCACGAACCAGCTGATTGGATCAATGTGATGAATCATATCGGCAAGACAGCCTGGAAGGCGCACTGCGAGGGTCTGTCAGTCAAGGCAAGCGGAGATTGCTAGCCAAGGAAAGTAGTCTCGAAAGCGCTGGAAGGTCAGACAGCCTTTTTTATCACTTTGACCTTGCTACACAGAATCAAGGGTGACCAGTCATCTTGCGGTTGAGCAACAGGATAGTAATTGTGTATTTTCAGCTCCAGGGAGGATCTCGCGGCAATTTGCTATTGAGAGATGTAGAACCCAGAATGTCTGGGTAGGAAGATCACCAGCAAATTCCGGAAGCAATTTACCTCCTAGGGGACTGGAATACACGGACAATACTGTCCATCATGCAAGCTTGCCAGAACATGAGGGGGAAGCTTGTCCACAGGTGGTGTAACACAGACAGGCTTCTTTGCTTCTCACAGCAAATGCCAATTTAAAAAGAGGTCTGACTCGGTTTCCGCTCCCCAAAGCAGAGAACAGAAGCTGAGTTTCTCTATGAAACTGCAATCAAGTCTACTGTATATGTTTTTCCCCAGCTTCTCTCGTAATGAAATTTTTCTGGAAGCTGTCAAGAATGAGCATGGTAGTCACGACCACCCCTCCATTCTGACAATAGGAGTCTTGGTGCTTCCTGGCTATCTACTTCAGAATACAGAAGTCGACTCCCCTTCACACATGCACAGACCAGAGATGCAAGCATAATGGTGGTAAGGGGAAGTCGCAGAACCTAGATTGCTCCAGAGTTGCTCCAAGAGTGAGCTCTACTTTGGGGGGTGCGAAAGGCACTCTACTAACAGCCTCTATGCCAAGATCTGGAACAAACTTGACTTTTGGTTTTTTTTGTTTTTTTCCGTGGCAAGATATTATTCTTACTGCACCTCTGGTGGCAGCTGTTCTGGTCTTCTTGTAGGTCAGATTGGACATGAACCTTACCCTATATTCTTTTGAGGTTGCAGGTGTCAGCAAGAACAAGGTTTAATTTGGCCAAGAGCCCTTTAGTTTGCAAAATTTTGAAGACAGTCAGGAGGTTTCGTCAAAACGCGAGAGAGGATCTTTCACAATTAAAATCTTTTGATGCTGTTTGGGGTTTATTTCAACTGTTTACTCCAACAGGGCAGTGTTCGGTTTAAGACATTGCTTACTAACCAGTATTTAGCACAAATCGTCAAACAGAAGTCGGTTTGAGTTTCAAGCCCTTAGAGCTTCAGAAAAGCATATTGCTTTTGTTATAGGAGTAGAGCTGCATCCTGTAGTTCAGCTTATATCAGAGGTAGCAACAGCCCTCCATCTATCAATCATCTGTCCATTGCCTAACTTTCCAGACGTTCAAGCAAGAAAACCACACAAATTGGTCAGAATCAAGGGTGACCAGTCATCTTGCGGTTGAGCAACAGGACAGTAATTGCGTATTTTCAGCTCCAGGGAGGATCCCCCGGCAATATGCTATTGAGAGATGTAGAACCCAGAATGTCTGGTTAGGAAGATCACCAGCAAATTCTGAGAACAATTTACCTCCTAGGGGACTGGAATACACGGACAATACTGTCCATCATGCAAGCTTGTCAGAGCATGAGGGGGAGGCTTGTCCACAGGTGGCATAACACAGACAGGCTTCTTTGCTTCTCACAGCAAATGCCAATTTAAGAAAAGGGCTGACTCGGTTTCCGCTCCCCAAAGCAGAGAACAGAAGCTGATTTTCTCCATGAAACTGCAATCAAGTCTACTGTATATGTTTTTCCCAAACTTCTCTCATAATGAAATTCTTCTGGAAGCTGTCAAGAATGAGCATGGTAGTCACGACCACCCCTCCATTCTGACCATAGGAGTCTTGGTGCTTCCTGGCTATCTACTTCAGAATACAGAAGTCGACTCCTCTTCACACATGCACAGACCAGAGATGCAAGCATAATGGTGGGAAGGGGAAGTCGCAGAACCTAGATTGCTCCAGAGTTGCTTCAAGAGTGAGCTCTACTTTGGGGGGTGCGAAAGGCACTCTACTAACAGCCTCTATGCCAAGATCTGGAACAAACTTGACTTTTTTTTTTTTCCGTGGCAAGATATTATTTTTACTGCACCTCTGGTGGCAGCTGTTCTGGTCTTCTTGTAGGTCAGATCGGACATGAACCTTACCCTATATTCTTTTGAGGTTGCAGGTGTCAGCAAGAACAAGGTTTAATTTGGCCAAGAGCCCTTTAGTTTGCAAAATTTTGAAGACAGTCAGGAGGTTTCATCAAAACGCGAGAGAGAATCTTTCACAATTAAAATCTTTCGGTGCTGTTTGGGGTTTATTTCAACTGTTTACTCCAACAGGGCAGTGTTCGGTTTAAGACATTGCTTACTAACCAGTATTTAGCGAAAATCGTCAAACAGAAGTCGGTTTGAGTTTCAAGCCCTTAAAGCTTCAGAAAAGCATATTGCTTTTGTTACAGGAGTAGAGCTGCAGCCTGTAGTTCAGCTTATATCAGAGGTAGCAACAGCCCTTCATCTATCAATCATCTGTCCATTGCCTAACTTTCCAGACATTCAAGCAAGAAAACCACACAAATTGGTCATTCCCAGAGCTTGAAAGAAGTTTCTGTCCACAATTGCTCTTTTCAGTTCATATGATAAGTCTTTCACTGTTCCAGATGGAATTCATCAGACAAGAGAGGTTGCCTCCTGGACTTTAGCAAGATTGGTTGTGCAGATGGGAAATGGGTCGTGAGCCTTCTTCAGTGGTAGGATGCATCCTCTTCCAGAGGGTTTGAGGCCTCATAGATGGCCCAGTTGAAAGCATCTATGGATTCATTCTACAGGAAAGTGGCATGCTTTTCCCAGCATACCTTTTCAACCTTTGCAGAATAGATCTGGGTGCCTTGTCATCAATGGGCTTCGGAGGAATGACTGTTCAGTCTTCTGTCAATTTTAATATATATATATATATATATATATATATATATATATATATATATATATATACCGTATATACTCGAGTATAAGTCGTTCCGAGTATAAGTCGAGGCCCTAATTTACCACAAAAAAAATGGGAAAAACTTATTGACCCGAGTATAAGACGAGGGTGAGAAATGCACAGCTACTGTAAGTGGAAAAGAGGGTCAACAATGCCCATTTGCAGCCTCACTGTGCCCATTTGCAGCTATAGGTCCCCTGAACTTCAAACTTGGTAGTTAAGGGTTCCTAGATGCCCCCTAGCTGCAGCCAAAACTTGGGGTCTCTGAACCCAAAGGGTCCCGAAATGACATTGATGCAGATGGACACAGTTGACCGATTTTGGGGCCCCGTATCTTAGGACCACTTAGTGTTAGGAACCCCAAATTTGGTATGCAAACCCAGTGGAACTAGCGCCATAAAATATCCAAAGCTGGGGTTTCTAGCACCAAGTGTCCCCGAGATACAGGGCCCCAAATTTGGTTCAGAAAATGTCAAGCACTTTTTTGCAGCAGAGAATGACATTTTCTGAACCGATTTTGGGGCCCCGTATCTCGGGGCCACTTAGTGCTAGGAATCCCAGCTTTGGATATGTTGTGGTACCAGTTCCACTGGGTTTGCACACCAAATTTGAAATTTTTTGCTACAGAAAAGTGCTTGACTCGAGTATAAGTCGAAGGGGGCACTTTCAGCACAAAAAAATGTGCTGAAAAACTCGACTTATACTCGAGTATATACGGTATATATATATATATATTATATATTATATATAAAATAATTATTTTGTTTTGTT